>CM057133.1:7122308-8322308 GCA_029964075.1 Patiria pectinifera
TTTTAAACCCCCCCCCCAAATAAAACCTTGCAATGTAACAGAGAAAAAATGCAGCACGGTAATAATTGCCAAAGAAATTTACAAGTCTGGCTTTTTGCCGAGTGAGATTGAGAGCTTTACGCGTCACACACATAAAGTTGAATCACAGCCTGAACAGGGGGACCGCAGAGACCGTCTTTATATTGGTCTGCAGCAATACTACCCTTTTAATGAAATCAACTGGATCCATACAGTATATCATTTTTTTTTATAGCCAACTGCGGTAGAATTGCACGCTGTGTCTCTCTCCGTCAGATGAAATAGTCAGGTTTTGAGTTCCAAGGGACTATAAGAGTTTGCTTCTTTTTTTTCTTTCTGTTCGTGCTTTAACCGTTAATCAAGCCACATCTCTCACCGAAAGCTTCGGACGGAATCCCGGAAAATGGAAAGATCTGTCCGGGGGAGATCAATCTTAAATTACATTTTTATTTTTTGGGGGGTCTGGTTTGTTAGGCTGTGGGAATACTGCAGGCAGAGTGCTTCCGGGATGTTTTTTTTATTTGTCGATTTTGTGCCACTGCCAGCCTCGTTTTTTAGGTCGCTTATCACTCCTTGGCAGAGATTGCGCCGAACGTAAAGTCCATAAGCCACTGGTTTGATTTGAAGTTAACCCTAGCCCTGGGACCTGTGTGTACATTTACATTTCGACAGAGTGCAGTGTACTGGCTGCACGCTGCACTTTCCCTCCCTCATAAGAGAACAACACCCCCGCCACCCCCCTCACCTAACCGCACTTTCCCTCTTAAAATTCTCCAGCCGCTCTTTGGCGGACTTTATCTCTCTTCCCGCTCACAGGGATGTGGGGACCGTAATCTCCTTAATACAGCCTGTTAACATTTTCCCCGCTGTCTCTCTCTAGCTGTAGCTCTCTCTGCTTTGCGGCTGGGTGGGCTGGCGTTGTTGCATGGGATGCGCAATAGTGCATTCACACGTGGTTGATGTGTTTAACCAAGTATCCGTCAAATAGTTCGGACGAGAAGCGAGCGAGAAAAAACCTAATAGCTCCTCGAGATATGCAGCTGGCCCAACATGTAGTCACCGTGTAACGTGTTCAAGGAGTTTCAGTCGTCAGTTTAAAGACGCAGGGAAAAATACTTCATTCAGCAATTTTTTTATTTTTTTTTAAATGTAGCGGTCGGTAGTTTTGCATTGACAAGATAACACCGGTATTTGTTAGCTTTCGCGGAGGGCGGTGAAAGGTAGCTGTCACTGTCGTATCAATTGGAAGTTTGTTTCGAGTGTTTGGAAACGATAATAACCTCAGAGGAGTTAATTGCCTGTGCCTGGGTTTTTTTCTCTCAAACTGACACTTGTGGACGGTCAAAGCATATGCAATTATTTCCACGGACCCAATACTTTGTGCGTGTAATGATTTCATCTCCCAACACAGGAAGTAAAGTAAACAGGCCAATTATGAGATGAGTTCAGCTGCAGCAAGTTCGAAATTATTATGGCCTTTTGCTGCCTGCCGATATAACTTGAAAAATAATGAGCACACGGTGTATTAAATTATTTCGTTGGAATAAAACTACGACAAACAAATGTTGGTGGCAATTCAAGAACATATACATGTTCTTGAAGTTAAAAAGGGCGCTTTTGTGTAGATCTATGCGTGACTTTGAAAACACTTAAGTTTTTTATTGACATGAAATGAATTTTGTGTTGAGCCATCACGCACGTTTTGCGTGAGCGCTACTGAACGGATACCAGCAATTATTGAATAATTTATTCATCTTGCTGCCTTCCGGCGCCATCGCGATCATCAAGTGATTTGATGAACGTCGCAAAGTGGGCGTTAATGGTTCTTTACACAAACAAGAAAGGCTTCTAAACAGTGCCTTGAAAAATTCATTAAAACTTTCGCAATGTCCTTGAAGAGCAGATGATGTGCACTGTATGCCAGGGTTGAAGAATGTAGCCAGCCGACAAAGACGTCTGATGCCGCGCGCCCTTGAGAAGCAGATGAGCCAAGCAAACATGTGCTCGGTCGGAAGAAAACTGTGACTGACAAGTTCAAGAACATCTTTAGACAGCAATTAAAAACATTCAAGGTCGCCAATTACCGGTTCAGGCAAAGAGATCTGCAGTCATGCACTGGATGCTTCTCGTTTGAATTGATTCAACATATTCAGCAACATCCTTCCAAAATCCTCCAAAATCTTCTTTGCAAAATGGAGGATGTTGCAGGATTGATGCTATGTGGCAAAATTTTTGGCTGATTTCGGAGAATGTACTTTGTCAAGGTCTTAGGCCTTAGGCCGGACCTTATGTTGTTGTAATTTCTGAAAATTACAGCGAAAGCAAATGTTGGAAGTCTTTTAACCCAAACCCCTTGAGCACTTTTACTAGAAAATATCCTGAATCCGCCAAAATCCACCTATTGTGTCATGCAGAAAAATGTTGGTGTTGGTGACTGCTCAGTATGGAGGTATCCTGAGTCCATCAAAATTCTGCAGTTCCGCTAAGCTTACAATCCTGATTCCATCAATTCAACAGGGGTATGGATTTTGATGGATTCAGGGAGGATAGGGATAAGGAGTAAACACCAGTGAAGTACTTGAATGTGAATTTGTTGGTGCTTTGCAAGTGCATGGAACTCAGCTTGGTCTTATTTTGTGGAGCCGTTTAGCACTGATTTCGCTAAGCATGAAAAATACGTGCTTAGCAAACATAGGAAGCCAATATGTCATGCAATGTACACTGTTTGTGACTGGTTCCCCGCAGATTTTCGCTTAGCAAATTAACTTCCGCTTAGCAGCGCCTTGAAATTAAACCCTGGTGGTTGCACTCTTGTGCCTCGGAGCCTCACCATGCGATCCTGATTGGGGACCGGGCCTTCGTTAATAAGCATTAGAGATCAAGCAGGCGTTAAAAAGCAAGCAGCATAGGCCAGGCCTCGTCGGTTCTGTTTCAGCGAGTGAGGTTCCTTGATCTCCGACCAATCTGCCACTGATCTCTGGCTGGCGCCGCGCTCCAGCAAGTACAGTCAACCCCGAGCCGTAGGGTTCGTGATGAATTTAAATCACGAGCCGGTGTGAAAGGGGGTGCTTTAATTATGAGGGATGGTGCTTCCATCGAGCCTTTAAATTTCCATTAACATTCAAATCGTTTGTCAAGGAAACAGTACACCCCTCCCCCTCTTTTTTTAATGTTTAAATACCTGTCCTGTAGTTGGCGACTATTTTGCTGTTGGATTTCGAAATACAAATAAATAAAATACAAATTTTTTTAAAAACATTTTCTAAATGAGCTTATTTTTTAATATCTGCATCATGGGACAAAACAGCCAAACTGGTTCATAAGTTAAGGACTTTTATAAACTTAACCCTAACAGAACTCAACCCATCAAACCCCAACGGCATGTTTTGTTGGAATCTGTCAGGATGGGTACAGTACCCCTAAACTGACAGTCTTTTACATTGGGTTGGCACACCTCCAGAATCAAAGTCAGAAATATGTGTGCGCAGTTTCCCATATGGTGTTGGAATTTGCCAGGATGGGTATGGTTCCTTGTAAATCATGTACATTTTGTAAATAGGGAGTTAGGGTTAATGAAAGAATAAAATAAAAATACAACCAAACAAACAGGATTACAACTTGTTCATGCTATTTATCCGAACAAATTTTATTTAATTTTTTAAGTGTGCCCTATTTCAACTTTGGCACGTGACAAAATATCCGAACTGTTTCTTTGCTTTAGGGAATTTAAATATTTGTATTTAGTTTCGGCCCTTTCGATGACAAAGTCTACAGTGAGCGCTGCCTCCGATGCAAATCTTAAGCTAAGATTTGCACTGTATCCAGTTACTCTTAGGCAGGTGGAGTTGGGTCACTGATTGTCAGAAGGATATCATTAGGGCTACTTTGCGTCTTTAGGATAATATTAGAAAGGGTAACCTGAGGATGTTAGGGACAATTCCACCGAAAAGTAGACACAGCAACAAAAGTGGAAAATTTATGAAATCTTCAAAACTACAAGCAACACAACCTCAAATGTGGTATCGAATGAAAGGGGACAACAAGACCTTTCATGTCAGTGGTGTGCCAGTGAGATGGAATATGGTCAATGTAGTTTTGTATAAAAAAAAAATTGGGGGATAAAATTATGGATTTTACATGTAGGTGGTCATTTTGGTGTCTTCTTTTCACATGAAAAAAAGCGACTGTTAAACATTACTTGTGGATATTGTAAGGATATCATAAGGGTTACTTTAGGATAATCTTGGGGTTTCTGTGCATGGGGCTGATTTCAAAACAACCCAGCAATTTGCACGTGCAGATTTTCTCATCAAGGGACATAAACTGCCCGAAGCCAGACTGTCTTCTGCATTATTAAGAAAGTTATTTTGCGACAGACTTTCGGCTCCTGGGATATTGAAGTCACCTCTTCCTTTTTTTTCTGTTTACCTTACGATTAGTCAATCCCTATCACCGTCACAATTCCATTTACATGGTAATTTTAATTTATGCTGTCGCCATCTCGACATTTCAAGGTGTCCACGTACCTGAATAGGAAAAAAACCTTGACATTTCATTGCACATGTGAGGCCACCGTCGTGGGCGTTGCAACCCCTCGGATGTCAGGCTCATTTGCATATCCGGGGCATTAACCGCGCGGCCACGACGGCATCGTCCTCGAGAAAGATAATGATTGTCAAACCCAAGGAGAGAAATAATGAAGAAAGATAAAAAAGGCAGCGGGCATAATGAGCCGGCAGGAAGCGTACGGAAGTTCACGGTCACTCTTAGGGGGGTTTCCTCTTTCCACTCGAGGCCGACCGAGCGCCGAGTGCGTGTCGCCTCTCGCCCACTTCCCTTGCGTTAAAGACGGTCTCACTTTCCCTCGCTCACACCTAGTGTTGGGTTTCTCACTTGTGTTTCTTGAGGTGTGCGTGTGAGCATGTGTCAGCACCCTGGGGGGAGAATACGCACATAGATGCCTCGGGGAAGAATGCGTGATTTTTATATTTTTATCATTTCTTATTCTGTGTATCATATTTCTAAGGTGCATCCGTAGAGCTTGTTGCCTGTCATAACAAGTGGGCTCCAATTTCTTCGCTCCATAATAATGCCAATAAATATACATACGTTTTTAGACGAGCACATGATTGCAATATGTTACGCAAATGCTTTTCTAGCCATGCATGGATCTTTTGCGTACAGCAGACATCTTTGTGGTTTTTTTGTCACTTTAATTCAGTAACAATGTAGGAGCAACAGGTCTATATACGCGTACCTGTAGAACTAATGGACACACCTCAAAAAATGATGGCTGTAATTATGCGAAGGTTAAAAGTGTCCTTAAAACACTATGGCAAGTCCTGCACAGCTTGGAATTTGCGTACTGTTTTGTACATATGTACATGTAAGTACAGTAACTTCACAGTTGCGTGTCTGACATTTGTTCTCCAACACTGGCAAATTACATTCTTAAAATTGTCCGCACAAGTGGTGCGTTGGTTTCTATTACAACCGAGAGTGCAAGTTACGAAAAACAAATGTATTGAATGCAAGGCACAAAATGAAAGAGAGTTACTTGTCACATGCTGAAACATCAGCCTGAAGAGTTGTTAAGTTCTGCAACATCAGCCTGCAAACACTTTTGGCAAGAAGAGGGCGCACAGTTTTCCAGACTTCTGCTGAGTCTGTGCTGGGCACACCTAAAATAGAATCTACGTGGGCCCCTCACCACCCTCCTCCGCCCAGCCTTCCCCCACCCTTAGCCCCCAAGGCCCTTTTGGCTAGGGACCATCCTCAATCCTCCAAAATCCTCTGTTATTTCTTGAATGTGGTCCTAATTGGAGGGGTGACCAATGCCTCAATCCTGCAAAATCCTCCAGCAATCACTGTCAATATGTTGAGGCAGAGCCAGTGACATCCTGGTGCAGTGCGGAGGATTTCAAGTATAATGTCGGCCTAAATTTATGCACAGCTGAGCATAAACACACAAGGACCGGCCCAAGACCTTGACACAGTGCATCCTCCAAAACCAGCCGCACATTTTTGCCATGTAGTGACAATCCTACAAAATCCTTTATTTTGCAAAGAGGATTTGGGAAGATTTCTAGCAATTAAATTAGTGGGCATGTACATGTATATTACGGAATAGTTGAAGAACATGTAACCATGCAACTAGACTTGTGGATTGAAATGGCCTACTACCAGTACATGTACATGTACGTGTATGTCAGCAAAACCTTAATTGAAAAAGGAAACGGGGACATTTAGACCCAGAAATCTGCTCAGTGTAGAAAATATTTGCTTAACAAAAACAGGTCACCGGCCAAAATTCCATGCAATGTCAATAGCTTGTGAATGGTACCCTGCTGAGTTTTGCTGAGTACACCAATTTCCTTAGCGATATAGAATTGGGCCCAGCCAAAATGCTTCTGTTTGCTACTGGGAGTGTCATAATGGGGAAAAAAAGTTCGCAAAAATTACGCTCGGTTCGATGTTTACTCACCTCGTTATTAGCGTCAGCCATTGGCATTATCAACTGCAGCCTTTTGTTAATGATTCAACCAGTGACAATAACTTCTCAATTTGGACCCCTGCGTACTAATTACGCCCCGCATGCTGTACAATATAAACTCTGTATACCGACGACCTGTCCTCCCCGTGTTAATCAATAACGTCAGCGATACCCGGGCACTTTCAATAGTGCGATTAATGAAGAGTGTCAGATGCAACCGTGAGAAGTGGCGTAACTGCCGTACCTGACACGATTACGTGCCGCGCGCTAATTACTTGACACAATTTCAGCGCATGTGCCCACACATGAACAGTAATTGTACATGTGCTTCTTATCAATAAAGTACATAAATGTACATGTGCGTACATGTACATGTATGTACATTAGAATTGAAAAAATGTGAACAAAATGAACGAAGGGTGGCCTACACGCTAGACAATTTTGAGGTGAAAGTGCTTATTTCGGATGGTTTTATTATAAAAGTGCTTAGAATTCAGATGTTCCAACAAAATTTCTTATTTCTTTCTGGTAAGGAAACAATGAATTCCCGCCAAGTGCCAAAAAATCCTGTATCTCACAAGCCTGAAGGAAAGCGTTGTGAGAAGACGAAATTTCCATGAAAAATTCCGTGGATGTTCTGAGGAATATGCAAGGAATATGGCAGGGACTGAAAAAAAACCCCACCCCAATCCACATGTTGAACTGGGCGAGATCGAACCCGGGCCATAGAGGTGGAAGGCAAGGAAGGGACCACTGCGCTAAACCCGACTTCCCAATCCATTTTAGCACAAAGCCCTTGTGACATCTTACGCAAGCATTATCTGCACAACAAAACGTAACTTGTAAAACCACTCAAACTTATTAAGTCATTATTCATGAAATCAATTCCGCAAGGCAAGACTGCTAGATGCACTAGTTATCTCAAAGGGGTTGTGGCCAAAATTGCATGGATCTTCGAGGCTATCCACAGATAACCTTAGAATGCGAGGATACAGGTTTAGCAGATTTGACCTTGTGTGGAATAATTGTCCTGCCAGGGTCTAAGAATCGATCTGGCTCGAGCCGCATGCTTATAAAAGCACCGGTACCCAGGCAGTCATGAATATATACAATCATGTATATTTTACCATTGCACAGATAAGGAAACCGGTAAAGTTTAGGTTTACTTTTTATTTCTGTTTCGATTACTGAAGTGAAATTGACTGTCCTCTAGGGCTCTGCATCGCGCCTTTTACAGAATAATTGATTCTCCCGAGCGTGGTGACACACGTCAAACCAACCAAAATGAGTAATCAAGTTTGAACAAAACAAAACAAAGTATGTAAATGGTTAAACATTAAATTCACATCTTGTCTGGACATTTTTGTTTGAAACTTTTTTCTCACTGAGTTTCCCATTGTCTTTCCTCTTCCCTTTTAAAAATATATCTCTACTGTAATCAACACTTTAAACTTCACTCGTTTTTTTAACAGGAAAATTCTTGAATCTTCCAAAATTCTCCTCGGCACAAAAACCAATGGTACAAAAAAGTACCTTACTTATACATGTACACTGTACCTCAAGGGTCATCAGCCGTAAATAAACCAAAGTGGCTTTACTTGAAAGTTTATGAAATAACATAATCACTCAATATTATTCAATGCTTGATTCACTGGCCTTTGGTTTTATGCTTGGACCGCAACGCTTCATCCACCTCTCCCTGCCCCCCTGAAAATCTTGGATTTCGACATCCCCCTCCCCCACATCCCCACACCCCCCCCTCCCCCACAGAAGTGTGTATTTGCCTGCAATCGGGGACCCCCTATTGTCCCTCTTTTGTTTGTACTCTAACTTTTTAGGAAAACTTCCCATATGTTTTGTCCACGATCGTAAATTGTGGACCTTCGGGAGATTGGGGACTGTATTGTCCTCTATTGTTCAACGTCCAGTATTGAATCCAGAAACAACCCACCCCCATTTGAAAAACTTCCTGGATCTGAACTGACATGACTTGGACGCAGCTAATCCAGCAATCGTACGGTACAATGAAGAGATGGTTCAGATCTTGAATGTACACCTACATGTAAATGCACGTCCTTGGTTACTTCCTGTATGTAAAACTGTAATAGTTAATCAGCAGAATGAGAAAGAACAATATCAGCTTGTGGCAACAATAATGACAAGAACGTTCATTGTCTTTTTCTTTCCTCTGCAGAGTTCGCATCGAAGAATACCGGTAGGCAACCAAACGCTAATGGTAAGTTGTTTTGTCGTTATTGTAAAGTCCTTGTTTAAGAGGATTTGTTGGTTGAGCAAAGAAGGATGCCCAAGCAACTTATGTCATTGCATTGTGACTTTAAAGCTTCATTTACCGAGGCCATTGACCTCTACCGTCGGCTTCTGCACAAATTTGCTGTGTGTGCTGTATGCAGAGACAGGTTCAACGCAGTTCAGAGAGGTGTTTGCTCTTAGGATGAAGACGACGATGGGGTCTTTTTTGGCCGATCGATACGTCGGCGACGATTTCGAGCCATCCCCCATCTTGCATCATTCTGCATCAATTATGCAGCGTTGTCGGTTTATATTATAGTGCATTATTAATTAGTCTCGCTAATGTTATCCAACGTGTTTGTTTTGTGGCATTTTATTAAATAATGTTTCCTGTATGGACTGCATCTCACTGGAGATGGCACTCGATGATCAACTCAGGACAGCTCTATAGAGGGAGACACATTACGTGCGCGTACTAGTTCACCGTGTATGGCGCGAAGTACATGTTTGCACAATTACATGTAATTTTCATGTAAATGTGCACAGCCTGTGTCGTCTTCGCGTTAGTGACAGGAATATGACAGAAATGCATTCGAGGCCCCCCCCCCCAACTCTCTGTTTGTAATGGAGTGAGGGTATTCTTGTGCATATTCTACATGAGCATTGTATATATTGCATTTAAGCGTAAGCAGTTCCGGTATTTCGGTTCGAGGTCCGATTTCGTGGCACTGCTAAGCACTCGATTTTGTGCTAGTGGAGCCTTTGTCCATTACACATACTGTAGACCATAAAGCAGTAAGCACGGCAAATATCACACAAATTTTAGAGGTATAATTGCTTAAAATAGTGACACCAAAAAAAAAAAAATTCTGCGTACATGGGCATAGGAATCTATTACAGAGGCCCCCATCAATGGCGACAGCATTGTGCTAGCTATTGTTCAGATAATCCGTCACAGGGCAGTTGCTTTGTACATGTATGTACGATAGCGCGGACAGTGGTTTCTTCATTGGTGGGGGCCTCGTGAGGGTTCAACGATTCATCTGTCATCTGTCGTTACAAACTATTCTGCTAATTTAGTAACTCCAGCAAACCTCCCTTTCTCCGAACACACTGACCTTGCTGCTCCTTAATTTTCATGTTCATATACCGTCAAAATTTGGCTGTTCCTTTGCAATCAAAATAATAGTTGAAGCCTCGCCACTTTTCGAATATTGGCAATTATCTGAAACCGTCATTGGCGACCGACCTTGCCTGTAGAACTGCAGCATTGATCGCTACTGACTGTAATTTTTTTTCGTTATGTGGTGCGCTCTTTAAGTTTTGGATTGTCTTCTTGTCAGGGTTTATTAAGCAATATTTTCAGGCTGATTGTTGAAGCGTAGATCTGCACGACAGCGTGGTTCGTTCACAGTTCATTGATCTGCATGTTGCATCGTCCTTTTTGGGGTCCTTTATTTCAAGATTTTTTTTTTTTCACCCATATGTCTTTTATGCTCGTTCGCAAATACGACCTGCTCATATAGAAAATGATAGTTACATGTAAGTCTTAAAAAAATGCAACGAAAGATCCTCTTTGGAAGTTTACATTATGATCCCCTTGGAGATACCCCCTACTCTCTTCCCCCGAAAAAAAAATGGAAATGGCACTGTTGATGATGTTTGGTATTGGAAATATTGGAGAAATTCTATTAATTTGAAAGAATTCATTCAAAAGAGTTGAAGGCAGGAAATAACAACTTTCCATCATCAAAAGAAAATGTCGATCTCAGATCTTCTGTTTAATTACATCCGCCAAGGAGACGATGTTTTCATCTGCGTTTTTCTGTTGGTTTGTTGGTTGGTTGGTTTGTCTGTCAACAAGATAACTCAGAAAGTCATTGACGTATTTGCATGAACAAAATTGGTCCTTGGAACAAGTACAACTCGATTAGATTTTGGAAGTGATCCGGATCTGGGTCTAGATCCAGGATTTTTAAAGGATTCTTCACCAATTATGCGAGTACGGTATTTCTTTTGGGTGTACTGACAATATGGCGGAGGAATTGTTTAGCCTTGGTGGAGGTTTGCGCTCTCGAGTGCTTTCTGGTTTTGTATGTATTCGTAATTAGAAGAGGACGTCATAAACAGCAAGAGGGGGAGAAAAAAATCAGCCAGCCTCATACTGTGTAGCTAAAGATAGCGTGCCGGCACAGCGTGTGGCCATAGCTTCAGTTGGCAGAGACCCACTATTTCCTGGAACTGTTTCTTAGCGCACGCAATTCAACCAAAGCATGTCTGGTCTGTGGGATAATTTTTCATGCGCTTCTCTCTTGTTTCCTGGTAATATCTCTCTTTTTTCCCCCCTTGTTTATTTTTTTTGTACTTTTGAATCCTTTAATTCCCCAGTTAATGGTGCGTCTTCAGGTTGTAGTAGTTAAATAGGTCACGAGCCTACCGGTTTGTGGCCCATCAGGCCGGCGTTTATCTCCGGTTTCAGTAGCATGAAACAACTGAGAATATTTCTATTCCCCCTGGACGGGATGCTCGTCCATCCTAGGTTACTCCCTAGCTAATGCCGGTACCCAGTTATACTCTTGGATGGAGAGAGGCAAGTGGGGATGAAGTGGCTTGCCCAAGGACACAACATACGGCCAGCAGCTGGATTCGAACCCCTGACTCTCTGATCATGAGTCACAAACCCTAACCGCTAGGCCACACGCCCCCATCTTCAGTTTGACTGATGTCTAATATCCACACCAGGGTCACTCCAGGGATTAGACGATTTTGAGTGATGAAAATCACTCCAAGTTTTGAATTGAGATACTTTGAAAATGAATCACTGCAGTCGAAATTTGTGTGAAAACCTGATCTGATCCATCAAATAAATTTCACCGTAAATTGTGTTGTCCCAAGTTTCAGCGGGACGGGATGAATTTTTACTTAAATACCCAGAGTGAGTAATCAATCTTTGAAGAAAAAAAAAGTAGTTGATATGTATACTCTAAACACCTTCTTTTTTTCCTGAAATTCAAAAGGAGTGAATTTCATTACTCATTCCATAGAAAAATTACAAGAAAACATACGCCAGTGGTCCTTGGTTCGGGAAGACAATTAATTTCGACCAGTTATCATGTGGTCAAGGACCTCTGGCCATTGTGTCAACGATTCTTGTTGACGTCAAGTCCAAGCGACGTTGAGCGCGCAAGAGTTTAATGTGCGTAATGACTTCGAAATGCGTGGACGGAGGAACACAATTTGTGGCTTTCACTCGTCGACTTGAAACACGTAACAGCAATTTTAGATGACATGTATTTCTTGCCTTGCTGTTTTGTAATAAGTGACAATAGGTCACTCACTGTCACTCCAATATTAATTTAGTTGTGAACTTACAGTTTATAATGCAATGCACATTTGGTCGATTGAAACGGGTACGAAAAAATAATTCTTTCAGGGCTCAATAATCAATTACTGAAGTGAATAATGAGCGTCCGTGGTGCAGTAGTGATAACATTTCCACAAAAGCTTTCACAATTTTATGATCAAGTTGTTCTAATGAAAGTACTTCCATATACTTTTAAAAATAAACAAGACAAATCAGGCTTGGAAGAATGTAATTGGAGTACTGTCAGTGGAGATGGATATTTCCCCAAATATCCTAAAAATGGATTCAGATATATAAATTTTGTAAAAAAAAAATGGACGTAAACCTAAAGGTGTTATCAAATCGTCTTTATCCACAAAAGTTGTACCACACGTGTAGTTAGTACTGACTGAATAGTTTCCATATTATGCAACTGTACGTTAGATTTGCGAGTGATAAATTGCAGTTGTGCTTTGAACAAAAAAAATCACCCGCGGGTGTTTCTTCCCCGAAGTTATTTCTGGAATACATCCATCAGATGTTCAAAAGACAGTGTGCCTGATCTATCCCGGTCTGTCCCTGTTCGCACTGCTGTCTCTGACAGGGTATGCGAGTCAAGGATAGATGGCTTGCACTTTGAATCAACTTGCTTGCAATCTGTTGAACTCGGCCTGTTCGCTCATCAAGTGTTAGCTGTTTTGTGGGGGAGGAGGGGGGGGGGAAAGAGGTACATTACTTCCACATCAACACCATATGGGCAGTGCAAAGCAGATGGGTACTTCCAATTCTTCTCCAGACGTTTCAAATATTTTTTTTTTCATCTTCCACGAGGGCATCAGGGTCAAAGTTAATGACAAAATTATCAGCTATCGAGGAACGGCAAATGCCATTCTTCGTGATATTGGTATGCGTAATTACACATGCCCTTCTGCTTGAGTAATGAGTTTGGGGCAATATACACGACTTCATCTTGCGCATTGTGAGCTCAGTATTTGAATGTCTTTGTAATTTTTTTGAGAGGTGGGGGAGGGATGGGTTCTATACAATCAAGATGGTTTCAAAGAACATTTTATGTAAGCAGAACTTACTAATGTGCTAGAACAGCAATTAGTCCCGGGAATGACAAGACACTGCAGAGGAAAACAAATCTTATTGACAAACTCACGTTCTGGCAGTTTACCACAATTTGCATGCTTGTGTAATCAACCCAAATCTTCCACAATCCTACAAAATCCACCAGGTGATTGCAATGGAGGATTTTGTAGTATTGAGGAAGGTACTGCCCAGACGCTATTACTTTACATGGGGCTTGATGCAACTTGAAACTTGGTAGGTACACGTACAAAGAGTGTGTCATTGGTTTCATACACGGTTGATGAATTTGTAGGATTAACAATTGAGGAAGGTCAAGTCCAGCCAGCCACTGTTACTTTACATGTTGATTTTTGAAACTTGGTACAAAGAGTGTACGTGCCATTGGGTTATTGCACAGTGTGGGATTTTGTAGTATTGAGAAAGGTAGAGCCCAGTCACTATTACTTTACATTGGACTTGATGTGAGGTGTGGTTATACTTTTTGGGTAGCGCTGCCAATGTTCCAAAAATTGGTTTTGAATCTGTCAGTGGCTTTACCGCCCTTGTCAAGAAACGGTTATATTTATAGGGGAATGAAAGCCAAGACCTGTCTTTGGACGAAGACTACAGGATGTTGGGTTTCAGGAACTTTAAGTGGTTAGCTCAACGGACCAGAAATTCGACAAACATGTCCAAGGCCAACAAACAGGAATTACCTATCCACCTGGTAGAAATGTCGAAACGAAGCATTCAGAAGTCATTCGGAATCATCGGAATTTGAAAACAAACCCAATAATTTGATTCCTTTCCTGTGAGCTTAGCTCTTCAAAATTATAATTGTCCAGTTCCCGTTCTCTGTCTACCATCAATCATCCATCAGCCTTGATATAAAGAGACAGTTTACCCTGCCCTACTTGTCTTCGGTTGCCGAAAAATAAACTGTTTGTTGCTCTGATCTGCAACTGTTTTTTGTTTGTTGCAAATTTTTTTCCTCGGCAGATTATCTCCCATTACCGTCAATGGATCCCTCTGCATGTTGGGTTCATTACGGGTCCCAAGTTTTGCACATTTCACATTGATGTATAGGTTTACCCTATGGTTTACCAGATCCATCATTCCCGTTGTGGACCGTGACTCGATCTGCGCATTGCAGGTCTCACTCCCTCTGCCCGGTCCCTTTAATTAATGAAAGAAAAACGAGGAATGCATTGCTGGAACTAGGGAGATATTAAACTGTGGTTGCAAGGGCCGTGAAACAAAATTACGTTTGCTGAATGAAATGCTGTGTCCATAGTTTTTTGGGGGGGGGGATGTCATTTTTAAAAATTATGTTTAACTGGGAAGGAGATGACTATTTTTTTTCTTGGTCCATTTCCTTTGCCTCCTTATATACCGGTACACATAGATATTATTACCCCTGATTGTCAAGCCAAGAGCCACTTCAGTAATAAGAATGTAACGTCAAACGTTCTTTTCTTTCATGCGCGGAGTCAACCAATCAGATTCCTCGATATTGTTGTGTAATTCAATAAACCGTCATGCGACTCGTTAAGGCCAAGTAAAAAAACAAAACAGTTTCTAGTCTGCTGTTTTGGGGGGAAAAATGAAGAAGGCGGGGGTACTCCCCCCTTTTTTCCCAAGATGCCGGATTTTCAAAGATGGTGGATGGATTTTTCCATTTTCTCGACTCTTTTACAGTATACAAACTTGTATCCAAATTAGCCGTTACCCTTTCTACATAGCTACAATGTTGTGGGAAACAAATTAAAAGACAATATATTTGCAAAATATATTGCAAATGTGTTTAAAAGGCAGCAGGAAAAAGGAAGTGGGTGGGGACAAGAAACTGTTTTATTTTTCACTTGGCCTAATGCTGAACTTATCCTAATTCATTAAAGTAGTCAAGCCTCCTTATTTATGGCTCCTCTCTGAAAGAAAAAAAAATCGTGAAAATAAACTACCAACAACAGATATTTTAGGATGGTCAGGCCCACATAACTAACTCTTTTTTTTTTTCCTTTCTTAGACATCCACATCTAATTGAACCCTTGCTATGCAACCTGCAACATGAAACATTGCTTTTGGAGTGTCATTCATTCAGTTAATTAGAAAAGCTTGAGGTGTGTTGTCAAATGTCATGAGTAAATTGAAGTGTATCGGTGTCGGGGCAACGGCATTGATAACAGGAGACCCCGCTGGCTGTTCTGGTAATGATGGATTAGAATGCATGCCATGTTGCCACTGGGGATTAATAACATTCAAGTTTTTTTTTTCTTTCTCAATTTTTGATAGTGCCAACTGGTAGATCTTTTGAGCACCAGTTTCAAGGGTGTATTTTATTGGATAATTGTATTGGTTGATCTTAAAAAATTGACTGGAGCGCTGTGGTCCACTGGTTATGGTGTTCGACTCATATGTGCTGTGTTACGTGGGTTCGAACCCTGACGGGGAATGTGGTGCTTGTGTTCTTGGGCAAGACACTTTACTACAATTGCCTCTCTCCACCCAGAGGTATAAATGGGTACCTGTGAAGGTAGAGACCAGATTGCACTGATCTCGAGCTGCTGCAGAAAAATGGTCTCATTCCTGATGAACAGGGATAATAAATTGTAAAGTGCTTTGAACTTTTAGGTATATAAGGCGCTTTATGAGCACCACATTTTTATTAATATTCAAACTTTGGACATTCAGAACGCTGTCTGAGTGCTGTACCAACTGAGCTATCTATATAGACCACCCCGAGTGGCTCACTTGTTTGGGCTGGCTATCCTCCATTGCTGGGGCATGCCATACATCAGTTGCCAAAATTTAAAACTTTTTTTTTCACTTTGAGTGTACTTTTTGACAGTCACTGGATCACCTCGAAACCAAGCATGAGGTCATCTGTACAATTTCAGTCTAACCGTAAAGCTTAACACGTCACATTTTCTGCAGTCTTCCAATAATTCAATCGTAATGATGTAAATTTTTCCTTTTTTGATTCCCCTTCGTGTTGCCCAGGGGGTTTCCTAAATTCTCAACCTTTTGCTGTCAAATCTGTACCCGTACCCACCCCACTTTTTTTGCCACCAGTCTCCCCTAGGCAACATCTCACAGCAATTAATTTGATCTTGTTGCCCCCCCCCCAACCCTCCCTCCCTCCCCACCAATCGCCAGTCTTAATAAATTACGTCGCACCTCCGTCTGATGTGAGCCGCTTTGAAAGCCCCAGCTAGGGGATAAGTTTATAACCAAGCTCTCCAACTCGACTTGGTAATTTATTTCGCCCAGTTCAAGAAGGCGAAGCATGACTCAAAATGTTGAAGCCAACAGGCAGATTTTTTTAATGTTTTTAAGTCACTCTGCTTCGGTTGTTGAATGCTTGCATCTGGAGAACATTAAGGATGCACTATTTCATCCAAACACAGACACGCGAGAGATTTTGATTTCTGCATGACAGCTGGTAATCCTTCCCATCCCCCCCCCCCTTTCCAAAAAGTAAAATAAAAAAGATATAATCCTGAGAATGAGAGAAATGCCTATCAAAGCCGTCCGCCGCATACTTCTGTCCCACTGGTCTTCTCCGGGTTTTTCTTGTCTGTTTTTTTGGCTATCGCACTTGACAGCGTGTGAAAGTCGTGGCCTTGTTTCCGAGCGAACGGCCGGAGCTCCAAAACAACTCCCCGCGGTAATCTGCGCTCCTTGTATCATCACGCTCTTCGTGATTCATGGACTCTGCTACCCGATGTGGCAGTCGCCGTTCGTTACTCCCCAGAATGTACAAATCTGTGATAGCGTTTCGAGAGCGTTTAATCCTTTTAAGTGCAGCGATACCCCGGCCCCCGTGCATGGCATCGGCAGCCTCGCTCCAGCTTGGACATCAATTTCACGATCGCTTGCGTGCCTGTCGGACTCATTTTTGGGAAAGGTCTTTCATTTTTTTTTCTTCCATTTTTCATCTCTTCAACAGAAGCCACTCTGTTTGTCGTGTGGTGATTTAGTGATGCAGATATGTTCCCAGGCTTATTTTTATATGCAGAAAGCAGATCGAGAATTCCTAGGGAGTTGGATAACGCTCGTCCCGCCGTGCTGTGAGATTATTTAGTATCTTGGAGATTTGCCCTCCATAGGGTTTATTCATTACTGTGTAAGACGGTATCGCATCATGCCATTTCAATCAAGCACACAATCAAAAAAAAAAAGAGGAAAAGAAAAAGTACTTTGAGAGCAGGGAGTGAACAACCTGCATGTGCTGAAATACTTGATGACATCTCAATTCCCACACCGCATCAGTGGACTTTTTTCTGGACATCTGTCTTTTCCTGTGCGTCAGATACTGTTAGATTATTAAGCCTCCTTGATTTTTTTTTATCTCATAAGCTCTCCTTCGTGTATTCTCACAAGCAACGCTCCACGACTAGCGCCTCCCCCCCCCCTTCGTGATACAATCTGAAACCTAATTTGAAAAGTCAAAAACTTGATGATTAAAAAACAAATTGCCGAAAACTTGTGGCTAACAATGCTCACTGCAACAGGTAATTGGTATGTTGCAATACCAAAAGTTATCAAAATCCACAGCAGTATCTTACAAGATGTTAAAAAACATTTAAAACTCTAGCAGTTATAACGTCCAATCAGTACTCAGTTGTTTATTTCACTTTTAATTGATAATTGATTTATTGCACGCGTTGGTCTTCGTAGTTACATGTATTCAAGAGTTTGGAAGTTTGGATTCTGTTTCAGTTTTATCCATGCTTTATTCCACCAATTAGTAGAACGAAATGCAATCTTTGTTTTTATCCAGTGGCAAATTCACAGAGTTACATGTACATCAACAGAAGGCTCTTTTCTTCAACAGTACCCCAAAACGAAGTCAAAAGATGTGTATTACAAACAACTTACTGTTTTGTATTTTTCCAACCTGTCCCTAGACCTTTGGCTTCCTATATATCTTTCCCCTAGACCCCGACAAGTAATCCCTTTCCTTTTTGTCCAAGCATTTTTCAAACCTTACCCTTTAAGCACCAATTGTCCCATGGCTAAAATCCTTCAAATTCCTAGCATCCATCGTCATGGCATGAATTTACTGAAAATAGAGGGTTTCATTCACTCTTTTATGTGTGCTGAAATTTTTGCGTTCTTTTGTAAGAAAAAGAAAGAAAAACAGCCAAAACACAATGGGCTTGCCCTTCCAAAGTTGACAAATTGTTGTGATTCCTTAAGTTGAGAAACCTTTTTCCCCTCAATGAAAGTGGCACGGGTCCGACTCGAGCCTAATCCAAGTCTGTAGAGAGCCCTGGCTTGTGAAAATAAAAAAGGCAACTGGAGAAAGAAATTCTGAACCCCTTCCGTTTTCAGCAAAGCTCCTTAGAAGCTTTCGGCGACTCTCCCTTTACAAGTTGTCCTGGTGGCAAGGAGCTCACCCCAAAACCATTAATATCGATAATTTTCTTTCAACAAAAGTAGACACCAGAGAATTGGGGCCGGCATTATGCGTGAGCGGCCCTCTGATCTCAAAACCATACAAGAATCCCTTCTCGGTGGGAAAAAAAAGAAATTGTGAATGCCTGGATACTGAAAGAGTTTCGTTTTGCAGTCACCTTGCGTGATCTTTGGAACAACTAGAAGATATTTGAAGTGTCGGCAAGGGTGGAAAAATAACAGATGACGTCAGTCTGGACTTAGCACCATATGGCTACAATCTTATTTGAAGCTGTATATTTTGCACGAAGCAGCTATTAACCCCGGCCATTAGGTGCACATGCTATTGCCATCTTGCTGAGAAATGACAGTCTATGATGAGTAAAGTTGTGTTGATTGAAATATATGTAAGCCTCTCTAGGGCTAAATTGTTGAAGATTGCAACGTGGCATTCCCGCATGTACAATGTATAAATGCTTCTGCACATTGTAATGAAAATACAGCGCTGACTTTTAGCTTCTCTCCATCCCCGGATCATTTCTCAAGCATTCTTTACTCCATGATTCCTGCTTTCTTTTGAAAGCTTTTACGCGTTCGTGTCATTCATATTGTATCTTCCGGCATTTTATTTCTTCAATCTTGATGATTAAAAGTAAGACATTTGAGGTTCATGTAAATGCTAGCATTGGTATGAATTAGCCAGGGTTCGAAATTAGCGGTAGCCCGCTAGCCAAATGCTAGTCAAAACAGCGGCAGGCTAGTCAAACTATTCCTTAAGTAGCCCGGCTGGCGAGTCAAAAAAATTATTGGGATACGGCAAAGATGAAAGGACAGGAAGAAATAAATCATTAAATTCAGAAAGCAAACCTCATCAATTTGTGTCTAGTTTTTTCAACTGTTTTAAAAGGTTAGATTGTTAGATCTGTTTATTAAATGAATATGCACCATTTTGTATTTGAGCTAAAAATAAAATAAATATGGGCTAGTGAAAATACCCGCGGGCTAGTTAAGAGGCTGTTTCAGTAGCCCGGCTGGCTAGTGAACAAAAAACTTGAGGTCAAACCCTGAATTAGCTTCTTCTTTTTTAAGTTTCCTTTCGAACAATCACGTTTGATAGAAGCACTTTAATACGCAGTGCTAAGGGATTTAAGTGTATAAAAAAACCTATACGATGTAAGCACAAAAGTAAAAAAAAAAAAATTCTCACTTTGAAACGACACAAAGCTCATCTTCGCACGAAGAAACCCCGGAAAGGCAAGAAATACAACATAATCCCAATAGCCCTCGCTTCGTCGTTTCTGGCTGGAATTTCAGACCCGAGTCCCCGAAATCAATAGGCGTTAAGGAACTCACATGAGACACATATACACACACAAATTCCTCGCCGCTATACTCCAGACTAGCCAAAGCACGGCAGGTTTTTCTTTTCTTTCCATGCATTTTTTCCCCCGTCTTGGCCCGCCCATTGCTGCACATATTGCATTTCACGTTATTAGAGTGAATGGCCCCCGAAACTATATACCGGAGGAAGGATATATTGATGAGCATAATGCAATAAGTCACAGCCTTTTGTCAGCAAAGGCTCCCTCTATTTGATTAAAGCGCCCGGGCAAACTGGAACAAGTTATGTATGTGGACGTCTCAATTCGGGCTCCGGTCTTCCCTATCCAACTGACCTATGCCTGCAGGACGGATAACCTTACCCAAAGAAAAGAAAAAAAAAACACTTTGTCTCTATTCATACTCGCCTTTCTAAAAATAGCAGTTAAATGTGTTGGTTTTTTCCCCCTACATTTTGTTAATCAGAAGGACAAAATGCATTACACATGATGACTGAAATGTGTTGGAAATATCAAGGGGATGGATTTCTGTTTGTTTTGGAATCATGCCAGTTTTGCTATCGGCAGTTATTTTTACTCAAAATACAAACATTTGATAAGCGCACGTGCACAGATACATGTACATGTACATCTTTCCTATCTGCGTGTTTTTGCCTTCATATTACACAAAGTGTGTGCTGTAAACTATGCAGTGTTTACACACACAGTACATGCACAGAATGAAACGATAATTAGTTACCCAATATTGTCGTCATGATGGAAACTTAAGTGCGACTTTCATTACGATGCTGCCTTTGAAACCACCGCGGGTTGAAGGAACACTGACTCCCCCCCCCCCCTTTTTTTTTTTGTTGTTCTGGAGAGCAGCTAGTGTTTTACTTTGGGGGCCCATCAATCTCGGTTGCCACCTGATACGCTCCAGAAGGAATCCTAGCAATTAAGATTCTCCTCGTTGTGATGTTTCACCTGAACGTGTTGGCAGGCTGCAGTCGCTGGTTTTCTCACATGTGCGCGGCTCGGGTGACCGAGAGCGTAAATCATTGGGGGAATGAAATCGGAATTTTGTGTTCTTTTTATATTATACAGGGGAGAGAAAATGTTGGGTATTTGAGGTGTCAAGTTCGGCGATGGGTGGCAAAGGTTCTGGTATGATTTGTCATTTGTGCGGTTTTTTTTTGTGGGGGGGGGGTGGCAAGACGCGAGAAAATAGGGCTCCGTGAAGTATTACTGGAAATCATGCATGAATACTGCAAGTGTGAGTTCTTTAACCACAACACTGGTAATTATGTGTTGCATACTGTTGCATTTAGCAGCCAACTCAAGACCCTGTGCTTGGTTGCATCTTGTTGCATTTAGCAGGGTATAATGCCAGGGCCCATGCAACAGTATCCACTGTTGCAGTTGGTTGCATTCAGCAGGGTAACTGCTTGGTGCCAAGGCTTGTGTATACTGGCTTCACTGCGCAATGCAACAGAATCCACTGTTGCAGTTTGTTGCATTCAGCAGGGTTTTCATTTCAGCCAGGTTACATTTTGTTGCATTTGGCAGGGTTCTCATTTCAGCCAGGTTGCATTTTGTTGCATTTGGCAGGGTTCTCATTTCAGCCAGGTTGCATTTTGTTGCATTTGGCAGGGTTCTCATTTCAGCCAAGTTGCATTTTGTTGCATTTGGCAGGGTTCTCATTTCAGCCAGGTTACATTTTGTTGCATTTGGCAGGGTTCTCATTTCAGCCAGGTTACATTTTGTTGCATTTGGCAGGGTTCTCATGTCAGCCAGGTTACATTTTGTTGCGTTTGGCAGGGTTCTCATGTCAGCCAGGTTTACATTTTGTTGCGTTTGGCAGGGTTCTCATTTCAGCCAAGTTACATTTTGTTGCATTTGGCAGGGTTCTCATTTCAGCCAGGTTGCATTTTGTTGCATTTGGCAGGGTTCTCATTTCAGCCAGGTTACATTTTGTTGCATTTGGCAGGGTTCTCATTTCAGCCAGGTTGCATTTTGTTGCATTTGGCAGGGTTCTCATTTCAGCCAGGTTACATTTTGTTGCATTTGGCAGGGTTCTCATTTCAGCCAGGTTACATTTTGTTGCATTTGGCAGGGTTCTCATTTCAGCCAGGTTGCATTTTGTTGCATTTGGCAGGGTTCTCATTTCAGCCAAGTTACATTTTGTTGCATTTGGCAGGATGCCTAGAGAAAGCCTCTTGGGGGGTTAGGATTCAACGTGTTTTTAGAAACAGGATTGTTGGTAGAATGTGTCACCTGTTGTTGGCTGAATTATTAATAGAAGATACTTGATCTCAATACTTGGAAGTGCAAAACCTGCTGCGGTGGTGGATTCAATGCACGTTGTCGTGGTGTTTGGAAGGTATGTGAGTGTTACTCGCTGTGACCCTATGGCAATTCCGTCTTGCGCTAAAAAAAATGATTAATGATATGACGAAAATGCTTCAGTTTATGCACAGTTCTCTGAACCCATGTATGCACACCGCACCATGAACTTTGGTGCTTAAAGAAAAACCAAGGTAGCACAATATACATGTATGTGCAGCCACATTCTGTTTTCTCATTGGCTGTTCAAAACAGTGTCACTGGTGATTGGTTCATTTTTGTGTAAGAGTCAGTGAGGAATGAAATAAAGTCGTTGTAGGGTTCTTTGCAGTTATTTCTAACAACACGTTACAGTGCATGGGAACGATACATGTAATTACCCAAACTTGGCCTCATATTTGCTAGGCAGTGTATACCGCCCTCTACATCTTGCGCGCATCGCGATAAGTCAGCAGCAAGGCACAATGTTTGTTTTCTCAGGCGAAGTTTACAAAAGTTTTTTTTTCCGTGTCGCACCAGTAATGACTTGATGACATTTTGCGACTGTTTTTCCCCGGCACCGTAAATTGCTAGAGTATATCTTTGGGGTTCGGGGGTAGTAGCGAAACGTGATAAAAATACAACATCTGTGGAAAGGTTCTGCAGTTTCTCTTTGGATTGTGTACATTATGACAGCAGTGTTTTGTCAGAGCGGTTTGATTTGCGGGCGCGATCATGTCTCTCCCCTCCGTCAACCCGTAGTGTCAAGACCTCAGCTTCAACACGTCAACTCCGAAGGTTTGGCTCTGTCCGAGGAATAAGCATGTTCAAAATGGTGCTGTAAATCAGGGCCGTGTGTTCAGCTGCCATGGAATTTGATCCCTTGGCTCTGGGACAATGTGTACATATAAATGTGTCAGCGAGGAGCCTGTTGTTTTTTGGTTCAAGCACAACACAAAAAAGACACTTTCCAAACCATATCTCTCTAGATTTTTTCCAAAGGAGTTTGGCAATTTACAATCCCAATCCAGTCAATGACACTAGGGTTTGGTGCACGTACATGTAATAGATTGGTCTGTTGCAACTTTCTTTAATTTTTTTTCCTTCCATTTTTGTCACAATTTCTCCTCAGAACAAGTACCACACCAGGAGCCACGGCAAGCCCCTCCTGGACTCACACCCGTTCTGGGGCCTTCAGACCATCGCCTCCTCGCCCCGCGACACCAGTCACACTTCCAGCATCATGATCACACCTACCTCAAGCCCGACGAAAGAGCTGGACCCACCGGCTCTGACAAAATTGTCCTCATCGACGGCGGCCCCGGGCCCGCAGTACAGCCTGCGCTACAGCACGCGCTGCCACGACGGAGAGAAGGACCACGAGAACGGCGCCCTCAGCAGCGACGATGAAAACGCTGACGATTTTGAAGACGGCGTGGACTCGGGTATTTTTCCCCTGGACCCCAGCAATGAATTAGACGTTGACCAAATTGAACAAAACTGACAAAGAGGGGCGTGGCAAAGTCTTTTTTTTTATTTCCTAAAACAGTAGGTTTTTTTCTTTCAATTTCTAAAGTCACAAATTTGACAAGAAAACATCTTTAAAATTGAAGGTACACTTTATGTTGTGTCCAACAAAACACAGCTTGGCAACGTGCACGTTTTCTTCTGAAGAATTTTTAATCCAAATTGCAACAACTAATGGGGGAAAAAAAAGAATATGTCCCAAAAAAAATTAATAAGAAGATTATCGAGAAAAAAAAATTGAGTTTTGGTTGTTTACGTTTTATCTTGCTTGCTGTGTGTTCACACTTTACAAAAAAAGTAGTTAAAAAAACAATCAGACATCGTTTCTTTCTTTAGAATGAAATTTTAATCCCTGAATGAGTTTTCGTCAACGTTTTTATGTTGTAACTTAATACATGGCCAAATAGAGTGTGATTTTTTTTTATATGTGCTATATATTTATTTTGTATCGTTTGCCTTTTTTTTTTATAATACTGAACATGGACTTTGAACATTCACAAGAGATTCCAGCAACAGAGGGCGCTATTTCATGTCAATTCTGACGTGCTTACATGTGCACGTACACAGAGTGCAATGATGCATATCTGTACAGGGTTCATCATTTGACGGCAATATGGAAGTGGTTGGCGGCAATTTGTTTCCAAACTTGTACAGATTTTTGGCTCGTTGCCAACCCAACCCATTTCTGACTTATAAACAAGTCTATTGTACAACGTAAAACTTTGCCCCCCCCAAAAAAAAAATGGTCTCTTTGGAAACTATAAAATAAATCAGACAAAAAAAATGGGTCTCCTGACCAAATTCCTTGCCGCTAATATATTGTCCCAACCAGAATAAAAATAGCAGCGCCAATGATTTGACGATTTTAGGTTTCACTTTAGATGCATTCACTTTGTTTATTTGGATTGGGTCTAAAATCCGGTTTCATTGCGCGGCTATGTGCCAGTTTTATGAACTTGAATGGAATGGCATTTTACTTTTTCAGGTGCTAAATTTCTGCCATTTTTAACTGAATAGACTCTGAAACAAACTGAAACCTTCAGTTTTGTCAGGTGATTTCTGAGAATTTTTTTTTCTTCTCCTTTCTTCTCCCCCCCCCCCCCTGGTTTCTCATCGGAAATGACAAATTATATTTTTTTTCCGTTAAGAACACTTCCCGTTTTGCATCATTCTTACACATTTTTTCCCAAAGAAATTGAATTCATGTTATTCCCCCAGGCTTGCAAGCTTGAAATGAGTCGACTTGCAAATGATGTGAATGTTCATAGTCCATTGAAATGTGTGTGTACATTACGGGATCATGTAGATACTTGCGGTATTGTGGAATACACCGCAAAAATGTGAGCCTCTTGAGCGGCAAACCAGTTAAAGAAGACATGTGTTGACATTACCCTCGTTTAGCAAGAAAAATTTGTAGTTGTGCATTCACGCTGCATAGGCATAATCTAAATTGTCCATGTAATCTGCCGTTAATAGGCAAATATTTAGTGCGGCCCTTTGAGCATTGCGCATGAACCGTTCAATGGGAAACCTGTTGTTAGGGCATGCACCGTTTTGGCAGTTCTTATCTGCATTAATTTAATTAACCCTCTTGTTTGATCAGTCACAGACAGTCAAAAAGTTCAATCCTGTCCCCTGCCATGCCTTTTACACAGGCTAGTCGCCAATAGTCCGATCATATTTCTTCTATAGGCACTGTAACAGTCAAATTCCGTCAACAGACAAAAGCAGGTGACTGGTAGGTACAGCTGGCTTATCAATCTCCTACAGTCAAAGCATAGCTATAGCAGGTTTCATAACAGTCACAGCCAGCCAATCCTGCTTTATGAAGGCAGGGAGCACTCAACTGTTACAAACAGTCACTTGATTTATTCCGACTGCTGGGCTGGCCTGGTTGAAATTGCCAGCCAGAGAAGGAGGGTTTTTAAGGAACATGCATACGGTACATGTATGTTCAATATTTTTTTTTACTAAGTCCCTATATTTTAAGTGTTATATTCAAGCTTAGGTACAGATATAATGCGTCCTACAAGCTTCATGCAGTGCTAGCCCATGGGCCTATCTGCTTTGTGCGTTACCACCTGAGGGCGCTGTTTGACACGAACCAAGCGTGGACACTGGTAATGCGAATAATAAATGGCAGTATGCATAAGGTCAGTTTTATACCTGAACGAACTCCCAAGATCTTGTGAAAAATTACAAGGAGAGGCCAACGCTGGTAATGTCAGTATATATCCACATGGCACACACTACAGAATTGTTGGCTGCTTTCCAAAGAACCCCGCCCACTGAGGGGCATAAAAGCCAACTGCACTGTGATAAAAAAAACCTGCAATGCACACTGTAGGATTATCAGTTCATACTGTCAGGCCATAAACAGTAATCCTGGCTCAGTGCCAATGTCTGTGCATTTATAGATAATTTATTGACCTGTGATATAGGCGCTGAGGAAAATTCAAGGGCGTATAGTCACAAATATGGACTGAAGGACATATGATATTATTGCCTGAGTCTCGTAAACAGTTACACTGCCACAAACCGGTTTTGTGATTTCTCTTCTTGTAACTCTTGATGTCCTTAAAGTTGACATTTCCAATGATTGTTCAAGTGTCGCACAAATGACATCAATAAGTTTCGTGAGCACAAACATGGAGCAATTCGAGCTTGAAATGCAATGCGACAGACTTTTTTTCAGAGGCATGTATTTCTGCATTCGTAGATTTTAAAGAGTACCGTGTAGTTGGAACCCAAACTGATAACCACTTGCATTGTACATGTATGGATAGAACCCTCCTCAATCTCAGTCCCGAACTACGCATTGAAAATTCTTCCAACTTCAAGTCAATTTATCATCCCTTCGTTTGTCTACACACAATCCCAAGTCTGTACATGATCCCATTGGCTTTCCAATGACTTTTTTGGGGGGTTTTGTTGTTTTTTGTATTGGCATTGATTTGGTGCATTATAGTAGTCTATATATAGAACGAGCGAGCTATGAGAATCAGTTCGTAGGTAGCGTACATAAGCAGGGCAGTTTGCAATAATTTTACGTTGGCTTTGTGTGTGTTTTGTGTGTGTTTTCCTGTTTTTCTGTTGCTGAATCTGCAAGAAAGAAAAAAAGTTAAGTTGAGAAACATTTTCCGGACAATAGAGGGCGCAATTTCATGCAGGTGCTAAGCTGAAAGTAATGCTGGGAGAATTTGCCTGCCAAGCAGGGAACCGGTCGCTCTCAGTGTACATCAGTTGACATTTTGGCTGGTTACCTGTCTTCGGTAAGCAAATACATTTGATACGGTGCTTAGCAGGCCCTGCGGGTGACTCTCTACGTGACCTTAAGTTTGTTTCAAGGAACTTACAGAGAGGGGAGGGGCCAAAATAAAACACTTTTTCTAGTGCTTTGTTTGCAAGGCACTTAAGTGTGTTTGCCTGAACGATCAACCAGACAGCTGTTTATCTTTTGAGATGAAGTATCACTCAAGGACCTTGAATAGGGGGAAAGTTTAAATATCTTACATTTCCACTTTTGAGATTTGAAATTTTGAGGACAAAACTGTTGAATGCTTTGAATCGGTATTTTGGACAAATTGATTTATGAAAGTCTATATAGAAGAGCAGCATGATTGGCAGGTACATTGGGAACCAGACATGGACAGTACCAGTAATGTATTTCTGGTAATGCCAGGGTCTGGTTAGGGTCGGCGCCAGTCTGGTAGGTCATGTTAGGCCTGAGTCGAAAGAAGGAAAAAATGTTGCAACCTGAAGCCACTTTTTCTTCATATATCATCTCAATGAAGGTCAGTCATTGCAAAGATGATGATAAGACATGAATCTGGGACTAAGAAACATTTCCAGTTTTGTTAAGGAAATACATAAAAAAAAATTCCTTAACTCTCCATAGACTTTGTACACAACCGCTGAAGTGGCGTCAGGTTGTAACATTTTTTCCCTATTTTTTTTTAATGTTGTCACCCCAACAATACAATGTTTCTCAACTTAAAAAAAAATTTGTTTTTCTTGTCAGAATGTGTAATGTTCCTTAAAGGTACACTTAGGAGTGTTGTGTGCGTGTTCCGTGTGTTTTAATTTGGCAAAGTTTTAGTGGATTGTGTTCAGCTCTACAACATTTCTTCAATCTTCCCTCGGTTTCCCCGATAATTATAACTTATTTCCGATTTGTGCAAAATTTGATTTTGTGGCTTATGAAATTAGTAAAAAGGAAGTTTTTAAAGATACTGTTAAACAATTAAGCTGGGAAAATGAAGAAAATAGCAATGCTTTCATATTTAAATCTTTTTCAAAGGTTGTCTGATATACCTCTATAGGAAGAAGTAAAACTGAATGAATTTTTTGTAGGAATAGGATTTTTTCCTATGACCGACTTTTACTCGCTTTTTGTTGTTCATTTCCTTTCCTCTGCTGATTACAAATTTTGCCAAATAGTTATATTTCCCAATCGCTTAACAGTAAAAAACAACAACATGTATTTATAAAATTAATATTTTTGTTTTGTTTTGCAGTGAAATGGCTAACGAATGTTGAAAAAAAAAGACAAACATGTACATGTAGGTTAAACAACTTGCATTCCTCTAAAATTAACAGTTTGCTGTTCAAGAGATATTTTTTAACTTTTTAAGATTGAAACTTTAATTCTGTATAAAATAGGCACAGGTTTGAAACGGAAGAATGGTCATGAATGGATTTGATCGCATGACGTGATTTTGGTCACATGACGTGGTTTTTAATCACATGACCAAGTATTTGAGCATGTGACCTCTATGTAAATACGTCCGAATGGGAGCCGGTGTTGGCTTGTGGGACTGTTTTGGCCAAGATTTGCTTGAATCAGATGATCACCTGACCAACCTTGTCAAGTGCACTCATGTGACCTTGCCATGTGACCCTGTAATTGTCATTCAGGTCACGTGACCCGACTTTGTTCAAGTTGAGGTCATTTGGTTTGTTTTTTAATTTTCAAATTGATGTGATTTTATGTCGAGGGTCGGCAGAAAAGAGGAGTTCAGATAAAATTTTGTCTTACAAATATTTTTTAATTTGGAATAGAATAGAAGTTGCCACTTCTAAAATGTAAGGAGGATGAAACTTCTTACGGAAGTTCTTATAAATTGCTGTATTCATGGGAAGTGAGTTTATGTATTTTTTTTCCCTTCATAAACTCCCGAATAGTTTTTGAAGCTATTATCAGCAGATTCTCTTGATTTGAGAGAACTTTTTGCAACTGCAGCAGCAAGATTTAGGTTTTGTTTTTTTACACTTAACAATTTGTACACGTTATAGGAAGGGATTTCTTTGACTTTTGTTGTTTTGTTCTTTTTTTTGAGAAAGATAAAGTTGGTGTGGATATATTTGTTCAGTTGTGTATATATATTTTAGGAAGACGTTTTTAACTGGTGCGGTTCATTTGGTTTTGGGCTGGACTGGCTGCGGTCAGACATTGTCCGCTGTGCGATGATGATGATGATGATGAATTGATAAGTGCTTGTTATCTGAAAATATCGACACATTTCATACTGATACCAACAATTCAGGGTTTGTCTTGCCTGCTTTATAATAGCTTTTTATCGATACTTTGATTGATATTTGGAGGATGGTAGATCGCGTGATAGGCGTTGTTCATTCCAGCAGGTTATTTGGGGGTATTTTTTTGAGTCGGTCTTTCAAGCAAAAAAAAACATACAAGACAAAAAAAAAGTATAAAAATGAAACTGGTAGATTATTTTTTACTCTTAATAACAGTTACTGATGTTTTAGCTTGATGAAGCAGTATTATTGTAATGGGAATTTGTAGGGGATGAATAAGCAAGCGAGGATGAAAGGAACGTAGCCTCTTCTTTTTTTTTTGGAAGACCTGTTAATTAATGATGAATAATTAAATGTTGAAAAATCTTAGTCACACACACAAATTGTTAAGAAGTGCACATAATTCTGTGGTGTTAGGTGCACTGGTGTGTTTATAAAAGTGCACTTTTCTTCAAGTTTTAGGCTTAAACCCCTAGAAAAGTACAGCCTCCCCCTGTCATTTCTAATTAGATTTTTGTTCGTTTAAAGTTTTAACGAAGAAAAAAAAAAAGAAGAAAAAAAAAGAAGAAAACAGAAAATAGCCCAAAGTGGCGGTGACATGTTTGATTCTCATAAGAATGCCAACTGCTGTTGGATCAAGTTTAATAGATATTTTTTAACGGATTTCTTGGAGTTTAAAAGGCACAGTTTACCCCCCTGTATAACGATTGTTCAGAATTCTCTTGGAAGAGGTTAATGTTGAAATGATGACTTCCAATTTTGCCGTAAACATCAGTGATTTCACTTTTTTTTTCACTGTGAGCCGGGCTTTCCGAAATTTTTGAGGAATGAAGATTCTGGGTCCGTTCTCTTTTTCAGTTCTGCTGGGTTGATTTTTGTCAGCGAAAGGGCACGATCATCAACTTGCCCCTGGCTGTAGTCTCGATTCAAGCTGGGAATTGTTAAGATTCATAATTGTCAACCCCTGCAACCAATGGCTTTGCACGACGGCTTGGCATCAAATCCAACATTGCCATCTTGAGTCGAGACAACCCTGACTGCCTCCCTGGCACAGCTATAGGAAAAGAGATCTCGAGAGACCCGAACGCCAAGAGACATGTTGATTTTTCACTCAAAACAATGTGTCAATTTTGAACTAGAAAAAAAAAACCACCAAAATATGTTATTCAAACCTCGTCAGTGTACTGGTACGCCCTCTATGGCTTCATCTCTTTATGCTTTCAATTTCTCGTCATGTTTGCATACCAATGACTTGATAAGCTCACTATTTGTCAGAATGGCTTCAGAATGGTGCTGACTGCACAAGCATTTTTTAAAACGGTGAGAAACAAGAAGAAAATTGTATTCAAATCTGGAGTTGACCGGTCCTTCTTGCCTTAACTCGAGAAGGCAGCGCTGTGCCTTTAAAACCCCAGATGGGCTGATGGCCTGTAAGACTTGTATATACATTTTTGTGGCTTTGATATTAAAAACAAAAAAAAAAGAAGAAATCTGAGATATAGTATTCCCAGACACTTTTAGTCTGGCTCCTCTAGTTGCCTTACTTGATACCTTTTCTGCACATCTAGTACCCCGACTCACTCCTTGTTATAGAGACAGATACAGAGCACTTTGATAACAACAAATTAACTCTGTGTTAAATTGTAATCTTACGATGAAACTGATGAACTTTTTTGAACAATGCATGACAATTATTAGTGTTTTACCATACGGGTGTTGATATTAAGCTGAAATCTTACAAATTTTTTGTAAAAAATAAAAAAAGTTACTGTCTTTGAATACATTTGTATAGCTGTCCTGTGGAAAATAGGAAAGGAATTCTAGAATTCGGACTCGAATCTTAAAACAAAGAACTTGTGTACAATTCTAGATTTGAATAGGAACTTATTGCATGAATTGTATAAAAAAAAATTACTTCGCATTTAGTTTAAAACAAAAACTGATGAATTACTGTATGCATGGTTAAATGTTTCATAATTGTTCACCCCTTTTTAAGATATTTCTGCAGCTTATTCAAGTGAAATCCCTTCTAGTTAAAACAAACAATAGTTTCCTCCAAAAAATGTATTTTTAAAAGGTATACGAATTAAGAGTTTGGCATTCACTAATGAAATGAACCCATGAATTCCTAAACAAATAATTAGGTAATTACGTCGTGAGATCTAGTGTTATTATTATTGGGAAAATTTGTTTCACACAAATATAAATTGTGTCGATTCCCATATTAGGCGTACATTACTATTGTTAAACAAAAAACCAGTAAAAAAAGTTTGTTGTCCAAATGTACGTTGAAAAATTACCCAAGTCAAAAAATCTAATGGTAGCTTTCTGTACTGAGTTTTAAAACCGTATAAAGATGTTGCAGTGATAGTGGTTCTTTTTCTTTAGAAAGTCACAAAAAGTGCGTCCACACAAATGTGCTGCTTTTAAATATAATTTGTCCGTTGTACAAAAACCCTTATTTCAACGAGTTTCACAGCAAAATGTGCTACCTATGTGATTGGTTCACTAATTGTTCTCTGCTACTGACAAAAAAAAGCTAATTTAAATTTTGTCTGTAAGTGTCCTAAAAAAACAACATATTTCTAAATTGTTGTCATCCCAGACGACACATGTTTGGTCTTTGTTTAGTTTGGTATCGGCAGCTATTTTTATTTAGTCCCGTTCAAAGCAAAATCTTTTTTTTAATTCTGCAAATTTTACCAATTGCAATAAAGTTTATTTTAGCCTTTTTTTTGTGTTTTGCCTTTGGGCTTGATTGCTTATGAAAGAAATGGTCATGTTTCGTTTTGGACAACAATAAACTTACGAATGGTAACATTTTCGGTTGCGATATGTGATCGAGAGCAGTACTACTGAATTGTGATATAAAGCAACTGCCGTTATGTTTTGAAAAAGTTCATGCTATTTTTTTCCAGATTGTAAGTTTGATTTTTGAATTTGTGATTTCAGCTGCCAGTTTGGAACAGTCCTGGCACGATAACACTTTTATCACGATGGCCCCCTTCAATGGCGTAAGCATTCTGCTAGGTATTGTTCAGGTCGTCCATAATGGGGCAGTAGCTTTGCACAATAGCAGGCATGATACGTCCGCCATTAATGGGGGCCGCGTGTGTGTACAGTGGTCACATGTCCAGATTTGTCTACAGTAGTTCACATTTATTTCAGTGCTTTTTTTAATTTGTGTATTTAATTTGTTGCTTTTCTTCCTAAAAATTATTTCTGAAAGTTGTGGACCAATGTTTATGTCAGGTTGTTGAAAGCTTTTTATATGCATATGAAATCATTTCGTTTGAATTAAAAAAAACACCAAATTAGCTGTTTTTCATTTTGTAAATCCACAGAGAATTAGCCAATTGTTTTGTTTATGTTTGCACAACAGGACCGTATTTTTTAAAAATTAATTTTGTTTTGCCGTGTTCTCATATTTTAATTTTATTTTGTATTAAACTTACCTTTTTTGAAGTGAAATAAATCTGCAAGCTCAAAACCATTGTATTTTTTAGAAAGAGAAAATTTTTAAAAAGACATCGTTTTCAAAAGTAGTCATTTTGTTTGAAAGCTTATATGCACCTTTAATACAGATATATAGATAGAGTGTGATTTTCCTTCTTTTTTTTTTGGTTTTTTAAAACTAACTTCCCTAAACCAAAAAGCAAAGCTTAAAATGATCAACAATTATGCCATTCATAGGGGATGCTTGGGATTATCTTGGCTTTCTGTTAAAAAAAAAGTGCGTAATCCAAAACTGGGTCGAAAGAGTTATGGACTTTGGAAAATAAAAGGCATTTTATGCAGCAATTTTTACAACAGAATGTGATAAAATTGGGCTGAATGCTGCAAGAGAAAATAAAATGGCATCCGCCGACAAGAATTAGAAGCTTTTTCTGCGGTGGTGTGCGCATGCTGCACGCGTTCCTAAAGACAAGACGTGCGCGCATTTTGGTATTCCTATTGGTCGAAGGAGCCCGGAGAGCGTGCGTACTCGCGCAAGCCTTGCGCCACCGCAGAAAATGGCTGCCACTGGATTTGTCTATACTGATAAAAGATACAAGTGACAAAATAATCTGTATTTATTTTATTTTAATTTTTTTTGCCGTGTCAAGACTTTTGAGCTTGTGTAACCTTTGAAAGTTTTTTTTTCTTTCAAACTCCCGCTAATTCTCTGAATAATTTCAAATGTAAGTGTACTTGGGAAACTTATCCCTGGGAAATTGTACAAATAAGCGTGAGCCCAGTGGAAACAATATGGATATGTGCAGCTATCTTGTTTTGTTTTAAATTGTAAATTCCACACAAGATGATTCATATTCATAAAGCACAAGGCACTCGCACCTGTAACTGGAATATTGTTTTTCGAGGCATCGTTAAACTTCTGTTAACGAATTAAGCCCCTTTATAATACACTGTAGAGTTTATGCTTCTTTAATTGATTGAATGGCAGTGGGATTTGCTAGTCGCTTGCTCGAGCTCATGTTTTTATTGATTGTGGAGAACGGGTACAGATAGAGTCCCATGGTTTATCCCTAAACTTGTATGGTTTAAATCTTCCCTTTAAATATATATTGGAGCGGTGTTTGTCCGTCAAACGAAAACAAAAGATGACAGTTGTTCTTGGAATGGGTAATAAAGATGCTTAGACATGTTTTTTTGATAAAAGAGTTTATGTTGTCATTTGTGTTTTATTTTGGATTGTTATTTTTTTGGGGGGGGGTGGGGTTGGTGGAAATTTCTTTAGAGCAATATATACATAAGTTTTTGAGAGATGTGTGTGTAAACAATGATAAAGCTGGCCGATTCATCCCCTAAATAAAATGCAAGTTATTCATTTTCATTCTTGCCCGCCCCAACCACTCCTTTGCTCCGCCCCTAAAATAGTATCTTGATGCAAATTATTAAGGACTCAATGACAGTTTATCAGCCAATCACTGCGCGAGCTAAGGTGGTCACGTGATTGTTTCTAAAGATGGCGGCAGTTGTTTGGAGTTTCTAGGCAGTTTTTCTGTAGGAAAAATTGACGTAATGCCGCCGAAAAGGCCTTCGTCAGCTCGCAAAAATGTACCACAGGCGACATTTTCAGCTTTTGCAAGGTATGTACACCGCAGGAAGGATTGAAATCTTGTTCTTTATGCATGGTTTGTAGAGCAAAAATTTCCCTCGATTATCAATGAGTGTGCATATTATCTATGGTATAAAGGTCTATTTCCGACACCTTAGTTTTGTTTTGACAAGAAGTTTTGACGTGACTTCATATGTAATTTGTAAGATCGTAACATTCTGTCAGTGGTTTGACAGGATGTGTATTGAAGCAGGCCTTCAATCCAGCCGTCTAATCCTACATTTACTTGCAGAATATTTGTTTTTTTTCTAATTTGAGGCTCTGGAGAATTGTTTTTAATCAGACAATTTTTTGAACTCAATTTCCCTAGGGAAATTGAGTTCAAAAAATTGTCTGATTCCCGTCTCCTAAATATGAAGTCACAATGACAATGTAAGCACGGAACCAGACAAAAAAATTCTTAAGTCCACAAAACACTCACTGCACATGTTCAGTGCAGTGCTGGTTCAACGACAAAAACAATCGGGGACTGTTCACCGTCATATTAGCATGATTAGGGTAGCCAACAGTTTGTTTTTTGGCAGTGGATATTTTGCCGGAGACGGCAAACCTTCAGTAAACGTTAGTTTGCCGGATATGCACTGAACATGCGCAGTTACTGTTTTTTTGTACTTAAACATTTTCCGGTGACAAATTTTAGTCTGGCTCCATGCCAATATTATCGTTGTATTTTTGTATTAACAAGATGGGAATCAGACCATTTTATAATTTCGGACTTTATTTCCCTTTAAAAAAAATCCTCCAGAGCCACAAATCTGAAAAAGAAAAAGTAATACTCTGCAATAAAATGTTTGAGACATATTAAAATAATAAAAGAAGAATATTCTTATTTATTTGGGGATTGAAAAAAAAAACCTTAAAATTGTGGTGGAGTCAGGATTTGAACTCGGGACATCCCACTCACCAGCGCTATTGCTTAACCACTGCACCGACTGTGCTTCACAACTTTGGTGGGAATTCAATACATGTTATAATTCAGCCCTATCTTAAAGAGTACAGCGCCCTCTGTAGATATGGATTGCCGCCGGCAAACCTTTAGTAAACGTTAGTTTGCCGGCGTTACCTCCGGCAAAATATACACTACCTAGTTTTTTTATTTAAATTTGCTTAATCTGTTTATAATACTCCAGGTATTGGAAAGAATGTAGTATCCAGACGCCACTTCAGTGGTTGTGTACAAAGTCCATGGAGAGTCAATAAATTTATTTAAGTACATCCTAACTAAATTGGAAAGGATATTTCAACAACCAATTTCTGGCCTTTGTCTAGATAAAGAAATACTAAGATTAGAACTTTAAATTCACCTGTGGGTGTGTTCCATTTGTACTTTTACAGCTGTGCCAGACTGCGCCATGTCCAGTCACTGCTGAGGGAACCCTCTGACAAGACGTTGTCTGGTGTGGACGCAATCCTTTGCATTCTGGGGATTGATAGCAGGTGAGAAATCGGCACCCTGGCAAACATCTAGTCTTGATCCACTGGCTTTGGATTTTGCTCCCCTAATGCGGCCAGATCCTTGCAAGCGCAGTTAAGCCGCTTTAGCGGTAGAGGTCGCTATCACCAAGATATAACGAGTCCAGTCTTGGGAACTTTAGAAAACTAACGCACGAAAATTTGAGCATGCACAACAGCTTTTGACCCTAACCTTCCTCAATCCTCCAAAATCCTCCAGGCGGTTTTGGAGGATTCGGGAGGATTGAGGCTGAATGCAGGGGTGTGAAATCTCAGCTTTAAAGCTGATTTCAGCTTTTTTTGTTTTGGATTTCAGCTTTTTCCCTCGCTTGCTGTGTACAAAAGTATGGGAGATTTTCAAAGTTCAGCTTTTTTACACCTTTTTCAGCTGTTTTCAGCTATTTTTATCAGTGGTCACTCACACCCCTGTGAATGGCAAAAAGTGTCGGTTGAGTTTGGAGGATGCATTGCATCAAGTTCGTAGGTTGTACCCTGCATTGTTATGTCCAGCCATGCATCATTGAGCCCATCATTGTGCTCGATATCATCCGCACTGCATCTGAATGTCATCGGCACTGCCTCAACCAATTAACACTGATTGTGGGAGGATTTTGAAGGATTTTCAGGCAATGGTCACGCCTCCACTGAACAAATTAAAGAAAAAACGGATGAGTTTGGAGGATTGAGGCTGAATCCAATATTTGCGTGGCGGCAATTATTGGAGGATTTTGCAGGATTGAGGATGCTTCCCGGCAAAAAGGGGCTAGGGGTAGGGTTCAATGCAACTTCTGTGTGGTGTTCCTGGAATTTCGCGGGTCCTCGTGCCTAAGTTGCCAAGGTTGGATTGATTGATTGTTTATAGCATTCTTTTCTCCTGCGGTGGTAACTTTACAGTTTCCTCACAACAACTGTTAATCGATCAATCAATTTTTAAGATGATGAATTGATGTTGATTATTTATACTTCTTAAAGGTACAATGAAGGTTGCCGAGAGCTGGCCAACTACCTCCTCTTTGGATTTTTGGATCTTAGGAAAGAAGACTTAGACAGGTAGGTTTGAAATTTGAGAAGTTTGCAGCTCAATTAGTAAATTTTAATAGCATTTGTAAGACAAGATAAGTTTGCGGTTGCACCATGTGAATGAATCTCTTATGTGAGTATGTGTGGTTCTGAAAAGAACATCTGTACATGTACAAAAATGATAATATTTGTATTTGTACAGTATTTGTACTCAATATTTATATTTAGTGTTCAGTATGCAACTTGCGCTGATGACCCAACAATACATTGGTTGGATTTTGATCTGAAATTAGTGTTTGCAGTCGTGTTTTGACCGATTTTCAAAATTGTGTGTTTGAATTTGCAAAATCAGAACAAACAACAAAACAATCTCACACGGAAAAACAAACACTAAAATGTTTATTTGAAGAAAAAAAATGTTTATTTGAACAAATGCTTTTCCCTATTTTATGGCATTATCAGTGCCTCCGGGGTTACATCTCTGTGATTTGTGTAATGGATTTTGATGGAAATGCAGATTATACTAAGCCACAGGAGTAAGACTGATGAGCTTCGGCAGATAACCTTCCTTGCTTGCACCCCTCCGGCAACCAAGATTAATTTGTCCAAACATGCCAAACCTTGTGAGACAAGTGCACGTACCGTAGTCCGAGGCCTGACGCATCTGTTGACGAGATATGCAGGAACGATGACCTTTTTTCATTATTTTAATAGCCCTGTGTAGATACAAGTTTTCCCATGACTTCATCCTTAACAGGTTTATGTTGCTGTACGTTATGGTATTACATTAAAATAGAGACCCAATTTTGTGTGGCTGCTGAGCAGTCCTTAGCAAATTTGAATGCTTATCAAAAATGAGCGGAGAACCAGTCGCAAACAGTAAACATTGCATAGTATTTTGGCTGGTAACCCACCCTTGCTAAGCGTAATTTTTCTGTGCTTAGCATACAATCCCAGAAATCAAGACTGGAATTTTATTTCAGCAATTGTGTGTGTATTGTTTTCAAATGGAATTTATGCATTGATAATTGTGTGCACACACAAAAATGAAATGTCTGATGGCTTTTGTTTCTTTAATTTTTACCCAAAACACAGATCTGGGATAGATGAAGACATTGGGGATGGTGAGTATGTTATGATACAAAAGTGTTTATTGTGTCAACCCAACAGTACCCAACCCAACAGTACCCAACCCAACCCAACCCAACCCAACCCAACCCAACAGTACCCAACCCAACAGTGCCCAACCCAACCCAACCCAACCCAACCCAACAGTACCCAACCCAACCCACCCCACAGTACGCAACCCAACAGTACGCAACCCAACAGTACCCAACCCAACCCAACCCAACAGTACCCAACCCAACAGTACCCAACCCAACCCAACCCAACCCAACCCACCCATCTCAACTCACACTTACAAGTGTGTATTTGCCTGCAATCGGGGACCCCCTATTGTCTCTATTTTGTTTGTACTTTAACTTTTCAGGAAGACCTCCTATATGTTTTGTACGCAAATCCAAATTGGGGACCCCTCGGGAATTGGGGACCCTATTGTCCTCTATTGCTCAACGTCCCCTATTGAATGCAGAAACAAACTCAACCACTGCTTAATTACATATGGTGAATGGCGTAAAAGTTATCAATAGGGTAAACACATCAAATTCCTCAAAAGATTACAATTTACCAAATCTTATCCATCCAATCCAACCTCAAATCCTCAGCCAGCCACAAATTAGTCATCATTCAACTATGAATTCTCCGTCTCTCCTCCACAGATCTCGTCATTCTGGTCAAGAAGGACAGTGTCCATGTGCATTACATGCCGACTGACCATGGCTACGTCATTCCTTACATTGCCCACTGGCGCAGTCTTCACCTACACAGCCTGACGGACCAAGAGGTCAGACATTTTAAAAAGAAAAAATCTGTTTCCGTTATAGATGCACTGTCCGCTTTGGCTTTTTTTCCCTGCAAATTTCACCCTGAAAAAATAGATTTGCATTTTAAATTGCTATTTATTTTAGCAATAAAAAACTAACTCACTTTTTGAATGAGACAACAAATGTCAAAAAAAAAAAATTGTCCTATGTTTACTTTTGGAATATTTTCATTACAAATTTTTAATTTTTAATTAATAGTAGCCTGACTATAATTAGGTTTGTGTGGGGTAGACTGGCTTCTGCCTCCCCATCGGATTGATAATGTAGGTACCGGAAACCAGTCTACTTGTAGAGCAGTCCTGTTGATGCACAAACGTAATCCAAAATAAAAGCCTTTTTCAGAGGGTTATAGCGGCCTAAAATAGAATCTGCGAATTTTTGTAATTAAAAAAAAAAAATAAAACGTACCAATTGAATATTTATCGAGAGAACAAATTCAAAGTCTTGTTTTCCTTTAAATCTACTAATTAGCTGGGGAGAAGGGATTACAGGTAACATACAACATTTGCTTTTGCTGTAATTTTCAGAAATGGATGGATTTGGGGGTTAGTATTTTATAGCAAATATTGTTACACTGACCTGTTTAAAGTTTTGTCTTCATAGACGGTGGAAAAACCAAAAAAAAAATGCTGTTCTTGTAGTCTGGTTCCCTGACCTTACTTCAAACGAAAAGGAGCAAGTTGTAGACGTTGGGAAATTGTCAGGTCAGGGAACCAGACTAGCTCTAGGCTTGCGTACGTTCATGAATGTGTAACCGATTGCAAGCAAAATGTGGGCTAACTAAATTTGGTAAATTGGGGTAGTATTTGAAAAAAAAATCCTTTTTTTCCCCCAACGATGATCGGTCGACCATCATTGGATATTGATACTGAAAATTCCACTTTTCCTGAAAATGTCAGCACACCAGGTGCCGTGATTTCACAGGATGCTTGAGACTATTATTCACTTAACAGTCAAGTGAGGTATTTCATAACAATTTAATAGGTTTCTTTGTGATGTTTGCAAATGTTGTATTTTACCTTTAAAAGATGGTACTAATTGAGTCCAATGCTCTTTCTTATCGTATCATTTGATATTTTTTTTGCCACGTTTGCTTTTTTTTGCCAAAAACTTGCATCTCCGTGATTTACCTGAGAAATCTCCCAAGGCGCACGATCAAAAGAGCTCACATCAATAGCCAGCCCTTAAAGGCAGTTTTCCAAAGATTTAACAGAAAGCTAATTAAAAGGGGGAAAAAAGAACAGCCTTGCAAGATTTCCATGTTATTCCGTTAAAAAAAAGATGAAAGAATGAAGAAAACAAATTTGCTGTGGCTTTAATTTAAAAACTAGCTCCGGGGTAAAACTAAACAAAATTTTGCCGGTATGCCGTTGAAAAGGGAGGTGAACATTCGGAGTGCCCAGTCAAGTGTGCGTCGGGGCCTAGTCCTTTACCCTGAGGGCGATAACTCACTAATTTGCACTCTGCCGGGTTGCTTGGAGAGGAGCCGCTCCATGCGGGTCCATGCACTTTCCCGGTCCGATGCCCCCTGGCTTTATGATAATCGGTCTGACGCGGCAAAGAGCATTGACTGAGGCATTTCTCTGCCTCGCGTTTAAATCTCTTGAGATAATGAAAAGACGACACAAGAAATTGATTGATTAAATTCATTCTTTATTCCGTTGAACAAAGTGATGGACTTAAATTGCAGGATACGGTTTTGGAACCCAAGTTGTGTCTAGTGTCATCCATCTCAATAAAAAGAATGACTTCCATTTATTCTTACCACCTCTGTGTAAAAATCCATCTTTTGTGTAGATATGCGTTTATTTATTGAAAATATATTCAAAGAAATTGTTCCGAACAGTATTTCCCATAAACTAAAAATTGAATTATTTAGCCCAACAGGGACTCAATTTTTGATACACCCATGCCATTTTTGGGCTTACTGAGATTTATTGTCTTGCTTTAAGCAACTTTGCTTAGGAAAAAACTGAGATTTCTTCTCAAGCTATATTTATGATAATCATTCAATGTAGGTACCCTGTTCATGCTAACCAAGCTTCATTTTGCATATTCTCGCTTATAGCACAAGGAGGATGAAGATGCGGCCGAGAATTTCAAAGTCCTCAGCTTCATTGAGATGGTTCGCGGCTGCTCAAGAATTGGGTTCCCCTACTTTGCCAGGGGTAAGCCTGCCGTAACTCAACACCCCTCTCCCCAGTCATCCCCCACCCCCGTCATCCCCCCCCCTCCCCCACCCCGTCATCCCCTCATTCAGGGAGTGTTACAACTATAAGCATATTGTTTTTGAGCTTATTTTACAAAAAATACGATATAGTATCTCCCCACAGATTCTGTTTTCTATTGGCTGAGAGCAGGTCACATGATGATTGCTACTTTGACTATATTACGGGAAAAAAAACTTGTCCCTGTAATACCAGTACCAAAGTAATTTTTAACATTTACCATGAGAATAAGTGTCTTTAGGTTTGCGCATGTTCATGTTGTGTCAATTTTTTTCTGGGTGGCACAGCAAATGTGCAGAGAAAATAATTAGCATTTTAGAGGGAAGAATTTCCTATTAACAAAAACAAATAAAGGCAGTTGGAAAACATGTCACTTGAATGTAAATCCAGCAATTTTGCGTGTGTTCCACAGATCACGTGCAAACATTTGACCATTTTGCGGTGGAGAAATGGCCAATCGTCCAGGCGTACGGATTGGAAGATTTTGGCACGTGAGTCTCTATGCATATACACTTAAACTGTAGATGGACTCTCCAAGACATATTAAAACTTGATTCGACAGAAAAAGGGCTCTAAATGGCTGGACACCATCTGACAACTGGGGGCGCTATTCAAAGCAGACGATTTAAAACACTCTCGCACACACATACTGAAATTTGTATCCTTGTGGAGACATTTCTTTGTTCTCGTGTACTAAAGTTTTCGAGTTCGAAAGTACAGTTTCAAAATGCTCTTATTTTAACCAGAATTAATTTCCTTGGCTGAAATTTGAACTCTACCATTAGCGACGGATCAACATTCCTTGGAAATTCCCAGTTTTTGAATAAAATCCATATATCTATTTCGTGAAAACCCTGTGGAGACGTTTTCATCTATAGAAATTGCCCTGTGGAGACGTATACAATCTTTTGTTCCCTATTGTGTGCATGTCTCCAGAGGGCACGGTGTATCAGATCAATATGTGGCGGTATTCATGGCGGCATTCAATGTATTTGCCTACATTGGTATACTTGGAAGTTTCACAAAATGTACCATGCTGAGCTGAGACAAAATGAATTTTAGTTCCTCATTCCTTTTTTTTTTTTTTCTTCTTCCGCAGTGGTGGTTTCTTCACAATGAAACATGAGGTCAGTAAAGACAACATTCTATGTAAAAGAGTAACTTTCACTTAGCATCTTAATAAAAACAACAGCATCCTAATATAGCATCTTATAAAAACAACCGGCTACTTCTGCTTACTGATTTAGCAGGAAGCGTGTAAAACAGTGTGAAACATTCGCTTTTATTATCATTATTATTCTGGTTTATTGAAACATTGTGTTTGTAGCCGGAGGCTAAATTGTCACAATGCGTGCAAATTAAAAACACCAAATCAAACATACAAATTTACTAAAACATTTACAATCATACATACAAATATCAAATTGCAGTACGTGAAAAAAATGAGTTGCGATTTACACACTGGAATACAAGAAAAGTGCACTCTACCAGAATAGAACATGATAAAAAAAGGAGGTTTCACTAATCCTCACAAGATGGCAGCCGTATATATATTTTCCCATCTCAATTTCAGGTTGTTGACGTGACCGAGTCCCTGTCGCAAATCTACGACGTCGTGGACCCAGTTTCCCTAGAGAGACTGGTCACAAAACAGCTGCCATTATTTGAAAGACAATGGCGTGCCTTACTGACCAACGTAGATATTGCATTGTGAGTAAAATTCGCTTTCATTTTCAAAGTCCAAAATTACTGATAATGTGACCAACATGACACTATTTTCTACAAATTGTGGCCACAGATACCAGACTATGTCTCCAAATAAATTTAAACAAAACCTCACCTAGATATATCAGAATCAAGTTATCAAATTTGCTTTTCTCAAATTAAGTTTTGAGAGCCCCACAAAAGATATGTGGTTTTCTTTTTCATCGTAGCCCATTGTCGTGTAACGGCAAAAAATGCCCCCAATTATTTGAGCAACAATGTTGTTACAGGGGAATGTTTTTGGGGTCGAACAAGTAGGCGAAACATTGTGGGGCACGGTGATTCAATTATAGGAAATCATATGTCTACATTAACCTGCCTGGGTAAGATGCAATCTGTCAATTTTTTTTTTCTGTCAATTTCAGCAAGGAACGAAGCACATTTGGGGAGCTGTCGGAGAGCACGGTTGCAGAGGTATGTAAATTGTTCAATAGCTCTGGTTGTGGTTTAAAGGGATGTTTCATCCTGGCATGCGCCCAATGGAGCTACAAAACTCGTTTTAAACGAAATGATGTTAATTGGAAAGAGCGTTTAAAAGTAGGATATAAAAGTCCACATAACCATCCTTTAAAAACTGGGCGTTTTTTGTGTTATTCTTACGAGAACAAAATTTGTGGGGTCAAAATGTTGACTCTCATAAATTGAGCTGTTTGGATGTCGTGAATCCTGTTACACAAACAACATTTGTGTATTGGTGCTGTGTGTATGATGTGACACACACAACGTACATTATATATACACAGCTGGAAATACGTATGCGTAAGCCACAAAATGTCTGCCGCGTCAGAAGTAAACCAAGATTTTTCATCTTTTCTCAGAAACAGTGCGACATTAGGCAAGTTTCTCCTCAACCGGAAATTGGAAATAGGATGAGTAAACAATCTAAAAACATAAAACTCTCGGCGTTCCCAGGATGTAATTTCCTTTAACAGGCTGAATTTTTCATTTGGTTGTTCCCCAGTTGTCTTTTTTTTTTTCTCACTCGAACACATTTTTTTCCCACAGATATTGTGTGAAGGAACATTATGATATCTTTTTAAGAAAATTGGAAGAGAAAGTGATTTTGTTTTTTAATTTGTTTGGAAAAAGAATCGCATTCTTAAAATGTTCAGTTATGAAACTGTTAACTTTACCAATAAAGTCCGTCACTTCATTTTAAGACACTTGAATTTTTTTATTTTTTTTTATTTTATAGCCACTGAAAAGTTTCTACAGCCATGGTCGTGTTGCAAGTCCAAGATCGGAGAAAAGGTACAGATAAATCAACTACTCTGCAAACATCTGTTAGTTATTTTTTTAATTTAAAGATTCCAGAAGCATTATACACTGCCCATAAAAATGGCCCAAACATTGGGGACTTTTGTTCAGTGTGGGTTCATGTCCAGCCTGGATGGCATGGGTGGCTAGTGCGTGAAGTGCTCGCCTCTCGCCACTGTGGCCTGGGTTCGATTCCTGGCTTGGACCATATGTGAGGAGAGATGTTTGCTGATTTCTGTACCACAAGGGTCTTTCTCCAGGCTCTGCTCCGCAAAATTCAACACTTTCAATCTTTGGCTGTGCTCCTTGGTCATGTATGGGTTGTATGGCTTGCTGCCAAAGGCGTCTTTCCATACATTCAACTCGACCACGTTGTAGTTGCGTCCTTTGCAAATCAGCTTCTCAGCTGCGAGTAAGGACAATTAGCCCCCCCCCCCCAAAAAAAAGTTTATTAATTATAAGTCTTATTATTGCATTATTATGTCAAAATGGCAGCATCAAGCCGTCAACTTCCTAGGTAGATCGAGAAATTCTTTATACGCCTTATGAGCAGGGGTAATAATGATGCAGATATGTGGGTTTTTTTACAAAAATACTTTTAATGAACTATTGCTTGTATGCAGTCATGTGTGATTGTATTCAGTCCTTTCTAAAAAAAATTCTTCTCGTCCAAAAAAAATCTGATTTTGATTATTTTTTTTTCTGGGTCCACAGTTGTAGGAAACCATTCGTGTTGTTTGGCCAACGTTCCAACAACATCACACCACCAGAGACGGATGGCACCATTGGAACAGCAGGGGTCAGTAACAGTGCAGCCAAGCACATGGTAAGTAAAACCACAATATGGATAATACAGGACAGTTTCACTATAGACACACTGCACTCGTACCCCCTCAATGGTTACAAAGAGAAAGTTGGGAGGGACCACCGGGAGCCCATGATGACGCTATGGGCTCCGTGCACAAGTACCCCCTCAACGGTAAGAAAGGGAGAGGTGGGGGAGGCCACTTCAATGGGGCATTCTGTTGATTAGTTATGGCCGTTTAGAATTCGCATTTATCGACATGTCAAGAAAGTATAATACTGAGAAAAAGGCCCGTCAAGTTCCGAGTTTTGTATTCGTGAAAATGAAAGATGCCAATTGCTTTCCTTAAAAACACTTTTATTCCCAATTTTTTTATGCTCTGTCGTTAAAACGTGTCGTAGACATATCACAGATTACAAATATTAATCAATCTGAGAATCGAAGAAAAATCGCCCACATTCATTTTTTTGCAATTTTTTCTACTATGGCCTGTGCGCAGTTCCGTCTTGTTTAGCCAGAACACCTCACATTTATTTATTCCATCTAATGAATAGTTTAATTACGGTAACCGCTGCTAAATGTGCATGAGATTCGAACCAGCCAACCGATAACGCACGTTCGAAAGTCGAGTGGTAAGATGTCTGCACTAGATAACAGGAGGTCGTGGGTTTGAGTCCCACCCGAGTGATATTTTCCAACTTTCACTCTGGAGGTAACACACAGAGTATACAGTGTTTATATGTCGGTGAAGGGCAAAACCTAATTTTGACCTCACATGCACGCTTTGAGCATGTCCTTTATTCATCCGTGTCTTTCTTACACCAGGTATGCCAGGCCGTTGGACCCAAGAGCCCCCTGTGTTGTGGGCGTACCTACTTCTTTGGTAGCGGACACGCCCCGTACCCAGTGACCGGGGGCACACCCAGAGCCCCTAGACCACCCAAGACGGACATAGAGTGAGTGAGGCTCTACCCTTTAGTGATTATTTCCATGGTTCATTTTGATACATGAAAAACACTGAAGTAGAAATGAAAACTGTGTTTTAATCTTTATGTCACTTTGCCTCTTTATGTGTTGGGAAATATATTTCCATACACTTTTCATTCAGTAATACAATTTTTTTTTCAAAATTGCCAAAAAAATAATCTGTAAATGCAATAAAACCTGTATTGTGATACCTTTGGTCGAGAATTTCTGAAATTATATGGAACGTACAAATTTTTGCCTTACGATTTTATATTAAAGGTAATATATACAACATTTGCAAACATCAAAAAACAAAACTCACAATAATAGTCTCCAGCATCTTGTGAAATTATGGCACTTGGCGTGCTGTCATTTTCAAGAAAAGTGGAATTTTTGTATCAATTTCCAACGATGGTCGGCTGACTGACTTTTTTTCAAATGCTGTCCCCAATTTACCAATGCTCTCCCCAATTTGGGTGCAAGCCAGCTAGTCTGGTTTCCTGAGTTGACAATTCCCCGACGTCTATAAATTGCTCAGTTTTGTCTGATGTGGGGTCAGGGTACCAGACTACAAGAACAGCATTATTTTCCTTGCTTTTTCTAGCATCTATGAACAATAAACACAAAACTTTAAACAGGTCATTGTAACAATATTTGCCACTAACCCCCAAATCCATCCATTTCTGAAAATTACAGCCGAAGCAAATGTTGTATGTTACCTTTAAAGTGAACTTTTTGCTGAACTTGATCAACCAAGGGAAAGCAGAAACCTTTCAAGTCAATAGCTGACGATTTATGACACACATTTCCTGATTAATATCTGTCGCGTTTCACTTTCGCTTTTCATTCCCAATGTAGACTTCTGTCCAAACTCTACAAAGTTGCAATAGACGCCGTACTCGCTTCGATCCAGGCCTACGGACAGACTTCAAGTGCAAAAGAGGTTAGAGGCGAGCATTTAATCTCCAGTTCTTTTGTAAAGTATTAGCCTGTTCCTTTTAAACAATTAGCACCAGTTAGGTATTGAAAAAAGTTTTGCTTATGATGTGACTTTCTTATCTCCTAGGCTGAGGCAGTGTGCACCCAAACCATAAGAGAGGGTTGCGCAGAAGATATGCTGAATGCTGACACCTACATCGCAAGGTACCGGTACATTATCACAAAACACCTTATAAACCAGCAACACTCAAACAAATAGGTTACAAAATAATTTACTTTTTAAACAGTATTTGTTATCTAGTTCGCGTCGGAGGACGTGATAACACGCACTGGCTGTTTTTATACACAGGCACAGCTGATGGGTTAAAATTTCAAGCGTGCCTTGACTCGCCTCCGGGTGACATCTAAACACGCTAATCCCTCGTGCCTTTTGTACACATACACACAGTCCGTGAAGTGTGTGGAGGCGGACCGTGTGTTGATCTTGAATTGGCCATTGTGCACGGCCTATTCTACAATTTACGCTCCGTTGCACACCTTGGAGTGTTGAAAAATATGAGGTTTTGGCAAGAAATGTTGCACAAATACTGTTAAAATCACTCTTGCGAATCAGTATTTGTGGTGTTTGGCTGTATATCAGAAGTTGGCTGGAAAATGTTGCCTTTTGCGAAAAATCAAAATTTTCAGCAAAAATAATCCCGGCGCGAAGTGGTTAATTAAAACTTGAATCTTGTTGTTTGACAGAATGCAGTTTTCCTTGGAGGCCTTTGATCACCACGGCAACATGGTTCCGTTGCAAGAGGGCAAGCCGTCGCCCTTGGTGAAAATGGTAAGACGTTGTGATGGTAGTGGAATATTGGAACTTTGACAAGTTTTTTCGGGAGAAATTATAAGGAAAAAACTGAGACATTTTAAAGAAAAAGGTCAGCAAAAAATGCCTAGGGAGTAATGAGATAAGATTGTGTAGTTCATTTATCCATTGTTGAACTTTCTTCCGACACAACTAGGCAAGTCTCAGGCTGGTTGACATCGGCAGTCTAGAGCACAGCGGCAACTCCCTTGGATCCGTGATGTTCTCAGAAAGTTTCCTGGACTCAAGAATCACCGTGTCACATCCAGGTAAGACGGCCCTAAAACGAAGCAAGTCACAAAGTCAAACACAAAAATCAGTTACAAAGTTAAATTCATGCGGATAGCTTGTGACGAGACTTGAGACTGGGGAACTTGTGGTTGACTTGGTGATTTGTGATAACTGGACTACCACTGCCATCATGGCCATGTTTAAGAGGTCACAGCAACATGTACACTCAAATTCAAGTTAAAGTGTGTTTTAAGAGTCAATATTTTCGAAAACTTAAGCATTATATTCCCATGTTAATAATATAACCAAAGCGAGACACGGTGCGGTCATGTGTCCGTCCTTAGATTTGGGGAAAATGACTAACTCGGACCGACGCACGACTTGCACCGGTGTCAAAGCTGTGATCGCGCGTGGGTGGGAGGGTGGGCAAGCTGTTTCTATTCCCTCACAACATTGGAGCTCCTCCCTTAGATTGTATCCCGACCGCCTTACCCCTAGGGCTCCGCCCTGCATGCTTCCAACAACAAACTGAGGATATACGGACTTCACGTGACCATTACGTCATCTCGCTTTGGGTTATAATATAACCAAAGCGAGACACGGTGCGGTCATGTGTCCGTCCTTAGATTTGGGGAAAATGACTAACTCTCCCCAAGGTTCCCGACACCTTCTGTTCTTAGCGAAATGTTAGTGTTGGGCCCAGTATTTTTCCCCAACTCTTATAACCCCACTGCTGCAGGGTGTACCCGAAAGGATTCCCTGCTGGATTGGCGCTGAATTTTTAGGGGAATCCCGCCTTCCAACATGCTTAAAGCCGAAAGAAAAACTGCGATGTCAATGCAGCAGGGGATACTGAGGGTACACCCTGCCATAAATATGGGCCCAATACGCATATAGTCCATGCAAGAGAAAGAAACACAAAATGAGCTAGTTGTAGATGCTGCAGTAAACGGGTATTTATTATTATTATTATTCTTAAGGCTTCCTGAAGAACATTGTTACAATTCTTAATATAATAGTTCGGCACGACGTGACCGCGGCCTTTAAAACATTACCTGTGGACCTTCCATATACCCTCTAAACTTAACAACATGATAGTACTTCAATGTTATCTTATACAAGTAGTCTGAGATTTGCTTTTATTTTCTTTTCTTTTATTTATTTATTTATTTATTTTTTTTATTTATTTATTTATTTATTTATTTTTTTTTTTTTTACATGGTGACTTCATCTTGACAGTTCTTAGAGACAACAATAATACTGACAGTTATGAACATTTTAAGGTTCTGTATCGGTCTGGCTCAATGTAATCTAACGTGGCCTCATGATTACAGCGAGGGTGGAGCTAAGGAAGAGGATAAACTGCACAATTCTGAGTCTTCAACGTATTGAGCTTCAACAGTTGACCAGCTTTGTCGAGCTTTCGGAGAACCACCCTACATGGCTCATAAGACCATACAGACCAGGACTGTTCATGACTTGCAGAGAAATGGCACAACCACCTCTGAGACTATGGGGGGTTTCTCCCACATCAATACCCAGCTTGTTCAGGTAGTACTTAAATCGTGCGTATATTGCCTGGTAATCGAGGGGGTCGTCGCGGACAACGTTCTGAATAACTGGTCTGAACAGATATCCCGTGGCTAAATTTATCCCTAGCTCATGCGCTACCAACAAATACATGTCAAGACCGATTACTGGACAGAGGAGTTCATCTGGGTTCTTATATATAGAGAAGACGTTTGGTCTATTTAGCATGTGTGCCTTATTGCATAACCGGCCTGGTTAGGTAAAATTCGAATTTCCTGAGTAAGCATAAGGCCTAAATCGTGCGCTCGATCGCCTCCAAAAAACATAAGTTTCCATAGAGCCTGGTCGCTCGCTATAGTATGAATCGAGATTTTGTGTCTGCAGAATCGGATAAGTGTCCGTCTATATACTGTGCCATTAAAGACAGTTTGGAGGTGAACATCGGTTTAGCCTGGACTTGGGAGGTGTGCCCAATGCTTTGCTCTGTTTTTATTTGTTTCACGTAGGCATTGACTATATCTGAACAAACCGGGTTCAGTACCCGAATCCCCAAGCCAGTCGTGTTGTTTTCCCATACTTTGGAAGATGGCTTTCAGTTGGGCCGTTTTTGTAACCACTGTGCCGAAGGCCATTCTTCTTGGGCATGAACAGGGCGGTTTCCTTTGTCCTATGCAAGGACAGTGGAATCGGCCATGCTTTTGCCTAGACGGCCTAAGAAGAGTGCGAGTTCGCTGTGTAAACCTGATTTTCTCAATTGATAATTTGAGTTCCTATGGGCGGCCCTGAGTGAATCTACTCTTGCTTGGAGCCCAAAGAAATCAGGGGTGTTCTGTGCCTCTTTTCCCTGCAAGAGAGGAGAAGATATGCCTACTAGTTAACTACACTTAATGGAGGAATAATCTTGATACATACAAGCTGAAATCCTGTGGCTTTTCTACATAACCAACCTTTTGACGGAACTTTTATAGTACAGTCAACTCTGATTATAAAGAGCGCTTTTATAAAGAGGTTCTGCCTATAAGGACCAAATTCTGAGGTCCTTGGAGATTAAGGATTATAATATTAACGTCAAGTCTATACGCGGCCAACCCGATCAGGGTACAATCTCTTTTTTTTTTTTTTTTTTTTTTTTTAAATTTTTTTTTTTTTTTTTTTTTTAAGTAGGCTAAGTGGAGGATTTAGCTCCCAGGGAGAGGTCGAACCGGTTTCCTTACTTGGTACTTATTCTTTTTTGAAAACCTTTTGGTCACTATTTTCTGGTACCTGTGGGCAAGAAGCCGCGAAGTGGTCCGGGCTTCTGCATACGAAGCATAATCTGGGGCTCTGGGAGTAACGGTTTGCCCTATAGCTTCTGCCCCTACCTCTACATGTATATGGGTAACGGGGTTGCATGAAGGGTGGCCAGAAATTTTCCCACGGTTGGGAGGGGCGATTAGTAGACTTATCGTCTAAGTTATCTTTGTTAGTCTCCTGAAGATTTTTCTTTTGTGATCTCTTCCAAGCCTCCAGAGCTACCTGGGTTTTCTTAGCCTCCTCTGTGCCTAATAACTTGATAATGAGACCGTGTAATGCCCCCGAAGCCTCATTCTCTCTACAGGCTTTTAGTGCAAATTTATAGGAGTCCTTTTGATCATGGTTTGAAAGAGTAGCTGCGTCGTAAAGGGTCTCCAAGGCTGCTATTATGACGGCGTTTGTGGAGGAGGAGCGCGACGCCAGTGTTCTCACCTGAGAGAGAGATAGTTGAACGTTGGCTTTCTCCTGTGTCTGTTTCATTCTTTCCACTTCTTCCTCGAGCGTCTCGATGCGGTCACCCACGGTACTGTCGACTGCCGTTTTTGATTTTCCTCTCTTGGCCGCCGGTTCTGGCTCCTCGGGCGTTGCTTCCTGTATGTTCTGAAATCAACAAATTACCCATGAATGCGTAATAAGCATAGGTTTGTAACTTGGTACATAGCGCTACGTTGAACTTTGGCTACGTGATGCTGATTTGCTCGACTACGTTCCTAATCGGATCGGCTTTGGGTAATTTCAGTTCCCCCCCCCCCTTTTTTTGGGGGGGGGGGGAACTTTGTTAATGTCGATAAACTGCAACCCCGATGCTTCTTTTTGCATTATTAGCCAGAAGTTCGTTTAGATTTACTACTACTTCCACATACGTTTAAAATATTAACCCGCTCCCGATGTAGCTTTGTTTAAGACCATTTATTAACCTACTCTTTTAACGCTTCTCTCTTTTAATCCAGTTTCCTTTCCTTCGCCGGATGTCCCCGGTTTATACTGTGACGTAGGTCCGGTGGGCAATGACTGACCTGCGGGGGCTCCCTGCAGATTTGCTTGTAGTATGACAGAGTTAGACAATAGTTGCAGATTTCTCAGGTTTTCTTCCATGCCAGCCATCTGAAGCAGTATCTATCGTAATAAAATATATGGTTCGACTTATAAGTTTTGTTACGTTCGCCCGTATACTATGAGAGGGTACATGTATATTCCGTGCTAGCTATAGGCTTTTCCTCCTACTGTTACAAGTTTTACAAGTATGTTTGATGTTTTGCGCCTTTTATATTCGTCCGAAAGATGGAATTCCTAAGTGTGTTCTCGAACGTAATGTCCCTCAACTGTTGCTTTGCCGGTCTTTAACCGTAATCTGACCCTAATGGCCAACCAGGGTCAAAAACAGCACCAGCCCGCTAGCCCAAATGTTAGCCAAGACAGTGTCAGGCGAGCCGACTGAACCTCTAAAATGAGTATCATAGTAGCAGGGTATGGAAGAGGTCTACCCTTACATAGCTAGATGTCAACGTTATAAATGTACCTTTGTCAAAAAAAAATCTACATATTTTAAGCTGAACAACATAAACATCGTATCCTTCGCTTACTATAATAACTATATCTATTCATTGTTATATTTTTCCTTGGTTCGCTTTTATCGTTTTCGGTAGGCCCACTCGTATATTTTTGTGCTTGATACGATTGAAAAGTTATTTATGTAAGGGTTGACCCTTCCACCCCTGCTCTCCACGTAGATTGTTAGTCCACTAGGGCCAGCTGAGGTAGCCCCGGAAAGCAGAAAGTGAAGTGGTCTACTTTTCCCACATGATTGAACTCATCTGTATACAAAATCATACTCACTTTCGGTTCGTACCCGGTGGTACGTTTTATCTCCTTTGCTAGATCTTCACATGCAAACGACTTCATCTCATACTTCTTTGAGAAACTTGCCATTTCTTCCGGTTTTAGGTTGCTGTTGGGGTACCGCTGTTGGAATCTCTCAGTCGTATAACCACCGGTACTACGTCTCTCCCTATGAGGGAGTGGCCGTCCTTCAGCCAAGTCTTGGCCATGGCGAGGGTGTGGCTTGATCTGCTGCTTGGTACAGGCAGAGTGCACCATTGAAATTTGTAATCGTGTTAGGGGTGAATAAGTACCCCCTTGTATGATGCAATAGTACCGTTGCCAACAATGTACCATACAATGAACTTTTGTTCCCAAAAATTCCAATAGGGAGAGAGAACGCCGCGACCGCCCCTAGCCAGAACAATAGGCTTTGTTGCCCGAGGATCCCCAGAGAAAGTGGGAGGGGACCCCAACAATGCATGAGGTCGCATTCCGTGAGACTCAGTTGAAATTCCCCAACCTGCATTATACCACAGGATGCGCCTTGAAGGTCTATTGACAAAACAATCTCAATGGTGTACTGTACAATAGGTGTTATCCAATTGACCCTCCACAGCTAGAGAACGCATGCCCCGTCAGTGAGATAGAACCGAGCCACCCTTACGTAACTACTGTCGCATGATCAGAACTGCCCGTGTGGAACAAGTTGACTGGAATTTTGCACTGGCAATGCCATAAGACCCGAGGCACGCTTCATGATCTAATTGCGCCCATTTATTTTATTTTATTTCGTTCCATCATTATTCAATTATTGCTCTCTCCCTCTTTTTTTTTTTTTCATAACAGACCCTTGTTACGCCCTTTGCTCCCTTAAACCCTGCATGTCGTTTCCTAGATCCCTGCGTGTCAGTCCGTAGCTAAGCCCCTAGTTGTCTATTTTGTTTTTCCCTTTGTGTGTGTTTTTTTTTTTTTTTTTTTTTTTTTTTTTAATTATTTTATTTCCCTCCGCAGAACGGTCCATCGTTATGTTCTTTGGTCTAATTTTTACCTGTTTTTTTTATTTTTTATTTTGCACCACCGCCCGTCATTTGCTCCTCCTTTTTCACCTTCCCCAGGCCGCCATCGTTGTGCTATTTGCCTGTTTTCCTCCTTTCCCTGCATAACAGTCCCTCGTTATGCTATTTGCTGCATTTTCCCACTTTTTGCTGCATAACAGTCCTTCGTTATGCTATTTGCTCTCTTTTCCCTCCTCTTTCTTGCATAACAGTCCATCGTTATGCTATTTGCTCTCTTTTCTCCTTTTTTACTGCATAACAGTCCATCGTTATGCTATTCGCTCTCTTTTTCTCTTTTTTTTTTTTTTTTTAATGCATAACAGTCCATCGTTATGGTATGTGTTCCCTTCTTCCTCCTATTTCCTGCACAACAGTAAACAGTCCATCGTTGTGCCATTTGCACTCTAATTTAATTATTTTGGCATACTGTCCCTCTTTATGCTCTTTGGCAATCCTTTGTCATTTTACTAAATTCCACCTGTAATCTTTTCTGTTTTTTCTTCTTTTTTTCTTTTTTTCTTTTTTTTTTTTCTTTTTCTGATTTTCGTCCCTTCATACGAACTTGCTATTGCAGGGTGGTGGCTAACTCGGGCAAGACCGATTTCGGTTGCTTTGATGCGAAGTGCGGTCGAATTCCAATTGTTGAGCTGTTTCATACGTACTGTGTAGTAGACAGGAGATTGATTACCGTCCTTCTAGTTCCTCTAGAACTGGTACATGTATAAGGAGTAGAAAATTTCACCATGGCTCGTCCTACTACTAGTACTATGTGTGTGGTCGTGTAGTTTGTAGTGTGGTGTGGCACCGTCCGATGCTTCGGCGCTGGCGTGATACGGCCCCGGGAGCGTTGAACCTAGACGGTCTGTGCTGCGTGACTTCCAACAACAAACTGAGGATATACGGACTTCACGTGACCATTACGTCATCTCGCTTTGGGTTTCTATATTAACAACATTGTTCATTCTGTAATTGTGCATTTGATGACAGGTCAGAGCCCGACGATTGACAGCCAGTGTCTCATCCTTACCAGCCATATTCCAAGATATGTCTCTTGGGCTGTAAGTACATCTTGTCAAAAAATATTTGTTTACATTTGATAAAATATAAAATACTGCTGCAAATTTATCAACGAGTCGTCTGGCCTGAATTAATACATATCCGTGGATCTAGGTTGTACCGCTTTTTCCTGCTTTTTAAATATTTTAGATAACGTTTTTATACTTGACTTAATTTACCTCAAATTTCTTGCAAAAATGATCAGGGCCGAAAATTTGTTAGTTGCAATCTGTGAATAAACTGCTTGTTGTTTTTCCAATGAAGTTTTAAATTAATTTTGTTAATCAAACAAAGTAAAATGATTATTTTATTTTCAGGTCAATGTGCCGGAGAAGATTTCCTCCAAACTCACGGAGACTTTCACTAAGGTAAAGACACAGGTTTTAGAGTGAAAAATGACGCCACTATTTATTGCATATTCTGTAGAGGATTGTGGCCAAGTGGTCAGGGTATTGTGAGTCACGATCAAAGGGTCAGGGGTTCGAATCCAGCTGCTGGTGATATGTTGTGTCCTTGGGCAGGCCACTCTACCCCACTTGCCTCTCTCCACCAGGAGTATGAATACCGACGTGAGCTAGGGATAACCTGGGATGGACTGGCATCCCATCCAGGTGGAATAGAAATATTACACTAATTTCATGCCAATGAAACCAGAGTTAAACGCTGACCTAATGAGCCATAGTTTTTTATGTCAGACTTGACTTTTTAAATGTATTCTCTATGTTATATTAATCATTTCTGGTTATTTGTAATATCTGTTATCGTTTCAGTCCTCTGATGTGTTTGGCAAGGCTCTACTGAGTGGTGAATCCATCATTGCGTTGGGGAGTAAGGAACTATCCACAGCCCATGAAGGTAGGACACCAAAAAAGTGGGGAGAGTTCAGACTTCAGATAGAACATTCAAGGTGTCGGTATTTGGATGTCTTTTAAAACCCCTAAGAGCCATGGCCATCTTTAACAATTATCTTCTTTTTTTTCCAAACTTTGTCTCCCCCCAGGCCAGTTGTACATCTGTGAGAAGGGTATCGTCTTCCAAGACAGCAGGCATGGAGTGGTCATCTTCCCCAAGTCTTACTTTGAAGAGATGCAGTTCTTTGACGGGGTAAGAGTTTTTTCTCTTGGCTTAAAAAAATTTGGTTGCGTGTCTTTTTTTAAATTAAAAATTGGTTTAAAATTTGTTTGGTGTTGCTCCAAGGGCACTAGTCTTAATTCAAGACTGGATTTGGATTCTGTTAAAAATATAATCCAAGTCCAATTTTTGACCAAGACTACAAGCATATGAGAAAATTTACATTCTTTTAAAAAAATTGTCCTCTTTTCTCTAAGGATTCCTCAAGCATGAAAGCAGCGTTAGTGATCACTTACAGAAAATTGACAATTAATTTTTTTTTTAATTCACCTCTTTTCCTTAAGGATTCCTCCAGCATGATAGCAGCGTTGTGATCATTTACAGAAAATTGACCATTCATTTTATTTTTTTAATTCACCTCTTTTCTCTAAGGATTCGTCCAGCGTGATTGCTGCGTTGGTGATCACCTACAGACATTCCTTGCAGCATTACCTTCCCATGCATTACCACAACGAGGGGGATACTGTTATGTTCGCCTTCACACCCAAAACCAGGGCGCACCGGGCCTTCTACAGCGAGGTAATGATCGATTTCAAGTTTTTATTTTTTAACCCTTACCCCCTTGGGTATTTTTAGTAGAAAGTATCCTGAATCCACCAAAATCCATCAATTTTGCCATGCAAAAAAATGTTGGTGGACAGTGAGTCCATCAGAATCCACCAATTAGCCGGGAGTAAATCTGTTGAGATCCTGAATCCATCAAAGTCCCCCAACTGCTCAATATGGAGGTATCCTGAATCCATCAAAATCCTGCAGTACCGCTAGGCTTCATGTCCTGAATCCATCAAAATCCCCCAACTTTTTCAATATGGAGGCATCCTGAATCCGCCGAAATCCCCCGAAACAGGGGTGTGGATTTTGATGGATTCAGGTACGTTAGGGTTAAATGAAGAAAATGCTATGATGATATTCCAGGGAAAAACCCACGGAATCGTGCAGGTATTGAAAATCAGTTGGTCCATTGGAGCCATTTTGTAAGGTTCCCAGCCACTCTCGAAAATCAGGGGAAACTTTTTAAATGAGTTTCTATTTTTCCAGTTGGGGAAAACTCAGGAAGTTTGAGAAAAACACAAACAAAATCAGGGAAAAGTCAGGGAATTTGACAGTGACCAAGTAGGGAAAGTTTTTGCCAGTTTGGCATTTTTGCATCTTTGTTGCATATGGTGAGGAAAGGATGGCTGTAAGGGGAGAAGGGAGGCCAACGAGTTGCTGCAACCACCTCTTGAATTCCCGGCAACTTTGTTGGAGTGAAAATATTTTGTTGCTTTGTCAAAATGGCGACGTCCACATTTGCCTACTTTTTCCTTCCTTTTGAAAAGTGAGAATTTTATCTGTTTCTCTGGCCAATCAGAATGCCTCTCTTATTTTGTGCATTTCATGATGGTTAATGCACTAATGATACAAGTGTAATGATTGGTTCAACAGGTGATATCCTTGTGCCCAATCAGAATGTCTCTCTTATTTTATGCATTTCACGATGGGTCATTTAGTAATGATACAAGTGTTGTGATTGGTTGATCAGGTCATATCCCTATGGCTGAAGACATCAGACGAGCCACTGCTGAAGCTGATTGACAAAGTTCCCGAATACTTTGTCGCTCCGTAAGTTTTCCGTTTCTCTCAATTTTAATCTCTAAATATTCAAATGGAACAAAAATCAGCCTGGTAATGTTTTGCCTTATGCAGTTTAACAGTGTTTAACACTTCTAAATTAATAACCCTGTATTTTAACACTACAACAGTTAATTAGACTAGTCTACCATGAGCCTTTTCTGGATCCTTTCCAAACTGTTAACATCTTCAGTTGTCCAAATCTCTGACAGGCACGCAGAGCTTCAGATGCAGTATGCCTTGGCCAACAAACTGAACGTGGACGCACGGCCCATCAGTGTGGCTATGGCCAATCTATACCAACTGAAAAGGTACGGACGTACTTGATGTATCAATGAACATTTTAAGAAAAAAATTGAAAAATTTCATGTCATTTTATTTTATTCTTCCCCTGTATATCACATCTTGCACTGGAATTGACAACGGATAAGTGTTACAATGTATGTTAATTTTTCTTTATATATTTATTATTTATTTCTGTTAACGAAGCCAATGATTCCTCAAAAGTGTCCAAGGCACTGTAGCGTGCAAGAAACCTGTAGGGAGTACACTATAAAGAAATGTTTAGTTTTATTGGTGGGAGGAAAAATCAGAAGAATTTACTATAGAAAACCCAAGGAATCCGGTAGGGACCGAAAACCCATTCCGCAAATGGACCTAGGCAGGAATCGAACCCGGGCCACAGGTCGAAGGCATGGAAAGATCACTGCACCAACCTGACTGCATTATTTCTGATTGGTATAGCCAAAATTGGGTTTGCCAAATTAAGTTCCAATTTTTTTGTCCTTCTAGTTTCTTGGAGCACTTTTCCGCCAGCAGTGTCGGTGACGCACCCATACCAGACAAGGATCTGGCCTGCGTTCTCCATCGGAAACCAGCGGACCAAGTTAACGGTGCCGCAGATACTGGAGAGGTACGGCAGTGCAGGCTGAAATTTGAGAATGATTGGAATGATTTGCAATTTGAAATTCAATTCAATTCCATTCAATGAAATTTATTTCCATCAAAAGCAAGGTAAAGAGAAAAAAATATAATAATGAACAAATTTAACCAGTTCACGTTGGATGACGTGTACACATGCGAAGGTTTTGCGGTGTTCGGAACGGATGACGGATAAACACCCAACGAGCGAGGCCGGAAATATCTGTCAGCGACCCGCTCGCAGCGAGCGAGGCCGGAAATATCAGGGTGTGCTACCTGCAGATGACGGCCTGAACCCGTCTGGCATCAAGGTTTGTGGAAAACAATCCCGTGCCTTGGTCCGGTCAATGTCAAAATAATCCCGGCGCAAACTGGTTAAAAAAATAATAATAAAGACTTTTACCCACAAATTTGTATTCACATATCCATTCCTCTGAGCTCTATGGAAATAATGAGACATCTTTTGGGGGAGGGGTTTAAATGTTTTTAAAAATTATGAAAATGATTTTATTTATTTTTTACAGATTGTAGTGACCATTGTTACCGGCATTCCGGGCAGTCACAAGGAAAACCTCTGCAACATCCTAACCAACATGGCCAAGGAACAAAGCAGGTTTGTAGAAAAAAAACTAGAATTTGTTATACAAATGGAACCAATTTCCAGCACTAGGCCCTCTAGGACCAGAAAAAAAATGTCATAAATATTGTCTCTGTTATTGAATTCCTTATTCCTCCTAGGTGGGTGACCCTACGACAGCCCTTTGATTCAGCCGACGCCTTCAGCGCGGAGTCCCTCCAGACCTCGCTCGGTGCCATCCTGGTGGCTAGCAAGAAGAGGAACGTCAGAGCGGCCACGGGAGGACGCAAGAAAATGAGAGTGCTCATCGCCACACCAGGGTAAGAACAAAACAAGAATTGGGTTTAATTTCTTCATTCCAATAATTAATGTTGCATTACTAGAGGTTGGTGCATACTTCATGCAAACGTTAAAATGAAGCGAGTTAACATTTTGCAGAAAAAATTTGACAGAGCTGAGATGTGTATTGTGAATTTACAGCACAAAAGCTTGTCACAGTGTCACAAATATTGTGTTGGCGTCACCAAATGTGCTATTTTATTGACCTATTACACCTGGGCAAGAGTTAATAGTTTGGTGATTTCAAAACTTCCTGCAAATTAGAAAAGGATATTTTGCTACATAGATAGGATTCTACAGTAACCAGCCTACCGTGAAATTGAATATTTTTTGAAAGCTTGTGTTTTTGGCTTGAGACCCAAACTGTCTTGGAAGATGCAGATTGGCCAAATCAAAGATGCAGAAAAGTAAAATAAAAATAAATGTGCAAGCATGTTTCGATTTCATCATCCTTGCCAGGCAGTGCTCTGACAAGGACGTGTATCTTCTTTGCCTTATTGCTGCCTAATTTGGTATTAGCCGGCAAAAGTGCAAACAGCAGTCTTGTCATCACCATTATTAGTGTAAAGGTACCACTAAGGAGACACGGTAGACATCGTAATTTCTTCGAACGGTGGGAGACATCGGTCATTAGGGAGACATTTTCATGTCTCCCTAATGTCACAGCCCCCTTTTAGAGGCACAATTAGGTTATATCTGTTGCTCGTGGTCTAATTGGTAAACATACCGAAATTCGTGGGAAAAGGACAAAGGAATATTGGGTTTGGGCGCATTGATGTTTGAAAAATTTTGTGTACAAGTCTATGGAAATGTCTCCCAAATGACCCATTTCCCGTAATTATTATTATTATTATTATTATTATTATTTTATCGTTAGCAAAACAACAAAGTAATGGGTTTTTTTCCACCTCCCCGCTAGCTTCACGGACACGGTGGATGTAGTCCGTGCCATCACCTGTCACCCAGACCCTGAGGTGGCCCAGCAGGTGCGCATCGGTGCAGTCACGGCCTGCGTGGATGCCCACAACACCTTCATGACTCACAGGTGGGTGCAGAAATGCTTCACAGGTGTCTGAGATCTAACCCCCCCCCAACTCCACCCACCGAACCCCGCCACTATGAAAGAAAGTTAGAAGATTGATGTAATACAAATTTGAAATTTAAAAAATACTAAACATCCTAAAAAATAAATTTGAGTGTTCACTACAAAATAACAGTCAACATTGCAACTTAAAATTTACAATATTGGATCTTCTGTTGCATCTCAAGACTCAAGAAGGGTTACTAAATCGATTGGATTTTTACCTTAAAGCTCACGATTTGCTCTTTGAAGTATTGAACTAATTTGCTTCTTTTTCTTTTTTATTAGTTCCGTTTCAGACCCTTAAAGAAGAATGCCAGAAAAACAATGTTCACTTTTTTGCATTGACAAACCGTATTTCAGTTTTTCAATATCTGTCTATGTTTTTATGGTTCTTTGTCATTGCAGATATACATTCCCCAAGTTATTAGACCAGTGTGCCCAGGGCTGGGTCAACAACGTTCTCTTCACAAGCTCTGCATCAGGACCGGTGAGTGGCTAACAAAAGATGTGCCCAAAACTTTTGTAAAGGTAAAGGGGGCGAACCTGTGTTCACAGGAACGGAGTGCCCATCTCTCTTTCGAAGCGATTGGGTCAGGCACAAGTCAATGAAATGCTGCTGTGGGAAGATCACCACACCTCCTCCACATCGAGTCTGTTACCTTCCTAGCATTGAATAATGCGGTTACTTGATAACACATGTAATTATAATAATTTGGGGGCTTATTATCCTTACTCCCAGCTGAGAAGCTGAATTCTGAAGGATGCAGCTACAACGTGGTTAGGCAGACGGCATGCAAAGTGCCTGAGGCAGCCGCCATATGACCCATGTCTGACCACGGAGCACAGCCAGAGATAGAAAGTGTTGATTTTTGCAGAGGAAGGAAAACCAAAGAGCTTGGAGAAAAATCCTCGTGGCACAAGAGAGAATCACTAGCCGTTTCACCCAAGATGATGCTTTCTGTACCGTTTCTTTTGCAGGATCCCTTGCTGTCCATGGTACAAGAACTCCTGCGAAGGGTCAATCCTGGACTAGCTTTCATCCTGGCCAACAAAGGCGAGATATCAAGGTGACATTTGCTATCTAAAAAATACCCCTGCACCAAACTGACACCCCCTCTCAATTCTTGTTAACACAACGAACACAAATCAAACTTCATAACCATAAGGCAGCAATATCCCACACAGATGCAGTCTTGTTAAACTTGCTTTAGTTTTACTGATATTTTGTTGAATTGCAGAAGCGAAGACGTGGACATGATTCTCTCGGAGTCGCTGTTCACCACGCCTAGCATGATCAGAGCCAGGCACCTTCTGTCCCCTGGCTGGTGAGTATTCAGTCAAATGATTCCAAAATGTTTATTTATTGAAAACTGCTAAACTTCATAAGCTGAGGTGGTAGAGTTTGGGCGATCGATATGGCCATCAGTATTTCACAGCGAAAGGTCGAGGATTTTTTTTAGTCCCTCCCAGTGAGCTTGTGATTTTTTTTCTTCAGTTCGCTAAGTACAAAGTGCTTGTAAAAGAAAATTTGCAAAGATCAGAAAGCCATTAAAGGAAATGCTTGTAGTTTCGATATCTGTACTGGTTAGATTTAGACATCGTATTCATCATCATTCTTCTGAATGCAGAAGACGTATATTTGTGAGGTGTTCTGGCAAAATGAGACAGAACTGGGCAGAAGTCAAAATGAGGGCTTGTTGGTATTAGGAAAGAGAATCAAATTCTTCTTACAATACTGTTTGTTGCACTTCAATCGGACATTCCATTGACAAGTTATGGCTGTTTAAAGTTCGTATTTATCGGCATGTCAAAAAAAGTAAAATACTGAGTAAAAAGGCCTGTAAAGTTTCGAGTTTTGTATTTGCGAAAATGAAAGATGCCAATTGTTTTTTCCTTAAAATAACACATTTATTTTAAAATGTTACACTTTTTCTTTAAAATATGTGTAGTAGACGTAACAAAGATTAAAAATATCAAATCTGAAAATCTCGGGAAATTTTCTTTTTCTCCACTATGGCCTGTCCCCAGTTATGTTTCATTTTGCCAGAAGGCCTCATATTTTCTTGAGTTAGCACAAATGATGGTCCTTCTTTTACTGCAGATGTGAAGACATGAATAAGTTCACAATTTCTCTAGTTTTGTGATACTGACCACTTACAGATATTAATGTGTTATGAGGTTTTGGACAGCTTGGAAGAAGTTTACGGATTCCAAACTCAAAAAGAAAGATACTTCTGAGTATTTACACCTTTTGTTCTCCTCACAGCCACCTTTGTTTGAGAGATGATCCCAAACTCGATGAGGTTTATAGGTTTAAACCATCCACAGCTTATAAATAACTGGAAAATGCTTGATGCTTTGCTTCATAGGACTGAAAGTGAGTTCCGCTCCAGCACCATCTACCCAACCATGACCACCGTCTCTCTGAAATTCAGCCAGCCGTTGGACAGGGGTAAACTCTTGGTCAAGCTGCGCGACCTCCGTGACCAAGCCGCCAAGGGGAGTCCATTCACTGGAAATATCTACTGCGTTACAGGGCGCACCAAGTTCACAGGTAAAACCTTTATTCAGTAAGCAAACTGTACATCAGTTTGAAAAAATTCTTGGTGATCGATTGTTGTAACATTTGATTTTGCTGTGTGTGTGCTTAATTTGATTAACACTGTAAACTCGGTGCTCTCCCAGAGCTAGAATAAAAAGTTGAGATCAGTTGTATACAACTGTATGAGAACAGCACAATCTGTTCTCAACCCTCACAAGTACCCATTAATACTCCTAACTGGGGAAAGACAATTATGGTAAAGTTCCTTGCCCAAGAACACAAGGGAAAAAATGTTGCAACCCGACGCCACTTCAGTGGTTGTGTACAAAGTCTCTGGAGAGTCAAGAAAATTTTCTGAGTATTTCCTAACAAAATTGGAAATGTTTCTCTGTCCCAGATTCATGTCTTATCATCATTTTTGCAATGACGACATTCATTTGAGATGATATATGAAGAAAAAAACAGCGTCAGGTTGCAACATTCTTTCCAACACAAGCACCCTAATCCCTGTCTTGGGTTGAAACCCACATACCAACACATGTTTTGGACACTACACTCACTGGACCATTACTCTCTGCTTGATAAACTTTTGTTTTCTTCATGGTGATGTAAAATTAATTATTACAAAATTTGGTTTGAAATAATTTCTGCTTTCATATTATACTCGTGTTCCTAGACTCGGACCAGCTGATGGAACTACAGAGCGTCACCCTAAGCAGTTACATCTCCCTCACCCCTGCCTCCGAGACGGCCCCCATCCGGCCCCCATCAGCTCCTCAATCGCCCACCCCTCCCCGCCAGCCCACTCCCCCAGGCACTCGCACCAACGGGCCCAACGAGAAGGGAGACAATGGTTACACCTTCTGCCTGGTGTTCGTGGGTTGCGGCCTGGAGGAAGGGAAGCTGAAGGAATGGCTGAGGAGTTGTGCCAGGCAGCGGCCGGAGAAGAAGCCGCTCAAGACGAAGCAGTCGCTGACCAGGGAGGAGAGAAAGAGAATACACGTGAGTTTCTTTGTATGGTGAAAGCTGTAAAGAGGTGTTACCAAAGCGTCACAAGTCCAATGCTAGTCTGCCCCCACGACTAAATTTTGAACGATTTAGCCACTCCCTCCCTGGCAAGGACAGCATAGAGCGTAGGACCATTAGTCGACAAGTGGTTGATTTGTGGCGTAACTTATGCCTGCGCTCCAATAGTAACGTGGGAACGCCTCTAGTCAAACGATGGTCAAAACCTCATCACAAAACTTCTTGATCCTGGGTCCCCGTTGTGCTTTATGATGCATGCAGCTATCAGCTATGGTAACCAGTGATGTGGTCTGGTCCAATTACAGTAGAACGCCACTGTAACCAACAAGATGGTGTCCATGCAAAATGTTCGTTATTGTGGTCCTTTGTTATTATAGTGATTGAGCATTTATAATAGAATTTAATATTTCTGGAGCCAACAAGATCAATCAAATCCAGTCTTAGGAATCTCGGCACTCTATCCATGGTAATGCATGAGCATGAGGTTTTCTCCCAATTTCTTGGGTCCCAGTGCCAAAGTTTCCAAGATTGGATTTGATTCTTGTTGATAGCACCCTCTACCGCTGCAATTGCTCGTCTGCACTTGCTGGGGGCGGGGACCTGGCTGTAAGGGGAAATAATTTGAAATCCAGTACAGTGGAACGCCGCCATAACGAACATTGCGGGATCCACAGAAATTGTTCGTAAGTGCGATCGTTCGGTATAGCGATTTTAAGCTGCTGGTGCTCCGGTACTCACTTTTCAATACACAGCGCCGTTCAGAACTTCACCCTGCATGCCCTGGTAGTTACCGAAAGACGACTTCGAACACGTGCCGACTATTGAATAATGTAATTACACAGTTTTGAGCTTACTACCTACATCGATTGGTGGTTTTCCCCTTCTATGCCTTGGGGAAATAATAGCCACTTTCGCTCTTCTATTGGCGGTTTTCAACACCAATGTACACAAAAATCGGGAGCCAAGGGTGATGTTCGGTATAGCCGAATGTTCGGTATAGCGACGTTCCACTGTATTAGAACAAGACTAGTGATTGACTTGTGATGATGCAACCGACGCAATTGTTTGTGAATTCAACCCAAGAATTGACATCTCCTATGCCATTTCACCAACCTATTGTTAATGTATTCTTTTTCTTGGCAGACTAAGCATCACCTGGATGCCCTTCCCGAGGGGTGGTTCTACAACGGTTCGCAATACGTCAGCATGACAGGAGAAAAGACCGACACTCACCCAGGTAGATATGTCCCTTCGGCAAATACAGAGATTTGTTTTTGATCAGTCAACCAGCTTTAATAAACAAAATAGCTGTGATGACCTGTACAGCACTATAATTGAAAAAATAATAGGGTGAAAGTAAGTAGACATGAACAATGACAAAGGAATACCTTTGCATCACCGCAGAAAATGCAGAAATTCCAACCTTTACTCTTTTGGAGTAATTATTAGGATTTTGAGGCATGTTACTACTCTTGAAAATTCCAGCTGTCCTATACGCCAACATTGTGGTTACTCTGAAAAGTACTGTGGTTACTCTTAAACTTGACTGTTGTCCTATGTATTTACATTAGCATTACTCTTTGCAGGAAGAATCATTACTATTTTGTAGTCTGTAAAGTTGGCATCTCTGAAAATGGCTGCCACCGGATTTGTCTATAGACCTTAAGTAAGCAAAGAGCAGCAGAGTATTATACCTGTGGTACTTTTCAGAACCATTCTCTTAGATTGAGAAATTATTCCCACATGGTGTTTCTGCAACCTTTTATTCATTAGTATCTCCACCATGCAAAGCCTCAAATCTTAAGAGTGTGGACCTTTGCGTCTGACATCACATCTGAGTGCAGGTCTTTGTTCCTCTGCGATTTAGCGAGCAGACGCATTGTACTTTAATCGTCACAAAACCCTGTCCCTAGTGAGGGGGCACCGTGCAAATGGTTTATTCAATGTAATTTAACTTGGTCTTTTTTGGCGGGGGTATTCTCACCTTCAGGTATGGACACTTTCGTCGACGATTACTTGAAGCAGGCCAACGCAATCGTGGAGAAGTACAACGCACGCATCGAGTCTGAGGTCTACAAGGACCTCTTTGCATGAAAGATGGGGTCATCGACCTCAGGTCGAAGGTCAGGGGTCACGAATCTGTCGACCCATGCACGAATGACCACCCTGTGTCTCTTCCAGTGAAGTGTTGATGAGAAGTTGTTTTTGATAGGTATAATTCAAATTCTTTCTTTGGAGGAATTTTTGTAAGCAAAATTCTATGAAGAAATGTTAACCACTTTCTGAGATATCAGGTTCATATTTTTTTTCTTTTTTCTTCAGCCCGAAATTTGATTTAAAATAAACGTGATTTTTCCCATGGTTTCGAAATCAAATTTTGCGTGGAAGGTGACATTTACCTTAAAAATATGTAGATTTTCAAACCCTGCTTTGAAAGCATTGTGGCTTCCCCCCCCCCCAAAAAAAATTCAGCTGTGCCATTATAATTTGCAGTTGTACCTTTTTTGTTTTGGTATGGTACAACACAAAACATTGTAGAAAATGTTAACTAAAAGTTTTGTTTTTTTGTACATATGTTTGCAGTTCATATTTTATTTGTATTACCCAATTTTCCGTCCAATTTTGTTTTGGCTTCCCAAATTGAGCGTTTTTACTTAAAAAAAAAATTCCATGTTGCCTGAATGGCAATTTCCAAAGTGCAGACATGTGACATTTTTCACACAATTAGCACAAAGTGTTGAAGTTTGAATTTTCACGGAGTGTATATTTTGTATACAATTTTATTCCTACAGAGTTTGTACAAAATTTGCTTTTTTTGTATTGTTGTTAATCTTTCAAGTGTCATTAAAAATTCAATTAAATTTATGAATGTTACATTTGATATAATGCTTCGTGTTCATTTGTTGGAAAGAAAATATTTTCTAGACTACATACAGTCGAGTCGACTAGCAAAAACGACACAAACACTCCAGGACTACTTGTCCATGTGCAAAACTTGCGTTCTATTCACAACACTTCAATAGAAATTCCATTAAAACTTTGAACAATTTGGAAAATGGTGGTACCTAAACGTTGGATTGTGGTGAACTTATATCTTGTCGGTTTTAAGCTCAAGTTCAGATACAATAACTAAAACCTGTTATCTTTAAATTTTTAATTTTTAAACTGAACGGGCCAAGTAATAAAACGGCGATCTGTAATTTCATAGAAATTTCAAATTTTGAAAAAATAATTATTTAACACATTCACACATCAAACAATACCATTCAACTTACAGGGAATCTCATACTCATGTTTAACTTTTACCTAGAGCGCCATGCATTCTAATTGCCCGGTTCACAAAAATCCAATTCAGCCATCTTAACCCATTAGCATTACATGTTCACAAATCAAATATGTATCGTTACTATCCAACTCGACTTAGTTCGTACTTAATGAATATCACACTGAATGTTAATCCCTTAGCAAACTTCTTGTGTTGCTGATACTGAAGGAGATATCCTCAATTATATTTGCCCAAAGAAACTAATTGGTATAAAGAATCTAATTGGTATTTAGTGAGGTAACTTTAGATGAGAATTCTAGTCGGCCTGTCGAATGTCAAACTACCATACATCAAACGTGAAACCCTAAAACGGCAATGGCGACACTGCTAACTCCCATGTGGAGATGCTTTGATGTTGTAGCAGACAAGGTAGACGCTAGACCTTGAGCCCTCATTATAACGGAGTTTATGGTTGAATGGATCCCTGCTACATCTCTAGTCGAAAATGGAACCGCCACCTTCTGCAGATAAGAGAAATTTGAAGAACGAAAAAATCAGTGATCAGATTCTAGTGTTTTAGTGAGAAATTTCTGATGTTCTCGATCGACTGGTAGACAAAAAGATCCTTTCTTCAGTGAGCTATGAACATTTGAACTTGTTTGATTTTAACAGGATTTTGATAAACACGGCCAAAAATGCCAGTTTTATCTTGACGGTTTGGCTCAAAGTTTGATGTCTTTATTTGCTGCTGGACATACGTACGAAAAAGGGAAAAACAAAGCTGCTGCATCAGATGTAAACAAACAGGTCTTCAACTTATTCGCCACAAATTTAAGACCAAATGCAGGTTTTTTTTTAACAAAGCCTTTGAAATATGACTAAAAATTACGAGACTCTAAATGTTTGTGATCTCCAGACAATGTACTCCTTTAAAACTGATGTCATTGTTACCTTTAGCTGCCGCTGCCACTTTCTTCTCATCAGCGGCCTTTCTCAGCGCCTGCAATCTCAGCAATTCTCCCTCGCTCTTTTCCAGGCTCTCTGTTGCAAAAAAAGGGGAAGAATATAGTTTACGATCACAATACACATATTTTGCTGGAGTCTTTGAAACTTCACAGAGATTCAAGTTTTTTCTGAAGATTACTCTCAACTTATTTCAAAACATTGATTTATGATTAAAAAAAAATATATACTCACTGTTTCTTCTAGAGCCATAGGCAATACCAAGTAGCAATGCCGAATATCTTGAAAACTGAAAAATAAAGGAAGAAACATTCTGCACATAAACATTATGATCTTTACTTTTAAAATCATGAATATAACACTGAAGATAGTTGCGATGTGACGGCTGTTTTATGTAAAAACTCCCAACCGATAGTACTTGAATTGTTTCTTTTTCAGTGATTCCAACCTCGTAGCCAGAGAATTTAGGGGTGTATTATTATTCCACAATTTTCTCAGTAGATTGGAATGCGGGCAATGTGGCGAAAGGTACAGTGCAACAATACCGCCGCCACACTTACACTAGCAAAAAAGTAGCATGACTAGTGGGGATAGGCCTACAGGCTACAGTAGCATTAAATTCTCTAATGTCAACATGGTCAATAAATGTAGGTGTGCATCGAAGTAAAAAAAAAGAAGTCGGTTTCCCACTTTATCATTACAAAGGTGGCGTTTACCGTTTAATACATTCTGGTCAGTGCTGGTGAAAATCATTGATAGACTCTAGAGGGCGCCCTCTTGCAATCTTAAGCGATGGATGGCAGTTTTTGGATGTTTTACTTGCCTTTTCAACCACCAAATGTACATAAAAGAGGCCAATAATAGGCCATAAGGATTCTTATAATGACAAAGAATATAGTGTTTGTTTTGTAGAGATTTCCACGTCTACGAAATGAGTCTGTCAAAGCATTTTTACCTTGATTAGCGGCGAAACTGCAACCGGTACGGGAGCCATCTTGGAAATTGCGCTGGTGCGCGTGACATGGCCGGGTTTTCACTAAAATCCTTCAAGGTACCAGCCAGCACCGTACCGGACTTGATGTGGTCGGGTTCCAAGTTGTACACTGTACAATTGTTATGAAGAACGGAAGGGCATAATACACGTACCAGACATCGTACGATATGAATCATTTTCTTTTCAACAACCGCGAAGTGCGGCCGGGTGCTTGTCATTGTGAAATAATGGATTTTATCTTGGACAAACCATGGACAAACTGTCCCACTTTTTGCTGAGAATTTGAACGCTTTGGGAGACCACAATGGAACAGCTTCTTCTCGTCATCCTTGGCGTAACTTTGACGCCGTTTATGTTTCTGGTTTTGCTGATCGTTGTGCCGGGTTGTTTTGGATTGTCACTCGGAATACGGCACCTGTACATCAACTTTTTACTTCGGATGTTTGAGCTTGGAAACAAAATCTCACAAACGCCGACTGCAAAGGAAACACACTTCGATTTTGGGGATGAGGTTAATAAGATTTCTTTTTATTAAGCGTATTTATATCATCTCTTAAATCATATTTTAATTGATTAAATTTAGATAGTTTCTTGTAAATCCTTTAACTTTTGGAAAGGATTTTTTCATTTTCAGAGTACAAATTAATAAGTAACATTGATTTATATTCATTTGTTTTTAAAAATATATTGAAATATATTATTTAAAAAAACGGGAAAAAAGTGTTGCATTAACCTCACGCCACTTTTTTCTTCACATATCTCAATGAAGGTCAGTCATTGCAAAAATGATAATAAAATAAGACATGAATCTGGGACTGAGAAGAATTTCCAATTTTGTTAGGAAATACTTGGAAACTTTTCTTGACTCTCCTTAGTCTTTGTACACAACCGCTGAAGTGGCATCAGGTTGCAATATTTTTCCAAAAATAGTTGTGAAATGTACGATTTTTCCTGTTTTTATAATAATCTACTTTCATGTACTTAAACATGTTTCCTACTTTTGAGGGCACTTGCTTCCATATTTTTGTCATGTTTACGCCACCTACAAAATGAAACTTTTCAAGCCTGTTAGTTGTCAGCGAGTGTTAATTTTAACTTTAAAAAAATTATATTTGTTGTACTAGTACTACTACCATGTACATGATGTAATGCCTTACTCCAAATTCGGAATCCACAAAAATGAAAATAACATTGTATATTGTTTCAATAACTATTTTTTACCCCCCGAAAGTATTCTTTTCGTATATTTCTATATTAATATTAAATACACATTTTTCCTCAGTAGTTTTGGAGTGTTATGCCAATATATTTATTTCTTGTTTAATATTTAATATGAACAAATGCTGTATTTGTTTTTAAATCAATTCCTTTTTTTGCCAACAGGAGGAAAATGACGATGAAGTTGAAAAAAGTGACGACGAGAAGACAGTTGTGCCAAATGTAAACTCTGCCAATGGTAGGTGTAGAAAGCAAATCACACGATTTGCACTAATGTTGATTTTTCTGAAAATCATAATTTAAAAATTGAAATGAGCAAAGCAGAATTGTGTAGAATGTTTAACTGGTTTATGGAAATGTCAGATTACATGGGCAAAAGACTTCCTGCAATCATTGAAAATATTGGGCGCATTGTTCGTGAAAAAGTATACAGTTACTTTTGCATGTACATTGTACCAGCACAATTTAGTTAAATAGTGTGATAAGATTCTGATATTAGTATAAGATATGGAAAGTCTGTTATGTACATGTACATGTAGTTTGTGTTTTGAGGTTATGTGTGGATTTGTAACTTTGATTGCAACTCGGGATGTTCTGTATTTAATTTTTCAAACAAAGAGTTGGCAAAACAATCTTTCCCCTGCTCAAGTTTGCATACTTGTAACTTGACAAATGCGTACCAAGATTCAGGCAGTGCAAAATTATTTTCCCTTTTCAGAATGTCCAATGCTGGCTATACATAGGTCAATATCGGTAGTGTATCTTCTCAGTCGCATCAGCCCTTAGATTTTTATAACCACGTTTTTATAACCACGTTTGATTTTGATTAAATACTAATTTGAAAGCTGAAATGCAAATCATTGAGAACCAATGACACATACATTTGTGTAAATAGTGCTTTATAATATTTATCCCCTGCTGTTTAAAAGGTCACCAACAGTCAAAGTTTCCTTCCACTTCCCCTGGTATACTTTTAACACACCGATGGGTCACTTGACCAATGTTTACCCATTTTGACCCAAGTAACAGCATGGCTCAGTATGCATGTTGGCATAGGAGGGTTAAAACATGTAGACATGAGTTCATTTATATAATCATTGCAATTTTGATTAATTTTGTCAACCAATATTTTGTTGTCATCTCTTTTCTGTGTAGAACTGATCCATAAGGAATCCACGAAGCATCTGGCTCACGGCATCAAGCAGAGGGTCACCAACGGCAAGCTCAACTGGTCCCCTGAAGAGTTCCAGCTGTCGGACGTCTGCTACTTCACCAAGAAGGGGGTCGAGGTGAGTCTCCGCCCATCCGCAATTGTTTCCACTTTCCACGCCCTTCCAAATGATCATTCTGTGATTAATGGACTTGTGATTTACTTACGACGGACTCCACTACAACATTTTGTGTGGCAGCTCAGTACTGGGTCTTAATTATGTTGGATTTTAGAGAAACACCTTTAACCCTAACTCCCTAGGCCTTTTTGCTAGGATGTAGCCTCAATCCTGCAAAATCCTCCAATTGGCCTCATGGAAAAATAGCATAGCCTCAATCCTGCAAATTCCTCCATTATTTCTTGAATATGGTCTGCGGAGGGATGACCACTGCCTGGATCCTGCAAAATCCCGCAGCAGTGACTGTCAATATGTTGAGGCTTGGCCAGTGACATCTTGGAGGATGTCAAGCATAATTCAGGCCTATATTTATGCATGGCTGAGCAAAAACAACACAAGGTCCGGCCCAAGACCTTGACAAAGTGCATCCTACGAAATCAGTAACGCACTTTTGCCATGTAACCTCAATCCTCCAAATTCCTCCACTTTGGCAAAGAGGATTTTGGAAGGATTCAGGGCGGTTAGGGTTAAACTTTTTCCCTCAGAGCGACGTAATTCTTTACGATGTATTTGAGATTTGATACTTTTTGGAGTAGTTTTGAGTTTAATTACATGTAATAAGATATTGAAATCTTCCAAACTATTTTTGTGATCTTTCTTTATTGTCCAATTTTTTGGACTTAAAGTTCTTTGTTTAATCCTTTTGACAGGCTATTATTGATGATGAAGTGACAAAGCGTTTCACTGCAGAGGGTGAGTGCACAGATTGAATTTTTTTTTTATTTAATTTTTTTTCCATTGGCCAATTTCTCCTGAACACTTTTCATAATATTTGATTTGATCTGTTAAAACAATTCTCTTGGTAATTCAGATTTTGAGAAAATGGCCGTTAAATCTGGTGTTTCTTCATAAGAGCCATCTAAGAAAAACTTATTAGGTTTCAATATTTAATGAGACAGGTATTGAAAAACAGCCCTGGAAAGTTCTAAACAAATTTATCTTCGACTTTCTGAGATAAAATTAAACTTTACCACAAACACTGCATCTTGTTGTCAAAGTATTCAAATGCCCCATATGCTCAGGGGAGGATTCATTCTGATAAATAGAGTGTATCATTTTTTATTTGCTTAGAACAATCATTTGACATTTCTGATAACATTACCTATTTTCATACATGTAGATTATTAATCTCATTATCAGTTGCTTATCATTGGCCTTTCCCATTTGTTGTCAAGTTTCTTGCACTGCCTTTTCAGTAAATTTTGTTATTTTTTTTTTAGTTTGGAGTGTTTGTTTTGTCTGACCTTCCTCACCTGTGATTCTGTTCTCAGACAATTTTGGTTTTTTTCTGTTTGTAGAAATGATAACCTTTCCTATTGAATATTTATTTAACCATTTTTGACTGAACTTTGATGGAAGCAGTCTAGAATATTCCATGGGCTTTGTACTTCAACCTCATACATGTAAAATGTGGTCTTGTCTAAGAAACCCAAATATAGTTGATTTGATCCGATTTGCTCGGGGTTTTTTGGTTGTGTTTTGTTTTTGTTTTTTTCAAAGGCTTCAACATAAAATTCTTTTTTTGCAACTGCCAGTGCAGGACCTGAATACAAAAACTACAGCAAGTTATTGATAACAAATTGAATAGATAATCTGAGATGACACACATATCTGCTTAAGGTTAATCCCCAGATTTGACGATAATAGTTTTCTGACATTGCTCTTGATAATTCCATGGATGCACCTCAGAATCCAACATTCCACTTATGTAACTTTGATAAATATGAGATTTTCAGTAGATTTGAGATAATGACTACCCACCAAGGTGAAGTGTTTACTCAAGATGAAGTTACATTTGTAGTAACCGTGTGGTTCTTTGTTTTACATGTACATGTACATGTAGTTGCATGGAAGTAAGCTAGCTGAATACTGTATTCTGCATAATTTGTACTGTAATGTCAGTTTTATGTCACAACATTTAACTAATAATACTTTCAAATAGGACATTTGTAATGATATTCAATTTCCTCGGAAAAATTCAAGTGCATATTTTTCAGAACAACAACATCCCACCAAAGATATTTCTTGTCACACGATTAAATGCAATCACAAACTTACATGCAATGGTGTAGCCAGGTGGTGCAGAGAGGCAGATTACAATGGAATGGAAACTTGAAAAGCAAAATCAGGATGCTGATAGAAGCAAAATCTGGACGGTGAAAATGGGTTAAACGGGACGGAAATTCTATTTTGCAACTTGCAAATAAAATCTGGCTATGCTCCTGCTGACACGTACTCTTGCATGTATTGCAGACTTTGCCATGCGAACCTTCAAGTTGTAGGTTTTTGATAAAAGAAAGGAATTTTAAATTGCATTAAATTTCAAGTATCCATTTAACAATCTGAGGGGTTTGAAGTGAGAACATTCAGGTTCATTTTCCTGTCAAGTTGGCAATATGATGCACATTTGTAAAAGTGATGATCAAACAAAGAGACAAGATATATTTATACATGTAATACAACTGTGATTTAGTGGGCAGGACATGTGACTCGATTCTCATCTCCAGGTCTAACTTTTCTGATATGTAGCTTTTTTTTTATTTGGCAGCTGAGTGACAAAAATTTGTATTTTTTTATACTCATCTCAAAAGGCTGAACTTAAACAAAGATACAGTGCAAAGAAAATGGTGTTCAAAACACAATACATGCACCTTCGCAAGCCAAATATATTGAAGTCCAAGCAGCGTGGCCTTCGGTCCTGCTGTTTACCTTGCTGTTTACCTTGCAACATAGCTTGGTGATTTGGGAACCATTGGAAATCCTTGACCACTCACAATTTATTACTGATAAAATACTCCATGATCTGCAACAGTGACCATGAATAGTTGAATACAACCCTGGGACAAATGTCACTGGAGTTTCATTTGTTGGGCAATTTAACTGTCAAAATGTGGACACACTTTTTTGAACCACAAAAGGAAACTGACTAGTGACATTAAAATGTTTTTCAAAGTTGCACAAAGAAATTGCCTGAAGCGGGGTTTGGATCTCGCTCCAGTCAATTCCTTGGCTCAACTTTGAAAAAAAAAAATTTAACAAGTTTACGAAATATATTTTTCAGGCATGCAACTTTTCCTCAGATCCGCTGATTTCCTTGTTTTTTGCTTCTCATGAATGCCATTACAAATTGAAAAACACTGTACAAAGTCTTGTGTGGTTTGGAATTTCCTCGGTTTTATTGTAAATTCCCAGTTGCATGCCTGATTTTTGGTATATTTATTGATCTTCAGTATATGCCTAGCATTGTATAGAAGTTAATATTTCCAGAACTGGATTTTTTTTAGGGTACATATTTTTAGCTTAACTTAGCCATAGAATTTATTATATTACAGGGGAATACAGGATGTTCGTAATCTAAAAAGGAAGACACGTATCAAACCAATGGAACTTGTTTACCCTCCTCCGACATGTACATGCGTGAATTTTCCAGGTCAACTTCAAGACAATTTGATCCAAGCACGAAGGGTAGGGGATAAGTGGCTATAATTGTGTTTATTGCTGTAGGCATTTGTCACCTCTGCCTTCATCACCCCAATCCACCACTTCTGACCCCCCCCCCCAAGTAAATACATTGTAAATAAGTAAAATAATAAAAATAGAAATAAATAAAAAACCTCAAAGTAATAACGAATGTACTTTTTCTCTCATTTTTCCCCACACATTAGAACTACCATCATGGAATCTGCTGACAAGAACCAGCATGCGCTACCAGTACCTCAAGTAAGTTTTCACACAAGAATGTAGTTTGCCTCTTGGGCCCCCCCCCCCCCAAAAAAAATAGTCGGTCTCTGGTCAGACCGAAGTTCCGGAATTGATGCGGCAACGTGTGTTTTTTTTTGGTGGCTTTTTTTTTTTCAAGCTTGTATTGTACAGACAAGGTGGGTACTATTTTGCTTTTTTGTGTCCTCATTATACATTGGTGTCCTCCATAATTTGCCTTGGTGCCCTTTATCATTTGCCTTGGTGCAATTTCCCCATTCCTTGGTGCTCCTTGATACACAAATTTGAGGAGGCGCAGCAATAGAGGGTGCTGTTGTAGCTTCCGTGTTAATTTAAAAGATTGACGCGCATGATTAAAATCGACGCGTGCACTGACCAAAGACCGAGTATTTATTTTTTGTGTGGCCTTACCGATACTTAACATTTTTTTAAAATTTTTTTTTAAGAATGTGTAGCCAACAGGGCATACGCCCCCCTCCATTCATGGAGGTTATCTGTAGAACATGTCTAGTTTGCAACTTACGAAAACAGTATTCAGCTCTTGAGTTACAATGTACCTTGAAATTCTTCAATCTTTATTCTGTAAACCTTTTAAAAAGTTGAGCAAAAAATGATTGGCATTACAGAGTACCCAAATCCAAAACTATCCACACACTTCACTATCTATAGTCACAATGCATTGTACATGTGGAGTTACTTATTAACTGACGACCATGACTGCTGGTTAATGGTTTGTTTCCTTCTGAGTTATTTTTAGTAAATCAAATACTCCAACACAAAAGAATCGTTGATTGTTATTTCCTAACTTGATATGGTTTTCAAAATCAGTGAAGTGGTCTTTCGAAATCTGCATTGAAAGGCTTGCACATGTGCCAATGGCAAACTACATGTACATGAATTCATACAGGACAAAAACAATATTTTTTTTTAAAATTCATAGTTTCCTATTTAAAGGGAATATACAACATTTGCTTTTGCTGTAATTTTTAGAAATGAGTGGATTTGGGGGGGGGGGGGGTTAGAGTTTTATAGCAACTTGTTTGAAGTTTTGTGTTCCTAGATGCTGGAAAAACCAAGAAAAACAATCATGTTCATGTAGTCTGGTTCCCTGACCACACTTAAATTGAAATGGAGAAATTTATAGACGTCAGGGAATTGTAAGGTCAGGGAACCGGTCTAGCTGGCTTGTACCCATTCACACATTGTAGGTGCAAAATCTATTGCAAACTAAATATGGTAAATAGGGGACAGTATTTGAAAAAAAAAGCCAGTTTTTTTCCAACGCTGGTCAGCCGACCAACGTTGGAAATTGATACAAAAACATCACTGATTTTACAGGATGCTTTAGACTGTCATTCACTAACAGTCCAGTAAGGTATTTCATAACAATTCAGTAGTTTTGTTTTTTGATGTTTGCAAATGTTGTGTATTCCCTTTCAAACTTAGGTTTCTTTTCATAATTATTTGTATTTGTTCTTCATTAATTGTTAATATCTTCTTTGCAGTATTCGTCTGACGTTGCTCTGGATGGCAGGTTTTGCGTTCCGATACTTGTTGCTTTTACCTGTTAGGTGAGCAAGTTCATTTATTTGCGTCTTCCCCCCCCCTACACACACCCAAAAAGTACATGTCCAAATTGTTAATTAATTTCACCATCAAAGGATAAAATTAGACATAAAATTAAACAGACATAACGATTACTAGAGTACAATATATGTACTTAGAATATATTTTATAGAACAATATTTGTTCTTACAAAATGATCAGTAAATGTCTGATATCTGACATCTAAGTTCAGTCTCTGCACCGTTATCTCATTAGCTTCTCTGAAAGTTCAACTTTGTAATATCTTCAAACCACAGTTTGTTCTGTGACCTCTTTGATAACTTATTTTTGCTCGAGGTCACTGACAGGCCAACTTGTGAGTGGCACAGATCCGGAACAGTCTGGTTTGACATCCTTTTAGCAATCCGCATAGAAATTGATGTACAAGATGAAAGATTTGTTTGAAATGTTTAAAGGGTTCTTGAAATGAAATTCCTCACTAGGCATTTCGTGTAGGTATCTGTGCCCCTGATGCGTAGAAATACGGGGATTTCAGAGTTGGCACATTTAGTGTTATTTCTCTAACTAGCAGGATGCCTATGCGAGTCACATACTAATGTATGACTTTGACCTCAATTTGCACGTTGACCCCAAGTGGGCGTGGTAAAGCTGGGTGAGGCAATTTTTGCCACATTTTTTCATCAACGCTATGTTTTGCCTAATAGCGATACATTTTGAAGTGTTTTCCTAGAGAAAATGGTGTAATATTTAACTATTCAAAGTCTGAACGAAACAAATTTTCCAAAAAAGCAAAACAAAACAAAGAATTTTTTTTTTATTTCACGTGCCAACACCCGAAACCGCCCTGCCTATTTACTGTAGCGCCCAAAACCGCCCTGCCTGTCACTCACTGTAGCACCTGAAATTGCCTGAGTACTCTATGGTTTTATTAATTTTACAGAGAATAAACACAATTTAATACAATGGTAATACAATGTAGTACAATGGGGTAAATTAATACTTGTTGTTAATTGGTTTTTCTGAATTACTTTCATTGAATATTGAGTCTTTGTTCATTTTCACACACGCTTGTCTCGGCAGATTGGCCGTTACCATCATCTGCATGCTGTACCTGTTGGTGTCCTCTGCTTTCCTCGGATATCTCCCAGATTCAAGGTACTTTACTATTAATAATTCCACTTCTTTCTCGCAACGTGGTCTTAAACTGTTAGAATTGTGGTGGAAATTTCACAGAGACATGTTCCTATCCAGTAACTGTGGTAACTGCTGAGATTTCTTCTTTTTTATTGATTGCATTTAGATTGAAACAGATAGTCAACAAGTACAGCTCCCTGACACTCCATCGCATGTTCTGCCGATGCTTCTCGGCCATTATCACATTCCATGACAAGTAAGTATGTTTGTTATACAATTAAACCCCTCCCCCTTTTCCCTCCTGCCACTCCCCCCTCCTGCCACTCCCCCCTCCTGCCACTCCCCCTCCTGCCACTCCCCCATTGACACGACCATACCATAAGGGTGGAGACCTATTAAAGTGATAATTACGGGCACTTCCAAAAATATTAAAAATACTCACAACTCTCCAAGGTGTCTGAGTCATCTATCAAATTAAGGCTCATTTCATCATCTTTCATTTTCTGTTCAACTTTGGGGAGAAAATCCCATCCAAAGATGATCACCCCTTAAAGTAGTCCTATTTGAAAAATGATACCTGCGCTCCGTTGCAAAATAGAGCAATTTTAGGGCCCAATTTCATCCAAATTTCACAGAAATACGAGCTCACAGTCCTTTTCTCGGTTTCCACAATTTTTTTTTTTTTTACGAACCTTCAAGTTCATGGCCCACAAAATGCTCTAAATGACCAATCCTGATTTGGCCCACGTAGGCATGTTTGGGCCTATTCACTGGTCTGCACCCATTACTCCTGTTTGACCTCTAAACCCATTTCGGTCAGAAAGTTATCTTGTTAAAAATGTTTTTCACTCCTGTTAACCATACAAGATCTTTCAGTATAATGTCATTCCCCTCCCCCCCCCCATTCCGGAGATGAACGCACACTGTTTTGTTATGTGGAGGCAAACATGTATTGTCTTGTAAACGTAGCATGGAAAATGGCCAGTATATGTTTCTGTGTTGAAAAATCTTACACAATTCAGATTCTTTACTGGGTGATTCAAGCGATTCAGTAGATATTCTGTCCAAAAATATTTTCTAACAATCAATGTTTATATTTAGGAATACCAAAGTGTACAAAGGTAGTGCAGCGTGCATTGTATTGCGCCAGTGCGTCAGTGATCTTTTCGTGATTCCAAACTCATATTATCAGACATCTTCTGTTACCATGGTTACAGAGAAAACCGAGCCAAGGGAGGGATTTGTGTGGCCAATCACACCTCGCCAATCGACATCGCCATCTTGAGTTTCGACAATGTCTACGCATTCGTAAGTTTTTATGTTTTTTGGTTTTGGTAAAAAAATGTAAATAATTTGGACATCAGATCACAAAAGATATTGAAATCAGATCACGAAGTAATAAATGCATGTAATTTTTTTACCATTTGGTATATTAAGATGTGAATTAACGATTCAACAGAACCTCAGAAAAACTTAAAGTTTCCCAGTCAATTTATAGATTTGCCAGCTAGATAAATTATGAATCATCCATTTTTTGTGTGAAATTTGAGCTACTGGCCCTGTAATCTAGTACATTTTTACCCTAACTTTGTGCCACGTTAACTATAAATGGATTCACATTTTGTCACTTCTATCTTTTGGGTTTTTTCTTAGATTGGCCAGCTACACAGCGGTTTTATGGGGATGGTCCAGCGCGCCATGAGTCGCACGGGTACCGACCACATCTGGTTTGAGCGGTCCGAGATGCGCGACAGAAAGAAAGTCACAGAGAGGTGGGTGGGCTACCAGGCAAAACCTGTTGGTGCTTGAAGGCCGATGGTGTCGTACAATAGACCCTTTGTTCCTGACAATCAAACAGTGGGCATAACCACTAAGATTAGTCTCTTGGTCGCACTTGGTCGAACTATGTCACAACCACTGTCAGAAATGAATGTTGGCGTGGCTTATGGTCAATTCTGGATTGGGCATTAATCAAGGCCTCCAATTTTTTCTCCTTCTATATGTGACCCGTCAACATGAAATGAGCCCAAAGTTGCCAATTTCCATTTTGCAGTACAGTACAGTGGGGCAAAGCCAAAATTTGAAGGGGTGGTCAAATTTTAGTTTTTAGATAATCATCAATCCATTTGTCCTCTTCCTTTCCTCAATTATAAAGTTCTATTCAACATCTTGAAAACATATTTTGTAACCCAATTTATGAGTTATTCATAAGATGAAATTTGCATCTTATGAATAATTTGGTTGCGGTACCCGCAGCTATATCAGATTCTACCAGCCAGCTGATCCCGTTAGCTCGGTGGTCGAGTGGTAAGACGCCTGCACTAGTAAGCAGGAGGTCGTGGGTTCGAGTCCCACCCAAGGGACTTTTTCTCACAATTACCTGGGATAACACTGAATATACTGTGTTTATATAAATACGCCGGTGAAGGGCAAAACCAAATATTGTAATTTTCTAAGTTACCCTTCTCATGTCCACAAATTTTTGAAAAAAAATACTTTAAGCCTCCAGATTTACTGCGCAGTTGATTAACTTAAAAAAACTGGTGGTGGCTCTGATGGAAATCGAAAACATCTCCGAGAGGATACATGTACAAAAATTTTACTTTTTATTCGTCCTGCAGGTTGCGAGAGCATGTGAACGATCCCAACAAGTTACCCATCTTGATCTTTCCTGAAGGTGGGTTACTATACAATTGTATAATAAGTATTGTACAGTGTAGCTTGATTTTAAACAATCTCTTATCTTCCAATCAAGTTTCTTACACTGCCTTTATTTTAGTACTGTTCTTTATTATTTATTTTTTTTCCATGAGCCTTTGCCCAGTTGCATTCCTCCAAAGCTCGGGTACTTTGTGCAAATTGGAGTGAAAATTTGTCGTACATAGGAGGAGTCCATTCTCTCTACACTGTTTTGTCGATTACCATGTTTTTCTTTTGACAATCTGTCACAACTTCTATGTGTCATCCCTTGCATTGATATTCAGATGGAATAACATTGAACTTGTATATTTCATGTCCACAGGAACATGCATAAACAACACCTCTGTCATGCAGTTTAAAAAAGGCAGTTTTGAGGTCGGCGGCACTATCTGGCCGGTAGCTATAAAGGTAGGCAAGATTTTAGGCCTCTAAAAATTTTAATTAATTTTATATTGTTATATTGTTGCCAACTACTTGTCAGTGTAGCCACAGTATCGTAGTCAGCTAGTTGAGTCCATCACAAGTCCGAATAAAAAATAAATCACGAGTCCTGTAACAAATCCTGAGCACAAGTTCACGGCGCTGCTAACAGATCCTCTGTCTATTTCATGGAGAGGGCGGCAGTCAGCACAGCAGAAGGCACGCTAAACCCCAGAGAAAACAGTTGCTTAAATCAGTGACGGAACAATAGAAATCTCCATGCGCAAGCAGGTGTTAGCACATCCGCTCCATGAAATAGTGCTTAGCACAATTTTCTGCTGTAGTAAGCCATGAAATAAGGCCCTTTTAAGAATCATGCGAGACATATGTAGGCTAGCAAGATATGTGGCGGAGGGAACCTACCCCCCCCCCCTGCCCTCTTTTGTGTTGGTCATTGTGTTTCCAAAAACTCAGGAATTCTTATGAGATATCTGGGGGATGTGTTGGGTAACAATAGTCTAGGGTGTGTATAGGGAGATTAGGGGGGGGGTTACCCCTCCGTCACGTATGGGGCTGGGTATACTGCGACAAATACCCGAGACAACTTGCCTACCAAGGAGAAACTTGACAACATTGTTTTCCTGGATATCAGTTGACTCCTTACTCATTTTGAGTGTTTGGTTTGGCCTTTTTGTTTGTCTCCAGTACAACTCTAACTTTGGGGATCCGTTCTGGAACAGCAGCAAGTATTCAATGGTCCGGTACCTGCTCATGATGCTGACCAGCTGGGCCATTGTGTGCGATGTCTGGTATCTGCCTCCCATGGTCAGAGGGGTAAGCCACCAAGACGTTTCAGTGATGGTGATATACACAACTAAATATATTCATCATTTTCCAAGTCTCCGAATCATTCAGCACATTTCATTTATTCAAGTACTTTTCCTCTTTATTCTATAAGACTTTTTTTTAAATTTTGTAGCTTTACTTTCCTCGAGCATGAGTTTCAATATTAGAAACTTATTAATTTTTTGGTAATGAAACCAACGATTCCTCAAATGGGCCCCAGGCACTTCAACTCGCAAGCCTAAAGAAACCTGTAGAGAGAAGACAATGAGAAAAAATTTACAGTTTTAGAGGTGGGAGGAAAACCACAGAAGAATATTTTTGGGGAAAACCCACGGAATCAGGTAGTGACTGGAAACCCAATCCACATGTGGACCAGGGCAGGAATCGAACCCGGACCGTAGAGGTGGAAGGCGAGGAAAGAAACCACTGCGCCAACCTGACTTCTTAAAATATTTGTATTTCTGTGTTTTTTAGGAGGACGAGGAATCCATTGATTTTGCTAACCGAGTCAAGGCAGCCATCGCTAAGCAAGGCGGACTTCTTGATCTTACCTGGTAGGTATTTTAACTTTTTACCCGGTCAGTATTTTAACTTTTTACCCGGTCAGTATTTAGACTTTTTAAGTGGTCAGTATTTGAACTTTTTACCTGGTCAGTATTTGAACTTTTTCCCTGGTCAGTATTTTCACTTTTTACCTGGTCAGTATTTTAACTTTTTGCCTGGTCAGTATTTTAACTTTTTACCTGGTCAGTATTTTAACTTTTTACCTGGTCAGTATTTGAACTTTTTACCTGGTCAGTATTTTAACTTTTTACCCGGTCAGTATTTTAACCTTTTTACCTGGTCAGTATTTTAACTTTTTACCCGGTCGGTCAGTATTTTAACTTTCTACTTGGTCAGTATTTTAACTTTTTACCTGGTCAGTATTTTAACTTTTTGCCTGGGCTCTATTTTAACGTTTTGCCTGGTCACTATTTTAACTTGTTACCCGGTCACTATTTTACTTTTTACCTGGTCACTATTCAACGATTGTTGACTGCTACGATGTGGGATATAACGCTTTTAACACCCGAGGGTGTTAACAACCACCCAAGCTTGCTTGGATCGGGTGGCAAGTTTGGTGGTCGTGTGGTAAGACCTCTGCACTAGTAAGCAGGAGGTCCAGGGTTCGAGTCCCGCTCAAGTAATTTTTTTTTCACAATCACTCGGGACAACACTGAGTATACAATTTTTATCCAAAAATGTCGGTTAAGGGCAAAACCCAATATTGGATGTTAATTTTCCTTCATAATCATAAAAAAAGTAAATAATTAAAATTATCCTACCTATACATTTCTGTATCAGTGAATTATTCAACCAAGTTTTTGAAGCAATTTTTGTCTTTAATTTTTAGGGATGGCCAATTGAAGAGAACTCGCGTGAAAAGCATCTACAAAGCTAAAGAGCAAGAAGAATATAGTAAGATGATCAAGACAGACTGAACTCCTAAAAAAAAAAGGAGGAAATGACGAAGAATCAGTAGTTCGAGAAAATGGCTGCATTCTGTTATTTTCTTGTACTCAAGAGCAGACTTGTAATCAAGTAAATCACTAGTCAAGTCATTACTAATAGCTGATTAACAAAGACAAAGGAAGACTTTGTCACTGTTAATTTAAATAGCTCAACAAAGATGACTTGTGAGAACTTGACGTGAACTGCGCTTACAGGCGTATCAATGTGAGCAACACTCCACGTCAGATTGAATATTGTATCAATTGGTGTGATAAAAAAAAATTGCATTGAAAATATTTTTTTAATTTTATTCACAGTGAAATTTTTGTTAATTATGTTGAGTTTTTAGAAAACTATATTGCCAGAGACAAACGCTGCCTGATAATTTTAACAGTTGAGTTTGAAGTGAATGCATGTGTACAAACCAAAAGAAAGGGAAAAAATTGAAATGAAATAATTTCTTTAGTTTTTGTTGGCATCGCTTAAATATCTGTTCTTTAATTAGGTAGCATCTTAATTAACCCTCCTTTTGCTTGATCAGTCACAGACAGTCACAAATTCAATCCTGTTCCCTGCCATGCCTTTTACACAGGCTAGTCACCAACAGTCAGATCATATTTCCATAGGCACCGTGACTAGTCAAATTCCATCAACAGACAAAAGCAGGTGACCGGTAGGCACAGCTGGCTTATCAATCTCCTACAGTCACAGCATATCAGGTTCCATAACAATCACAGCCAGCCAATCCTGCTTTATGAAGGCAGGGAGCACTCAACTGTTAAAAAATAGCATTTGATTTATTTGACTGCTGGGCTGGCCACGTTGAAATTGCCAGCCCGAGAGGGAGGATTTAGAAGGATTGGAAAGAATGTTGCAACCTGATGCTGCTTTTTCCTTCATATATCATCTCAATGAAGGTCCGTCATTGTAAAAATGATGATAAGACAATGAATCTGGGACTGAGAAACATTTCCAATTTTGTTGGGAAATACTTTAAAAAAATTCCTGACTCTCCGTAGACTTTGCACACAACCGCTGAAGTAGCGTCAGGTTGCAACATTCTTTCCGAAGAAATATCCACACACTTAAAACATAGTAGACAATAGGCTATGAGCTGCTATGACAGCTTTTTTTATCGTCTCTACTGTATATAAAGAAGTATCAAACAGCTAAAAATAATAATGTCATGAAAGAACATGCATCAGGAATGTTAGCATATTGAAGTATACAGGCTAATCTTTTAGTTTTTTTCAGGAATTTCATTAGATGTTATTAATTCCTTTTGTTCTACAGGGTGAGTCAAAAAGAAAGTTGACCAATTTGAATTTTTTTGTTTTAATATTTGGCTTGCTCCATTTCACACACAAAACATAGGGATATAGTCCATCTTATTGACTTTTACCTGTGAAAATTTCACGTAATTTGCATAATCTATTCCCAAGTTATGTCTATTTCAACACAAAGATCACAAAACTCGGCTGTCCACCACTGATCATTTACCATTCTGCAAACCGACGAATGCCTATTGAGTACAATGAAACGTGGACATGTAATCTGTAATACTCACCCAGCTCAATAGCTTCTAATGGCATTCCATGGACAGCTAGAAACAAATTGGTTCTTTTAGTAAAATGTTCATAACTCCTGAAAACATGGATCAATTTCAGTAAAAAAAATTTGTTAGATGAGTTCAAGAAGATGCCATTTTCAGGTATACCTCATTGGTGTTTCATATTTGATTGCTTTGTTAAAATTAAAAATCATTAATTTGGGTAACTTTCTTTTTGACTCGCCCTGTAAAGATACTTAGAAAGGTCCAGTGTGTCTTGGTACTTATTGTTTTTTTGGATATAGATGTTTAACAAATGATCTAGTTGATTTACCTCGTTAGGTTTACAGAGTCTTTATTGAAACCGACACTTCTCTTCCAACACGAAGTGGCGCTATCATTCTGCATAAAGTTGTGCAAAATTAAACAAAGGTTTCAAGAACTCTATCGTAACAACTTATGACCAGAACTTTTAAATCAGCAACACATTTTAACACTTAAAAAATAGAGCTAAGTTCCTAATCCGTGGCATACTACCCTTTTTTTTCCTTCAATTGTTTTCAAATAATTATACTAATGTATGTAGATCCACAAAAAACTTGCATTGCTTGGCAATTTAATTTAACAAATGAAATAATGTATTTAAACGGTAATAATTGTTGAACTGTTATTTAGCATGCTGAATATATTTTGTGAAAAATTGTTTTAAGTTGATTATACCATAGTTTGTTGTTTACTAACTGAATCATTTGCAATTTATCCTTGACTGTGACTTTGTCGAACAAAGAGAGTTGCATGTGGAGATTTTTCTTTTATCTTTTGTTTTTATCGATTCATGTGAGTGCGAAATGATTTTGTACAAGCATTGTAAGATGCAAGGAAAACAGTTAGGTTGCCTTTTATTAGAATTGCAAGACACACACAAGTGCCAGTTCATAACGCATTCCATGGTAAATTGTTGTTTGTAATAATTGCGATCGTTACAGAACCAGAAAAGATGAATTGATAATCAACAAAGTTTCGTCTCTTGCATCATTTTTTTCCCCCATTTCATTTTGACACCAGTGTAATTTTGTCAAGCCAATAAGTACCTGGAGATAAAAATAACAATGGGTAGATTGTGAAAAAAATATGCATTTATGGGAAAAAAATTAAACCCCCCCTAACTTTTGAAAGAAGCCACTCCCATCGAAAATGCCCCCAATGTATGATTTTTGTGACCCTCTTTTCTAGCCAAACTTATTCATATAGCGCCCTCTACTGATAGGAATTAATGTCATTCGCAAATGTTTTCTCTTTCGGTCATTGCTGGACAAACGATACTCTAAATTCCTCATTTTCCTATCTCCATTAGGGCCCCCCCCCCCACCACCACCACCAAAGGATAGAGTTTAGTTTCATTTATACAGAAAAGTTAAATACATATTTGCGGCTTGATTCTGTGATTGTTTGGTTCCGTTTAGAAGACGGAATGTGATGCAACGTTTTTCTTACATTTCCACCCGAAAACACTTGCTTTTGATCCGCCAAGACCGCCAGTTGTCTGTTTTATTTCCAGAAATCATTGTTTAATCACGTTTCACAATGAGTGAACGCCTTCGAGGCTGCGGCCTCTAACTTCTAAGACGTCATATAAGAACAAGGTCCAACAGAATCGATTTTTTCGGTGAGATGTGTGTGTTTAAAAACATGCTTATATTGACTTATTGCTCTTCACAGCTCCGAGGACAAACACAATGAGTGAAAGACACGTCTGTCAAATTGCCAAATGACCTTTCATTGTATTTTAATCAATTTTATCGATTACGTGACTCATCTCCGTGGTTTCAAAGAAGAGTCGTCTGCTCGCTGCCGATATCATGTTTACCTCTGTCAAGGTCACGTGTGGTCTCACGTTCGGGTCATTTCAAACGTTATTAGGGGAAAGTTGTTTCACATGCGTGCCAAATGATTACAATAAAACTTATACACAACTCGATTTTTTTCACATTTATATATATTTTTTATAAACGAATAAATCGATTAAACATTAAAATTCAATATTCCAATTGTTTTTTTTTTTTGAAATAGCATACGACAATGGTTACGCACCCCTTTTGAAGAATGAATCATTCCAATCCGAGAATATCCGGAAATTATCGAGAACAATCGATTAAGGCGTTTATCTATCTTCGGCTCGGCCCGATCCTTTGCAGTACAGAATCCCGCGGCGGAGGTGTTCGTATCGTATGCAAGACTTTTTCTACACCGTGATTGAGAAGCGTAATTAAATTTCACCATCTGCAGCTTTTAGAACACATACCAAGATGGCTTCGTCCAGCGCCCCGAATGTGCAGCAACCGCATGCACCCGAACCCGTGGTGAGTAGTGCAGTTGTTAGGCTTTAAAAACAGTTTTGTTCGCTTAGTGTTGGAGATTCGTTTGCCGTGTTTACGCACTGTGTGCTCCGTGCATGATATTAAATGTCTGATGATTTTGTTCAGTGTCAATTCAATCAGTTTAACATCTCACTCACCTTAGTGATAAATGTGCATGTCTTTAATTGAAATGTCACTGTCAATAGATATATCTTGAGGTTGAAGGCCGTTCTTTACCCATTTCTCAACGTTATGCAGGTTGTTTTGAATAAAGGGAATGATTTTAGTTTGCTGTAGAAATCGTGCTGTGGATACCATTTCTTCAATAACCAAAAAAAAAAAAACATTTTGGAAGAACTCTTCCCCTAAACAAATAATGTTACATTTTAATAATTTCATGCAACTTGAATACCCTAACTACACAATTCCAAAGATTATGATCGGAAAGTCTCACACATGTAAATATTACAAGTCCAAATAGGCCTACTACCATGACTACTAAAAGTAGGAACATAAACTTAGGTAAGCTCAAATTACAAAAAGATGTTACGGTCATTAAAATTCCAATTTTAAGATTTACTAAGGATTAATTCTTGTCAGTCCTGTCTTTGTGTACAAAAACCTGTTTTTCTTTATGCTTGGAATAAAATAGTTACAATTTGCATATTTAATCAAGCTATCAAATCAAGTTTGTGGTGGATAGTGTTTATAACCATTGATAACCTGTTTTTATCTTCAATTTTTTTCAAGCTCTGCACACAATGGCCAAAATTGACACTTGGGTTTTTTTTTTCCAATTAATAATATCATGAAGAGTTGTCCCTAGTTTTACTGTGACATACCAAGGCCTAGCTGGAGTTACCCAGCTCTGAGTTTTATCATTGGGTTGTCATCTAGAGCTGGAGCTCATTTTTCTCAAAAACGATAGTATAGGCAAAAAAAATTTGGAAAATGTTGAATTTTGTCCCCGTTACACACTAATTGCAACTGCAACTCACCCCAAACTTGCCTGGAATAACCATTACACAGGTCCTTGAAGTAAAAAACGATCCAGGATGAAGATTCAGCCCACAATTGCAGTGAAAACAGGAGGAATAACCGCTAACCTGACAACCTTGCGACCATGTCCACGAACGCCAATGGTTTGTGCACACAAAAAATTTGTGTACGATTGAATGGCGGTCGGTTACCGGTACCAGGCTGTCAACTAGTCGTTTTTGCCGGCTGGCGATTGGCTGTTGGCGCATGACGTCGCGCGGAAGCGTAACACCCGATGACTGTTTCATGCACTATCGGTTGCGGTTCCAGTACCGCAGCTGTGATGCGAGTGGTAAACTTAATATGAGTACATGAAACAGTCATCGGGTATTACGCTTCCGCGCGACGTCATGCGCCAACAGCCAATCGCCAGCCGGCAAAAACGACTAGTTGACAGCCTGGTACCGGTAACCGACCGCCATTCAATCGTACACAAATTTTGTGTGTGCACAAACCATTGGCGTTCGTGGACATGGTCGCAAGGTTGTCAGGTTAGCGGTTATTCCTCCTGTTTTCACTGCAATTGTGGGCTGAATCTTCATCCTGGATTGTTTTTTACTTCAAGGACCTGTGTAATGGTTATTCCAGGCAAGTTTGGGGTGAGTTGCAGTTGCAATTAGTGTGTAACGGGGACAAAATTCAACATTTTCCAAATTTTTTTTGCCTATACTATCGTTTTTGAGAAAAATGAGCTCCAGCTCTAGATGACAACCCAATGATAAAACTCAGAGCTGGGTAACTCCAGCTAACCAAGGCCCATTTTGTGCCTTCTTTATTAACTATTCTATCATCAAAAAGGCAAAGTTTCTATAAGAGACATCTCTTGCCTTGCATGCAGGTCACACAAAAAATGATGTGTTAAAAGGATGTAATTATTTTTTCAATCAAATCAAACAAAACTGAAAGTATAATTACTAAGTGACTCGGATTACATTTTCTTTCCATTTCACTCTGTGTCACGCATCATTTGCTGGCGCTTGATGCCTAACTAAGTATCCACACAGTCCTTTTAGTTTCTGTCGTCCTTAACCTGGCTGAGGTCATGCTTGAGTAAATTGAATTGTACCTCACAGCTAGTTAATCCTATTACACAAAGTGGTCCTGCTGCTGCGCATACAGTTACATTTGGGTTTATTGATCAGTTTAGTGTGATAGGCATGAGCCTTGTCAATGCATTGTGTGTGTGTCTAGACAGGACAAACTTATGTAGGCCTACATGAGACTTAAAGGGAATATACGTCATTTGCTTTTGCTGTAATTTTCAGAAATGGATGGAATTGGGGGGTTGGAAATATATAGCAAATATAGTTACACTGACTTTTTTGAGGTTTTGGGTTCGAAAATGCTATAAAAACCAAGAAAAACAATCATTTTCCTGTAGTCTGGTTCCCTGACTCCATATAAGAAGAAACAGAGCAGTTTACATACATTGGGGAATTGTAAGGTCAGGGAACCAGTCTAGCTGGCTTGTACCCGTTCATAGGTGTGTAATCGATTGCAAACAAGTGCGATGGTCAATTGGGGCCAGTATTTGAAAAAAAAGCCAGTGTTTTTCCAACGCTGATCGGCCGATCAGCGTTGGAAATTGATACAAAAATAGCACTTTTCTTGAAAATGACAGTATACCAGGTGCCATGATTTTACAGGATGCTTTACACTGTCATTCACTAACAGTCCAGCAAGGTATTTCAAAATGATTTGGTAGTTTTATTTTTTGATGTTTGCAAATGTTGTATTTTCCCTTTAATTCTCTTGTGTTTTACAAAGGCAGAGCTGTTTCAGATAATTTGTAAAAATATGGATGCTAAAAATGCCACGACTTTTATGTGTACCTTTTTTTTTTTTAAATACTGGCTTCAAAATCAACAAGCTCTTGGGAAAGATTTCCATATACGAAGTTCACTCAACACCCTGTGTACAAACCCTATGAGATTGGATTGAAAAATTCTAAGTGTTTTCTAAGAAAATTCTTGTATTTTCTCACTGCTCAAATTGACTTTGATGACATGAAATTGCTATCTGGGGGTTTGTTAGTCAATACAGAGGAAAATTAGTGAACTTCGCATATGGTAATCTTGCCAGCTCTTGTACTGTCACTTCCTGTAGTATAAAGGTATACACTGTATTGTCATTTCCGTGTGCATTAAGTCCTGCCTCGTAAGTACTTTGAAATGCATTATTACTTGTTATTTTGTAAGCTTAACTTAAGCCACCAACTCAGGGCTTTTTTTGTGCATAGGCAGTGTATTCACTGCATACAGCAAGAATCACAGGATGACCCATTCCCTGTGCAGCTATGTTTTTCTACAATGAGGGTCAAAATTGTTTTTGTAGGCCTATCAGAGGATAATTTGGCCCTTCACAGAATATTATACTTGGTACTACTGTTACCATATTTGCTAACTAAATAAAAAATTCAAAGGGAACTATTCAGATGACTATGCCCACATTTCCTGGTGATTTCTGATGAATTAAAAGGCTTGCTTGCACTTTGCAGCGTAATGAAATTTTATCTGTTACTTGGCCCGCCTAACTACTGTATTCATAATGAAGCAATAAATTGTTCAAAGCACAGCCATTAACAACCATGATATATTATCATGATTACTGGAGCATGAAGCACTACTCAAAATTAATGGTGACAAAAATATAATATGGTTAGTCTGCAGTGTGATTTTTTTTTTGTACTGTGAGAATATGACACCTTTCACTGTGAGAGCATGACATCTACATGACGCCATGTGCTTGTGATTTAGACGTTTGCTTCAATAAAATCTCGAAACCCCCTCCCTCATTTACATTGTACGTACACGATGTAATACTACCGTAGTTTGGGCATGTTGGGCCTGCACAATACTGTAAATTTGGCGTACATACATCATGAAGTGATGAACATGTACATGTACACAAATTCGTGTACAGTTTTTTTTTTCGAAGAGCTTTAAGTTGGAATTTTTAAATTGGCCCATCCTCATCTACTGGTACTTGTTCATTGCCAACACATTTACAGTATAATTAACACGTCCATGACTCATTTACTACAAGTGACCCCCTGGAACGTGGTACGACTACGAGAGACAAGTGTGCTGCAAGACAACCGTTTGGTTTCTGGATATGTACATTTTAGAGTAAACAAGGTTTTCGGGAGGCAAGGGTCAAGGGGTTGGGTCGCTTTGTACGACGCTTCACTAAGTGCCCTATGGACCCCATGATACCACTTGTGCAATATTACCAGGTCTTGCAAATGGATTACATGGCTTATCATAGAGGCCTAGAAAAATAGACTGTTAGATACATTTATGGTGAAATGTGTCACATAAAAAACAGTTTATTCTCTTGATGAAGTAAGTCGGGCTGATCCATATTTCCCTCGTGCACTTTGATTAATTGAAAGTTTAAACTTTGAATATCCCATTTTTGGTTTTATCACTTCATTACAAATGTATTAATATTCGTGCAAATTTCTCTAATAAGTACAAGTACCGTACGTGCAGCTTACTTACAACCCAGTGTTATTCCCTTGCCATAGACAAGACATGAAGGGTCATGAATACACTACAGAAAGGTTAATGTATGTGAGGATTATAGGAACATTTTTTACACACTGTGTAGGTTGTGTTGCACTACCACTGGTGGGTACTTCAGAGGATACATGGCACAGATTATCTTGTCACAATGAATGATTTATTCAATTGTACACCATTGTAATATATTTGCGGTCATAAATTAGCGAAATCGTGGTGTATGGAGAAGAGGGATCAAATCTGGTAGGCGTCAGCTTTAGAAATCAGGATAATACATTGTAAATTCCTGTTTTCGAAAATGTATTCTTTGAAGTTTGTAGATTTTGATGTTAAAAAAAAAATATACATTTTATAATGCAAATCATTTTATATCCTTTTCACTTAAATTCCTCTTAGAGGAAGAAAAAAAAAGGCTTAATAAAGAGAGTCTTGCAGTAAAACCTGGGCCTGCTCGCCTATAATGGCCCTCGCCTTCAGCTTTGGCCGTTATCCGCACAAGTGGCACCGTTCACAAGTGGCACCGTTCACAAGTGGCACCGGCAAAGAAAGTACTGTTAGGGGTGACCAACCGACGCCATCTTGCCTAACTGCAATTTCGACGCGACGCGCGGCCACCACCAGCACTGCGTGTACATAGTACAACTGAATCCCCTGGTGTACGTCGTCACACACAAGGAACGGTGCGCGTCAACCAGCGAAATGTCCCGCCCATGGGACGTCGTTGCTAGGTAAAAGGGCGCCCTCTTTCGTTGGCGCACGGAGCCCATCGGTGACAATGCCTGGTTTGAAGCCAGATGTTTAAAACTGCTCCACCACACTACCGGTATTATTCCCTTAATAATACAACATTTTAAAACCCTTACCCAACCCAGCATGCATTTGTCCAATGAAGCCTTCTTAATCCTCGGGAAATCATCTGTAAGTACTTGTAGGAACGCAGATCCACATTCTCTGTATTTTTCTTTCAAGGGCATCCGGCTCCATAGAAAATAATTTTTTTAATCTTTCAAAACCTCTTAGGAGATTTCAAGGAATCTGACCTTCTGGGGTTGTGGGTTAATCTCTGACATGTACACATTGACCTAAATATGAAACTGTAATTTCCTCAGGAATTATACAACATTTGCTTTTGCTGTGTGGATGGATTTGAGAGTTACCGGTAGTATTTTATAGAAAATATTGTTACAGTACTGGCCCGTTTGAAGTTTTGTGTTCATACATCTATACATCTGATTCCTGACCCTACCGGTACTGGTAGAAATGGGGGCAGTACATGTATGAAAAACAGGCCTTTTTTCCCATCGATAGTCAGCCGACCATCGATGGAAATTGACACAAAAATGTCACCAGGTGCCATGATTTCACAGGATGCTTGAGATTTGTATTCACTTACGGTCAAGTGAGGTATTTCATAATAATCTGGTAGTTTTGTTTGTTAATGTCTTCAAATGTTGTTATATTTTAACACTTTGGGGTTTGGACATCCTTCCAGCTTTAAAGTCAGATACACTGTACATAGAGCTACAAAAAGTGCTCTCTCTCTCTTTACAATCTGTCACGCGACACAGCCATGAGTGCCCAAAAATGACAACAAATAATTACTTTTACACCTGCAGTATGCGCTGACATTTCTGTTATCCAAACTCTACCATCGGGTTTGCCTATCAAAAGGCAGATCAGCTTTCAGTGATCAGGAGATGGGCCAAGGAAGAAAATTTATCTTTCTTGCAATCATTGAGTGGAGAAGATTTTAGCGGTACCTGTGCATTAACGCCAAATGAATGAATGGGTGGAAATGAACGTGGCACTGAGCAAATAGAGCTGCGGTCATATTGGACCATTGACTCCTCCACTTATTTGGCGCTATTTGCCAAAGCTGATAACGACCATTTTCTTGAAACACGAGGTCAAACAGAATTCTCAAGTGCAGTATTTTAATACCATGGACTCCTCGTGGTACGGTACATGTACTTACAAGTACATTTAAGCGTAAAGCCGGTTTGTTAATGCAAATTCATGCAAACACATGCAAAGCGCATAGACTTGAATGAAACATTTACTGCCAAATTTGACAAAGTTAGAATGTGTTCAGCTGAAATAGAACCTTGTTGTAACGTCACAACTTCGCCTTCACGTTCACTTTTGTGCTGGGTCTTAAGACTTCTAATAATTTTAAGCAAAGATGAAGAAGAAACTACAGATAACATAAAAAAATATGAGAAGCCTTAGTACTCCTGTCCACAAAGCTGATGGATCATAAGTTAGCGTGCATGCAATATGATATCCATTCTTTACAAGAGCATAAAGTCTACACATGAATTTAATCTTTTGAATGAGATCATGTTTAAAGTAAGGTGTATCAAAAGTCAAATTTGTGCCTTGAATTTAAACATCAATTGAATAAGTTTTCAGTTGAAACCTGATTGTATGCGTTTATTGTTGTGTGAAGGTATACTGTACGTGTAGCTTGTGTTAAGAATTCAGGTCATGCATTGCACTACGCTGTTTATAGCCCAACGATGGGCCGAGAGCTTCAGTCAAATAGACATATTTGTCGCCTCCTCGGAGGAATGTTTGCAACATTTCCTTTTGGACTATTTGGTTGCACTTTCCTCAATGTGGACTGCATTGAAGTGCTCCAATATAGACTCCCATCTGTCTTGTATGGCATGCACGCTACAAGCCCAATACAGATCAGTTTTAATGAAATTGAAAGCAGGTTGAGACTCAACGCTGCTTTTGACATTTCAGTTTTATAGTATTCATCGTTCTGTGTCGACTGACGTACATGAGTATAATGCATTCATGTTCAGAGCACGCATCTAGGACGTGCAACAAAGGAATAACTTAAGGAGACAATACATTTTTGTAGGTTTGGCAAGCTGTGCTGAGCATTTTGGAAATCATGTACGCATTCCACATTGTACAAATCCAATAAGAGCAGTTGCAACAAAGTTAACACAAGAAGCTAGAAGGACAATGATTTGTCCTTAAAACCCTCCCATTGTTTGATCAGTCCTGGACAGTCAAAATTTTCTTCCACTTCCCTTGCCTTGCATTTGTAAAGTGGAATCCGTCGACCGGAATTAGAAGCTTTTACTGCGGTGGTGTCACGCTCATGCGCATGCTGCATGCATTCTTTAAGACATGCACAAATTGGTGTTCCTATTGGTCCAAGGAGCCCGGAGTGCGTGTGTATACTACCTGAGCGCAATTCGTGCGAGCCTGTGGTGTCAATTGATGCAGAAAATGGCCGCCGCCGGATTTGTATCTGTGCTAGTAAAAATAAGGCGATCAGACTCGATCACATTCGTGTAAGCACTGTGACTAGTCAAATACCATCAACAAACAAAAGAGGTAACTGGTAGGTACAGCTGGCATATCAATCACCGGCCAATCACAGCATGGATGGATATCAAATTAACCTGGAATTGTTATAAAGTTTAACACTAACAGTTCTTGACAGCTGTGATGGCGTAGCTGAATTAAATGTCTAGCATCTTAAGTGTATTGAAATGTGATGGAATGAAAAATGTTGGACGCATCAGTTGTGAGAAAAGTACATACACGTAACGGTACATGTGGTACAAATGTAGGTTGAAACCAATTTTGTTTTTTGTTTTTATTTTAAGGTTTTTTTCTGGGGGGGGGGGGTCGGGAGGGGGCAGCCCGGTTGATGAAATGGCCAGCCTAGTTTCCCTGGACGATCCATTTGTGATAGTGAGTCACTTTGGGGGAAGCATGTGGAAATTGACCTCAAGGAAATTCCTGTTTGGGAGTTGATTAAATTAAGACGTTAAGAACTGCAACTTGCTGGTTCATGCTCTACACAAGGCCCCCTGGGTACGAAGCCATGTAAACGGTATCAGGGGATAGTGTGTGAATTGTGAAGCAATACGGTACGTAGATTAGGCGTTCGTTCACATGCGCGTACATTCAAGTCGCATTTTAAGCAGTGAGAGTTGGTTAAAGTATACAATGTTCATCATCCCAGAAATGATTTCCGGAAGTTAAAGGGAATATACATCATTTGCTTTTGCTGTAATTTTCAGAAATGGATGGAATTGGGGGGTTGGAAATATATAGCAAATATAGTTACACTGACTTTTTTGAGGTTTTGGGTTCGAAAATGCTACAAAAACCAAGAAAAAGGATCATTTTCCTGTAGTCTGGTTCCCTGACTCCATATAAGAAGAAACAGCAGTTTACATACATTGGGGAATTGTAAGGTCAGGGAACCATTCTAGCTGGCTCGTACCCGTTCATAGGTTTGTAATCGATTGCAAACAAGTGCGATGGTCAATTGGGGCCAGTATTTGAAAAAAAAAACCAGTTGTTTCCAACGCTGATCGGCCGATCAGCGTTGGAAATTGATACAAAAATACCACTTTTCTTGAAAATGACAGTATACCAGGTGCCATGATTTTACAGGATGCTTTACACTGTCATTCACTAACAGTCCAGCAAGGTATTTCAAAATGATTTGGTAGTTTTATTTTTTGATGTTTGCAAATGTTGTATTTTCCCTTTAATGACAAACAAAGTTCTTTTGAAAGTTTTACAAAATGGCAGATTTTTGTGCTTCAAATCAAAACATGATGTCCACTGTTTTAAGTTTGAGTTCTGTTGTCAATTTTTTTTTCCCATTTAAATAAAAAAAAAATTAGAATTTGTTATGAGAAAAAAATGTGAAAGCATGTTAAAGAGCATGGGCACTGCAACTATGCGTATGCATGTTATGCTTGTAAAAATTTCAGAAGTCTTCAAGTTGTGAATGTGAACACTTCCAGGAAATCAAAAATAGAGTTCGTATTTTACAAATAAAAATAATGTACACGCTGTGCCGCAAATTAAATGTGCTGTCGTGCATGTCAAATGTCAAGTTAAGCACTAATAACAACGAAGTATTTAGTGCACGTGCTCCCACTGTTTTGACAGTGCCCCGTAATTTATTATTCTCCAGTGTGTGCAACTGTATACTGCGTTTTGTATACATGTGCACATTTTTAAGGACCCTCAGTTCCAGCCTACAGCACAGTGAAATTATAAGATGTCCTTGGCACCTTGCAATTTATGCATGAAAAATTTATCGACCAGTTTTACCCAGCCGCATCCTATCATATTGATATCGCTGCATGTGACTGCACATGTAGAACCCATGCCCCAAGCGTACATGTGTAGGTGTCGAAACGAAAATGTCACTGAACTGCTGAACAAACCGACACCGGTCAAAAAAAAAAAAAACCACCAAGTCCATTTGGTTGTGCGCAGAGAGGAAACAACATCTTGACGGAGGTAGTTGGCATTCACAAAACGGCAGCATCTGCAAGGCAATTAGCCAATAGATCGTTCTCTGTCACGTCGCCACGCCTTATCTTCCCATGGGAGGCCTTGTTCCAAATTAAGAGCTTGTTTTTAAACAAACTCACTAGAAAATTACATGGTGAGACTTTATGCAAGCCAAATTCGTAGTTTACGGGCATGCAACTTTTCCTCGGATCCGCTGATTTCCTCGTTTTTTTTTTTTTACTTCTCGTGAATGCCATTACAAATTGAAAAATACTCTACGTTTTACAAAGTCTTGTTTGGAGTTTCCTCGTTTTTTTCTTAATTCCCAGCTGCATGCCCGAGTTTACTGTCACTTTCCGGTACGCTGTACACATTATGTACATGTTCAATGTACTTTCTGACAGAACATATCAAGAGAATTTGCTTTTGTTTTGTCATTTAGCTGGAACATATGTGTATGGGTTTAAACATAAAATCGTATCAGATAAAAAATACTGCAAATACATGATAAACATATGTAACTCAATTATGTCGATCTGGACCCGCAACCTGTAGGATAAAATTAATATTGTTGGGTTGAGTTGTTGTTGTACTTTTTTTTTGCATCAGAAATTGAATGCCACTACCGGTAGTTCCTTAACTCGCAATTATTTCAAGAAAAAGTGTAATTTAATTTTTTTTTGTGTTAAATTACAGGTAGCAGAACTTCTCATTGTGCATAGTATTACTAAAGGATGGAAATTCTATACGCGCAGACAGACAAGATTACTTCCCATTTTGTAGAGATTGGATCCAAAGCCGTTTTCTGTCCACATTAAGAACCAGTCCCAATTTGACATTTATTAAATCGGACAAATTGTTGACATTATATGCGCATTGTATTCGTTACTTATTAGATCCTTTTTAATGCAGAATCTTGGCGATAGTACACCAAGTTAGTAATGCTGCATGTGTGTGTTCACAGTAATCCGATTACTTCTCCGGGAATCAGAAACATTTACGCTGCGCTGTGTGTCTCCATTTTCCTGGCAACACTTTAAAAACCGCCGAGTGTGGGTGTGCGTGTGCGGCACTACTAGCGTCACTCTGTGCGCCTAGTGCTTTTGCGGCCTCACACACAACCGCAGCAATATACCCAGTACCAATTATGCATACGAGAGCGTCTGGCCGCCCAAATGGATCTTGGGTTGTTTTGCCCATATCGCTGGACCCTCGTGCGCACGACAGCAAAGGGGGGGGGGTCATTGCTGTATATAGTAGCGCAAAATGTCATCTCCTGCAGGCCCGGATATTCATGATATTGAGTTGTGGGTGGGTGGCGGATGGTCAGGGTACCGGGAGAGGTTGTATTTTCTTTTCCCCGCTAAATCCCAAACATATTGTCGATCTTCAACTGGAAAGGTGGCTTGTATCCAAAAACGTCGATGTGGCGGCATCATGTTACAACCACTGATTGGTTTGGAAACCCAGGCTTTTTCTAGGGTTGAGGTTCCACATTAAGTATGTGCACGCAAAGGCTCAACCTCGATTGCCTGTAGAGTCAATACATGTACACAATTCATGACTTCGGTTCTCACATTTTATCCATTAAAGTACGGTAAATTTGGACATTTGGGATGTATGCTTTTGCTCTGTCTGAGTTATAAAATTTACTTTTGCGACACTTGATTACAATGTAGGTGAAAATTTTCATAATGACTCTGTGTGGTTTGCTTTTCTAGAAGTGGCTTTATTTGCTTTAACTTTTAAGGATGTGAAAAAAAATTTTAAATCCGTTTACAAATTTTCCAAAATGTTGACATGAAACCCGAATTATAAAAAGGGACCTATGTTCACGTGATCTTCCTTTGAGTTTAACATACAATAGCACAAATAATTAACTACGTTTTCAAACCTATTAAATTTACAAAACCTTAGAAGCACCGCAATGCTTGATTGCATTCAAGACCTGTAAACGTACTGGTACTTAATTTTTTTTCTTTTCAATGACTGTCCGCTATATATTATGTCAATCATTGTTGATTTGTCATGTCAATTATGCCGATATGCAGACATACACGTAATGGGAATCAGTCAGCCTTTGTGACTAGTGGCTAAAAATTTTAACGGTTTTTAAAATATTTGCTAAACGTTTACAAAATTGAACGCAAAGTCACATCCTTATAATTTTTTCAGACTATAGGACAATATACAGACCTGTATATTTTGGAGCAGTTTAAAGGGCCACTCTCATTGGCCATGTCACAAAGTTACATGGCCGTACGTAATGATTAAATCAGTGATCATGCGTTTTGTTTGCAAAGTACATACTTCATTGATTGCGTTCACACTTTAAGTAAGCATTGTAATATAGTGCAGTGCACTGCCAAGCACATCCTCCAAATAAATAAATGCATAAGAGTTCTCGAAGCTGAGTGCAAGAATACTTTGGTATGTACGTAGATGAAGCGTTGGTTATCTAGCCACAAGGCAAGGAGCTACATTGTACATGTGTACATGGATACATCTGTTTAAGTTAATTCTCAGCTTTTCTTAGCCGTGCAGTTTGACAACAAATCTGGGAAAAGAAGGATCCTTACGGCCCTACCCCAACCAAGACCGGACCCAGAACACAATTTTGTGGAGGCCCAAATTTTTGTTTGTGCCCGAAAAAGTGGGTCCAAACATTTTTTGTCTCAAATTTAATATCAAAAGCAAGGGGAGGGGGTGCAAATGTATTGTTTTTGTTGAGTTTTGTGGATGGTGTACATATATGTGCAATGGCTGCCTTTTTTTGCGACGATACTTCAAAAATAAATTGGCTTTGTTTGTTTTTTTGCAGATGTTGCAAGAATGTGCCATAGAGCATGTGCTCAAATCAAAAACATCATTGAGAATTTGATTTTTTGAAAAACACCTGGCACCCTTGTAACCCCACTCAGGGGTACAACATTTCTACACAGGGGGAAGGGGGGGGGATGTCATTCCCTGTTTTGCCAGGCCCCTCCCCGAGAGTGGTTGTACCATTTGTTTCGTCATGGCAACCTGTCTGTACATCCCGGCAGCCTTCTTTCTGCTGCTGGACTGATAAATTGATTGGACACTTTTAGCTGTCTTGCTGGCGTCCCATTGGGCATCAATCAAGTTCATCGCCCAAATGAAGATCTTTGGGTCTTGGTAGTGTTTGTCGTAAGCTCGTAATAAATTTACCCATCAGTAGCAGGTAGCGTAAAAAGGTTGTCAATTGCGTAAATGCCACGCGTGTGAAAAACGAATACTTGTGAATTCATTGATTAACTTTTTGGGGGGGGGGTGTTACATGTATTAAAATGTGAGCCCAATTTTAGGTAAATCAGTGGGTATCTTTTTCAAATACATGCTCTATTTGAATCCTTTGTACCGATAACAGGCCTAACAAAAATACGGTATGTTGACCCAAAATTGATTTGTAAACCATATTCTGAATTAAACTCAATTCCAATGTAAAAAACAAACACAAACAAACCTGTAGGCCTACCGGTACATTAAATGATTAATAGAAAATTCTTTCAGTTTATTTGTCTAAGCGTAACTATAACTTCACTTCTTTATTAACAAAATTATTACAGCGCAAATAGGATAGCGTGCAACTTGATAAAGTGTTGTTGGCGGTTGTAAGGGAGAGGCGCCTCTAGTCTTATAAATTATAGCCCACATTTGTTTTCTAGCTCCCCTTCCCCATGTACATGTACACCAACCATCATGCAACATACGCGAGATACAGCCTTTAATTAAAAACAAGTAACCCCCCCCCTACATGTAAAGTTATTTTTTAATCCAAATCAGGGAAATCCTCGCGTACAATAATTCCAACCGCCAATCCTGCCACAGCGCCACTCCATCTCGATTCACATTTGAACCATAGAAACTATTGTTGAAAACATGTTTAAATACATGCTTATTTTATTGATATAATTCAATAAAGAAGGCACTCAACGGGAGAGGGCCATCGATAAGCCACAAAGGGTCAATACTGACCCATCATTGACCTCACCTATTGACCTTACAACCCAGATACAACAATAAATTCTTCCTTTCTTTGAATATTAATACCTGAACTCCTACACTGAGAAGTCCTTGGCTCGGCCAGCTTTAGCAGTCATCCAGGGTTGCCTTATTTGCATAAGAATAATATTAGTGAATTGAGCCGCTCGCAATCGGCCAATCCCCTTCCCTTGTCCTCATGAGGTCACCTTGGGCGGGTTTGACGTCATCAATTGGTATAGTGTGTTCTCATTGTACATGTAGATGGTTGATTGCTTGTGCGTGGTTTTCATATCAAGCTGGACCATATTGAGTTGTTGTAGTACCGCAGGTATACACCCAGCAAGCCGGCCGGCAGAATTAACTTATACTGCGCACGTAAACCATTCAGACGCTGAATGAGTTGGCACGTAGCCAGGCGTAGACATTAGTCAGAGACAATTTGAGACAACTTGTCGGCGGATTAAAACCGTACAACGTTCACCTTTGGCTCATTACTCTAATTAGTGATACTCTAGTCAGTAATATTCACAAATAAAAATGGAACATCATCCAGACCTTCCGCTGGTGGTAAGTCAGTCCAGTTTTTAGTAGCACGAACAGTCAAGCTTGACGTTGTACAATACAGTCCATACATTTTTAAGGTGGACGTGACATTTTCACAAATGTGTGTCCCATGTAGATGGAATGGGAAGTGTAGTGTCGTTATTAAGAATGGTCCACTAGTGATGTATTCATGCTCTGTAAACGGTGACAGATTGTGCCGAAGTGACCGACAATAATCAGGTTTCACAGTGTGTGACCAGGGCGTTGGTTGGCCTGGGCCTACATATGGATTTTATGCTTGGAAATTACACGTACGTGAGATGTGCCTGAGCATGGTCAATGTACTGTTATTCAAGGCGAATTTCGTACTTGTATTTGGTTGAGGAGAAAGTGTTCCTTAAATTTGAGGATGAAATTTATAAACTGAAGGAACTAAAATTCTTTGACCATTATGTGATGCAATACAATATGGTGTAATAATATGTGTTACTTTGGTACTATACAATTGTCTATAGTAGTGAATTGAATAAAAGTAAAAAGACAACACTTGGCCATATTGTAAATTATGTTTAGAGATGGGCATTAACTTTTATGTGCAATTTCACGTTATAAATATACATGTACACGTGTGTAAGTGGAAAAAACTTTGACACGTTATACACATGTACAGTATACATAATAGAGTTGCACTGAGAAATAAGCAAAGTTTTGATGTGTGAGTATATCGAATGCCATAGTTTGGGCTCTGTCGCCATGGCAACTGGTTATAGTTTGTGCTCTGTTGCCGTGGCAACTAGTTTCTGTTTTAATGGGCATGTAATGTGTCCATGCTTCTTTTGTCGGATTAACTCAAGAATGTAGATCTATGTGCATTTTTTTTCATTTTGCTTGAAAATTTTCTGAATCTCCCAAAATGACACATTTAAACAAACGTTGCTTCCAACTGGTACGTGTGCAAAGTCCCATTTCCTATTAAAAGTACTGAGAAAGCTACCTGAATACATATAAGGCCAAATAAAAAAACATGTTTAGCGTTCCTGCCCGCTTCCTTTTAGGAGGCCCTCCTCCTTTTTTTTTTCCTTTTTTTTTAAACCCCCAAAATGATAAATTTTAAACAGTGACATAATTTTGGCCTCTTTATTTGTTGCATCCAGCCCATATAAAGCTAATACATGTATGTCATTTCCTGAGTCCAAATGGCGGCCATTTTTCTAAAAAAAAGTGGGTCGGGCGGCCATTTCGGGAGGAAAATGAAAAAAGGGCCTCCTCCTTCCTTTTTTTTCAAAAAGGCAGGACGCTAAAGATTTTTTTTTTTACTTGGCCTAAATGTACTATTTTTTTATGCCTTAAGTTGTCAAATGCACTTTGGTTCACACGTTGTTAGAAAGATAGGTGAAGTAGACTGTGTTTAAAAGATCTCATTTTAATTTTAACAGACTGAAAGAAGAAACTATTATACTCAAATTACCGTGTATCATTTGTAACACACAAATGTACATACGTACGGTACCTGTACCCATATGTACCTGTATACATGCTACCCCAATGCACAGCCTTAGCATGTGCAAAGAAACAATTTGCACAGCGCAATCTTTTCTCACCAGATACAATTGTTTCTCACATCAATTTAGAGTTTGCAGGGCACTCATACAGTGCGCATAATCAACTCCAGATATCCGTACCCTGGATCTGTGTGTACATTTTACAACAGAGTTATCCAATTAATCGTGGGATAGACCGGGCCTCCTGCGACGACGGCGGAGTACCGCGGCGGTGGTCAACGAACTCCGGCCCTTAATCCAGGCTCTGGAAAAATTAAATCTCTCCCGCAGTGTTTCGGTCAATTGTTGTACAACTGCCAACGATGCAAGTACATGTACGTGTACATGTATCTACATTCAAAATGTCAATGGAGAGGTTCAATACTTCAATATTGCTGGAGATATCAAGGATGTACATGCACAGTACATGTATAATGGCTAATGCATTCTTAAAAGCTTTTATAGATTTCCAAATGCTTTGTGATATGTTTGCTTATGTGTACTTACAGTTTGCGTACATTTACATAAATTTGGGATAAAAGTAGTCTTCATTGGATGCACTTGTACATCATACATTTATGTACACGTAATTGGACCTGTTTTGTACTGTACACCCGTTTTTGTTAATTTAACGTAAAACTGTTTTTGCTCAAATGAAACTACATGCAAGTACCGGGTACCTTAAGAAAATTTCAAGAAATTTTTTTTTTAATGTTTATTTTACTTAATTTTAAATATTTTTGTTTATTTTAAATATTTTTTTACAGTGAACAAATGTGAAATAAAGTTTTGAGATTTGAATAAACAACCATGCATTATAATTATTTATGTGGACGTGTACGAAGACCATTTAATTTCACATTCACAATTTATATTCAGTTCACTACACTGAAGTTGCATGTTCATGTATGTTTAGTGCAGTCCCTGATGAGGACATACGGTAGCACCTTAAGGCGTGATACATTAAGTGCTTTTTGACTCACAGATTTTTTTGTCTTCTCTCTGTGTTTTCCCCCTCACAGGAGAGAGTCGTCAAGACGGAGAAGTGGGGAGATTTCAATTGCTTTCTGCAGGTAAGATACGTACCCATAAAGTCGCAATCTTTCACGCATCTAGATGTGATTTACGTTGCTAGAGGCTATATTACTGCTCATATCTTGTACACAGACTTTATCGTTAATTTTATAGGTGAAGACATCAATTGTTGTGCCGTGCACCTTTTTCAATATAAACCGACGCGGGGCAAACATTAAATTAGGGGAAGAATCGACCGGGAGTGTTCTTTGCACGTGTATGTTTACTAAAGCAATTTGCAAATTTGATGTCGGCGGGATGCATTAAGCTGTAACTGTAGCCAGCTGGGGGTTTTGTCGCAAGGGCATTTCTATCATATTGAGTAAGAACGTGGTCACACGTACTACTGCATGTATGTGCGTGTATTGTTGTACATGTACATGTACATGAACATTTTGTGTGGTGTCCATGCATTGCAGTGTACATTATACAAGATGCAATTATAGCCCAAGGATATACAAGTCGGCTTTCAACACAAGATCCAAAATTATTCCATATCCATGTTCAATATGTGATTTTTTTTTCAAATTTGGGGTATGATTACATGCCCAGCTGGATCCAGTTCCATTGCTACGTGTACGTTATGTACATGAAAAATAAAAAAAATATGCGTTTGCATATTTGGCACATTTCTAGGGTCAGCAAGGAATTCTTTGCTTTTGCATATTCCTGCATGATTCTCTTATTAAAGATTTGGTCCAGAATGTTTCTGGCTGGTTATCTACGGACATAATGATGATCATAAGTGCAGAATTTTGTGGTTCATGTACACGGAGTATACGGTGTAGTAAAGCAATAAAATTGAGCCGTGGTGTTACCTAGATGCAAAAGGGCCATAAACTGTAGTATTTTGTGCTGTACGTACAACAAGTACAATGTACATCCCCTTTATCGTTAAAAAGAACATTAGCTGGATTAGTAAAAAAAAAAATGACTGTGACATTTAACCAGGACCGTAGAAATGATCATAATCGCACTACAATGTATCCATTTGGACCATGATAACACATGCACATTAATGTCGCAATAGAAGGCAGATCCTGTAGCTAGAAGTAGATTTGCGCTGATGAGTATAGCCTACCGGTAGGTGTTTTTTTAGACTGTAAACACTATGTGGGCAGGAGGATATTACTTTACATATGCAAAAGTCACAGAGTGTTTCAGACCAATCAGTGATGATTTTGTGCACGTGCAAAAAGTTCTGATACTGGAATCAAATATGCAACCTATCCTCGGATCAGCTGTTTTCTTTCTTTTTCTTTTTTTCACTTACAAATTTGTATGCCAATAAAATTTGAAAACACTGTATTACCGTGTACACGTACCGACCTGTATAGTCTTATAAAGCTTGGAATTTTTTGTTACTTCTCAGTTGGTACATGGTATTCTCTTGAAAAGGTGTAATTTCATATTTGCAAAAATGTGACATGTGTGGATTAATACAATTAATTAATTAATAGAATTTTGAAATTTTACATGCCGGCTATCCGGATGGTGTCCTCATACGGTACATTGTATACATGTGCATGTACAAGTACATGTACACTAAAAAAAGGATTAGCCTGATTAGAACAAGTGTCATTGGCACAATTGGCAATGTACACAGTGTACAGATGCACATCTAGGCAATGTGTATAAATGCCACAAGTCATTTCAATCACACGCAGGAAGGAACTGTGAACTGTTGACTTACAAAAATGTAAATGTAAATGTACATGATACATCTTCAGTGTTCAGATGTACTATATGTATGCCCACATGTGCAAATAAGCTACCATTCAGCACTGTGTTCATTCAGTATGTTTAGAAATTATGAATCTTGGTCTGAAAGTGTTGCAACACAAATTGGGCACAGCATGTACACGTGTACATTGTACCTGTAGTTGTGCGTAAAAAAATGTATCAGTATGCCAAACCTCGGATCTCAGGCTGTACAATTGTACAAGCACGTTTCACCTTGAACCTTACTCTTTGCACCCACAGTTACAAAAGAACTACACTATGGAACCTCTCCTGTAGTGTTGTGTGGCATAATATCGCTTCCTTTATTGGGCCCTCCCATTGTGTACTGCAAACAAGAGGATATGACCTGATAAGGTCATCGGCTATACAGTGTACATGTACATGACACCTGTACGTGGGTGGGTCTTGTGGTTGTATGACCACAGAGCTGGGTCCTAGCTCTATGGTATCGATATGACCATGCATGGTGGTTTTTTACAATCACCACTTTTGGTGCAATGTGTACACACCTACCTGTACCATTGTACAGAAACTCCAAATACAAGGCACTGACCCTGTTAGTCTCACAGTTGCATTTTCAAATGAAATGGAATCAGAATGTGGCTTCCATTTGTACATTGTGCACTTTAACATGTTATGCTGCAAATTAAATACATTTTTATCTACATGTATGCATGTAAATGTGGGTCATTCTAAAACGTTGGGGTTCATTTTTGTTTCGCGTCCATGCTGCATCTGATATAAGATTTTGTAAATTCAAGACACATTCTTTAATGCCGTCTATCTCCAAGAGTGGTTTAAAGCAAAGTACCAGTGCCAAAAAATATTTTAAAAATTGTTTGAAGTCGATTTTAATGATACTTGAATGGCAAATTACATGTAATGTACATGTAGGTCAGATGTAACAGGGGCCCCAAAAAAGTCACACTTTTGGACCCCAAATTTATGGACTGACCCATGTACATACATGTACATGTACTAGTAGAACTGTACATGTTACAAAAATATTGAAACTATTAAAAGAAAAAAAAGTAGCATCTGAATACATGCGTGTGTAAATTTTGAAGTTAATACATGTGCAGGCACCGGTATGCATATATGTACTGTCTGTATACAGCACGTACAGTTTGTATTACTAATGTGGATTAAGTAGTTTTGAATATTTGTGTTTTGTAACTTGTAAGCAATTAGAACGCCTGAAAGAGAAACAAATTCCTGCCAACCACAAAATGTTTCGGATTGTTCATAATAATATTGAGCCACTGTCTGACAACAGGAAGGCCAAATTGATGCATTGTACATGAACATGTACAGGGAAATTATGTATGGAATTCTATTTTGTACATGTGTGAAGGTAAAAAAAAGATACATACGTGTGTCTTGCAAGGCCATTGGAAAGCCGTTAAAATCATGGCATCAATATTTATATTTGGTCAATGCTTTTTTTTCTTTTTTTTTATAACTTCAAGGCCTGCTAAGTGTATGTTGAATTACCAGCAGAGAATTACTAACTCCATACGCCATCCTCGATTCAAAAGGCCAAGAAATGAAGAAGAAAATTAATCCTGGGCACAATAGCAAACATCAAAATTAGATTACATGTATTGTCATGGCAACTGCAGAAGGGTAGACAGCCATGTCTGAAAATGGGTTCGTCTTTCAAGACGAAGTGATGGATTTTTTCTCTCGAAAAATTTGCAATCAAGTTTTAATACATGGGTGTGTGTTTATTCATAAATAATTTGTAATTATTTGTATCATAAAGAAGTAACATCACACACCAGTGGTCATTATTAATTTGCTTAACGCTATTTTATTTTTATTTTCTGTGCAGGGAGACATCACAAACACCCATAAAATTCTAGTAGTCACAATGCACGACATTGGCTATAACCGTAAGTACCGACAGTTTAAAGAAATTAATGTGCCTTCAGCTTCTACATCCCCCACCCCGCCCCCTCCGCTCCCCCCCAACAAACCCCCTCACCCCAACAAACCCCCTCATATGATTATGATTAATGGTGCACATAATTGCTGACCTTACTCTCAGTCACACAACTTTAAAGGGGAAGGTCGACCAATTTCCGGCAGCAATTTGTCTTGAGTTCAGGACTGCTGCGGTACTTGTCAGCTACTGCAGAGCAAAACATCAGCCAGGTCGATTAATTAAAGGTGAAATTGATTCATCTTTAGTGCCCGACTTCATTTTCTTTATGAAGAGCAGTCCAGTATCGTGTACGTGTAGTTTGAAGAAAATTCTTGTGTGATATTTCCAACCACCCCTTTAAGGTTATTGGCAACACAGGTTCAAATTGATTTCAAATTAACCGCACCACTTGACCCGAGCATCCACATGAAAAAAGACAGCACTTGAAATAATGAATAACTTAACATGCATGTACATGTACATGTACGTGTGTATCTGCACAGATTGTAAACGTGCCTCGCTGCTAAATGCTAAATTGCTTCATGCAGTCAGGCCATATTTAAATCGCAATCAATTCTGTCGTTCAATTTTTCTGTTCTCCATCGGCAAAGTTATGAGTAAAGAGTAGCATTAATAAGCTTGAGGTGTTTTTTTTTTAATTTCCTGGGTATTTTCCCTTTGGGGGTGAGGATTACAACCCACCCCCTAACTCCAGCTTTGATAAACAATTTAGTTTTTTTAAACTTCGGTTTTCATTTGTTTGCTTTGTCTTCATCCCTGGCTTCAAAATCATTTTGAGGCCTGTAGCTGTGTCCAAAACAGAATGGAGATTTTCAAAACTTGGCCTGAAATTAAACATACAGGATTTGATGTTCCTGAATCAGAAATACGGATGAAAACGGAGTCGACAAACTTGTGGCCCTCAAGTCTGAGACGAAGCTGTGGTTTTGAGGGGGGGAAAAAACGGGTAATGACTAACAGCAACCTTCGAGAGACCCTTTAAGGATGTAATAATCCGGTGCATCCTCCATATTCTCTGGGGAGTAGAGAAGGAGATTCTTCCCTGGCCTGGGCAATAATGACCTTGACTTGAGTGGATTCCTGCCCCCCCCTCCCAGCCAGCCCCTCCCAGCCAGCCCCCCTCCCCCTCCTCCCCTCCTCATGGCACAGTTGATTGAACAACAGCATTTCTCCATTGAAGGGGGCCTCTTGTGTGTGCTGTTATCACGCGCTCAGATTCGTAGACAAAAACTTGTGGTGTGCTCAAACCTTTTTGTCAATTTTCACATTTTCAGGAAGTTCGTGGTACAAATCTCAATCCAGACAAATGAATATTTGTTTTCGAATATTAATGCTTTTATTACAAAAATGCATCCATGTCATTTGAAAATGGCAGCTGCAAATGTCTATAAAATCCTGCATTAGAACAGCCTTAAGTGCAGTCTGACATTTGGGAAATTTGGAAATCTGGCATTTTGACGAACTGCCCTGTACTTTAAGTTAGACAGATAAATTGCCAAGTGCTACGGAAGTTGACTGGCCTCTCAAAACACCTGCTGTGTCATAATCTGTCTAAATGGGCATTTCTGGAAATGGTGTGAATTTGTTACGATATTGAAAATATTAGTAATACCCATTCAAGGCTGACGTACAATCCTAAATGTAGATTGACATTATTTGTAAACTTTGGAAATATGGCATGTTGTACATGTGTAACTGCCATGACTTTAACTTAGACAGATAAATTTCCACTAAAGAAATTCATGGTCCTTTCAAAACACCTGCTGTGTAATATTAATCTGTCTAAATTGGCATTTTTGGAAATGGCATGAATTTGTCATGAGTTGGTGAATTTAAATAATACCTGTGTTGCAGTGTCGCGCCATACCAAAAAAAGCATTAGGGAAGACTTAAGTACCGGCAGACTCAAATAGATCTTTCATTCAGACAGATGAATTTGATGTCTTAAATTGCCACTGATTAGAGTCGTGTCTGCAATTAAGATGCTCTGGAGTCATTTCGGATTACTCGGATTACAACAGTCTATCTTTAGATGAATTTGCACTTTAAATCTCTTTCAGTTTTTCAGATGTTGAGCTTCCATGTACTTGATTCAATTTTGGAGTGCTATGGGTAGTTTGAAACTGGTCGTAAATAAAATTTGTACAAAAAAAAATTACCGAAAGACACGTGCACTACTATCGTGCTGCAAATGAACCGTCTGTTTTCTGCTTTCATAAAAAAAAATGATTGCTTTTGTTGATTTCTTGAAATTAATCATAGTTGTGCATGTTTTGTTTTTTTAACTTGGCTTTTAATACAATTTAAGAAAACAACTCAACAATTTAGAAAAGCACAGTTTGGGTACAGGTACAGCCATGAACATGTACATACATGTAGAGATGTAGAAATTAATGCACTGTGCCTCAGTAGCCAACAACCCGTCTCACAAGCGAACCCTCAAGCGTCAGAAGCTAGACACGTTTGTTTTGCGTGGCCATTTTTTTTGGTAATTTATAATGCCAACCGATCTATAGCTGCATTAATGAACCATGGCAGATTTTGTTTAATGCAATTGACCCTGGGGGATTTTGATGACCCTACATTGTATGTCCCTTCATACTCGGAGGACAGGTGCTACTGAATCAAGTAGGCCACGCATGTGAAATATGCAATGGCCTAACTAGGGGAGGGGGGGTGTCCAGTCAATGTGCATCCAATATCATCTGAAAGTGAACTTTGATCAAGAGCAATTTTTTTTAAATTATGGATGAGTGTATCTGATTATTAATTACATGTAGTATGAAGTGCACAATTAGTATGAAGTGCACAATTAGTATGAAGTGCATAAAGTATTTGGCACTTAAGGGCAGTGAGTAATTTCCCTTGACTTACCGGTACGTCTCAAAATGCAAGCCATCTTTAAATTTCTTTTGCAGAATACAGAATTATGCAGATTATTGCATAAAAACAATATTTCTAGCTAGATACAAAACGAAGTTGGGTTTGCAATTGATACAATATTGTTTTATGAAATACCAGTAGTTCTCTGAAAGGGGTTCTGAAACCCCATCTTTCACATTAAAAAAACAACACATGTATTAAAAAAATTAGTTTCTTGTACATGTCTACTTCACCCGCGGATGTTCAAAAATAGAACCCGCTTTAATAGCCGTAAACCGAATTTACTGTCTAGGAGCAGACGCGCTCAGATTCAAACCTCCCCGCCCCCCCCCTCCCCCTTTCCATAATGTCCTTCTTGTGCCCGTGTTGTTGGATTAGGTGTTGCAGCAAATGACAACCTGAGCTTTGGCAGCCCCATACTGATTCATACTTTTGGACATTAACCACGACATTGATAGAACACCGATCTTCCTTTGTGATTCCAGAGCAGTTGCGAATTCAGAATCAGAGTGAGGCATACCGTAGTCTTTGGAGCAGACTATCGGACTTAATTTACCGGTTAATCTTCCCCCTCTCCTCCCCCATCCTTTAAAAAGAAAGATTTCAGAATGAGAGAGCGAGCTGTGGTCTACCTATTCAGAGTAGAATCTATTGTAATCCGGCCAACAAAATTAGAAGCCATTTATGAGGTGGTGCCATGCTCACGCGCATGCCGCACACATTCTTAAAGACTACGAGGCGCGTGCGTTTTGGTAACACTGTTGGTGGAAGGATCCCAGAGTGTGCCCAAACTACCTGAAAGCGACTCACGCGAGTGTGTTGCTGCCGCAGTTCCACCTCAGAAAACGGCTGTCGCTGATTTAGTCTATATCACACCAAATTACCTGTTAAATCCTCTCCCCCCCATCCCCAGCCAGCCACCACGTCCATCCCTCATCCCCTGTCCACGCCCCACCCCCGCCCCAGAAAAAAAACAACTGGTTTAAAAACAAAAATTTAAAAACAGATATACAATGTAAAGTAAGGATGAAAAGTGAAGAATATTTCAACGTAAAAGTTAGTTGCCTTGTCAGTAGAATTATTTTTTACCTCATACATTCAGTAGTTTTTATCACTGATTTCAGAAGGTCATCATCATATTAACGACACGTGTAAATACTCACGAGATAATGGTTGCGAAGCTACAATCACAATAATCTGGCTGAGCTTTTACCTGACAAATTATTGCACGTACGCAGTAATGAGCTCCTCTACCACATAATCGTTTCTTTCTGCCGTGTGTCCATGCTGACGTGCAGCTTTTGTGATAGGGACAACGATGTAATTTGCCCAGGAACTTGTGCGGGGTCGTGTTCATGTAATTTGATTTTTTTGCAGTGGGTTGTTTTTCACTTACAAGGAACATTTACATGGCGCGTGTAACGTAAACCACTTTCCCTGGCTCCGTTATTACAGTATACTTGCTAAACTGAAGGGGACGGTTTTTGGTTGGTGACGTGCGGTGTGCAGCGTGTGTGTAATATTTTCACTGTATAATGTTAATGCACATCTTTGCTAATTGCTATTTTCATAACTCTTAATCTTGTGAGAGTCGCTTCAATCATCCATAGATGCATTAATCAATTTGAAAGGAATATCTGAAAATTAAATGGCAACAACGTAAGCAATTACCCCCTCCCTCCCCCCTCTCCTTCGAGGGCATCGATTGGCCGACAATTGGATGGGGCTTAAACCGGCCAATCATGCATGGTGTCCATTGGGGTTTAACGGCCCATTACTCACCGTGCATGCGATAGTGGGGTCATCAGGTCGGGCAAGCCCATGTCACGTCATGCATATGAGTGGGCACAGGATGTCGTTAAGATGTGCCTTGGATATATTGAGCAAGCCGTCCCCGTCGGTCCCGTGCCCCCCCCCCTTCTCGCTCCGTCTCTATATCTCTATCCAGCCATCATGCCGCTCTGCATAAATCAAATCTGCTGTAATTAGAGTTATCACTCCCACTGAGGATGAGAAGGCATGAACCCCCCCCCCCCCAAAAAAAAACAGGATTGATATCAGTCCGAAAACACCTAGCCACTGCTTGAAGGCAGGGTTTCCGTGCTGTGCATGCACAGTGCTAAGGTTAATTTACCCTATTGACCCTGCATCTAGAATTTTAGAATTCTAGATCTCATGCAAAGCTAGTACATGTAAGGTGAAGAACAAGTCCAAGAAAAGGTCCCCTTTTTGTGTCCCGTGCATAACGCCATGTTTTTTTGATTTACCGTACACATGTACATAATCATCGCACAGACTAATATCATCAAAATTCTTGTAAATATTCTCCTTCCAGATGCCCAACAGTAGAATAAAAAAACCCACTGAAATCCATAAATATCTTGGAGGGATAAAGTTTCGTTAGGACATACATGTACAGCATGCGCGAATTCTTTGACTTGCCCTTGGCCCAATTTCATGGCACTGCTAATTAGCACGCAATTTCACGCTAACAGAGGCTCCGCATATTTCATGGAGACAGCAAGCAGTGAGCACAGCAAAACGCACGCTTGCCGGTACCTCAGAGAAAATTTTTTGCTTAATTTGACGTAACATTGTAACAATGGAAATCTTTATATACATGTACATGTACGTGCAACCGTTCGCACATCCATCCACGTTGTGAAATAGTGCTGAAGGTTAGTACAGCGTTTCTGTTAAATAAAATTGGGCCCTGAACAAAAATTATACTCCATTTTTAGTATGGACGCATATATGTACATGTACATTATTTTAAACCAGTACCCTTGTACACAAATATTAGGCCTTGTGAAAAAAACTTGATATTTATATCTCAGAGAACTGATAATTGATTATGTACATCAGGCAACATCTGGAGGCTATTTATTTGGTACTCTAGAGATAGACTGTACAATGCCACCTGGCCTTCAGTTTTGCTACATGCAGTCTTTATTGTTTTGAATACAGTGTAGTGCTGTGTAGAGCCACATAAATTATACAAATTATATTGAAAACAAGGCTGACCTCAAAAGCAACATACTGGTATTTTGTAGGTTCTGAGTGCATCGAGCTCTATGCATGTTCCTTGCTCTACATGTATGCTGAGTGTAAACGTGTTTCACAGAAATTGGTCATCAATATTAAGTGCTGGATAGGGGTTTTAAACATCGCTAAATTGGTACATGTCACAAATGCCAGGCGTGAATCCAGTGGGGGCTGTCCCCCCCAGCTCAGTCCAATTTGTTTTTTGTTTAAATGCGACTCCCACTCCGACACCCAAAATTTATTTGCTAGGTGGGCAATTCCACACAAAAGTGGACATGACACCAAAAAATTCAAATACATGTGACTTAAACAAATTTGGCATCAAATGAAAGCTAAAAGTCTATATTTTCAAGATTTGAAGTCGGAATTTAATTTTTTATACATTTCGGTACCAAAAACAAGGATTATGTAATAATCCTGTTTTAATCCTAAAAATGTGATTAATAGTGATATGAAAGTATTCTACCAATAGACACACAAAAATATGCACTAATGCCATCAGTTTCTGTCATGAGGAAGTATTGGTCTTGAAAAACCGACTAAAACTTGTTTTTAACATTTTGCGTAATTTGTTTCGCTTCAGTGACTTCTAATGTTTCAGCCTTCGAAAATGTCCTTCCGTTACCGAAAAAATACATATTTTTAATTTATTTTTAAAACTTGCAGTATGAATGCATTGAAAGTTATTGTGCAAAGCAAGTTTAGGTAGGCCTTCAATATGACATTATAACTGACACTGCTGTACTTCTCGTTTTTTAATTACAATTAATTAAATCACGTCCTTCCGTTACCAAATTGGTAACGGAAGGACGGTAACGGAAGGACAAATCGTATTTTTATCAAGTGTTACGACATTTGCGCTCATGTTTGAATAATGAAAATCACTGCAAATACATGCATGTATCATGAGCATTGAAAGGACATTCATGTGACCCACCTTCACAAAAGCGGGATAAGCAGGGCAAGGTGTTTATTACAATTTGAAGGCACAGGCATGTACAACATGTACAATGTACATGTACATATATGCTGATGTACCAGTTCTTGTACATGTATGGAGTTGTTGCAGAAAATCAAATCATAAAGTTGCTGCCATCAGCATTCATGGACAATAGAGAAAGATGCGAATTCTGTAAGGCCATTCCAGAAGCAAATTAAGTCAAAAATGAGATGGCAGAAAGTACCGGTACTTTGGGGCACTTTCATTCAATTTACATGTGTAAGACATGTGAGGTGCAGTCTTTGACAAATTATGCCCAAGTTAACAACTTCAGTTTGGATGTTTATACATTAATTGTTACTACTCTAAATCATTGTAATTTGATTTCAAACACTGATTTTAGAGTTCAATTAAAAGCAACACCTAACTGAAGCCATCAGTTCTACCGGTAGATGTTTTGACCATAAATGTACATGTAGGCTGGTCACCCCCCCCCCCCCACCCTTTAGGTAAACCTTTGAACCTACGTATTATTATTAAAAGTTGTTGGTGAACATGTAACCAATATACTCAAGTGTTCAAATACTGTATATTTAAACTTTTAAGGATTGAGGTGATGGGTTTGAAGTCTATTTCTGTAGTAGTCCTGTGTTCGTGAATTATGTGTTTTGGGTTGTTTTTGTTTTCTTTTGTTATCATTAATTAGCAGTCTTCTATCTTTATCTCAATAGTTTCTTGGGTATAATTATTTATGCCAGGTCTGCATATTGTTGATTTCACATTCAGTTACACATTTAAGCAATTTGTTTCACTTGTATAATTTAGTGTAAATTCACATTTTGTTTATGCTATAATTGAGTAAACCTTTTGTCCTTCCGTTACCGTCCTTCCGTTACCAAATTATAATCTGCTTAAAACCTTGTAATTATATAACCGAAACACTTAAAGTCAAATGAAAGGCGGTATAGTATAGATAAAGCTTCAGGGATTCCATTTCCTACCTTTAAAATATAATTGCCCCATAAAATTCACAGAGTTTTTGCAAAATGCGAGTAAGTTGGAAAACCCTTGTCCGTTTTACCGTCCTTCCGTTACCGACCTCATTAATATTCATAATTCACAAACGAGAGGCATTCATGCCCCCCAAAAGTGTGGAAAATGAAAGTAGCATTATAGCAATACAATTGTGACATTTGTTTGCTGTAACTATGAACAGTGTCTGTGATACACACATTTGAAATTTTGTTTAATGAGTGAAAACGTCCTTCCGTTACCGTGGAATTGCCCAGTAGTAATGTCTGCCTTGCACAAAATACATACTGAGCCAGCTTGGTTAGGGGATTTGAGCAGCGCCCCCATTGAAAGTATGGTACAAGCCCCCCTTTTGAGGCCAAGTGTCCGGAGAAAAAAATGTGTCTATATTTCAGGGTTTTTTGCCGATGAAAATCCCACCTTGCGAAAATTCCTGGATCCGCCCCTGAATGCTACATGTACATGTAACTCAAATCTTATCTTCACGAAACTGCAGTTTCTAGTTTGCATCTGGGGAATTTAAGTTTTGACCACTCAAGCACAGGATCGGCTGGCTAATGTAACAGATTTGTACCAGCTAGCCAGACATGGCAATCTCAGTGGTCAGTTGGTCAAGACTTGTGCACTAGCAAGCAGGAGGTTGGGGGTTTGACCCGTCCTGGGCAAACTTGTGAAATATCCTCACAAGATCCAACATGGGTAGCCATGAATACAGTCACATTGCTTATGAAATTGTATTAGCGAAGGGAACAATCACATAATAATAACAGGTTTGCCAAATTATTCTACCTGAAGATGTATTAAATTTGGGTGTATATTTTTCTTTTCTACTTTCTCAGATACGGCATGGGTCAAGTTTCTGAATTCCAAGAGCATGGACAACTTTGCCAGTAGAGCTAGTTTTATTCACATCAACGCCCCCGGGCAGCACGACAAGGCAGAGACCCTACCGGAGGGGTGAGTTTGTCAAAAAAACCTCTCGCTAACTCTCTTCCCAAAATTGCAGAGTTCCTCAATTAAGATGCCTCTCCATAAGGACTAATGTGGCACCACACTTACGAGCATGTCGCATGCGGTCTTAATTTGAGTGCAAAACCACCTGCGCTCACCTCACTTATTGGCTTCTAATTATGATCGTTGGATCAGTCCATTTGCGTTGTCTGGTTGTGCGTAGTTAGGATAATAGTTAATACTGGGCCTGGGTATACAATGGACACTAAACGGACTAAAAAAGAGTACTGAAAAAGAGTACTGAAAAAGAGTACTGAAAAAGAGTACTGAAAAAGACAGCCTTAATCATAGAGTTGTGTGTATTTTTTTTCAAGTCCAGTGTTTGTGTTGCAAGTACTATCAAGCTTTACATTAGTGTTGTGCATCGATGGATTGACAGGCCAAACCAACCCCAAACATTATAGATGTACATGTAAAGCGAATCCGAACCAAAACCGATCTGATCGCCCTAAAACGACCCAACCCGATGAAAATTCAAGGAAAACCTACCTGATCTAGCCCGAAACCAAACCAACCCGAAAAAAACGGAATTTTTGGCTTGGGCTACTGTGTCCGCTTTTTGTGCCTGAACTTACCCGCGTCGTGTGAAATTGTTGTCTCTCGATACTAACAACGTGACCTACTGGTGGACCTACATGTTACAGACTGTGCATGATAGACCGCAAACCACATTTGGTCCCACCGGGCACAGTGACTCTGCCATAAATATTGCACCGTGTGAATTTCCAAAGTGTTTCGGGTTTATTTTGGTTTATTTCAGGTTTTTCCAAAATGGCTCAACCCGAGCCGACCTGAAAATCGCAAACACAGAACCGCAACCGACCCGACCCGACTGAAATGATGGAAAAACCAACCAGACGCGAAGTCAGTTTCGGGTCAGGTCGTTTCTCGGTTTCGGGTCGGGTCGGTTTCGGTTTCGGGTCGGGTTAGCACAGCATTACTTTACATTCAGTTAAGAGTTTAAGAATTGAAAGTAAAAGTATTTTTGGCAATGTCTACCCACAGATACAACTTTCCAAGCATGAAGCAGATTGCAGAAGATATACCGGAAGTTTTAAGGAGTCTTGGGTAAGTGACAACACGGAGAAAAATCCTGGACACAATGGGCCCCCCCCCCCCTTCAGAAATGAACCCCTTGATAGTGACTCCCTGCACATACAGTAGATGGCCCTGTGTGACCAACTGATAACACAATGAAGTAAATTGGACACACACAAAATAAAGTCTGTCACCAACCAATATGGCACGCCAGCCCAGCGTTTATCTGCAGTTTCCTTGACTGAGAATATTTCTATTCCCCCTGGATGGGATGCCAGTCCATGGCAGGTTACACCCCAGCTAATGCCGATGTCACATGAAAATCCTCCTAAAAAAATGACCCCTATATCCCTTATATTTTATTATTGGTTGCACGTGACAGTCTCTCTCCTCTCGATCCTAAAAAAAAATAGCGTATGTGCGTGCTCGCGCACAGTACTACCAATGAGTCCACATTTCACGGAGTCGGATATTCACGCTACACCGGTACCCATCTACACTCCTAGGTGGAGAGAGGCCAGCAGTGGAGGCCAAATGACCAGCAGCTGGATTCGGACCCCCGACCCTCTGATCATGAGTCACGAGCCCTAACCACTAGGCCACACTCACCCTGTGGTGATGTGGAGAACACACTCCTAATTTTTATCTTAAAGCTACAGTCCATCATTTGTAATTTGTGCATTTTGTTCGTTTGAAGCAACAAAAGAGTTCAAAATCTAATGAAGGATACTGAACAACTAACCTGATGAAGTTTCAGCTCAGCTTCAGCTGTACATTCCGAGAAAAACAGCATTCTAAGATCTCAATTACAAATCAAAAGTTACTGAATCATGTTTGGAATTGTTTTGAATTGCAGCTATACGCGACGTAGCGCACTGATCCGACGAATTATAACAACCGCGCGCGCGTGTGCGTCGTTCCAATACTTGTGCGCGCTGCGCTGAATAACAAAACGAACTACTAATTTAAATTTTCCTACGGTGCTTCTTAAGAATCACCGTTGGAACTGCCTTCTTTCGTTAATTACTTCAAAATGACAGCTTCCCAGAAAGAATAATTTCACAGGGAGCTTAGTTTCCTTACTATCTTTCAACCAGGTTTGTTTTCCAACAATAATTACGCCAGTTACTTTTCGGATGGCTGCAAATGATGGACTATAGCTTTAATGCACACAAACTCATGCTGTCCTCACATGGGTATGGCAGTTATATGCGTTAATTTGGCTGTCAGCTCTCTCTGTCATCACTGAGAGGGTCGGGACCATTATTTCAATTTTTGGTCCTTTTCTTTTCAGGGTTGAAGACACCCGAGAGTTTATCGGTGTTGGAGAAGGAGCAGGGGCAACCATCATGGTCCGGTTTGCAGTAAGTCCTTTCGTCATTTCTAGTAGTGATTGAGAGTCAGCTTTATACTTGCTTAGCAGTTTCTTGATTTGGTAATTGGATGAAACGATAACGACATGGTCAGCATACTTTGTTTGCATGCGCAGTTTCTTATTGGAACTTGGTGGCTTTCATCCCTACAGGCACCAAGCCCATCGTGTTCCTTTTTCTAATTTCATATTTGAAGACATTTTTCGACAAGTTAAAAACTAACTTTTTGCTAATTATTATTTATCACAAAGTAAATAAATTGAGTATTTTTTGTGTGTGTCCTGTTTCAGGCTTTGGCAGGCAAGCGACTGTTGGGACTCATCCTTCTGGAGTGCACGTCTGGCTCGGCGGGATTCTTGGAGTGGGCTGAGGGGAAGGTAACTACCGAGAAAACTCCCCTTATCTCATTTTTTTGTTTACCCTCGGGGACAGATACACCAACCCCTTCAATCAATCATTTGGTTTCATTAAGGATTCCAACGTGACAAACCGCTATGCTGTTAATTTACAACAGGCGGCTGGCCCCCGCCCATAAAAAAAAGGCATCGCTGCACTTGGAATGTGTCCAGATGTAAACAAGCTACTCACCCTCGGTAAAAAAAATTGCAAATGGAACCGAGGAGATACAGTGAAACGTAAGGAATCTGACCCGAATCTCTCCCAAGCGATAAATGATGTGGATTAATAGACTACTTAATATTAAGAATCGCTAAAGCAAATAACACTTATAAAGTTTCTTTAAAAAAAAACGGATTTGTTTTTTTTTTAGTTTTGTAGTCCTTATACTGGGAAATTAAATTCAACAAAAATCGGGTGCTTATTTGTCCGAGCGTTTTTTGGTCAAGTCCAAAAAGACAAATCACTGAAGTCTTTTTCGTTTTGGTTTTTGAGTTGGAAACATAACAGTGTTGTTATCAAAAGGGTCTTTAATCCGGTGCATTTCCCCTCCCAGAAGATGCCCAAGGTAAAATACAAGAGAAAAATTCCACCAAAAACTAATATATATCAAGTACGAGGGCATGTACACGTGTGTATATTCTTGCAGATGAGTTTAACATTAAAATGACAATCTACTGCAATTTAAGGCGACCGTGAATCTAAGAATACTTCACATCAGCTCCTTATCCTCCTCCTCCTGTAATCATCAAGAAATGATGCAATTAATTACAGACAATCGTAAGGCAATGCTCAGGTGTTCATTAATTGTCAATCAGTTCTTCAATCAATTACTCAGTCTGCCAAACTCCCTGCCGCCTTCCTGTCAGCGTACACGTTGGTTGTCTGCAGGGGGTGTTGCCGTCACGGAGGGGTAGGGGGATATTTTAATGACAGGCCGTTATCTGGAATGTTTCCTTGTTCATCCTTGTTTAATTGCCTTTCTTCACAGTTTGCTTCGTGGAAACTAGACAAGCTTCACAAAATGAATCCCTCCACGGAAAAATACCTGCTGTGGCATCACTATGGCGGGGTAAGTTCAAACAATGCGACATTGACTCTAAATAGGTCGTAATTAATGCATCTATCATTAGATCTTAAGTGTACAAAAAAAGGTATTTAAGCAGATAAGATGACACATAAAAAAATTAATGTGTAAACTTTCTGCATGGTGTTAACTAGACATTTCATATAAGAAAGTTTGCACATGATGTGAAGTTGCTTTTTTTTCTTGAAGTATTATTTGTCATTTTTTGGCACGGTGAAACATGTACATTGTAGTTTAAAAAAAGAAAATCATTTCCTGTGCATCCTTCTTTCCTGCAAAACAAAATTTTACAAAATCTACTTGAGTGCACTAGCTGTCTTAAAGGGAATATACAACATTTGCAAACATCGAAAAACAAAACAACCAAATTTTTACCAAATACCTTACTAGGATGTTGGTAAATGACAGTCTAAAGCATCCTGTAAAATTATGGCACCTAGTGTGTAGTCATTTTCAAGAAAAGTGGTATTTTTGTATAAATTTCCAACGGTGGTCGGCCGACCACCGTTGGAAAAACCTAACTATTTTTCAACTACTGCTCTAAATTTACCATTTTGTTTCAGTCCAAATTTTGTTTGCTATTGGTTACATGTTCATGAACGTCTGCAGGCCAGCTAGACTGGTTCCCTTACCTTACAATTTTCCGGCATCTATAAATTGATCCATTTCATCTTTAGTGGAGTCAGGGAACCAGAGTACTTGAACATTTTTGGTTTTTCCAGCATTTTCGAACACAAAACTTCAAACATGTCAGTGTAACAATATTTGATATATTATACTAACCCCTCAAATAGTTCATTTCTGACAATTACAGCAAAAGCCAATGATGTACATTCCCTTTAAAAACCATGTGCATCCATTCTCCTGTCGAGAAGAGTGGAAGAAAAAATACCCAGATATGATAGCTTTCTTAGGATGCAACGCGAGTCTCATGAGAGAGATAAATATGAAATGGAGACATGTCATTACCGCTATCGGCAAACCCTGATGCATTTATGTATGCTGTTATGCATTGCCTGTGTGGACAGCCACATCAACTCATCCGCTCGCTGTTTAAGTCTGTCCCAGCAGGCATCGCATTCCTTTGCCCAGTTTGACGGACATGTTTGGTACAGACGATACTTATTTATGGCCACATCAAAGATGATTGCCATTGAGGGAATTATGATTTTTAAAGGGGGCGGGACATTTGATGTTTCTGGATACAATATTCTACATGTTTGACATGTTTGGCATCGAGCAGTGTTTGTATTTTGAGTTTTATTGCATATTTAGTGATTGCTGTTTATTTGTTGATCCGGTTTTTTTTATGTGGATATTTTCACATTTCAATCATATTTCTTTATTTCTGTAATCTATTAATTTCATAAGTAGCTGTTTTAAGTTTTCCATTGAGCATTGCATCGGAATGTTCCTCGTTTTATCAAAATCTGAAGCTTATTGTATTATAATTGTTAAAGAACTGGAAATGTCTACATACATGCCTTTCAACCATGCCTTCCCATAAATATAAACAAATACTGGTACAAAACAAGCACCAAAGACTTCCACAGTGCATATTCATACAGATTTTACACATGGCGTACAGCTTTCCATTGAAAGTCATCAATCATTCTTGCTAGTTCATGTACAAGTAAATAAGTATTTCCTTACAAAAGCGTCAGACAGATTTTGTCTTCCTGTGGTGAAGGAAATACGACACTGAAGCAGCAGACATCCTTTGGTCTTTGACTGCACCTTCTAAAAATTACTTCCAGGGTACTTCCTGCGAATGTTGTTTTTACCCCAACTCTATTGGTACATTGTATGTATATTTTTGAAATCAACCTGAAACCCTCAAAAATACATCATTGTGCAATGAGCATTCGTGGGACACTCTTTGTAAAGTCTTGAACCTTGACTTCCTTGACCTCCGTCACAAGTCCATCACAAGTCAATCCCAAGTCGATCACAAGTCAATCACAAGTTAACACAAGTCAACACAAGTCAATCCTAAGTACATCTCAAGTCAATCCAAGTCCATCACAAGTCAATCCCAAGTCATCACAAGTCAATCACAAGTCAATCACAAGTCAATCCCAAGTCAATCACAAGTCAATCACAAGTCAATCACAAGTCAATCACAAGTCGTCTCAAGTCAATCCTAAGTACATCTCAAGTACATCTCAAGTCAATCCCAAGTCATCACAAGTCTATCCCAAGTCCATCACAAGTCAATCACAAGTCAACCCTAAGTACATCTCAAGTCGATCACAAGTCATCACAAGTCAATCACAAGTCAATCACAAGTCAAGTCACAAGCTGTTCAAATAACTGTAACAGAAGCATTCCTTTGTCATTGTTCATCCCCTGTTACTTGTGACTGGGCTTGTGAAAGGACTTACGATTTACTCCCTTGACTGGACTTGTGACAATCTCATGATGAACTCGTGACAATCTCATGATGAACTCGACTACAACACTGCCGTTGAAGTTTTTAGAACTGAGAAAATTACAAGGGAGACGGCAGAAGTTAGTTTGTTGAAGATGTATCTTCTATCGTTTTTGGTTTGTGGTCACAGAGGAAGGGAAGTGAAGAAGCGGTGAAGGAATTCCATGCAAGTCTTTACGATCGTCTCAACGCCCACAACCTATCTCTCTTCATCAATGTCTTCCAAAGGTCAGTCCTAAAGACTTAAGATTTAAATAATTGGGCAAAGTAAGGCCTTCCATTCCAAGGCACATCGGTACAAATTATTTTTGTTAAGCTTTAAAGCCAGTTCAGATTCAATTGTGAAATTGCGAAGTGCATGTGATTTCAAACTAGGTTTTGCCCTTCACCGACGTATAAACACTGTATGCTCAGTGTGTTGCCTCCCGAGTGAAAGTTGGAAAAACTCACTCGGGTGGGACTCGAACCCACGACCTCCTGCTTTCTAGTGCAGACGCCTGCAAGACGATGGACTTGCATGTGATTTCACAAAATCTTAGTAGCGAAATTTTCCACGATTAAATTGTTTAAAAGCTTGTTGCAAATTCACTGTGAGAATACCTGACTTGACTTCAGAAATGGAAATACGTTTTTACTTTGTATGATTCAGCCTTTATGGCCATCATAAAGCTTGTGGGGCATTTGTGAGACAACAAATATAAAAAAAAAGTTAGTGGGAATAATTTAAATCATGTGCATTTTCTGAATACAAATATTCATATTCCTTCATCTAAATATGAGCAAACCCATAGCAACCACTTAAGCACGGACGCTCAAGGGTCCTCTCTATTTTCCTTACCACTGAAGAGGTACTTCACAGTCTTCAAATGTCCCTTATTTTTGTAAAAAAAAAGTTTGGTCTTTTCGATTTATCTTGTAGTCGTACCGACATCAGCCACTTACTCAAGAATCTGCAATGTCCAACGTTGATCGTGACGGGCCACGACTCGCCTCACGTCAGCGAAGTGGTGAGTATCGACATTCCCTCTTCCAAGTAAATTTTGTCATGCCCATTTTTTTTTCATGCCTGATGCATCAGATTCCAATCCAGAGCCCCCTTGAAATTTTCAAAAAGTTCAATCTTTGAACCCATATATTGAAGCCACATTCTTTATCCATTTGGCAGATATGGTAAATTTGCGCTAGTTTTTAGTTCAGTTTCAGCTTAAAATACACATTGCTGAACTGAATGTTGAACTTGACGACCTCTATTTTTTGGGATCAAACAACCATTTGTTAATGAATTTTGCCAAGAGGTTAACAAAGTTATCATCTGTTATCTCCCAATTCCCCAGGAGAAAGTATTCAACTTGTTACCCAAGGGCAACAAGACGCTCCTGAAAGCGGAAGATGTGGGCGGCGACATCAAAGAAGAAACTGTGAGTATCACCGAGGCAACAGGCCTATGTAGAGGGCGCTCTTCATACCTTCTTACCATATACTAGGAGTTTCTGGGAGTTTCTACCATTTCCACCTTGTCCCTTAATTTCTTTTATCTATTTACTGAAAGAGTTAAAAACTGAACACAAATTAAGTGGGGTTTTTTTTTCATCATACAGTCCTGAACCCATTTTCTTAATATTAAATAAGGGAATAAATATGTCCTTGGCCGGTTTCAGACAAGTACATTTAAAACTGGCTAGGGGCCTGGATGGCTCGGGTCATTATCCACGACCAGGCCGCTAGCCGGTTTTTCCATTTATTTATTCATTCCCATATTCACATATTTATTCCCATTTATAAATACCTTATGGACAAAAAATCAAGACAGTGAAAAATTTGCAATTTTCAAACAAGTTTGTTTAACAATTTTACCTCATATTTTGTGAAACCACCCCTCTTGCCATATCTATGGTACCTGCCTCTCGCATGTGGTGTTCAAAATCTCCTTTTATGGAGATTGGCTCGCACGGCACGTACTGTGGGATGTGGCGGGGAATGCAGCGGTGCAGGGAATGAAGTGTTTAAAACCATCCGGTGTTTTATCAGCTGTTTAAAACCACCCACGTGATGGGCTCTCGAGTAATAGGAATGGGAAAACTGTCTCCGGGATTTATGAATTTGATATAAAATGAAGAAATAGTCTCTTCCACAAAAGAGGCATGTGTTATTCTTTATGCCCAAACTCATGCAACATTTTTTTGTTCTTTCATTCTGTGCAGCCTGAAAAACTAGCTGAGAGCATGCAGTACTTCATCCAAGGGATTGGTGGACGTAAGTATAAAAACAGCTTCCTACCGGGGGTAACTTTGCTAAAACAAAATACTCTCAACGTAAGACATTGGGTTGACCGTAGGTCGTGGTGCAGGCTGTTTGTGATATCTGGCGTCTAACACTATCAATTGTAAATTGTAAACTAATAAGTATTGTTTCCGGAATACTCAGAAATTCCTAGTTCCTAATTTACTAATTCTCAAATAACAATGGAATAAAGAAATTTCTTTAAAAAATGTGTGAATGGCTTCCTTTTTTAACTAACATTAGCTTGATGAGGAAAATGTAAAATTCCAGCTAAGACTATTTTCTGGACCTAAACGGAGCTCACTATTTTAAGTCGGTGGACGAAGTAATTTGTGGGTTTGCTTTGAGATAGCAAGCGGTACAGATCCCATGCGGAACCTTTCACAGAAATGTGTTCTTTCGGCCAAATATTCCGTTATCACTAATCTATTTCTCCTCCCCCCTTTTCTTCTGTTCTCTCCCCCACCCCCCACACCCCCACCCCCCACAAAAAAAATACAAATAAAAACACCATGTTTTTGCATGGCTCACATTCCTTTTTTTGTTTATTTCCGTCTATGCTCGCCGATGAAATTTCCCCACCCTTTTCATGCCCTTCCAATAATTTCCTTCTCAAAATTGGCATTCCGCAAATGAATACCTAAACTATTTTTGGTCATGTTTGAATGATGTATTGATTTGTTGGTGCCTTTTTGAAAATATATGTTTTGCAATTTAATCTTTTTGTCTATTTTTATTTTCACATATTTTTTTCTTCACATTTGTCCATTTTTCTTTATTATTCCACTTAATCCATGGACTTTCAAACCATTGATTGCTTTTGCAATTGAAATTGTTCATTTTCATTCGTTATCTTATGCTCAATTTCCTGTTGTTAAATTTCTCGTTTTATCTTTTCACATTTTTTTCATCCTTTGTGACATCTCTTACTCTGTCACCGTTGGATGACAAAACTCGCTGGCGGGTTCAAAATTACAAATCACAAATTAAAACCATTTTGTTTACGCTTACGTTTTATTACCCTGTGAAATTTAAAACGCTGTTATTAAACTATTGAATAAAAAAAAATTGCAATATCATCATGATGCATAAATTATCACCAAATCCAATAAAATTGTATTAATTTGGGCCAATTTTATGCACATGTCTCCCATTGCACCCAAACCATTTTTTTTGGTTGGAATCCCTGCATTTCCCCCTCATTCTAACTTTTCCAAATCCCAGTCTCCGCAATTCCTTTGCCTCGTCTGGGACGCAAAGCCTCTCTGGGAGAAACGCCTAAAATCCCTCGCCAATGCAGTATGGATTACGGACTGTGATTGGCCCATCTTGACCACCAGAATGCCTGCTTACCCAATTAGAATCTAGGTCTTAGGATGTACAGACTTCCTAAGGGGCCAGATGTACAAATCTAGGGTTTACTTAGGCGTCTGATGTAAATTGTACTATAAAAGCCCAACATCTTGACGTTGTAAACTTGAAGACCCGCGACGTGAAGTACGACAGTTGATACTTGTTCATTTTTTAATCTTCAATTTTCACCAAAAAAAGTACATGTATGTTACCTTGTCTCTAGTAAAAGTAATTTTAGTGTCTTATTAAGCAGTAAATGTCCTGTAGAGAAATACATAAGTAAGAGACTTTTCCTTTAAATTTCAGTAATTTTACATTTACTTCATTTTTTTTTTCAATTGCTAGTAAGGAGTGGTTATATAACTTTAGTTTTACATAACAGCTTTCATTTATACTTGAGTCAGTTTTCATTTTTTTTTAATCTGCATTTTGTTTTCTTGTGTTCCATTTCCTAAATTTCTATTCATTAATCTCATTTTAAATATATGTCATAACTTTGCCGCACTGGTTACATTTTATTCCATTGAAGTTTCTAGCACACAGTAATACAACTGCACGTTTGCATTTCATCTTAGAAAAGTCATTAATTTTAAAAATCTGATCACTTATTTTCACCAACTTTTTAGTCTCATTTAAAAAAAAAAAAAAGGGCTGCCTCTCTTTGCTGGGCATGCATACCTTGCTTTTGCAACATACTTCAGAAAGAAAAACTTGACTCTTGCAAGTTTTCCAGTGATGGGGCATATATCCTCTGGAAAATGTCCTATGAAACAACTCAGCCGAAAAAAAAATTGTGGAAAAAAACTAGTATCATTGGAAACATTTGGTTTGATGCAAAAATGTCTCCACAAAAAAAGGGAAAATGCGTCATTCTGGGTAAAATGTGGCATTTGATGCAAAAATGTCTCCACAAAAAAGGGAAAATGCGTCATTCTGGGTAAAATGTGGCATTCTGGGTAAAAAAGTGACATTCTTGGTAATGAGGGTAATCTTGGCACGACAGGGAAAGCTCAGAACGCATGGGTACAGATGATAGTTGCGGTAATATGCCACAGAATCCAACAACGTTTTTTACCGAGATGACAACTTAAGTGCCAACTTAAGCCCCGGGAAAATGCTGTTGTTAATTCATCACACATAACTGATTATTATATTTTCTATTTTTAATTTTTTTTTTTCAACGAAATCATATCCTCGCATTTGTCCGTCTGCATCACTCATTTTGATTACTTCCAAGTCGTTCATTTTGACTCTTTCCCCATTTTTTTTCTCTGTCACCATTTTGCCTCACCATGATTCATTGAACGCCATTTGGTTTTGTGCTTTTGTGTTGCATGCAGTACCGTCGCTCCCGCTCACCCGCTTAGGCCGAGCAGCATCCCTCGGTGAAACCCCCAAAGAGAGGCGTTCCCACAGCAAAAGCATGTCAGAAATGGACCAGCCCCACCTGGACCAGCACTTGAAGAAGACTGATCATCACCATCAAGCCGAGGTGGCCGATCAGGCCGCCCAGTGATTGCATTTTCTCATTTTAGTTTGTCATTTTTTTTTACGCCATGCATATCGGCAAAAAACGGTTCTAATCTGGGCGCCCGCCCATCACGTATCATTCTCACAAAACAGTAAAATGGGACAGTCAGCACTTTGTCCACATTCCCAACAATAAGAAGCAACAAATTTAATAACATTTAAAAAAAAAAAAAATAAAAAAATCAAAAAAAAAAATAAATAGAACGCAAGATTGTGGTTTTGTATTTTACCTCAACTCAATGTAAGTCAGCAATCCCCGTCTGCCTCATTGTGGTTTAGAAGTGCTACACAACGGGAAATGTTTCAAGCAAAAAACTCAACAATCGACCCTTTTTTGGGTGGAAGGGTCGTCCCTCAGGGCTTGAAGAAGTACTCCATGTCGTTTCTCCTCAAATTTATTGGATTCAGTAAGAGACCTGGAGCAATCCCCCCCCATGTCCAAGTTTGGTTCTATATCACTCTTGAAGCAGATTTTTTTGTGTCAACATTAAGTTCTTTCTAATTTGAGCGTTTTCCTCCAAAACTCTTCTCTCTCAAAGTGAACTCAAATACTGCAGCTTTGAAAGAAGACTTCAATTTGCCGAATGTTTCCCGATGCGTAGCATTTTTAGACCACAAACCTATCAGTTCCCCCGCTGATTGATGTTAGTGACCGTTTTATTTTTTAGCTCTTAGAGAATTTTCTGCAACATTGGATGGATTCCGGTGTACCATTTACAAGTCGTTGTTTTCCCTTTTTGTTTTTGCTTGGTTATGTTTATTTCAACCCTTCAAGTTTTATTTTCTGGTAGTTACATGGTTTGGCGGCTCAGCAGAATATATTTCCGGAATGTTTTATGTTTGTGACCCTCGTGATGTGTATTCACTAACATTGACTTGTTTCGTTTGTTGACCCTTGTAAGATCTTTCCGTAATTTTTTTTTTTTCAATATTTGTCAAGCACTGTCAAACAGATTTTTTTTTTCTTTTGCCAAAAGAAATTGAGAATATTATATGAAATGATTAAAAGAGAAAATATTTTATTTGTAGAAAAAAACGAAAATTTATTCGTGACCTGAAATTGATCTAGTGAAATATGTCGGCACACACAAATGTGGTAGTTTTGAGTCAAATTCATTTGCCGTTTGATTGTAAGTGTTGATCTTGTTAAGGTTAAAGAAATCATCAATTTGAAGGCATTTCTGTTAGCTTTTCATCCCTTTTAAGTGTTTTATCCCACATTTTCTTTTAGTAGTAAGAAAAAAGTTTCAAAAAAAAAAAAAAAGTGAGAATGTCTGTTTTCTGCAGTCGTGAAGGTTATGAGTAGATTGTGTGGCACTTTATGTCAAGCAGACAGTCAGGCAACCAGATGTGAATTTGTATAAAGATAAATCAACTCTCATATAATAACAGTTTTGCTGTTGAAAAAATTGAATTATAAGAGAAAGGGTAGGCGATATGTGAAATTTGGATGGAGCAATACCGTAGAATAGAGGTAAGAGTTGACACGTGACACCAGCACTGTCATTTTGTTTGGGTGAACATGTTGGAACGTTCAACATAACTTAGAAACTGCATTGTTGAGACTTACATCAGATGTGATTTCATGATTTTCAAAAATCAAATAAAGAACAAAAAGGTTGAAGTATCTCGTGGCTTAAAGCAAAATGCCAGCAGTAATGGAAATCCATAACAAAAAAATTGAATGAGTTCTCCCTTTCTTAATGTTACTGTTTGTCAATATGTCAGCAGTAGACCAGAACATTTATATCTGTGCAGGTTATCAAAAATGGTCAATCCAAAACCCACCAAATGTTTATAGACTTCATTTTTTGCAGCAACAACTCGCAAGTGTTTTATGTCCAAGGTATAATTTTACTCTTGTTGAGTCATATTTGAAGAAAGTAACAGTTTTGGTAGCATTACAAGCCGTTGATGACATCATTTTGATGAACTTAATCTGGTGAATCTCTAGAAAGATGTTCTAAAAAGTCCTTTTTTAAATGTGATTTTGTTTTCTGTTAAGCCTCGCTGTGGTGGGAAAATTCAAATTTCAAATGCATTTAATCAATGGCTCATGTTTTGTGGAAGTGTAGTACATGCAGCTGTATACTATGTGGGCCATTTACTGAAAGGTAACTTTACTTAATTTTAAGCATGGTCATCATGAACGAATACTGCCAAAATTGTTACTCTGGACACCGTTCATAACTAATGGCTGATTCTGTTTCTGTGTTTTTTTTTATTTTCCCCGCCGTCAGCTGATTGCGGCCATGTTCCGTGGCTCTGCTTAAATTTTGGCTTCTGGGCATGCATGCTTACATCCGACAAACAAGGATACGTGCTTACAGCATTAGCACAGAATTACTGTGCTAGCACTCTAAGCATCGAATGGTGATCTTAAGCACAGAATTCTGTGTCTAGCAGAGCCATCAATATTTGGCCAAGAATTTACGCACAAAGGATTGACAAACCAAGATAGTATGAGATATCAATATCGATTCATACAATTAAAAGATATACTTTCAAATGACACGTCAGTTTCTGACAGAAACATTTCTTTGTTCAGAAATCAGCTGATTTTTAAATTTGGGCATTGTTCCTACTGCTCTTCAGGATATTTTTGTAAAATGTTAAAGCAGGTAGGTTTCAGCTTGGAAAAAAAATGGACTCAAAAATGGCGGGTACCGGCTTGAAAAGTTGGACACAAAATGACAGTTACCAGATGAAAAGTTGGACTCAAAATGATGGGTACCAGCCTGAAAAGTTGGACTCGAAATGGCTGGTACCAGCCTAAAAAGTTGGACTCAAAATGGCAGTTACCAGGATGAAAAGTTGGACACAAAATGGCTTTGCAATTAAGTGGTGAACACTAAGAATGCCTGCATCACCGAATGCATTGCATATTTGTGTCCAGATATTTTGTCCACTTTATAGAAGCCTCAGATTCAACAATTTTCATAATTCATACGGTAAATTAGAAGAGCTGAAAGTTGCAGGTAAAACTGAAGAAGCAAACCAAAGTTTCATCTATATACTTAAAATTATTTCTTATCCAAAACATGTGTGTGTGCTTTTGAGGTGGGCATCTGTGATGATTTAGGCTGAGCTTGTAAAAGAATAATTAAAAAGTTGGTTGGTTGTCACAGCCCACTGGAGATGAGTAGATGTACATTATTGTGAACAAACGAATGCATGTAGGCTTTATTTCCAGGGGGAAAAAATTAAGATTTATTAATTTTCTTTCTTTTAGCATTTGCGAAAAAAAATATTGAAGTATGAATCATTGTAAGATATGTCGACGATGTTACGATATTTTGTGAGTTTGTTTCTCTTCTGGGTGGTTTAGATGTCTGTTAAAATTCCAGTATGCAAAGCATTTTTTTTTTTAAACTACGTATAGGGAAAAAATGCCGGAGGTTTAAACAGTGATAACACTGTCCAGAACAAAGGAGTTTTGACCAGAAGGACGACTTCTTTTATTTTCCGTTGTCAACGTGTAGATGTATTCAATTTTTTTTTTTTTTTACAAAAAAGGAATTTTCTCATTTGGAAGACTTTGAAACATCAAATAAATTTCTAAATGGATGTAATTAATTCAATTTTTATTATGAATACTTTGCTTTCTTTTGCATTTTTTTCCGTTTGATGACGCAAAGCACATTAATGTTATAAATTGATATAAACTGTTAGTCCAATTGTCAATGTTTGATCCATCAAAAAAAATAAAACCTGTTTTTACTGTTTTTGTAAACATTGCAAAAAATGTTTTAAGTTGTACAAAAAATGAAAAGGATGCAAAGTCAAAGGGAAAAAAAAAATAAACAAAAAGATTTAATTGCTAGGACTTTGATGTTTATTAATTGAGATGTATTAACCAAGTTGCCCGTTTGTTAATATTTTGTTTAAATTTAGATGATACGTGTTCATGTTTACACCCGTTTGACTTGACCTGTGACACCGTAGAAAGTTAAGAGACGTTTAAACAAACTACATCATTCGACAGAGTGTTTAAAGTACAAACGAATTTACTGTAGGTATTGCTTATAAACAAAAGACTGTAGTTTTTGATTTAATTAATTAATGAACCAATTTATTGAATGCATCTATTAAATAAAAACTATTTTCATCATTCCAAAACCAGTGGCATGTGTGCAATTCCTTATTTGATTTTGTCTCGTCTTAATTTTAATATTCTAACTTTCACCACAGGTAATTCACAATACGTAATAAAAGTATTGCATCACTGAATACTGATATTTACTAAGTAATTTAACTATTTCCTCAGCTTTTAAATTTTACGTGTATTCGCCCTTTTCAATATAACACAATGAGCACTATAAATAATGCACGTTTTCTGATAGTCTTTTGCTAAAAAAAATAACATTTCACAATACTGTTTTGTTAAGGTTCAAACCCAAGAGTTACATGCAGTTAATTCAGAAGTCCACACCATTAACCCTAAACCATCTGAAAATCAACTTTCATTTTAAACTTGAAACGAAAAATTAGAAGAATCTGACACCCCAGGTTAAACGAAATTTTTGGACACTGTGACCAAGTTCCTTGCCTTAATTAATTTCAGTGCTGTGATACGTATCTGTGTAAAATCCTGCATGTTGTGAAAAGGGCTGCAGTTGGGATTGGAATCATTTGCCTGGCTATCAGTCATCATGGCAAGACATCAGTTTAATGCTCAAGGGCAGATGATTCCAATCCCAAACCACATCAGCTTTTTTTTTCACAACGTGCAGGATTTTACACAGCTTACGTAACACAGCACTGAAATTGATTAAGGCAAGGAACTCGGTCACAGTGTCCAAAAAATGCTGTTGTGATCGATTGACCAATATGCAGTGATGCGTGACTGAAATGAAATGAGACTCATAGGGGTTTAGGCCAAGGATAAGGAGTGTTTGCACAATCAACAATATTCAAAATTGACCTCGTGGTTTTGTAGTCGGACATTTTGGGGGGAGGAAATACTGTATATTGGTCCACTGTGTGCAGAGTCGAACTCCACAGTTTTTTCCTGGTGTGGCCGATGGGCGTGTCCCTTCTTTGTGCGTGTTCCTTCTTGGGGCGTGGCATCACTGGGCGTGGTCTTTCAGAAGGAAATCTACAGCCTGGGCCAGGTTATCCACAAACCCGTCTGGTTTGACAGTCGGATGACTCTCGTCTGATGGTCTGTGCACAGGGTCTACTTCATTCACTTACCCAAATAGCTACTACATATGCATATTTATTCAGCCGACAGGCTCAAACGCTAAAAGATTTAATCAACCACCGAGCGCCCTCTCGGGGCCTACCCATTATGCTACGTCATGAATCCGCCATTATACTTCCTCTTTTTTCTTAGCGACGGCATCGTGCAGAAGCAAATATTTTTGCTCTCGCCTTTTGACGAGTTTTTGTACGATTTTCGCTTTAAGAGTTTCTGTTTTATAGAATTTATCAACCAAGTGAGTTGTGTAGAATCTGTAGAGTTTGGTTTGAGTTAAGTAGTTCTCATTTGGAGTGATTTTGGAGTCATTTTGCTTTCGTTTTTCTTGCACGTAACGTAGCAGGTTTTTCAGCCTTTGTCTGACGCCACGTGCGGCGGGCCAGGTCGGCACCGCGGGACTAGCCCAGTGCCGGGTAGGCATCGTGGGTTCTCCCTTTGGGATCAAGTGCAATCCCATTTTAGCCGAGTCGGCTTTCCTGAGTTATTATTATTATTTCTGTTGTACAGTTATCTAATAATAATATTTCTTTGTAAAAAAAAAAAAAAAAAAAGTGCATTTAGTTTATGACTCCATAGAAATACGTAAAGACCTTTAGGGGAGACAGTGCGTCGTATATCCCCGGAGAGAAGTGCGGTTATTCTCCACAAGGTCTGCTAGTCGCCCCACACGTGGGGCCCCTGTTCCGGAAGTCAGACTTTCGGCCGTTCAGGGGACTAGCGAAACGTTTCGAAGAATATAGCGGTTTCGGCCGTTCCCTGTTCTCCGTTCGTTTCCCCTAAGCTCGCGGTGAGCTAGGGCCTAGCGAGACGAGTACAGTGGGGGTATATCGACAGAGGTCGTTCCCTTCCCCCCTGACTGTTTCAGCTAGCTCGGGGAGCTAGTAAGCTAGAAGAGGACGTTTCGTTGGGTATATCGACAGAGGTCGTTCCCTGCCCCTCGCCGTCCTAAGCTATCTCGGTAGTGCGGTGACAAACGAGATAGCGGCGAGATATTCGTGGGTATATCGGCCGCTGGCCGTTCACTTCCCTCGGCCGCCTCGCCGGGCGTGTAAAGAGAAATTCCGTGGGGTACAACGACCAGCGGTCGTTCCCTTCCCCTCGGCCGTTCTCAACTGCATACATCTCAGTAGTACAATAGTACGAAAAGACGAGATAGCAGTGAGTCCCCACGCAGGGACATCGCCGTAGTCTGTAACGGTCATCCCGTGTTACGCGTTTTTGACCGGCATCAGACATACGTCCTACGGTATGGAACACCGTGAGGATACCGGGGATAAAACTCCCCGTGTAACCACGGCCCCCCAGGCGACCAGCCGTAAGGGTTCCGCGGTTAAAAAGGCCGCATCAAAGGCCACCGGCGTTCCCAAGGGTAAGACCCAAAAAGGGACCAATAGTCGCTCGATCACGCCTCCGGTCTCCGGACCGTCGGCGTCACCTAGCAACCCGGCGTCGATTTCCCGTGGTTTCACGGGAATTTCTTCGCCTCGTCCCCCCGGTCTGCTGGCTCCAGCAACCCTCGGGGACGACCAGTCACGGAGCGGTAAAAGGATTCAATCCTCACCGGCCCCGTCTGCGCGTTCATCGCGCTCCGAGTTTCCTGCTTCCACCCGTGCGGAATGGGCAGGACTCGCGGTGACTGACTTGCCTCCTCCCCCAATTCGGGCCACGGACACGCAGTCAACATCATTCTTTGATCAATGCTCCGGAATTCCCAGGATATTATCGGAGTTTTCATCCAGTGAATCAAGTCACCCAAGCAAGAAAAGGAAACACAAGGCCGCGCCGTCTTCTTCAGGGGATTCCCCCTGTAAGTCGACGCATCGGAAAAAGAAAAACAAAGGTGTATCCACAGAAATCTTTCTAAAAGCTTTCCAGGACATCAACGTTTCGCTGGCAGCCCTCACTAAACAACAACAATGGAGATCGGCCCCAACGGCGGTGACTCAGAGGTCACTCCCGGCGGCCACATTTCCGGACCCAAATCCGGGTCTAATCCTGCCGGATCCGGGTGTGATCCGGCCGAATCCGGCGATCCGGCCGGATCCGGGCTTAATTCAGCCGGATCCGGGCGCAATCCTGCCGATTTCGGGCGGGATGAGAGGGGAACACACTGGGCCCCCAGATCCTGGGGTTACCATCAGTGTCTGCTCAGATAATCCACCTACTCCGGGCCGCGATTGGGCGCCCCCGAGATCACAGGCGGGAATTTCCTTGCACCCATCTATGAATTTGGGCACTTCTATTCAAGATGCTCCTGACATAGATGTCGATGATACTCACCCCCCTTCCACTCACTCACAAGATGAGCGCTCTGGGGATGATGAGGCCACTGACCCTGGCAATTTTTCACCATTCGAGACTCAGCTGAGGCTGGTTCAAAGAGATATGGTTCGGGTACTGCAACTACCACAGAGCAGTAAACCAGAGACCACCCGTCGTTCTTTCAAACGCCGGACTGGCGTCGAGGAACCTCGGGATCCAGCTTTCCCAACTATGCCGGTGGATCGCTTATGCGCCGATCGCATACAACGCATCGCCGATTCAAAGAAATGGACGGCTTTCAAACATAGGTCGGCAGCCTATTTCCAATTTCCAGAAAAGGACCGAAATGATTTCTTTACGGTTCCTTCTATTCCGGATACGGCCAAGGACAAATTGACTGGAGATAGCGGCAAAGCCCCGACCAAGTCAATATTTGTCGATAAGACTAGAGCAAAGATGGAGGATACAATGAAGAAGGTCGATGAGGCGGCTAGATTTGGCTCACAAACAAGCGCCTTTTTACTTCTGTTATCTGAATATATCGTCTGCGCATGTGAGGAAGATTCACAAATTCCAGCCGATATGTTAGCAGCAGCCTTCCGATGTCTGGACGAAATACTCCGTTTCTCTCTAGACCAATTTACGAGAATCTCTCTCCTGTCTGCCAAGTCGCGTAGGACTAACGTGATGGATGCACTGTACATACCACACGAAGGCGCTAAGAAGAAGTTAGAAGATCTTCCTCTTATGGGCAAAGACCTTTTCGGAGGCAAATTCCAGGAAGTTCTGGAAGTTGAGGCCAAACGAATGGAGACAGCAGACAAACTGAGCTTGAAGAAGCCCTCAGCCACTAACAAGCCCAAGTTCTCTGGGAAGAAGGCAACGAAGTGTGCTACAGCGTTTCGCCCTGCCCTGGAGAAACCGTTCAAGCCTTTCCGCCAACAGACGGCCAAGGCATCAGCTGGTGAAATGGTTTCAGCTCCACGCCCTACTCTGCCCCTGCACGCCAATTTAGCGGCCGGGACGTGGCGGTGGGCAATCCGCCCCGCTCTGGGTGGCGGCGGTGACGCTACCGAGCCGACCCGACACTGGGGCCCGTCGGGGTCGTCTCAGAAATTTCGTAGGGCCCTGGAGAGAGATCACCTCCGACGCATGGGTGCTTTCTATAGTCAGCCACGGCTATCAACTAGAATTTACAAGCACCCTCCGTCGGAAATATGTGTTCGCGAAACACCGGTTCCGGCAAACACAGACAAACGATTAGCTCTCGAGCAAGAGATCTCATCCATCATCGAGAAGAGAGCGGTCCGCCTGGTGCCACCAATGGAGCAGTTCACAGGCTTCCTGTCCTCCTTCTTTCTAACACCAAAGAAGGCGGCGGGCGAATGGCGGCCGATAATCAATCTGAAACCGCTCAACAAGTTTGTCAGACCCAAACGTTTCCGAATGGAAAATCTCCATGTAGTTCTAGAGTCATTACCCACACCAGCGTGGGGAGCGTCATTAGACCTAAAAGACGCGTACCTACACGTCCCCATCTTCCAAGAGCACTCCCGATTCCTGCGTTTTCGGTATCAGGAGCGCACTTACGAGTTCACTGCCCTTCCCTTCGGGCTATCAACCTCGCCAAGAGTGTTCACCAGGGTTGTGCGGGCAGTTGCATCACGTCTCCGACGAGAAAACATAATGATTTTTATGTATCTCGACGACTGGCTGATAGTGGGAAAATCAGAAGGCCAGACTGCTCAGAATTTGAGGGATACTTATACGTTGACAACGAGGCTAGGCTTCATCATCAACGAAAAGAAGTCCCACCTAATCCCGTCCCAGGAAATCACTTTCCTGGGAGCAGAGATCGATTTACGCAGGGGCATAGCCGTCCCCCACGGGGAACGTGTTACCAGGCTTGCGAAGTGCGTCAAACTTTTCCTATCCGTTCAAGTTGCTCCAGCCCGAGCTTGGCTGAAACGTCTAGGGTTCATGGCCAGCTTAGTGGATCCTGTTCCAGGGTGCAGAATGAGGATGCGTCCTTACAAATGCATCTTCTGGCACATTACAGAACAAAGACAGATCCGATCTCCCTTTTGGTCTCGATCGACGATGTCATTCGGCCACACCTTCGGTGGTGGCTATTGGAACAGAACATTCGGTGAGGACGGAGCTTGCCCAGAGGGGATCCTCACGTCGTAATTTCCACCGACGCCTCCAAGGAGGGCTGGGAGCCTCCCTTCCCCTCGACAAGCTGCAGGCACTTGGGACGACAACACTCGGTCCCTACATATCAATGTTCTAGAACTCCAGGCTGTAGTCAATGCCCTACACCACTTTCAAGCAGACGTAGTGGGTCGGTCTGTTCTAATCAAGACCGACAACACGACAGTGGTAGCATATATCAACAAACAGGGCGGTACAAGATCACCCCAGTTGTGCTACCGAACTTGGGAAATGTTTCAGTGGCTAATCAGACACAAAGTCGATCTACGTGCCATTCACATTCCTGGTGCGGAAAACGACATAGCGGACTCTCTCTCCAGGGGCAAAGTAGTTCCCACAGAGTGGTCATTGAACAGGAGGATCGTACGTCAGATCTTCTCGATCCTAGGTCGTCCACACATAGACCTGTTCGCCTCAGCGGTCAACACTCAGCTCCCGGTGTTCTGCTCGAGAGCCCATCATCCTCATGCATGGGCCTCGGACGCACTATCAATAGACTGGACAAACATGTTCGCTTACGCCTTCCCTCCAATCTCAATCCTTACAAAGGTCATCGGGAAACTGGAGAGAGACAGGTGCAAGATCCTGCTGATCGCCCCCTTTTGGCCGCGTCAGCCCTGGTTTCCGCGACTGGTGAGGCTCCTAGTGGGCTCCCCTCTAATCCTCCCAGATCGTCACGACCTACTCGTTCAATCTCAGTCCCGGTTCCGACATCCATCTCCGGGAGATCTCCACTTAGCGTGCTGGCCACTGTCAAGTGTGCCTACCGAGCAGCAGGTCTTTCTGAAGACGCTGCAACTCTGGGGCAGGGGCGTCGTCGACGCTGCGTCTCAACACGACAAATCTATGACAGTCGACTACGACATTATAGTAGGTGGTGCACAGAACAGGCTGTGGATCCGCTCTGTGCTTCTTTAAGCCATTGTTCAGAATTCCTACTGTCATTGTTCAGAGCCAATTTGTCAGTAGGAACGATACGAAATTATCGATCAGCCATAGCAGCGGTTCACAAGGGCTTCGCTGATGGCTCATCTATCTCCTCTAATGTGGCAATCACTAACCTACTTCGGGAATGTTCAACGAGAGACCTAAAACTGAAACTGGTCCCATCCTGGGATCTAGGTCAGGTCCTGAACATGTTGGCCAAGGCTCCATACGAGCCCTTGGGCCAAGCACCCCTCATTAATGTATCTATAAAGTTGGCCTTCATGCTCGCAGCGGCTACCGCTAGGCGGAGCAGCGAGATCCATGCGCTGACTTTAGATTCGGGACATATCCGCTGGGAACCAGGTGGGGTTCGCCTGATCCCAAAGGCGTCCTTCCTGACGAAAAATCAGACGGCAAGTTTCAGCCCTCCTGATATTTTCCTCCCAAAAATAGAGTCGACCTCCTCTATTCCCTCAGACAAATTATGGTGCCCGGTGCGCTCTAAAATGGTATCTGGCACGCACCAAGTCACTCAGGGATAAATGCATGCAGCTCTTTATTACAACCATAAAGCCACATGGCCCCGCCTCAAGGGACACCATTGCGCGTTGGGTAGTAGCTGCTATCAAATTCGCTAATGCGGACTGGCCATCCAAAAGGGACGCTTCTGTCCAAGGCCTTGTCCGAGCCCATGACGTACGCGCTGTAGCGGCGTCCTGGGCATTTTTTAGGGGGGTCCCTATCTCAGAGATCTCTCAAGCAGCATGCTGGAAGTCTGCCACGACATTCACATCCTGCTACCTACGTGACGTACTCCAGACTGGAGGGAACACGGGGAAGACGGTACTGACACAACACCAGTCCTCGTCTACGAACCCTACCCTGCGCAGTAGTCCTTCCCGGCCTGACCAGGAGACTAACTAAGCAGGTAATACATTTACATGTATATTCAATCTAAATGGTCTAAATCATTATGTATATATATCTATATACTGTTGTTTAGCCATTTGATTTCAGGGCGTCTCGCCTACCCAGCCACCGGTTGTCGGTGCCACTCTATGCATATGTAGTAGCTATTTGGGTAAGTGAATGAAGTAGACTCCCCCCCCACAGAAGTGTGGGATGAGTCTACGAGTGATACTTACCCAAATAGCTTCCCGCCCTCCTCCCCACTCTCGGCTCGCGTTACGATGGTTTTTCACCTTTAGTGCGCGAGAAAAAAGAGGAAGTATAATGGCGGATTCATGACGTAGCATAATGGGTAGGCCCCGAGAGGGCGCTCGGTGGTTGATTAAATCTTTTAGCGTTTGAGCCTGTCGGCTGAATAAATATGCATATGTAGTAGCTATTTGGGTAAGTATCACTCGTAGACTCATCCCACACTTCTGTGGGGGGGGAAACAAACGTACTTAGATAGTTTTCAACAAAATTTATAATAGTGCTTTGGGATGGTGTTACTTTTCCAAATGTGCCCTTTAAAATGATTCAGTATTATAATTGTGTCAAAATTAATTGAATGATCTCCAAAATCTCTCAATAACTAAATGCCCCCCCCCCTTCCCACTAATCACCACACCCTCTCCTTGATGTAACTCCTTTGCACTCCTAACCATACCTGAATTTTCCTGTTCTGACCTGGACACCCTTGATGCCACAGCTCTGTGCTCCTCCTATGTCATTAACAAGGTCATCGCCAATCATAAGAGCCTGAAATTACGGTAAAAGGAAACGGCACAATCTCATCATACAAATCACTTACTGCAGCAGTTACATGTATATCAATATTATCAGTTTAAGGCCAAAAAAAAATAAATAAGGTGGTCTTTGGTCAGCGCGCGCGTCGATTTTAATCATGCGCGTCAATCTTTTTTTTTTCCAAAATGTTCCGCAGTAGCTCCAACAGCGCCCTCTATTTCCGCACCTCCTCAATTTTTTTTTACCAAAGAGCACCAAGGAATGGGAAATTGCACTAAGGCAAATGATCGAAAGCACCAAGGCAAATTTTGGAGGACACCAATGTACATGAGGACACCAAAAAAGCAAAATAGTACCCACCTTGTCTGTACAATCCAAGCTTGAAGAAAAAGAAAAAAAGGAAAAAAAAAAAAAAAAGCCGCGTGGCCACGTCAATTCCGGAACTTTGGTCTGACCAGAGACCAAATATTTTTTTTTTGTGGCCTAAAACAGCCAGCCAACCCTGGCAAGCTTTGAGGTCGAGCACGTAAGGCATTGGCACTAGCAAAGCAGCAGGTCGTTTGATTGTATTCCACCTGAGCCAAGATGGGTCAAAGTGCAACACCCAATATCTAAATATCAAGATCAAGTGTCATCTGCCAAAAAAATTAAGGACCTCTGAATTAGGCTAATAAAAAAAATGCACTGTACATGATTTTTAGCAAGTAAGTGTTTTGGCTAAATGACCAAAATGCAATCGGTTTGGACTAATGAACAAATGCATTGTAAACACTTTCACTAAGTACCTCCAAGGGCGGATCCAGAACACAATTTTTTGGGGGGCCAAAAAAAAAAATTGTGTCTCTCAAAAAGTGGGTCAAAAAAATTACGGCATAGGGTTCGGGGCCCGCTTAAGGGCCCCGAAATTTTTTTGGATTCTCGATGCGATCTGAGGCAATTTCTGACCACTTTAGCCAATGTTTTTTTAGGAAAAGATGGTGGTGTACTCATTGCCTGCCTTTATTGTGACGTCACATAAAAAACAAAACAATTGGTTTCGTTTGGGGGGAGGCCCATGGCCCCCTTTGGCCCCCTCCCCTGGATCCGCCCTTGAGTACCTCTAGTTTGTCCGATTGACTTACATGTTCGGGTTGGATTCCCATGTCTTTGACCGCACCAAGAAAGAATCCCTTTGCAGGTTTGCCAACAACTTCAGCCTTGCAGCCCACTGCATACTGACAAGTTCAGGAATCAAATACATGTTAGAAAAACCTCTTCAAAATCAAAATCTTATCGGTAACCTTGTTTCATTAACAAATGGAGACAGGAATAGTTCTAAAGAAGTAGAGTTTTGTAGCCTCATGATCTGTATCACTGAACTCAAGATCTGTGGGTTGTGGGTTCGAGCTCAGCCTAGGGATGGGAAGTGTGTGTCAGGCAAGGTACTTTGTCTCTACTTGCATCTCTCTCCCCACCAGTGCTATACCCATGCCAGGGACATGGTGTTTGTGCCCTTGGGCAAGACACTTTACTACAATTGCCTCTCTCCACCCAGGAGTATGAATGGGTACCTGTGAGGGTAGAGGACCGAATGTGTGCTGATATCGGCTGCCGCATGGTCTCGCGGCCTGATGAACGGGGGAATAATTGTAAAGCACTTTGAGATTGTTGATACGATGGAAAGCCCTATATATTTTATACAATTTATTTTTTTTATAGATAGCCACAAACACTGTGAACAAATACCCATTCAATTGCTATTGTCCAGGTGTTTTTACTGCGAAGACGATACAGGTTTGGGCACATCCTGATGAACACTTGTGGTTTGCAGTCTGCCATACAAGTACATCAGTGTGCGACATGTTTCCTTGGACTTTAGGTAGAAGTAGTGTTTATTTGTTAAGTGCACCTATCCATTAGTATTACCCCTGACCATCAGGCCAATGAAGCATTCCAAAGACATTCTCAGCTCCCTGAGGAGTATACAGCTCCATGCTGCCATTTCATAGCAAAGCAGCTTAAATCAACCACAATAACCATCTCTGCCCACACAGGTACCCATTTACTCCTGGGTGGAGAGAAGCAATGAGTGACAAAGTGCCTTGCCCAAGATCATGCACACCCCATCCCCAGGCTGGACTCGAACCCACAACCTGCAGAATTACCCGCAGACCATGAGCTCAATACTCCAGACCATGAGGCCATGGCACTTCACCGGGTCTTGTGAGTAGGCAACCAAATGTCTTCTACTGCTCCTGTGCAGAGTCTTTAGCCCTCTCCTTCCCCCACAGACCCCACCCCCCATGTTTTTTTCATGAAATTTTTGGATGACTGAAGATTTACAGAGCTCACCTCTAGCGCTGCCATGAAGCAACCAACATCCATCATCAAACCATCTGTTTCCTTGTAGTAACGCCTTAGAAAATCAAACACGAGATGGTTTTTAAAAAACGCTGTAAAAAAAGTTGTTGAGGATATGGGGATGGGGGGGGGGATTACCTTGTGTAGGTTTGCTTGTTCCTTTGCATAGAGCAGTAGGTAAGATTAGGACTAGGATTAGCAATTGGAATAGGATTAGGATAAAGGATAACGGATACAATTAGGAATAGGAAAAAGATGAGGTTGGATTAAATTTAGTCAGTTTTTGAAAATCTGGATATGCAACCAACCCCTTTCCCATGGAGATCAACACTGGGTTCTCTTGGCCAATCAGCACGCGGAACGCCGCGTTCAATCTCTCATAGGTGAAGCTGCCGGCAGCGTCTCCAATCACGATGCAGTCCGGGGTCAACTCCAGGTCAAACTCAGAGAAGTCTGGCATGGCATCTGGAAATGGACGGAGCTGTGATCAAGGAACTGTGGTCAAACAAGGGTCACTACCAAAACCGAAAATGGGTTTGATAACAAGTTTTGAGTGAATTAGGCCCTACTTGAGTGTTTAAGGAATTTATCCCTGCTTCAAAAGCCATTCTTGCAAGGAGCCTTCTTGAATTATTCCAAAATCTTCCACTGTGTAGGGGTATAAATAACATCCCATTTGAGGTTCAAGAGGCTGGGATCTAATTTCCTCAATCTTACAATGTCCTCCAAAACTCCTGCTGGAATTTTAAAGAATGAGGGAGGGCACAAGGAGGGAGCCGCTTAGTTATAGACTTCCTCGAGGAGTTCTGAAGAGGATAACCACCAAGTACCAAGTACAGGGCTGAATCAGACCAACCTGGATGGACGAGTAGATATGGGTGTAGCTTCCTCTCTCGGACCAGCTGGCAGGCTGCTGGTGCTGGGGAGAAGACCTCGTTAAGGTTGATGTCGAAGCCAAGACGTCTGAGCTTGTCTACGAGATACTGGCGGGTACACTGTGACTCATTTGTACAGAACCGAACCTTCAGTCCTGATGACTTCAATCTAAGTACACAAATATTGGTGATTGAAAAGGGAGTATTCCATGTTCAGTTGTCATACAGAATTTCAAATGTAATTTAGAGAGCTGTTTGTAGCGTAGGCCTAGTTTGTATATTTTTTTTTTACAAGTTTACCAAAGCAACGACATGTTCATGATGTTTTTCACCGCTGTTTGAAATAAGGACTAATTAGCCTATCAAATGACCCCCCCCCCCGTGATGTAATGTGAATGCGAAAGGCGCGCTGAATCGCATGGCATCTTAATCGTAAACCGCGTAAGAAAATCGTAATTTCTACCGCAAGAAACTGTTCAAAATTACAAAAAAAGTGTCATAGGAATTGAGAGAAGTCAACTTTAGCTTGGAAAGGTCATTTTCGAATGATAAAAAATCACCCTTGACTCCATCTAATTTGATCGAAACTTATAAAGAGGAGCTCATAACTACACAATCGCTAGTAAATGCACAGCGAGCAGGCCGGCCGGCCGCGCGCCCTACGCAAAATTAAGACTGTGTCATGTGTGTAAAACCACAGTAGTAATTTAGTAAACTCACCTTTTGACTGCATCAATTGACCCAGCTATCGGAGTTCCATCGCCCTCCCCGCTGTCATATAAGACACCTGAGATATCAAGCAGCACTCCCTGCAAATTAGAGCTCCAATCGTCTCCCCTACTTGTCATAATTAATTTAATTATTAACTTATGAGTTACACATCGTCGAATACATGAGTACAGAACGGAACATGTTGTCTGTGTTATTTTTTTATCATAACTCTTGAGGGCGCCATATACGTTTGGTGGCCCGTGGCGCGGCCAGCCGGCTGCCACGCCCCCTTTTCGAAGAAGTGATTGTTTAGAAAAATTCCCAATCTGCCACGATTATATACGATTTCAAGCAGTGAAATATCGTACTGTCAATCAATGAAAAATCCAGACAAGTAGGATAAGGCGAACACCGATAAGACTTGGTTTATATTATTATTATATTTAAAAAATGAACAGAGTCGATATCTATATCCCTCGGGATGGAAAGGTTTCCTCACGGATGAAATTTTGTTTTGTTACCTAATAAACCGATCATTTAGCACAGAATAATCAACTAGCAGTGAAAAAGATTTAGCATCATATAACCCTTGCGGAATAAACATATCTGGTTAACCGTCCGACTGCTGGCGGGTTTTTCCCCAAAGCGAGTGAGATCCGGTTTGAGTTGCCTATTGGTGAGTTTTACATCTGGAAAACAAAAACCACAATAATGTACATTCGTTCCCTTGGTTGGTTAAAGGTGCAAATTCGGCCATCAAAGTTTGTCGGATGTAGGCCTAACGATGTGCTTTAGAAATACCCATACGTCCGCCACACATTCTAGTGTTTCACTGTTCCATTTTCCCTTTAAATGTCGTTAGAATTTTTTTTATCGGCTTAGAAAAACAATCGGGAACCAGTCAATTCCGTTTCCTGACAATCCTTGGCCTTGCAAACACTCTTTAATCTCAAACCTGCATTATCATTGGCAATTTCCTCCTGAAGTTAATAACAGGCCTACATTCGTACAGAACTACGTCAAGATACTGAATCGCGGACATGACCGTCACTGATTCGCTGCAAGTTTGTAAAAGCACTGACATTAGTCAACGCGTTAGCCAATAAAAAACAACTGCATTGTTATAGCTCCGCCCATCATGAATATGCAAATATATATCGCTACCAGCACAACATTTACACCAGTCATTGATGGTGTCATAGAGTGTGTGCATGGTTACACAACAACTTGTTAACAAAAACTAGGGTTTATCGCTCAGCAAGAATGAACGTTTTTGTGGATTATTGTCCAACCAAGGATCTTTTGGACAATACCGACCCGCTTCAATGAATGTGCCGGTAGGCAGGAGTGCGTAAATTCCGATTCAGTCCGGGTGATTAACTTCAAATCTTACTGATTAACTTCTGGTTGAGCGGTGAAAACGACTGCACTGTGCACCGGTGCATAGCGTCATAAAGACGGCATCTAGCGGTGACAGTGGCCGGTAGGTTGGCCAGCTACCGTGGACTTTGTCTTGGTCTTGGCAGAGGATTTGGTGCTTTTTGGAGCTCGATTGAGGTGTTGATTGCTGTGTGAACCATGACTGGAGTGGCATCAAGTTCGGTTAAGCATTCCGGCGAGATGTGTCGAGTCTTCTGCCGTTTACTTCTTGCAGTTTGTAAGTTTACAAAGAACTTGATAAATTATTTAGAGGGCAAAGTTGAAGGGGCTTATTGTTAATGTTATACACAAGATTTTTTCGTCTCACGTGGGAACCCTTGATTCCCTCCCTCGTCTAAAGCCCCCCCCCCCCCGTGAAACCCCTCCCCGCTGATCAGATGGAAGTAACAATACGGGGTTGAGAATACGAAAAGAAAACGGGTCACCTGTGATTGCGTAAACACGTGTTATTCTCTCACAATAGAAAGCATCCGTTACAAATAAGCACGTTATCTAGAGACCCGGAAATTGGATGTGACCTTTGCTCGGGTCGCACAATACAAGGAAATATTTTGAAAAGGAAGCTTTTCATGACAATTGAATGTGATGTAGGCCTACGTAGGGTCCACTATTGTCCTGAAAGTCAAACATATTGCGTCATTGAATGATAAACTTTAAGTGTAAGAGTCTTCGAGGGAAATAAACTGTGATTCAGATTTACAATGACAGAAGCCCTGTCGAAATTTATCCAAATATTTGTTTTCTCAATTTGATTTCAGTATCATATGCTTATGAATGCAATGACGGGATGCAACACCTACTTAAAGATGTTTTACTGCTCCTTAAGATTTTATTGAAAATATCACATTAACGGCAGATAACCTCTGCAATGTCTCTTACATCGTGGTACATATTAAAATAAATTTGGATATTCCAACAAACACCACCTTTTGTTGTCTCATGCCATCGCTCACACACTGTGCACACGGATTAATTGCGGATAAGTTAGGGAGGTCATTTCCTCATTGGGCGGCAGTGGTTACTGTTATCTTTCAAGTAATACGCTGGAAACGGATGCTACATCTGGTTTTTTCATGAAGTCAGGGTTCGGTGAAAAACCATGTCAACATGGGGAAAAAACAAAAACAGGAAAGCTGTTTTAATCATTATTGTGACACGAGATTGGTTGCAAAAAAATCGGGGTCGGGATGCATTGCATGTATACGGAACCATTTTTGTTTGGTATTGATTCAAGTATTCACTAATTATCATTGAAGGCACCGACCTCGGTAATACTAGGTCTCTATAGACTTGACCGGGGCGGGGCTTGCAGTCCATTTATTATCATGCCACACTTTTCTGGACATCCATCGATCCTCTGTTATGTCCCGCATTTATAACATCTTTGTATTTCACAATATAGGTTTTTGGTAGACCCAATGAAGATTTTTTTCTTCTGTCACGCCATTAACAAGTACGGACATTTCATATACATTATGTTAGCTTTTGATTTTTTTTGTACAAGCGGTGCAATCAGTTGTTTCATTGCTTTGATTTGCCAACATTGAATTAACAATTCCACAAGGTTTAAATGCGTAAACCTATAACAGTTTCTCTCATAAAGAAACAGTATACACCCTAACCACTCCAATTTCAACCACCTGGTCTACCTTAGACATATTGGACGATGTCATTACAAGTGTACACCCCATAGTGTGTACCATAATACCTAAAGATTCATTCTTTCCATTTTTGGGAAGTTCCCTCGGGGTATTTTGATTTCAGAGTGCTCATTTAAAGTTTCCCTCTGTCGATTTTCAGAGCAGCACAACTCTCGTCCCGACATGATGTGTAGAATTTTGAAGAAATAAAACAGAAGTTTCTCGATTGAATTTGTCTCCCCAAAATGACGATCCAGTCAGACACACCATTAACGACAGGTTTTGAAACAAACCAGTAAATGTCAAAATAATATAATTTTCAGATTCTGAAGTTCAGATCACCAACTAAACGTCCCAAATATATATATTTGAAATATGGAACATGTAGTTGATGTAATAATCATACACTAATTACATCTCTAATTTGGATCGTTTAGTTAGAATTATTATCTACACGTTTCAAAATAATGGAATAATTGGAAAATGTGTACTGGTGTCAAAATCATCAAGTAGGCCAACACGTTCTATATTAATGAAGTTTTTTTAATTTTAAACGCGTAGTTGATGTCACAATTATCAAGTACACGTTCTTAAATAAAAAAATAATAATAATTCGGAACGTGTAATTTGAGTTTTATCTTTAAAAACCTCTAAAAATCATCACCCTATCTTTTCACAAAACTCAACCACACAATTTGCATTCTAATACCACAGTGCAAAGTACAATGTAGACCTTTGCGCACAAACAGTAACTAAAACTGCGACAGTATCAAACTGTTTCCCTAAATTGGGACTTCCGATTTCTGGAATTGAAGCTGATAACCCCATAGTGTGAGGCTCTCTGCCGAGAGCTGGGCCGAGAGCTCGGCAGATAGAGAGCCCCTCGGGTCTGTGGGTCCCGGATAAAAAGACTGCCGCAGGTACACAACTGCTGAGGAGCATGTCATGAAAAATAACTAAATCTAGGCAATAATATTGTTTTCATAAAAAAATAAAGAGATTGGCGCCCACATTGTGTTCATAGAGGATGAGAAGTTCAACCATGGGAGAATAAGAATGATTCCACCATGCTTGAACCATGCCTTAATTGAGCGCACATTACTCAGTTGTTGGGCAAAGATTCAGGTTGTTTCCAAATGCTTCTTAAACCATACAGCAGGGATGGAGTTGCAACTCGCAGATATTTACTGACCAAAAAGGAAGAAAAAAAAGTTCAACTAGAACACGTTACCAGCCAAAATATTACATTATGTGTGTTACTAATTGTGGCTGGTTCTCAACAGACTTTTACTTAGATTTTATAACTTTGCTAAGCACTATTTTAGCTATACGCTAATGGTAGTTTGTTTTTGCTGATGGGGTGTGATGGGGTATCGTATTTACAATCAGCACAGCTGAATACTTTATCTTTGCCATGCAATCTCATTCTCTTTTCTTGACACGTTTGTCTTAAGTTTAGCGCGTGACTGTACTTTTATACGTGGAGTTACTGGTATCTACAGTAGTTCAGAAGGCATTCGGTATTGGAAGTATATTTATACCTTTTATGGATGTTTGAGAGCTGGAATCGTGAAGTTTAGTTGACATGATTCCCCCATGCCGAGAGTTGAAACCAGAGTTACAAGTTCAAACCATACCAAGGTCTCGTTTAATCCACCACTTTTTATTACACACAACCATCGTTAATAAGCAAGGAGTAGACACGATTCAGCAGGTGTGACGCGAATCAGATTTGGTCTGTGTGTCTGGTTTGTTGAGTTCGTTCACGTTGATTCGAATTCTAAAAAAAAGTGAAAAACGTCCTTGGGTGTTTCTATGTTTGAGCTTGAAGCACGAATAAACAATTATTGTCTGCTCATGCAAAATGCTTTCACTGCTTACTATCTAATTCTCAATCTTGTTATAAATTGTGCACTCAAAATATTCAGATACAAAATGTATTTGGCTTGAAAGGAAGTCGAACATTCGTTGTGTCTCCTATTATCTAATGCTTTCGTACTACAGATATAAAAAAAACTGGCCAAAAGCAAGGGGATATAATAATTCGACCCCACCATTCTTGATCTATGTTCAGAAAGATTTTGCAAATGCTATTTGTCGCTCTTTTTATCTCGTTGTTCCACTCATCTGTTTTCATCTGCATTTTGCCGTCGATTTATCACGTGTTTGTCAGTGGCGCACCCAAGTGGAGCCCCCCCCCCCCTTTTTTTAGTCCAATGATTTGACATGGGGCCAATTTTCGAGTAGTATAGGGGTGTAAATGGCGCCAGCAACGTCAAAATAGTCCCCCAAAAAAGTAATTATTTTCTGCGGCCACAAATTTTGGGCAACATTTTTTGGGAAAAAAAAATCAAACTTCCAAAAAACATTAAAAAAAATTGTGAGCCCCTGTCCCAAGCCAAATCCTGGATGCGCCACTGATGTTTGTCTGTCTGTCTGTCTGAGTGTCAGACTGTTTGTTGGGCCGGTCCTGTATAAGATGGCCTTGGCTGACTTTCTTTGATCTCTTAAAAAAATTCAGTGACCTGGCGTACTTGCCTCGGCTCGAACTTGGGGAAGCCTTCTGCATTTCTCCCCCACGTAACACTACAGTGGCAAGAATGCCTTGTTTTGGCACCTGCCTTGCTTCTGTTTGGAGAAAGTTATTTAAACTCTGGGTGACGGGAGTAACCTTAGAGTCGAAAACTTCCAAGAATGCCTTACAACTTGGGGTAGGAATAAACAAAAGTAACGTCAAGCACGCAACGATACTTGGGTTGCAATTTGTACCAGTCAATCAGAACAAAATACTAGGCTCCGCAAGGAGCATTGGCACTTGGGTATTTCCATTATTTCAAACTGCCTTTTTTCTTCTCATATAATTTGCCCAACAGGACAACACACATGATATACATACCGTTTTATTGAGCAGAATAAGTTCAATTCGTAAAGTCCATGTGTACAGTCATCAGCTCTGGGTGGGGGTCGCCGGTGTCGATACCGCTATCGAGTGTCGGTAATCGATACTCTGATCACCAGGCGGCCGGCTGCTGTCAGCCGAATAACGAGCCGTTATGTTGTGTCAACATTGGATCAGTATCGAAACACGACCGGCTATACGTTTGTGTCCGTCTGTCAGCGCCATAACTGAAGGCGTAGGAATTTATATGCGCCGGAGGGAATTCAGTTGCGTCGTTATTTTTACGAGCTTATGTTCCACAGAATTAGTTTAGCTGTCAATTCGTTTATGACTGCTCGTTGGTTTATTCGACAAATGATTCCGAGTAATGATCAAGGGCAGGTATAAGCTGCTATAAGCAAAGGGATCCGACAATAACATAGGGCCTATCCAACAACAATTAGGTCAGCAAACATTTTCCATTTTCCTTGTATGTACATATGGAAAAAGTTTAAATTAGGTTCAATTACAATTACGTTAATATATCATTCGTATAACTTGTACTCCGTTGGCTCTATATTTATTATAGTAGTCATGGGCGTCACCAGGATTTTTTTAGAGGGGGCAAGCCAATTTTCTCCCCCCAAATCCCCATATTTCCAAGCATTTTCCCGATTGATCATTTGTTCGCAGGTGGGCAGGGACATTTGCCCCCCCCAACCCATTAAATTTACAACAATAATGATTTCGCGCGTCTTCTTTCCCCAATTCTTTTCATCTTTTTCCCCACTTTTTTTGTGCTTGTCCGGGGGGGGGGGGGCAACTTGCCCCTTGCCCTCGCGACGCCCATGATAGTAGGTGAAAACTAGGCAATACTGCACATTATATAATTAGGAAAATGAAGATTTTGATGCCGATTATTTTGACACTGAGAGACGTCGATTTTAGCTTCAAATTGCCACTTGAACCTTATTTCGAAATACCGTCGGCGAAGTCCTTTCACTGTTGTTGCACACCAATAGATTTTGTACATCTATAACTCTAGGCCAACAATCGTCTTTAAATTGTCCTTTAGTTGAGATCTTTTTTTCCAATGCTTTAAACCCCAAGGCTATTTTGACACAGCTTTTGTTTGCTAACTTTCATTGCGATACAGTCTCACCCGCAAAAGTCTGAAGTGTTTTTTGATAATGAACTCTTCAGACGTCTTGAGAGTATCAGGGCAGACGGTGTTTACAATGGTCTGGAAAATCCTGACAAAACAATTGAGTACTCTCAGGCAAAATACTCGTTGGTATCGGGTGGGATTAACCCCTTGAAGTACCATGGGAACCAGCATGTGGTATCCATGGCAACGGCAGAGACTGGCGCGCAACGTTGTCATCAGCTGAACAGAAGGCAATTTGTTGTCATGATGGAATTTGGAATCGGGTGCATTGGACCTCTATCACTTTTGTATTTAAATGTTACTGTCTTAGGTTTTCTTTTAAGTAAATGAACATTACTATCATTTGAAAGGAAAGTCAACGGAATTGCATGAAATGTTTTAGGCTAAGTGAAAGATTATTGCTTGGTAGTTTTCCAAAAAAATAAAATAAAGAAGCAATAGATGAAAGTAAGGCAGATTTAGGAGGTGGTTAGGGTGGATAACTCCCTCTTTCCGTCGATAAAGTGGACAGACAAATCCCGTCTGTTTTTCCCCCAAACAACCTTAGACATGTAGCAAATCTCAGTTCATTGTGAATGTTGACTTCTAAACCGCAGTCACAACTTTTAAACTTCCTTGTTTTCTTCACTGGAAAAAAAATATGAGTTTATGTCCTGTCTGTTCTCCATGCCGATTAGTTTTGGTGTTCTGAGAAAAAAATAACCCTCCACTCTCGAGAATGTTATCAGAATTAACTTTCTTTTGGGGAGAGTTACAGATAATGCCCCAACATTTCATCATCCTTTGCGCTCACTGGCGCAAGGAGAGTACCAGGGACGACGTATGGTAATCCTTTGACACATTTTTCTGAATAAAAGATTTCATCTCATCTGCCTTATACATGTAGCGAGTCGTCCATTCAGAAAGCTCTGTCAAGTGGAAACGGGACCAGTTGCAATGATATGAGAAGCTACCAGTTAGACTCAGTGGGGGCATAGATCCATGTTAACCGGTACCGTCCGTCCCTCACACGTTGCACTGTGCGGTTGTTCGTTATTGTTGGTTAAAATTTTGGGTGTAATAAGTTTCATGTTCAGACTGAGGAGTTGTACATACCCAACCTTATCTTAGGATGAAGCATTTTGCAGGCCTTGGTCTTCTGATATATCGTAAGTACAGATATTTAGAGTGAGTTAATTAAGGGTTAATTCTAACGGGGCAGAGCAGGATATTTTGCTTTAATTCCCGCACCACAAGACTCAAATTGAGAATCTGTGTGAAAACGATGACCAACTTTACTTGATCACCGTTTGTCTTAACACACAGTGGATCTTCTAAGATCTTTTTCCGTGGCTAAATTGTGTGACAATCAGTCAGAAAACGGCAGATGAACTACTACATATTGAGCAAGAGCGACATCTTCACGTAGGCCTGAGTCCTAGGTTGCTTGTTTGATTTGTGATGTCACCCTCCCACCGTGTAATTTTTGTATTTTAATGTTTTAACAACCTACCGAGTACTGTACATTGTATTTTATTTCTTTTTGTCATTTTAACTAAATGTCAATAAAGGTATTTCAATATATAAACTCCCTAGGGGAGTCAGGTTGGCGTAGTGGTACTTTCCTCGCCTTCCACCACTGTGACCCGGGTTCGAATCCCGCCTGGGCCAATATGTGGATTGGGTTTTCAGTCCCTACCTGATTCCGTGGGTTTTCCCCAGGATATTCTTCTGGGCTTTTCCTCCCACCTCTAAAACTGTAATTTCTTCTCATTGTCTTCTCTCCACAGGTTTCTTCAGGCTTGCGAGCTACAGTGCTTAGGGCGCTTTTGAGGAATCCTTGGTTTCATTACCAGAAACGATTAATAATAATAATAATAATAATAATAATAATAATAACACTGCAGTCTTTTAAACGTGTGTTCATACAATTTAGAAAACGAAGTGAGGGCGGGTGTTCCCCCAAGATCCGGGGAGAGGGGGGAGGGGCAAAGGGGCAACTTTCTTCCCCCCCCCCCCCCGGCGGATTTTTTGGAAAGAATTTTTGTCAGTAAGTATTTCCATAAATAGTTAGAGAGTTCTGACATCAGCCCCCCCCCCCCAAAAAAGCTCAAAACTATTACAATGCGCCGTGAAAATCGGCATAGATTTTCCTGTATGCACAATAATGGTCAATTTTGAAGATAGGTGCCTTCCACACTTTTTGATTTTACGGAGGCCAAGTGTCTGGAGAAACAAAAATGTCTACATTTCGGCGCGGATGTGCGGTTCCCCCCCCCCCCGACATCAAAAGCTGGAAACGCTACTGGTGGTACACTATAACAAATTCTTTCAAAATACAGAACCGTAAAAACTGCCACATTATGAGGGTATAGTTGAGCTTTCTGCCCCCCCCTAATTTAGTACAAAATGACGGTGGTACTGTCTTCACAAAAATATACCCACATTTTCCCCAAATATAATTAGCCGGAAACAAAACGAACTAAATGTTGCATAAGATGACTCAGCATATAGTCATACCATGGCATGACTATGCTGGTACGTGTGGTATAGTACCAGACTATACCCAGCACGATTTGTGACAGGGGGCTACCCCCATGTCCCTGTACCCTATACACACCCTAGACTATTGCTACCTAGCACCCCCCCCCCCCCACATATCTCAATAGGAACTATAGATTCCTTTCAACTTGTAAGCCTTCAGCTTTTAGTGAGCCAGTGTGTTCACAGGGTTTCGTAAGATCCTTTGTTAATAATGTACATGACTAATCGTGTTGATATATTTTTTTCTAGCCGGGGTAGAATTCTGAGAACACATTTGAAATGTAATAGTTATAACTGTTATGTTGTTCCGACTCAACCATTTCGTGTTTTAGAGGAATATTTTGACGCCCTGTCAGCAATTGTTGCAATAAGCTTGGTGCAGCGTTTTGCGTTCACAAAAAAACACCAAAAGTTTGTTTTATTCTTTTGATACAGATTTATGCTGTCTATATGGAGCATCAGGGGAGACGAACCAGACCAATCTTCACGTTGCATCATTCAGCATGCGCGGTGCTTCAGGTCAGGTCAGCTTCTTTGAGGATGGTCCTGGCCAAGACGTCACCATCAACGTTGCCCTGATAGGGCTGGAGCCGGGAACCTATACCTGGGCAGTCCATGAGAAGCCGATGATCTACGGGCAGCAGCCAGTTTGCGGTGACGCCCTCATCGGTGGAGTCTATACACACGGAGGGGATCTGAGTGCCGTGGAGAACACCACCAGAGTGTCTGAAAGTGGGAGTTGGAATGCCAGTTACTCGAACGCAGTGATAAGCCTCAAAGGGCCGCAAAGCATCACGGGTAGGACCCTGGTACTGCAGGAGTCATCGTCCCAAGAGAAGTACTGCGCCATGATAGCCAACTCTCGCGAGATGATCACGGCAGTGGCGAGATTTGACGCGCCTTTCGCCGGCACGGTGACCTTCCGCCAGGAGAGAGACAACCCGGAAGCAGAGACCGCCATTTTGGTAGAATTGTATGACGTCACTGATCCCTTGACCTCGATGACGTATGCTTGGCGGGTCAGCAGCAACAGCGGCTACAACCACGACATGGACCTGGCGACTCGGTGTACGGAGACAAGCTCTGATGTGTACAACCCCATAGGAATTGACGCAATGGCTTGTGGGATCGACGATCCATCCCGTTGCCCTATTGGACACCTTACCGGTAAATTCGCTGACGTCACTGTGGAACCCCTCCCCATAACCGTGACGCGTTATTTTATCGACACCAACTTGCCGTTATCCGGTGAAAATTCGGTGATGGGTAAATCACTCGTGTTCAGCGACGCTGTGGGTGATTCTGTGGCTTGCTCTCCTGTCTTAGAATTAAAACCCAAATCGGTGGAAGCTCTGTTCAGCGTCAGGAACGTATCTGGGACCATCAGGTTTAGTCAGAGGTCGCCTTATGACGCCAGCAAGATCACAGTGGACCTGGAGAACCTACGAGGATTGGGGACGGGTATACACCTCCAAGAACTTCCACCGCCTCCTCGCACCTACGCCAGCGACTGGCCAGCTGGACCAGACAACGTAGCCGGCCATCATAACCCGTACGGCATCGGGCCTGCACCGCCTCCGGGCACCGGTACCCATGACCAGTACGAGGTAGGAGATTTGAGCGGGAAATTCGGCCTCATGACGGGATTCAACCACTTCAACAGCACCTATTTGGATTGGAATCTACCTCTGTTTGGAAGAAAAAGCATCATTGGCCGATCGTTGGTGATTCATAACATTGATGGTGAACGGTGGCTGTACGCCGCCATCGGTTACCCAACCAAGAGAAAGATTGTCAAGGCTGTCTTCAAGGCGCCCTCTGTTGGTAAGATCGTGATGAGTCAGGCCATCGACGATCCCTATGCTGACACCAGTATTTTCGTCGAGATGGCCTACGCGGATGGTTCGGACACCACTATGGGCCACGACTGGCACATCCATACACAATCCGTGGCTGATGATTACATCTCTACTAACGGTCGCTGCAGCAGTTGCGCCGGTCACTTTAACCCCTTCGGCGCTGATCTCGGTCCAAATTACACCGAGTGCTCGCCTGAATTCCCCCAGCGGTGCGAAGTGGGAGATCTGTCCAGGAAACACGGCCAGCTTACCATCACGAACCAGATGAACCTCGGAGCGGGCAAGTTCTTCTTCATGGAGACCGGGTTGCCGCTTAGCGGTGTACACTCTATCGCCGGCAGGTCTATCGTCATCCACGCTGCCGATGGAGGAAGTCCGAGGATTTCCTGCGCCAATCTCCTGGAGGTACCACCGACGGAAACCACCGCCGACCTGTGGTCCGAAGGACCCGTGTCTGGGGACATATCCTTCCAGCAAGAGTCCGTCTTCGACCCTGTCCAGATACACGTCAACGTGGAAGGTCTAAGCAGCCTCGCAGGTGGATGGCACGTCCACCTGCTGCCAATAGACGAGGACGTAGACTCGGCACCGTGCGGGCCCGCGTCGGTCCAGGGACACTACAACCCATTCGGCGTGGTTGGCTCGCCCGCCTACGGCACGCAAGACATGTACGAAATGGGCGACCTGAGCGGCAAATTCGGGGGGTTTTCTGACTCGCCTGACGCCTGGAATCACGTCTACTACGACACCAACCTGGCCCTGGAAGGGCCACGGAGCATTATCGGACGATCCCTGGTGGTCCACAAGAGCGCTGACGGGTCACGTTGGGTTTGCGCAACATTGCATCGTAAAACGCAACAAGACGACTTCATCATGAAAGCCAAGGCTGTCATAACCACCTCCGATTACACTGGCTATGCTGTACTGGTAAGTCAAACATGTGCAATACGTATTATAAACGCGGCTCAGTCTCAGCAACTCAGTTTGGGGGAGTTTTGAGGGCGCTACAGGTAATAGAAACAGTGTGTCAACCAGCTTTAAGTAAGTTTTTTTTTTTTTCAATTGCAGAGTCAAACAAGATATCACACAGGGGCCTTGGGAGACACGACCGTGGATTTTGGTTTGCAGTCAAACGTCGCTGAGGTTAGTGGAATTTTATTCCTTTTCCTGGCTTCGTAAACGTAGTGTTTATGACTTATGATCACATTAAGTCTACTCTCTGAAGGCCAAATGTTTGCCTGATATAAATTTCCAAACTCGTCTGGAAACCAAGTTGGATTTATCCCTTTACAAAAACTTTACTCGCTCGATACTAGCAACCTGCAATCGTCGAAACGGTAATCGTCCAAAGCGTTTTAGGGATCAAGGCGGGCGCGGACATCCGGGATTTTTCTTTACATTGGCTTGTCTAGCTCCCAGACCATGCTCTTGAAAATCATTGCGGTTCTTGAGCCTGGATGGAGTGCATGCTGAATATTAACACATAGCAACTGAATGGTGTGAAAATGTATAGATACGTTTTCATCGGATGATCTCACTTCGCTCCAACCAATAGACCATTGTCATGTTGCGGTCGTCGTTATTTTTCCCATTCAAATCAACGTAACCAAAGCGAGGCTGGAAGGAAAAATAGTCTGGTTCCTTTTTTTCACAAACACATTATCATTCAGTACTATTACTGGATACGGGGAACATGACTGAAATTGTGGCAGCATAATCTATAGACCCACATGCCCAAAGGTGAGACAAAAAATACAACAATTATGGAAAGTTTGTGGCATCGAAACGATTTAGTTTAAATAAAGTGGACGTTAATTGGCTGCAAAATAGAACACTTTCGACCTTTAGGACATAATTGATGAGTTACAAACACGTTTGTCGTGACAGGAGGACACATTTTACTGGAACTTACACCCAGGGCAAGTAGATGACGATACCTGCTTAGACTCGTCATCAATCTTCAACCCTCACGAAGTGTCCATGGTTGCGGTGAGTTAAAAATCAATGGCAACGTTTTTTTTTTCTTCTTTTTTTTTACAATTGAGGACGCTGTAACAATGCTATTTCGAGGTATAAACAAACATGAATCAAGAAGATTGATGTGAATTTATGTAAATTTTCTTTTACCACATTTCCAAAATTACATTTTTTTTTTACAATCGCTGTATATATATATTTTACATCCAAGAAAAGATACTGAATGGCTTAAATAACCGCAATGTTTCTATCGTTTGCAGAAATTATTTGATTCAGAGATGTTTTGATCAGCAGATGATCCTTTACCATAGACATTTGTACACATGCCGTTTCTGGTTTTGAGTTTAAATATGAATTTCTAATCTAGTACTTTGGAGCATATTGACAAATACATGTTTGCCGGTTGTAGACTTTTTTTCGGTTTTTCGTTTCGATATAAATTCCTTAACACGTTCTCTTTAAAACGTTCTCTTGAAATCGTTCTCTTTAAAACGCTCTCTCTAAAACACTCTCTTTAAAACGCTCTCTTCGAAACTCTCTCTTTAAAACGTTCTCTTTAAAACGTTCTCTTTTTAACGTTCTCTTTAATTCTTTCTCTTTAAAGCGTTCTCTTTAAAACGTCCTCTTTTAAATGAAATTGACATTTCGCAGGAATATGGCAGTCAGTGCGATACGAAATCACAGCTCCGTTGTGCGGTGGGTGATCTGACGGGCAAGCACGGCAACATGAGTAGTGCCGTCAAACGCGCCGTCTTCACCGATGTCAACCTGCCACTCACCGGTCAAGATTCAGGTAGATCAGATTTTACGGAGGATGTACTCTTAATAATTTTATATTTATTATCTATTTATAATAATATATTGTATTTAATTAAATTATTACAATAATACTGTGCATGATTACAAAAAGGAATTTCATTGCTAAATTAACTAGACGAGATAACTTGTTTGCTGAAATAGCATCATTGAAAAAATTATCTTGAAGAAAAAACTGACAGAAGTCGTTTTTTGTTTAACATGTGAAAATTCCGTCTTTTTGTACTTTAGTTTTGGGCCTTTCCCTTCATTTGATATCAACAAACACTGGTCAATTTGCTTGCGGGACCTTGGAGCCAGATCCAAGCACGGGAATAGCCGAATACCTGTCATATCCTAGCACCACAATATTCGATCCGTAAGTACATCGATATGTTCTATGCACATGTTGTACGTCCAGACCACTGTCAGAGTATCGATACTTGTATTCCGAGATCGACAGTTCGGTCCTCTTTTGCCGTCCTTGTACGGCCTTTAAAAGTGTTAAACCTGTTCCCCACTTTTAAAGGCCTTGTACGGCCTTTAAAAGTGTTACTGGGATCTTATTCAGTTATCAGTGAAGTCTAGGCAAACGAAAATGGAAGCAAGGACACAACTTTTCCCCTCAAATTCAAAATGTGTCCCTAAAATTTAATCAAACCCGTTTAGCCATGACGATCAAATTCTTCATTTTGTCAAACTTCCTTCAACACAGATACAAATTCAGGCAGGCCATGCACGATCATATGACGAATGCCGAAATGTGGCAAATAGTTGCCACGCAAGAGCCACAGAATAACCCAATGAACGACTGCGCAGTGCTAAAGTTCTACTTTATTGGTAAGTTAGAACGCCCGGATTTGGTCGTAAGCTCCGCCCACTTGTGGTTTATGTACATTATTCACAGTGTTTGTGACTGAGTTTGAGAAAGCTGATGTGGTCACCTGACCGCAAGTCCTGATTGATTGGTCAATGCGCACTGTTCGATTGACAGTTAGGAAGGATTAAGTCAACAAGAATTATGAGGGTAAAATGACATAACGAAAGCAACAAGTTTATATATTTCAAAGTCGTCAGCTCATTTGTCGTAAAAACTTTTGAAGACGACATTGTTTTACTTTTATATTTAGGCACAGGCTTGGATGATATGGATCGTGAGTTCAAGCAGAAAGCGAACTCCGACGAGCTTGGGGAATACTCGCCTACGTCCCAATGCAAAGGTGGGTCAAATCACCAACATTTAATTTTACCAACTACTCTCAGTGATGTAGGCTAACAGTCACGTGACACAGATATGAGTAACCCCCAAAGTCCAGTCCTTATAATCTACCAAGAGACAAAATTTGCACAGACTATCAGAAAGCACAGCATTACTTAAGGGCCTGATATTTTCGTTTGAAAAATACATGACATCTATAAATATTATAAATTCAACCATCCCCGTCTGTGTTAAACTCTCCCAATTTTTTCCCTGACATATCTGTGTCTTTATTTTCGGCAACAAATTGCGGTGGGGTTTGTCCAGGTAAAGCACATGCATTAATTTCCTCTGTATGCCAGAAGTATCTATTGACATGTACATTTCATTTGATGGCTTGATTTAAAGTTATTTAACCTGTATATTAATAATTCTCCACTTTACCAGATGTCAGCGGAGGCTCGAGCCGAGCGACTACCGGTGGATCTTTCGTGTTCTCGGTACTACTCGCCCCCTTCTTGGCCCTTCGGCTGCTAAACTAGCCTCAACATCGATGTCTTTCAAATTCCCACCAAGAATATTGTGCTATCTCGATGTATAAGCAGCATAAAGGAAGAGTTCAAACCGTGTCACTTTCCAGTAAAATGACATGTTAGGTCCCAAGTAACAGGAATTAACAATGATTAATTTTAATAGCTTGTCACTTACTTGAGGTTGAATGATTTCTAATTGACTCGTGATGACTTAAGAATGACTTCCGATGACTTGAGAATGACTTGCGGGAAATGTATTACAATAAATGTAGGCCTATTTAGAATTGGAACCATCTATTTTTCAACAACACAGCAGAAACAACAGGTCTTTGTGATAAAATAAAGAAAACAAACGTTCACTTTTGATTCGTTTGTGACCTTTAGAGACCTTTTGATTATGTGCGAAGTCTTTCCGCAGCTCTTTTTTTTACTACAGTTTTAAAGCCTTGACCATAGCACTTTTGTGTGTTAGTTCGTACCTATCACCCGAGCACTTGTGACATCTAAACAATGTTCAAAAGATATGTGTTCCTGACGACCAGCTGTTCTAAGGAAGCGCGCCCTCACCTGATATGAATTATTTGTAAATAAACTTTCCCACAAACAAATGGACTCTCACGACGTCACGCAGCTTATGAAATATTGTCCAATTACATGATATACAAATGGACGCGGAATGTGCAAAATCTGAGACAAACTAAACTTAACGTACAAAATTCATTAGGGTAGACTAAGGGGCGTGGCTAACACGCAAACGGCGAGCTTTGAGCGATTAACATTTTCATCTTCGTTTGTTAGACCAGCTGTGATTTTTTTTTCCAACTTTTTTTCTCCCCTATTTTGTTTTTGACGTTTTGTAACTACTAACACATCGTTTATTAATATTACGTTTATTCGGTTCAACATTAGGCACATTAAAAAGACAAACTTAATGTTTACAGTTTATATTTCTTAAATAAGGACGGTGTATATGTTTTTGAAATATATATAATATATTTGAAATAAATGGTTGGACATTTTTTCTGTCACTTATTTATCACTTATTTGTTTTCGTTCGAGTACTTTTAGTTTATGAGCTTTTTGTGTCATTTATATTTGTACACGAATGATAAAGCTAATCCCCTCAATAAGTAACTCCACTGGGTGGTGGCGTATCGGGGGGGGGGGGGGGTCACGTCCCCAAACAGATGTCTGTGCCCCCATTTAAAATCTTGAATCCAGTTTCCCCCTTCAAGATGAATGCACCCCTCCCCCAATCCCCCAAGTTTAACCCTTGTTACGTCACGCCACTTGGGCGTGGTCGTTCCCAGGTCCTGGGCCAGCACAACCCCACAGTGAACCGACCAGACCCCCTTCCCATCCCAACCCCCGGATCCGCAAAATGTGTTCGCGCCGCAGAAAATACGAGAAAGATGCCAACCACAGTAACACTTTTTCAGTCGCATAAAAAATACCACTATTTAGATCAGAGCTGTTTACGTCACAGGACCCTCACAAAAGCAACCGAAAGTAAGTACAAACGAGAAAAAAATTCAGTCATGTCGTTTGAACGCGGACACAGAATCATGCGATCAAACCCTGAATATACTCGACCCCAATTTCTTTGATACAAATCGAGGCACTCCTTGACTTTCTGCGCATTGGGTGAATAGCAATCGTTTTTTGTGTGTGTGCAACTTTCTATTCCCGGAATGGAATCGAGGGGAACTGCTGCACCCTGGTACATGTTTGTCCACTGAACCGTGCATGTTTTAGTAAGATCGACGAAAAACAACATTCCATAAATCTATTGTGATAGGTGGCAGCATAGCACCTTATTTAAGCCCCTGGTTTCCCAGCACTATATGGAGTATATACCTCGCTTTATTTCCCTTTTAAGGTACAACGAAGCAAAAGAAGTGGAATTTGAAGAGTATGTACATAAGACTTGTCTATTCAGTGGGCCACACCCACCGATATCGTGCCAGACTTGAATCAAGTCTAGTTCAACACAAGACTTTATATTGTTGCACACGTTGGGGGCGTGTCATGCACGAACCGTGGCCGACTTGGTCGTGACAAGCACACACCTGATATGAATGGAATATCACGTCACGTTCTTGTGATTGTTGTGGACACAGATAAGAAAAAATGACAAATAATCCAGGTAATAACGTGCAGGCAGGGGTGCTTGTTAACCTGGCTCGCACAGTGTCCTACAAGAACGTGGGTTCTGTAGTTACTTCTCGCTACGGACATTCATTAACGCGGAAGTGATCCGTGTTCGTCAGCCGAATTAATGCCAACAGCGTGCTAGTATCGCGTGTAATAATCCTCTGTGCATATATACGTCCAAAAGGGCACTCCAGTTGTAATTCACGGGTATTTAAGCATCGCGCTCGAGTACGGGATAGAGGTGACTTCCCCCTGGATCGCATAACGAGAATTGTAAGCGGATCATTCACAAGATGGAATATCTGGTCAAGAGCTGCATCGTGTGTAAGTATACTGCTCGTTAGTTCTGTTGAGACTAAACAATTTGGTGTAGTAGTAAATGTTTGTCTTAGGTGGTAACCGAGATCAGTGAAACGGTCGATTTGTGTAGCGATTCATGAACGAGGAAACGAATATTTTTTGGAACTTGGTAATGCGCTAAGACTGATTCAACTCGCTTTCTGTTTCAGGTGCGTTCCTCAAAATTTAATCTGAATGTCAGAATTGAATCTGTATTAGTCTTTAAATAAGATATGGACACATAATGTACATGCCTTAATGGTTCACAGATATTACTATTAGATGCTTCTGAACTGCCTATGAGTTATGTGTTATGTTAGGGCCATCAAAGCGAAACATTTGGCCTTGAGGGAAGTTTGAAATTGTTTAAGCATGGAGCTGTAATGGAGCTCCATGGTTTAAGCAACTACATTTTTTTTAAAATTTGAACGAGCTTTATTCGAAGTTCCCCTAAGTTCTTGTCGATTTAGTGCCTCTAAAGAATAGTTGTATAGGTCTCTCTATTTTCTTCTATGAAGTCATAGAAGAAGATACTATTTCATTATCATGGGGATGTCTAGAAATGTAATAATTAAGTTTTAAGCAGGCGATACAGTTGAGTTCGACGCCACGACACGGTCGTTCAAAATGTCAACTGCATGCCCAAACGAAAAATGACTCTACATGTATGAAGCGCTGAAGCAACATTTACATAGCAATACAGGTAGCCTACTGTGTTGTTAAATAATCCAAAATGTACACATTGTTATGACTGGCTCGCAATGAATTAAATGTGCATTCTCCACTATTGCCCACTTTGTATTGCTTATTGACTGTGTGTACAATATCATCATAATCTTTACTATTCCGAGGGCCCATGATATAACACTGCAACCTACAACACTTGACAAAAAACGACACGTGAGCTCAATGCATATCGATTCTCTTTTATCAGCCATCTTGCCCTCGATCGAACCCGAAGCACTGAAAGGAAAGAGGAATAACAATGACCGAAAAAGTATTGACAGTTTTTAACAATAGCCTGAATAGGAACTAGGCACTATATAAATATCCACCTCGATGATATAAAATGTGGCATGTGGGCACTATGGTCAACCGCTTATAAAATAGCAACACATTTTCGTTCCAGTAGAAACTGCTTTACTGCCCCTTGCACCAACTCGTAATAGCCACAACAAAGCCCACAAGGAAAGACATGTGTATTTAGCATTACCCATTTCATTTTTTCCTCAACAAATTCAGGGTTCAATCATGTCTTTCATTGTGTTTTTGAGTTGTCACGTATTTCCAACGCCCAGCTTTCAACACATATATTTAGGCCTAAATAATCCTCTTAGTGTTTGTCATGCTTATTCAGCAAATAGGTGAATCCGTATAGTTGGGTAATAACTCAATAGAGTTTACTTTGGCATGATATTTCCCTCAGCTTTTTACCAGTAAATTTTCATTTAACTTCCGTCTAATGTGCATTAAGCCTGCTTAGTCACTGTGCTTTGTGTACTCAACCATTGTCCAGAGCAAGAAGTAGGTCTGTCGGGATTAAAGGTCACTTTACATGCAACACGTTGAATTCGACTGGACCAATAGGAAACACAGTCCGCAAACTCTGTAAGCCTACTACTACATACCCCATTCGAGTTCTCTGCCAGAGACTTTGAACCTTGTAAACACAGCCCCATTGTGATATGTGGGGCAAAACGTTATCAGCAATTTTTGAAACTTAAATGGTTCATGAAATGATTTTGTTTCATGAAACATGTTTTGTGCAATTTTCTACTCCTCTTAAATGATGCATACCTTTTTGGTCAATGTTATTGAAAAGAGCACTTTAATCATTTAACATTTTCCGTGCTCAGTTTCCGTACAACTGAGGGCGCTGTTGTCGTGATGTCATTTCAGGAAGACACTGTTCAATTTAGGGGCTTTCTGTTCAATTACTGTCAACCCTAAAAATGTGTTCTTTGAACACACCGATGAGAAAAGTTTGCTCATTGGCTTACTGCCATGTACTGACACAACAACGAATCACCAAAGATCAAAAGAATTACCAGTCACAGCATAATATCAACAATTCTGGGAACTTTTGGTGCTGTAACATTGAAATGACATCACACTTTTGCTCATGAATATTGAAGTTCACATTAGCATAAAAACAAAAAGGCACCAAGACGCACTTGAAAATGGCACACAAAATTGAAAATAAGGTTAAACGGGGCACAAAGGTGCATTTTCAGGACATTGCATGGACCCTTTAAGAATCAACACATAAGTTTAGATCTGTATTTGTGCGTTATTTTGACTTGCTTGTTGAGTAGAGCTGACACCCTGCACTTTGGATCACATAATCTTTTCTGGAGATAAACGGTGGTCAATAATTTGGTCCAGCGATAAAATAATAAATCAACAATAATTGCATTGTCACGCAGATCGAGCACAGTTTAAAAACTTCTGTTGGAAAAAATGATCATCACCCAAAGTTTTGAAGTACGTCAAATGATCGATTGTGGCGTGCCTATAGAGTTTGGAGTTGTGGCATATTATCAGAGTCATGTGTACGTATTTATAAACCTGGAATTAATCATCACCAATGTGATTTAGGTCTGTCGTTATTGCCTTTGGGGGGAATGACTTTGGAGCAAAAGATTTCTCCTTTGTTGCACAATCAATGCACGGTCTATTTTGGGGGGCAAGGCCGCATGAGTTTGCCTGATATCCATAGCTGCAATAGTGGAAATCAATTCAGAACCACAGACGCGAAAACCCAGTGTGGGTGAACACAGGAAAAGTGAAAATCGCCTAGCAGTGAATTCATACAGCATGCATTGTAGTTGTATGGCTCTTTTTATGCCCCATCAAAAAAATCACGCACGCATTTTATTTCCACTTGGGCAAAGTGAAGAATACAAGTATGAGGCCAGTAGAGGTGGCAAAACCCCAAAAGCATAGCTTGTATTGGGCATGCCGTTACAATACAGACGAACTATTACAGAAATATAATAATTATATTTCTTAGCAAAATAAACAAAGTTATCAGTAATGGGCTACGAGTAGGATCGCCATACAAAGTTCGATGGGCAGAGACACGTATAGTATAAGGTTCAATTTCAGTTTGCGTTCATATTATATGACCTTGAACATCTAAGAGAGAATGGTAAATTATTCCATATACACTTAGACGTGATGACAAGTCGTTAGATAGTCGTATTTTGTCCACATGGTCCGCAATGAAAATAAAATCACATCCGGTACTGAATGTGTGCATTTCTATGGGAAGGTTTTCGGATAGCATTTGCGCGCATTGGCTAACTGCGGTCTTAAACAGCTGCAGCCAGATGCTTTATACATTGGTCATGATAAGTTACCCAGAATGCCAACCCCACTTCCTTCACAAGATTCTGTGAAGCTCATCAGCGTATCCCCGCGCCCTGTTTGCAGGGCGGGGGGTACGAGCGAAGTCTAATATACACTCAACCAAAAAAAGGAAGTCGTGGTTCACATTCGCCTTGCACGTATACAAAAGTTCAACTTTTTTCGATACCATTTGTCATAAATTGCAAAATTGTGTACACGTTATCACTGTTTTGGGCCACATAAAGAGTATGGCAGTATTGCTAAGGAATTTCTGTACTGATTAGTCGTTATTTGAGCGAGGGGTGCTCAGTAGTTTTTGAGTTAGACAAAAAAGTAGTGGAACGGTGACTTTCTTTTTTGGTTGAATGTAGTTTAGGTCTGGAGTATTTAATGTATCGACACGCAGATGTTTTATGTAGCGGTATGTGGAAATATCAGTATAGACCAAGTAGGCCTAAAATTATGGAACCTAGAATTAGGTGAAAATTATGTAGCAGTCAGTATTTTCGTTCATTTGAAAGCTTTTAAGAATTTTATGAGTCATAACATGTCTCAGTTTCAGAATTTCCGCCTTGATCCTTTTTTGTTTGTTTGTGCATATTGTGTCTTGTTTCCTGATAGAGAAGTGAGTTAGAAACATTGAATATGATCCGATTACACAGCAAAGTGAGAATTTTCGTTTCGCAAGAAAAGTTATGTCGGCGAATATTCCTGGTTTTGGCATTCGACAGTGTTTGATCCCTCTGGAATGTACCTGTCTCTTCCAAACACGTTTTTTGTCGACCTGTGAACACATTGAAAGGCTCAGAGTCAGGAGTAAATATTTGCGCTAGGCGTTGGGCTGGTCGTACCATGAACTTCAACAACGTCATAATGGTGATGCCATCATTGAACGACTCATTGGCGCAATTTCATGGTTTTACTTTTTGATTTTTAATTTATAACCTTATGCACCTGCATACATTTTGTGCTTGCGGTTAGTGTTTGCTGAAAATGTTGCCACTATTGCTTATCGAAACTTGTGTGTTAAGCAAAAAACCACTGTGAACCTGTCATGAGCGTGTCATGGCATGACACTTGGCTGGTAACCCATTAATGCTAAGCAACTAGTTTATGTGCTAATATTTTCGTGCTAGGCAGTTCAATTAAATCGGCCTTAATACAATGATCAAAAGCAGGATTAGGTGGTAAGCATGCGACCAGCGCTGCAATGACACATGTTTTAGGTTATTAAAACAAAAATAATCGAAATTCCTCACGAACTGGCACGAACTTGTCCCATATCTCCACAGCTGGCCAGTGTTCGGTCTCATCGTGAAGTTCAACGACGGCATAATCGTGATGTCAACATTAAACGACCATGACACGCGATTACACAAGATTGTCTGGGTCTGAATATGGCCATATTGGTAAATGGCAAGTCACCCTTCCAATTCAATTTGTCTCCCATACACATGACGTCATGTCAGAGTGGGCAACGGCAGAGGATGGGAAAGGCTAATACTACTTCGAAATTACAAGTACCGGCCTGTTAGACCCTTGTAATGGTGTAGTATCTGCTTGGCTGAACATCTTAGGCCACAGGCATGTTTCTAATGAGCAGCAGGACTGTGTTTAATTTAATTATCTCCTTCATGTGGTCATAGAATTTGGTGAAAAGGGCACGGGGAGCAACACACACATTGTCAGGGTCATCGGTTTTTATACTGATGAAATTTCAGGCACATTTGGACGCTCGTTGGTGCGATGAATTTGGCAATTTAGAAAGACTGTCCTGTGTATGAAGCTGCTTATTCAAAACTTTAACTTGATATCATTAGTCCTTTGCCCATTTTGTTTTAAAAAAAACACGAGATCATAAACAAAAGACGAAAATGAAAATGTTCTGATGTACTTATCTTCCCCAATTAAGGTGACTTAAGTGTTCAGAAAGATTTCATATTAAAATAGGCTGCATATACCCTGTATTGTATATGGTTCATCGGGCGAACGCCAATTTTTTTTATTTATAGCGTAAAATTGCGCTGCTCTCGCGAATAAAACAAAATATATTGGCACGGAACATAAGTCTCAAAGCACGAACACACTAAGTCTTGCCTAAGCTCAAATTGTCAGAAAATGTAATAGCAATTGGAGGATTCAATCCGCAAGAGAGGCACTCTAATCATTTGATGAGACAACTACAAATTTGATTGGAGGCCGTAATGATATTCGGCGCCTGAGTTATTGAATCAAGCGACACGAGCCATGCATTACTGTTCAGTCGAATAACCATTGAAAGGCGTGTCGTAATAGTATATCGTAGGGTACATGCCGTGGATATGTCAAAATCAAGTGAATGCAAGTAGCGTATGAAAAGATTTTTTTTTACAAAAGGCAATTCTAATATGTATGGGCGGTGCAATTTTGTTCTTTTCACTGCAATTGAAATGCGAACTATTAAAGCTATTTTTAGATCCAACTTTTTGTCTGCTCAGTCGTAACTGAAGTCTTTTGAGTTTCTGAATCGTGTAAACACAAGTTAAGATTTATCGACGTTTTTGTCCCTAAGGGAGAAACAGTAATACTCGACTCGGTTTAGTGGAATTGAGCTGAAAAGTGCATTTTTTCCTGCTCGATGGTTGAGGCAAAATGTACTAGTTATAGTTCCGTGTTTCTTCCACTTCAGCGTTTCTGGATGGCAGAATTTCTATGAAGTTACAAGTCCAAATTCAGAGCACAGCCAAAAAATCACCGGCCAAAATGAATAAAAGCCATATTTGTCTTCCCAATTATTAGAATCAATCAACCATTGCAGACCCAGGTTAAAATTTCAAATTCCACTTATCAATCGGGGTCACCAGCATGCTTTTCTCACGTAGACAGAATTTTGACCAGCCAAGAAATAAAAAAAAATTAGCAAAAGGCTCAAACCAACGAGGGGACTTGTTTTTTGGCAATTATTTTACCTCGCATTTTTCTAATCAGGCTTCTTAAGATGTGGCCCTAGGCATGCAGCCAAGAACAAACTAAAATGCATTAAACAAAAAAGGGAGAATGTTTTACTTTATTGCGATTGTAGGGGGTCCACATGCGTGTTTTCTTTGTATACTTTTTCTGTCGCTCTGTTCAAATACACGGGGAAATTCTATTCCCTGTCTTCCTTCATTACTTTGACAATGAGAATGCCTGTTTGATGATTCATGAAAGTTGTTTGTAAGAAAGTCAGATCTGAGAACCGAGCAAAAGATCTATTTTATTGCCAGTCGGCGAGGAAACTTGAGGGAGTAGGTGCCACAAACAAACACAGTCGTTCCGATTATTGCGCTTTTCGCCGGATATTGTGCATGTTTTGGACCATTGAGCAGCCTTTCAATCTAAATCCCCCCATCTTTTCAAACCATGACGGGTTTCATGGTTTGGTAGGCAAACAGGCAGGCGCCATATTCGCCCACACTGTCTGTAGTCATGATAATCCAGAGGTCTAGGCCTACTCCAAGCTTAAAAGAGTGCAAAGTGCCCAACATTTTTTTTTTAAATCTCCATTGTATCTAATGGAATGCGAACTGTGAATGGAAACAAACAAGTTTTTGGTGTACAGCGACTTGACTCGTGTCACTCTGCAAAATCGTTGCAAAGTATTCCTTTGACATTCGGGGATCACCAATAAGTTTTCGATTTGCTTTTTTAAAAGAAAAGCCTAAAGAGTCCGGCCGGAATTTGTCCTGGCCGTGAGAAGGTATTCTGGACTGCCACACCAAATTCCTATTTCGCGAAGGTCTCGATACAATCACGAATCTTTCACGTGAAAAGCATGTAGGGGCCTAATTAGTATTTTATTGTTCAGAAATAAAATACATTTCTCTTTCATTGCAAGGTCGTAACCTAGGAGTAGATAGTTTCGTTTGATGAATTGCATTTCAAGATTTTCCAAAATCTGAAGGGCTCTTATCTCAACTACAACCATCGAAAAGACCATTACGTTGGCTCAATCCACGTCTGTTCCCACGGTGGTAGGGTGTGATGCACCTTTGGCACTTCTTCACAGCAATGGTCTCATTTGGAAACTTCACATAATGCAACAGATGCAAATTTATAAGCTGTTACAGATTTTTTAAAACTAAAACTCCTACAGCTATCCATGCTTTAGAAGTGGACTATATCAGACCATTGCTGTATTAATAAGCTGATCGAAATCGATTCATCAAAACAAATTTAAACTCTGCCTTGTGGCGACTTATTTACAGCCTTTTGCTTGCGCTCGTGCGTGACGACTATATCCCAATTTGCCACCTTTTATTCCCTTAAATAGAAAGTGCAGGTTTTTGTTATCCACGGGTCAGGGGGTTCATCATAAAGGTTTGAAAATACCAGTCGGGAGTCACACTGGTCAAATTTTTAGCTTCGCGACTAAGTGTAAGGTCGCCTTTAGCTCGCCCAATGCGTGTCCTGATAGGCTTTATTGAGAATTATTTTCAATGGAAGTTTACCTTTTGCTTCAAGGTTTTTTTGCGGTTGTTTATTCATGCTATCCCGGAAAAATCCCCTGGATTTCTGTAACAATTTCTTTTAAAACATGTTGGATTATTATTGCTCTCTGCTATATAAAGTCTCCCAGGCAAAAGTAGTTTTATTGTACTTGCGTGAGGTGTGCTATTTTTCTTTTGGAATTTGAAAGAAAACAAGTTTGATTGTTATAGTTTGCACTTAATAGTCATGAAAAAGGGGCTAATCTAGCCTATAGACATAACTTCAGAAAATTCTCGACTGTGTTGACTTTTGTGATGTGGAACATGGTGACGTATCAAATGGGACCCTAGTAAAGGGTGCGGACCTGTAAAAAGGCCCAGAATTGCCTGCGCGGGCCAAATCACGATTTGTATGCCCTAAAATTCTTTGCTATTAGAGCATTTTAATTGTGGGCCATGAACTTAAAGGTTTGTGAAAACAAATGGGTGGAAACCGTACACTGGAGTGTGAGCTTGTATTTCTGTGTAATCCGCATGAAATCGGACCCTAAAATTGCTCTATTTTGCAATGGAGCGCATTAAAAATTTTTTCAAAATGGCGATGGGCCACTGGACTTCTTTTTGGGGTGCTCATCTTTGGATGGAATTTTCTCCCAAAACTCATGGGATGATTGAACAAAAATTGAAAAGAAACTAAAAGATTATGAAATAAGCTTTAATTTGATGGGCGTCTCAAATACGTTGGAGAGTAGCGAGTATATTTAATATTTGTTGGAAGTACGCGTAATTATCACTGAGGTCTAGGGGAGTCGATTTGCAGGATTGCACCCCTAGGTTTTGCCTCGGGTGCCAAGCGCCCTCATGAGTGAAAAAGAAGTAAATCCCAGTCAAACTTGCAGTCAATATTTGTTTTGCCCATCGTCTCTGTAACCGTTGAGGGCGTACTTGTGTACAGAGTCCAAACCGTTCCTGTTATCCTGTCCTGTTCGGTTAATGAGTTTTACCTTTAAAGGTTGATTTCAAACTTTTTTGGCCTCCCTGTTTGCAGCTGTATAAATATAAATCATTTCACTTTTTTTCTGAAAATTCTCTCTTCTTTGTAGGGATGGGTATTGTGGTGGTAGCAGTCGCCGCCCAAGATCCCACGTATGTGGCCACTTTCAGCATGGCAGGGGCGTCAGGGAACGTGACCTTCACGCAGGGCACGGGATCAAACACGATCATCCGCCTGAGCTTGTCTCTACCGGCCGGCACTTACAACTGGACCGTACGAGAGAAACCGACCGTATACGACCAGCGACCGGTGTGCAGCGAGGTTTTTACCGGGGGAGTCTTGGCCAATGGCGGGGATCTCACGGCCGCTCACGGCAAGCTGACTGGTGGAACGTCCGTAACAGCAGAATTTGATAATGACCAGTTGAAGCTAACTGGTACAGATGGCATTTCTAGTCGATCCCTTGTCTTAGAGGAGACTACCTCGGGAACTCTCATCTGTGCCAATATCCTCGACTATGACGCCGATGTGGTGACAGCGGTGGCGAAGTTTATGTCACCATTTGCCGGGACTGTGACGTTTCGACAGCGACAAGGCGAGCCATCGGCACTGACAACTATCCTGGTAGATCTGTATAGTGTGTTGGACCCACAAGCAGCAACGTACAGTTGGGGTATCCACTCAATACAGGACTACAATAAGGACATGAACCTTCAGCAGCGCTGTAGCAGCACCATGTCGGCCATTTTTAACCCCATTGGAGACCTTTCAAGCAAGTTCGGTGATGTGACAGTCAACCCAGCATCTTCAAGTAGAACTCGGTATTTCGTCGATACCAACCTACCTTTAGACCAGAACGCTTATTCGGTACTCGGGAAAAACTTGGTGTTCACAAACAGCGACGGGACTTTCATTGCCTGTTCGCCTATTCAACAGTTGCTGCCCAAAGCCGTAAGTGCCGAGATCAGCGTGTCGGGGGTGAATGGGACCCTGGAGTTTAGGCAGCGATCCCCGTACGATCCTACTCACATCTCGGTCAATCTCGCCAACCTACGAGGATTGGCAGCAGGTTACCACGTGCATGTGCAGCCTGTCACCGGACGGATTAACACGGACGATCAGCCTGCGAGCAATGCCAACGTTGGAGGGCACTATAACCCCTTCGGCGTCATCGCCGGGGATTCCCCGGCTGCAGGAACGGGCACACATGACCAATACGAAGTGGGAGACATCAGCGGGAAATTTGGAAGCCTTTCGAGCCTGGATGCCTTTTCAGGACAGTTCGTCGACTGGAATATGCAACTATTTGGGAAGTACAGCATAATCGGACGCTCCATCGTTATCCACAAAGCAGAGGCAAATGCACGGTGGGCCTATGGGAACATCGATTACCCGACCGATGTGGTAACAGTCAAAGCCGATTTCAGCTCCGTCGTAGCGGGCAAGATGGTTTTTAGGCAGGACCCAAACGATCCGTATTCAGACACGACTGTCTACGTGGAGGTCACACGCGCTGATGGCTCAGATCCCACAGTTAACCACAACTTCCACGTGCACGAAAAACCAATCGGGAATGATTACCTTTCCTCAAGCAGTCGATGCGCCAGCGCAGCAGGACACTTCAACCCGTTCGTAGACGTTAAAAACGGCTACGACCTGTGCGATTTCACCAACCCCTACCGATGCGAAGTGGGTGATCTCTCACAAAAACTGGCAACCATTGACATCTCGAGTTCAATCAGCAGCAGCAGCAAATACTTCTTCACTGATCCCCTCCTCCCCCTGACTGGGTACTATTCCGTAGCTGGTCGATCTGTCGTCATCCACATGCCTGACAGAGCTGCCCCGAGACTAGCATGCGCTGATCTTTACGACGCCCCGTCCATCTCGATACAGACAGACGCCTGGGACGGCGGCCCGGCCATCCGAGGTCCTATAGCCATCTCACAGGCCTCAGAGTTTGACCGAGCCAAAGTCAGCATCGAGCTGTCCCAGCTTGACCAACAGGCCGGAGGATGGCACATCCACGTTCTACCAATCGATCCAGACAACGTCGACGCCCCGTGCAGCGCTGCGTCAGTTCAAGGCCACTACAATCCATTCGGGGCGGATGGTGGGCAAGAGGCCCCTGCCAACGGCACCCACGACATGTACGAGGTTGGAGATTTGAGCGGGAAGTTTGGTTCCTTTGCTGGTCTCGTCAGCATCACGGCTGTTTACATGGATACCAACCTGGATCTAACAGGACCGCGGAGTGTAGGCGGTAGATCACTCGTTATACATAGAGACGACGCCGCAGGTTCCAGAATGGTGTGTTCCGATTTGGACCAGTCGGTGGCTGACGGTGATTTCTCGATTGTGGCCCATGCTACATTCCAGGGCGATGCCGTAACAGGCGCCATCACTTTAGTAAGTGTTCTATATTGAAGCTGAACTTTTTCTTCAAAATCTCCAATCATGTACAAAGTAGTTGAAGCACTAGGCCTATCTAGCTTTTTTGCGTTTGGAAGACCGGCAAAATTCTAGCCAAATTATGTAAAGGGTGCCACGGATGTTTCCATCGCACAGGATTTTAAGACATCGTAGGTACAGTATATTGAGGAGTGTAGGCGGTACGGTACTGTAGGTACGGAGGATTTCAAGCATAATCCAGGCCCGCTATATTTATGCATGGCTGGGCAAAAACAACTCAAAGTCCAGCCCAAGACCTTGACAAAGTGCATCCTACAAAATCAGTAACGCACTTTTGCCATGTAACCTTAATCCTCCAAATTCCTCCACTTTGGCAAAGAGGATTTTGAAGGATTTAGGGCGGTTAGAGTTAATTCATTTATTCAAACGGTCAATTCTATGAAAGAGGCAAAACGTTTGAAGCAATTTGTATATGAATTACATGGTTTATTTTGTCTTTGCAAAAAGGGCCTGACTATGTCGTATATGTGTTGCTAAAGTACAGAAATTCCAAAATATTTCTCAAAATGGCTATCAACAGACATAGCTCAAACTGTGCATGTTTCGCTGTGTCTATCTATTCACCCGTGACGTTACGGTCCATACCTATAAGTTTTCACCTTTACTCCTAGAAACAAATTCGATTTGCGTCCGGTTACCAAGGGGATACGATCGTCCAGGTGGACTTAACTGCCAATGACGTAAGTAATTTCGTTGAATTTCGGATTTCTGGGTGATCCCTATAGGGGCCATAGGGCAATTGGCCTTTTTGTCTCGTGGATATGTGGCTCTTTCAATAAAAACAACATTCAGTACTACCAAAGGCAGTGACTAATTTGGCTGTTCCAAGTTTCCGTGCCTCGACGGCCAATGCCTTTGAGACCACACAGATGGTCACATAATAAAATAGCTTGCTTGTAATAACTATGCAATTAGTGCGTGCTTACGGAAGGAAAAAGGAATGTAATAAAATAATCAGCCAAGCGAGTTACCTGTGGGTTTTCGATACGACCGCACAGCTCGTGATAAGCAGTAATTTTATGGATTGTGATTGACTGATGGTATTTGCCAGGCCGATCCAGCTGGCAAACCCTTCAGTGCAACATCCGATGAAAATGTATCGTTAGCTACGGCAAGTTTGTTTTCAGAGAATCGGAACGAAGCTTAATTATTAACTTGAGCGTAACCACAGATGGTATATTTCAACTTTCAAAATAAATACCTTTACGATTTTTCTTGATTGTGTATTTACACACATGTGATTTGATTTTTGTTTGTTTGATAAACTTACCTTAGCAATCACTGTTGATATTCCAAAGGTCGGTATCATTTCATTTCGAATGGATTGAAAGTTTTTTATATCTATTTGATATCGCAACTATAGTTCTAAGGTAATACCAATAATTATATTTTTATATATAAGAGAAGATGGAATATGTATTTGTCCCAATATTTGTTTCGCTCTGTACTCATGCTACTTTAAACAGAGAAACTCTATTGAGATTCACGTGATCATTTATTTTCTATGCTTTGACAAAATTAACAAATTTGTCATCCACCGTTTATTAGGTAACAGTCCTATTTTTTTGTAAAATCAAAACTGGATTTAAGAAATGCATAAAATTCGTCTTTTTCTTCTTAGGATAACATTGAGTATGTACTGGAGATTCCCAAAACGACGTGTGGCGACGACGCCATCTATAACCCTTACGAGATTTCCGTTCCCACGGTAAGAGGTTCATTCCCAGAGCTAGGAAAAGTTATATACATTTCTTGCAGACAAAATGAAGAAAATAAATATCGTTCAACAAGAGAACGGCAGTACAAGACGATTATCTACGATTTGTTTTTATATGAAGGTGGCATTGGACATTGCCCTTTTTTCCCCTTAACTTTTCTCAACTGTCCAACAATCAAAAGCACGCATCAAGCGTTGGATTTTTTTCTCAGAAAACATTCTTCCTCCCGTCAAGGGATATTTCAAACAATAAATTTAAGACCGAGTAGACGTCATAGATGTTGGTGTTTGACATTATTTTCGTTTCAAGCTCGAGGTTTTCCCAACATGCGAAAAGAAAATGATTCATACATGCCACATTTGTCACTTTTCATATTTGATTCACTTGAGCTTAGGCCTAACTTCTTAACATTGATGTCAGTGTTTAAAAGACGACATTTTTTTTTCTTCCAAAATTGGTTTTCTGGTTGTCCAGTGGTTATTATTATTTAAAATACTGTAGTTACTCAATCCAAAAATATCGTAAAATATCGATTATATTTGAAAATAAAAAATTATCTTTAAATTTTGTAGGACCAGTGCTCCGTAAGTCGCATGAGACTCTGTTCTGTCGGGAATCTTGGATCAAAACACGGTATGGTGTACAGCAACCAGCGAGTCTTCATGACCGATATTAACCTGCCTCTCTACGGATTAAACTCGGGTAAGTTTCCTGCTCTGAATTATGTCTTAGTGCGGAAACCTGTAAATCCACGCCGGCAGCGCATGAGTCATTGTTGGGAGATTTGTAGGGACTTAAATATGTGTGTGTGAGTACAAACACGATGGCTATATTGCACTGCTGCCAAATACATGCACAATGTTATCTGAAATGTATTGACAGTACAAATTAATGTTCAACATTATCATGGTATTGATCTCAGCTTCATTATAAAATGTACAGTTATGCCATTAATCTGCGGAATTTTCTAAGCGCTGTCCACGAGTTTATCCGTGTACAGGGTGAGTCAGCATGATCTGGACCCAATTTAAAGAAAATATTAAAAATACGTAGCAATGATCAAAACAAGTGTAAATTAGATATGTTATAGGCTGCTATTTTGGACAAGGGCCTATGTGGTGAATGTTTCGTGTACATCCATTGTACCATTTTGAAGAAAAGCGCAGGCAAAGAACACACGCTAAAAAAACCCACTCTGACCACGGTTACACGGTTCAAGAAAGTTTAAAAATCACGTACTGATGTGAAACTAGCAGTATGACATATACAAAAACCTAGTCATGGTGACTGACTCACTTAAAGTTATTGACACACTAAAGGCGAAACCAATTCCGTGTGCAGACTGGAAAATGAGCCACTTCAATGAAAATGGCATAACTCCTAACCACAGCAACTAACTTGAAAAGTTCAAACTTTATGTGCAAGTCAAGGTAATAACCATTCATATGAAACACTAAGTTTTTTTCTCAATATACTCAATTTACCACAAAAAAAAATGGTGAACTTGGGTCATTATGGTATAAATGTTTGGTATACCAACTTACCAACCAAACCAACCGATCCCAGCAAAGCAGTAAGACTGCACCAGCAGTAAGCATGAGGTCGTGGGTTCGAGTCCCGCCCGAGTAGCTTTTGAACTTGTCTCGTAAATTTTTAAACAATTCTGAGTACAGAGCATGTTCTTATAAAATTCCGATCTCCTCGGAATTCAAGACACGATTTCCTAGGTACGGTAAAATACTTAGCAAACATGTCCAATTAATTTCGAAACCGAGGGCACGAGGGCACGCTTTTATGGAGAGAGTTTCTTAAAGAAAAGGTCCACAGTGTCCTCCAGTGGGTTAGAATTGGCAGCCTCGTCTCGACTTTATACTTGGAATCATCCATGATCTCTTTCGTTATATTCGACAGTGATTGGTCGTAATCTAAGAATATCGACAGCAGACGGAGGCAAGTCTTGCTCAACGATAATGCCCGATGGAGCTTCCGGTCAGAAAATTAACCACGTGTACCCAGCAACGACGGCATTTGACGCGTAGGTGTTTAAATACCACTAATTTCTAAATAACATCGGAGACAAGACTTGTTAAAAGAATAAATGTGTTTAAAATTAAATTTAACATGAATCTAAATACTTTTAACATAGGTCTGCTTTTTATTGGTTTGTAGACTATATTTCATGTTTGATTCATAACTTCAAAGTTACAATGGCCTATCGTTTTGATCCTAAAACAGTTTTGAACTTCTGTTTTTATAAGATTATTATCAATTGAAGCAAATGGGTTTTCTGACCAATTACCATGATTTCTTAGGATTTGCCGATTTTATCTTGTTTTTTATTTGAACATTTTGTCGAATTCTGATCAAGGAATCCTCGTTTGAACTCTTACAGGTATGGCTTCCAGACGACCGTGGCCAACGCCATTGCCAGCGGCAATCGATGGCAAGTTGTGCCGTCACAGGAGCCCGGTGAATCAACGGAATTCCCGGGCTGTAGCTCAGTCGATTTTTGGGTCATAGGTGAGTACACATTTTCGGTGAAACCGAAATGATTAACGAAAACAGATACCTCAAGTACAGAGAAATAGAAGCTCATTCTTTGTTCGAAATTCAGTTAGCCGACATCACGTGAGAGAAAATCTCTTCTGAAGTTCTACTTGTTTTATGTCTCCCCTTTTCCAGGTCCAAATGTTGAGAACTTGGTGACGGCGTTTTCCGAGGCCGTCAAAGCAGGCAGCCTCGATTCTTACAATCCTACCGATAAGTGTTCAGAAGGTATGGCTTTTAAAAACCACAAACAAATTCATTCTGGATAAAAGAGAGTTTCGGCCGTGATTTTATTCGGCCCAAAATTTGGCCTAAATGTGGACAGAATTACATTGTTTCTCCCTCCTCCTGGAAATAGAACGGCTGGTGGTCTGGAGAATCCGAGTGCAGTTGTTTGAAGTGCAAGTTGTTGGCAAAGTCTAGGCCTTCATGTTTGTAAAAAAATTATTCGGATCTAACCAAACTACAACTATTTTAAGGTTGGACAAAGAAATTGACTGGAGCGGGGTTTGAACCTGCATGCGACCTCCGGATAACCGTTCCGGTGCTCTACCAACTGAGCTATCCAGCCCTAGGTTGCTGGCTCCCCATTTAGTCAGTGTCTTTCGTTCAAGAGGCGCCAGACAGAAACCATAAACCGGTATTGCCATGTAGCCAGGGATCGCACCCAAAGTCACGATGCTAGCAACATTAGCAGTGCTGCAAACCCGGGAAATAGCAAACGGGGATCACTCAGAGAGGATGTACGGTTTTGTATTACAAATCTTCAAAGAAACCACGTAGAGAAACTGACTAGGTTCATTATAAACTATAACTGGAAATATCTCAACATAGGCCTATTTAACCTTTCCGTTTAGGAACATTAGATCCATGACCTTTTCTGGTCGGCTCATATCTTGGCTCGTGAGTGCTATAATCCGTACTGAAGGCGATGCAGACTTTTTTTCTAATTCTGAAAACGTTCGACCGTCTCGACACAAAATCCAAGATAATCTGAAGCGGAGACAAAACAGGGTGTGTGCGATGACTTATCGCAATTTACGCACTTCGGCGACTTTCGCATTTTGAGATAAGGCTGCTTCCAATAGCATGAAACGAATTTTCAGTGTGAACACTTTAGAAACGCCGACAGAGTTTACGTAGAAACGAAAAAAAGGTGAACGTTTAAGTAACGGACTAATATAAAAAAAGTGACATTGTACCCCAAAATGTCCACATTTCGGCAAACCCCCTTTTCACTTAATAATAAATCCATATGAATATTAAATTGTTTTAGAAGACTGCTGCACGATACCATGCTTCAGACAAATTACTGACAATTGTACATGTGACTATTTCGTTTCTAACAATCAAAATCAAAACACGAATTCGTATATTTAACTTCTTTTTTTATGTTTAAGTTGGATTAATCCCGTTAGATGTGTTTTCAAACTCCCTCTGAATGCATCCTTTATAGTCTTTTGAAACGGAGTGATGAGTCATTTTGCCAAACATTACCGGGTTTTTTGTTTGTCATTTTTGTCAGGATCGGGCGTCAGTCACGTGATCCCTTCGGGATTTATGATCCTTTTGTCAACCATCCTGGGAATATTCGTCATAGTCCCTCTGCAACGTGAAGTCTGAGTGACAACTTCCTGATCAATGAAAAGTCAGCTTTATCTTGAAATGTTAAAAAATTGTACAATGTATAACCTTTCATGTTTCAATTTTTGGAAAGAATTTGTTGCAAACTGACGCTACTTTAGCGGTTGTGTACAAAGTCTATGGAGAGTCAAGAAAATTTTGTTATTGGTGAGTCAGTATTCCCTAACGAAATTGGAAATGTTTCTCAGTCCCAGATTCATGTCTTGTCATCATTTTTGTAATGACTGACCTTCATTGAGATGATATTTGAAAAAAAAACAGCGTCAGGTTGCAACATTCTTTCCCAGTTTTTCGTTTCCATTTTCCCTTGATTTTGTCCCCTATACCCTGAAAAAATGTGATCCTGTCTCGCAAAAACGGCCGGGTATTACATTTGCACAATGAAAGAAAATGTTTGTGTACAATCGGGAAACGGGAAAATCTACTTTTTGGAGACTGTATTTTTACGTTGTATTCAAATTGTATTTTATATCAATTGGACAAATGAATTAAGGTGATAACATTATTGAATTTCACCAAGGTAATTTTATATTGCTTAAATACTGCAGTACAGGGTGAGTAAAAAAAGAGGAAACCCAAATATCAGGACTATTTTTTAAATTAAGTTCTGCATGTAGCACTTTCAAAATGTAGGATATGAAATTGTGATTTGTTTTCGTTTTGCTGAAAGAACACTTGCTTTTTTGTGATCCGTGGACAGAACTTTAAAACGGTGTTTGTGTTCAAAATCCCGTAACTCGAAAAGTACATGAGTGATTTAAATGATGTTTGTACTTAAAGAAAGCTTATTATTGGGCTTTCATATCCTAAATTTTGAAAGTGCTTCATGCAGAACTTCATTCGATAATTAGTCCTGCCATTTGTCTTTCCTTTTTTGACTCGCCCTGTATACTCAGAAACGGGAAAATGTACTTATTTTGGGAGACTGTATTTTTAAGTTGTATTCAAATTGTATTTTATATCTATTGGGCAAATGAATAAAGGGTGATATTACTGAATTTCATCGTCATTTTATATTGCTTAAATACTGTATATGCCCTACTTGGTGGTGTCTGCATGAGAGAATGTGAGAACTTACAAACTTGCTCGATGGGACTCAACCATTACAGTGAAACGCCGTTACAACAAACACCGCTATAACGAACATCCCATTTGGCTCGTGAAATAGTTAATTCTATTATAACGCACAATCACTATAACGACCAATACACGTGTATAATGAAGATTTTTAAGGATCCTGTGACGTTCGTTCGTTATGACGGCGTTAGCCAAATTATGATTTCATTTTGTTTGTATGAGCTTGTTTGTTTTTACTTTTTGTGTCCTGCTATATACTTGTCAGATATTGACAAGCTTACCCAGCCCATTTTACACTTCGATTTTTAAGATTCAAAATGGCCATTTTGAACCTAACGTAATTATAAAATGAGCATTTCAAGGTTGAAAAAAGTAGGTAATGTAACAAAACGTTTTGTTTAATGTTGTGTATTTTGAGAAAAAAAGGTGCAAATTTAGACGTTTCTCAGCTGAAAGCTGCACAATAACCAGAGTTATTTATCTGACAAGAATGTTGCTTTAATCTCTTTTATTAACCCATGCAAACAATTATTTAAATCACCAATAATATATCAACCTTAACTTAATATTCCACGAAATATAACCTATATTCTCGAGTTTCTAAGGGAGGTTTTTCTAAGACTTATTTGTAAATTTTGATATATCTTTATTGTAATTTATGCATCAAATTTACATTAACGTTAAAGGCAATAATGGCAGACTTTTTATATGAATGTAATATGTTTTAATAAACAATAACAACAATATGATTTTTTTCCCATTTATACTGAGAACTGTAGTTTTACATAGCATTTGGTTGTTAATAGGCTAGTAAAAATTACGTAGGGTAATTTTAATAAAGGTTTTTCATGAGTTTTACAATGTTTCAGTGTACATGTATTTGTTTTGTTTTGTTTACGTACATGCATGGAATTACATGTGAACCAAACATCGCATCAAATGTTACATGTTACAATCTTACAACCCAAGATGAATCAATAAATATGGCATTCAAACAATACGTGATTCACATAAATGAGAGACAAACAAATTGCCAAAGAGTGAATAAAGGAAAATAGTGCACTGAAAAAACTGTAATCGCAAAATGGTACAGTGTGCTTGTAAAACATGAAATTAACCAAAATTGATAGCATAGGCATATTTCTGAATACATTTAATATGTAAACTTTGATGTTTTAGGAGTCAGGTTGGCGTAGTGGTACTATCCTCACCTTCCACCGCTGTGACCCAGGTTCGAATCCTACCCGGGATTGGGTTTTCAGTCCCTACTTGTTTTCCCCCAGAATATTCTTCTGCGGTTTTCCTCCTACCTCTAAAAAGTGATATCTTCTCATTGTCTTCTCTCTACAGGTTTCTTCAGGCTTGCGAGCTACAGTGCCTAGGGCACTTTTGAGGAATGGAATCTATTCGTTTCATTACCAGAAAATATAAAAATAATAATAAAATGAATATATGTACATTCAGATTTTATTAAATACCTTTGATAAATTACTGTTTTATTTTTTATTGCCTCTAATCACTTTGTCACCTTATTAAAAACCGTTCTTTGATTATAAGAAATATAAATGTTGTTCAGCTGTATACGAAACAAGAATCACAAGTTCAAACAACAAGACCCTATCGTCTTCAAACATTTAACAGGCATTTTTTGTCTTATCTGCGAACGATTTTTTTTAAAATGCATTTTAACCACAGTTTATGTTTTGTCATGCTACATTCTCACCTATTCTTCAGAGTTTTTCAAAGCCATGCACCATATTTTTAACAATCTACATTTGGTAAAGTCGCAATTCCATGGGTACAAACCTCTATGCTAAAACTATCAATTCGCAGCTTATTATCTGTATTTTTTATTGAAATGTAGTTTTGTTTTCTAACAATGGTCAACAGTTCAGCTGTTAACTTTCATTTTTAACAGAAAAAGTAGTTGTTAAGTACACAAAAAAGCAATTTATCTGAGTATGTCTGACACCGTGCTGTTTTGAGCCAATTTCTACTCCAGCAAAAAGTTGGATGAATTCTTGTTTAAATCATTGTAGTAACTAACTGAGATGTTTTTTCCCCACAGAATTAAAAGCTACTTTATGATCATAACTTTTCTTATGCACACTGTTGAGTTGTCCAAAATGTACATGTATGTCCGACACTTTGCCGTGGAACTGCCCGAAATAATGTATTATTACACCTTATTTGACCCTTCTGTTGGAGTTGTTCTAAAAAAAAGGGTTTTGTTTAACTTCTGTGTTGCTTAGAAATCAGTAAGAATTAGGACTTGGCATTGCGTACAGTCTATAAAAGAGTTTTGCTTGAGTTTCTTATTTTCCAAACCGTTAATTAAGCATCATGCAGAAAAACAAGAACTACTAATAAGACCAGCACTCAAGTTACCAAAAGCTAGTCTGCATTTGCGGATGCTCTTTCTCGGTGAGGCTGTACTGTGGTTACTGGGGTAACCACCTCCATGCCATCTCCGTTGACTCTCTCATTGTCTGCCTCCTCTTGGTCATCAGATTCCTCGTCTTCATCATCCTCCCCGGGCGGGTTGACAATCTTGTCCAACTCTTCCAGCAACAGCTTCTCGATCTTGAACGGGGCGTCCTTCCACTTCTTAAAGATGCGGTTGGGCCCCTTCTCCATCTTAAAGACGAAGTATTTGGGGGAGATGAGGTTGACCACACAGCCTTTGTACAGCATCTGGTGCCCCCAATCCTGCGTGCACTTCTTCTCCTTGTTGCCGCACGTGATCCGCTTGCGGAGTTCCATGTCCGCGCAGACGCTCTTGCTGGGTAAGTCGATAAATTGGCAGCGGTCCTCGAAGGTGTCATTCAAGACGACGTGATGGGCATTCTCGATGCACTTGATGTCATCCACGGTACAAGCCTCAGCGCCGCACCTCCGGCAGATCAGCCGCACCTTCATCAGTTTCTTGTTGTGCTTCAGCAGCCGGGAGTTGAACTTCTTCAGTTTCCGCTCAAGCTTGTTATTCTTCTGAATTTCGGCAATCTGTCACAAATAAAAATCCCCATGAAAATGTTGAACCCTTCATGTTACCAAATTTCAATAAGCTGAAGGCTAAATCTCAGACCAATACTGACTTTAACTGCCAAGTAAGAAAGTTGAGAATTCCAATTTCTTTCAGCAAGTGATTTTGTCATAGATGCCTCCATCTCTAAAATCTTCTTTTTACCTGTGCTAGGAAATCATCTTCCGTCATCTTCTGGAGGTTCTGGGTCGCCTCAAACATGATCTTCTCACGGATTTGGTTCATGATCTCTTTCTCGTGTAGCTTGAGCTCTTCTGACACTATCAGGTAGAACTTTCCATCCTTGGCTCTGTTTCTCCCTGTTTCAAGAAAAACCAAACCAATCACATACAGTGAGCAAAACATCAAGAAGTACCAACACTAAAAAAGGGCATTTCAGCTTGTAATGTTTTCCTTTTGTTATCTTCTACGTAATATGCTAGTTTCTTGACAGGCACTCAATTTTGGCTGTTTATTGTGGCAACTGTAGACACATTTTGGTGTGTGGTTGGACTACACATTTTGTTGTGACTGTTGACCGTTTTCCAGCTGCTTTGGGTAGTTGCTAAGTGATAAAAATTTGGACAGATGACAAACAATTCCTTTATTGCTTGACCAACCTTGAGCCTGCACTCTGCCGATGTCATTGGAGATGTAGTTGTAGCGTATGACAACGTTGCACTGTTGGATGTCCAAGCCCTCTTCGGCCACCGATGTAGCCACAATCAGCTGATGGTTTCCATCCTTGAACAAGCTCAAGAGCTCTGTTTGCTGATTCTGGGTCATTCCTGTAAACAAAGTTGTCAGAATTTTTCAGGATTTTCAGTCTCAGATTTAAGCCTGCATGCATGTAGATGCATACATCATGAGGTTATATGAGCTCCCGTAAAGACACATTAGCATCTGTTTTTGTTTGTGTTCTTTTAGAATGCAAGGGCAGTCTAAGTGAACTGAATACAATATGAAAAAAGTACAAAAACAACTTTAAGAGTTTCTGATAATGTAAGAAAGAACAAGAGTATTTAAGAGAATGCTATTCCCAATTATATGGTGGATTATTGAAAACCTATATTCTTGAGACCACTACATGGTCATTTGACTAAAACTTTTCTGAGCAATCAGTCCTCAGCTTTGATTGGTGAAAAACTTCTTACCTGTACCGCCACATCCAATCAGCCGGCCCGGTTTGAGGAACTGAAGGTCCGGGGTTTCTTCAATCCAGGCCAGCAGTGCCTCGGTAGCTGCTCGAGTCCTGCAGAAGAGAATCCCCCTCGAGTTCTCTTGCCCTGGCACCGCAAGTGCTTCAATCAGCGTCTTGGACAAGCAGTCAAGCATAGGGTTCTTGTTGTGTCTCATGCTTTGGAGAAGCTCTTCCTTTTCTGTTGAAATTCAACAATTAAGAAGACTTTAATAAGCTGGAAAGCGGAAAACATTTAAATATCAAAGTAGTACCGGTAGTTGGAAAAATCAACTGTAGGCCTAGGAGAGTGGTGGCGGGGGTAAATTTTATATAATTCTCTGAAACTTCCAGAAAGAAACGAATCAACACTAGGGTTACCAAAAATCAGTTTTGCAGTTGTTTGTACCTTTTCATATTCTAGTTTCCCAAATGCTTGAATGCACTCTATAAAATGTTGAATGTGCAGTGCCTTCCCATATGAGGAACACATGATTGTGATGGGCAAATGGTTCCTAAATGTTTGTGAACAACGATCATATTTTGAATTTTTTTTGTCGATGGCACAATTATGTGTTGAGACAATGATTGGTATCTCCTAAAAGTTAGACTCAGATGCCTCATTATACATGCTATGATACCAGAGATTATCAGTAAAGGATTAGTTGGTTTTTCACCTTTGAACAAATCCACCAGCTGCTGCTCGAAAGAATTGACAGCTCTGTCTTGGTCCTCGTGACGCATGAGGTACTTCTGGAGATGATCCACAGCGTCTTGGATGCGGGCGTCACGGTTGATGTACAGGCTGTTGTTGTACTCCTGGAATAATAAGAAACAAATGCTTGGAATCCTCTCTAAAATCTGTGAATTTTCTTTCCAAATTTTGTTTTCTTTTCAAAAGTATTGCTTTCTTGTAATGACTGAAGAAAGGCTCCTAAAAGCATGAAGAAACCCAAATCGAAAAGATGAGGATTATTGAGTTTTAGGAATCGTTTGAAGAAATGGTCTGTTGTTTTCCTCAAGGTCTGCGAAAAGAGTTTGACTCCTTCAAGAAAAGCTTATTATTAAGTTATGATGCCATCAACTTTTGTTGTTCCACTTTCTAAAATTCATGAGTATTCTAGTCATTACAAAGGGTGAAACTATTGCAATTTCATATTGATGGATAACAAACAGATGTATCATATATCTGAGTTTGAAACCTTCTCCGAAGCTGTTCCTACCTTCAAATGGTCGACACATGTCACCAGTTGTAGGCGCACGGTATTGTTCTCAACCTCCCCGGCAATGTACTTATGCATGCGGACCAGCCACTGCTCGTAAACTTGAGTACCACGGCTCGGCGGACATTTCAAATCGTGGCTTTCCTTGCGGATGATCTCCCCACCTGGTATAAAATTGAGGCCAAAATTACTCGAGGCCAAGACGATATTGTCAAAGAAGAGTGCAAAAGGTTGCGTTGTGTTTGTTCTTGTATCACTATGACAGAGTTTAGAATCCTCAGAACCGAATAGGCTAAGGGATAACCAAATTTGTGTCCCCAAGCAAGACACATTGCCACAATTGCTTCTTTCACAGCGATTGAAAATAGGAATGTGCCACAGTTTAGAACGTAACTGAAAGTTCATGGGGTCTACAGGAGGAGACGCTCATACATAGGCAGTGGCAGATCCAGGGGGTCTGAGGCCCCCCCCCCCCCCGGCACGGACAAAAATTGTCTCAAACTTGGGCAATTTGTCATTTGTCACAGCCTCAGCCCCCCGCCCCCACCAGCACTAAACTCCCTGGATCTGCCATTGATAGATTTGATTTGATTGATTCTGTAAAAATCTGCTGATCAGAGATAAAAACAGATTATGTTTATCCTTCACAATTGCCCAACTCCTCTTCATTTTTATTAACCTGCATGCCTTTCTGCTCTTCTGCATGCATTTTCAGTGCCTTTTTTATTCCACCTTAGATGAAGTTTCAAAACAAATACTTGTTATGTTAACAGTTACCAGGTGTTTTGGAGATGAAGTCTTCAATCTGGGCCATGATTGGTTCAATGACTTTCTTGAAGTGGTCGTTCTTCCGTCCCGGTACAGGTTTGATCACTGTAATTAATCAATCAAAATCATCAATTCAAAATTAGAAACATGCGATCAACTTCGCAATAAAGTTGCATTAAATTACAACTGTACTTTTCCCATCGACAGTGGTGAAGCGAGAAATTTTGATGGTGGCCATGTTGATGGTTTCAACCACGTCCAAAGACATGCAAGCAGGCCGCGTGTCGATCAATGTGCAACTCTACCCATTCTCCCCCCCCCCCCTTTTTGGGCTGAGAGGGGGTGTGTGTGTGTGGGGGGGGGGGGGTTCAACCCCCAAATCCTCCTGTTGATACACTACGGCCCATCGATATGCATTTACAATGGGAAAGATTGAACAGTATCTTCCTTTAAGTTGTAACAGGAAGAGTGCAATCTTTTGCCATGTAGGGAATAGCCACATCCCCATCCACGTGGTCTGTGCATGTTTAGTCTGGAAAACAACCTACTTTCTGTTGGCTTGTCTCTCGTTCTCTTCAATTCTTCCAAGTTTTGCGGATCCTGCACCGTACACAGCTTCTCAGCGTCCAGGTTGGCACAGAGGGTCAGGATGTGCGTCTGGGCCTTGTACCTGTCCTTGGCTTTGCCAACACCCATTGAGGCAGTCAGGCCAAGAACCTAAATCAAAAACAAGAATGAGAACCCAATAATGCATACTAATTAAGTGACCCCTCAAAACACCTCACCTATACACAATATGGTAATGAGGGTCAGACAGGAGATGGTTGGGCGTGGCAAACGTATTCCTCATATCTTACAAGTTCTTTACATGTTATCGAGAAAAAATGATGAAAAATGCAAAATGTTCACCTGTGGTCTCTCCTTGTCTGAAGCCGACAACTTGAGAGAGCAGTATTCCGCCATGATTTCATTGTAGGGATCTCCTTTCTGTCAAATAAAAACCAAAAGAAATTTTGTTGGTCACTTGATTTAGGTCAATCAGTTTTGGCCAAATATGCACAAGAGCGCGGGCATTTTTACACCTTTTGGGTGAGTTTCCGTTGGAATTTTGTTCAAGTATTAAAATAACAATTTACCTTAATTTCCATTTTCAGTTACGATAAAGGTATCCAAGTGTATTTGTGTTTGCATGACTGTCTCACTGAACAAAGAAGGAAGAAAAGTATTTAATTGCGGGCCAATTAGACACAAAAAATGTGACTCTAAGCTTGCTAAACTTGCTAAGTGGCTCAAGTTTTGCTTGGTTGCACATATTGATATGACACCATTTTATCATGTTTTCACCTACCTGGCAATGGTGGCACTCATCCAAGATAAGCAGGCCAATCTTGGAGAGCTCCATGCGATCGTTGTCATCTTTGCCTCCCTGCAACGAATTGACCAAGATCTGGGCTGTCATGACCAAGACGTCCTTCTTCTCCAAGAGGTCGGTCAGCGAGCCGATGTGTCCCATCTCTCCGCTTAGACCCATGATGCGTTTGCCGTCGATGTACTTCTTGAAAACATCACACTGCTGCTTGACAAGAGGCACCTAGTAAAGACAATCAATCAAAGGAGAAGAAACACTCTGTTAAATTGTAAGGATAATTGAAATAATCCTGTTGGCATTTCTCAAAACCCACTTTTATCAAAACTTTGTTGCAGAACACAACATAAGCCTGGACCGGAGTAATTCACACTTAGTTTGAGTCTCAACACATTCTGGGTTTTCAGTTACTTGTTGGCTCATCTGATTGGCTGAAAGTGTTTTATGCTAATTAGGATTCCCCAACTTTCAGCCAATGAGAGTCTTCATTGCTAGCACTATTAATGTTTTGTGTGCTTAGTGTGAAAGCCTGAAACTGTTTCACTTGATATAATGGTACAGCATATATCATTTAGATAAAGAAATATATAATATAAAGTGACATATATATATATATATTGGTATGTTGTCTCATAATAGAGTTTATACGGAATACCAAACATTCTGGCTTTCTTGATTAACACATATAACATAAAAAGGAAGTACTCAAAATACTAAGATTCATCTCAAAGCCATTACCTTGTTGACGATGAATATGACTTTATTGGACCCATTGGCCACAAGGTTTGGCACTGTGCCATTCCCGGTCCGTGGTCCCACCCTAGGTTCCCGGTCCAGGACGGCTTTGATCAGTCTGGCCGCGACAACGGTCTTGCCCGAGCCGGTAGGGGCCACTATGACTGAGTTCTTGCCTTGCAATGCTGCAGTGACCAGCTCTTTCTGATAGCCGCGGAGTACTATGGGAACAGGTTCTGGTTGCTCCTCTTCATCGTTTTCTGAAGTGTTGTCATCATTGTCGTCTTGGTCTGCTTCTGCTGCTTCAGGTACAACATTATTTCCCTACAACAGAGGACAGGTAGCAAATGAAACAAAATCAGAGCCAAGAGAAGGGATAATTGGCAATTATCCTGATCGTTTGGTAATTTTTGCAGTGTTTCACAGCATTATGAGCACTTTGAAAACTGTGATTACCTGTGACGGCACCTCTTTTACTGATGTGAGACTTTTCTCCTCTTGGGAAGTGTTGAGGTTCACATCATTTGATTGCAGAGGCAAACCTGGGGAATCGGTTGAAGAGGCTAGGGTGGGCTCCCCTGACGTTGGTTCCTGTGTTGCAGTACTTGATAAGGACTCACATCCACTGGCATTATCTTCTACGGGGGTGCTCTCCCCATAAGCAACGGGTTTATCAACCATGGTATCTGTGTTGACATCACTGCAGTCACAGGCTTTGGCTGCTACTTTTTCACAAGTGTCCAGTTCGTCTAAATTGGTGATGAAAAAAAAAACTCAATAAGAAATGCACGATCATGGGAAAATGCTAAAAATGGTGCACGCCCCCTCCTTCCTTTTCAGTCAGTTGCCACAGACTCCTCCCAACTCCCCAATATGTAGCCTGCCCCTTTCCCCTTGTGCACCCCTTTTAGAATTTTGGAAAGATAAAAATGAGCTTTTTATGCAGTATAAGGTTTTGGCCTTCACCGACTTCCACTCCATAAAGCTTCCCTCCCCCTGTACAAAATGAACCTCAGTTATTCCACTGTGCATCCTGCAGTTACCTGGGAAGAACTTGTGGAAAAGGGTGGATTATGGAAAACAGTTCTTCCATCTAGAAAGTTATTACCTGCCCCGCTTATCATGTTGGACATCTCATCAGCAAGCTTGCCATTGCCATTTGCACGGAGACCGTCTATGAAGTTTCGAATGCTGTCCAGCCCCTTGAAGAACAGGATATTCATGAGCATCATGGCACCACAATAACGACCGTCATTGGTAGACACCTTCTGGATTTTCTCTCTCTCTCCATTGCTGAGGTCTCCTATGATGTGGGGAATGATGCCCGATGGGTTGATAACATCACACAGTCTTACATAGTATGCTTCCAGCAAGTGTTTAATGTTGTCTCTGCACTCTGACTGCTTAACAGCCGAGTCAACCCCCTCAATGGAGTCAGCCAGGTATCTGAAACTTGCTGTTGAGCATTTAAAAGGAAACAGCTACGCATTATATTTGTAACAATTTTAGTTTTTTTCATTGACAGGATAGCAGGTTAGAGTAGAGCCTGGGAAACTTGATAAAACTAGTGCTCAGACTTGCAGCCAGCTGGGTGTAAGTTGTAGGCCATTACAAATTATTAATGAAAATTATGGTCTTTTACCTGCTAAAAGAAATGCAGTAACTGCTGGAAATCTCAATACATATAAGCCATGAATTGGAACTAAGAATAATTTCACAGGGAGTTTAGTGCCATTACTATATTTTAAATTAAGTGTAGGTTTTTAAGAATAATTGTGTCCGTTACTTTTTGGTTAAAACAATGCAACTGTTTAATAATTATATTTAAAACTGAAAATGTGAAATCTTACGTGTTGATTCTCCCATAGCTTTCAGTGAACTAAGAAAAGCAGTATATGTGCCTTTCTCGTTCTTTTCAGAGAGATGGTTCAGGAGCTCAGGGACGCTTTTAGTTCCAAATTTTGACACATCTGAAAAAAGGGAAGAGTAACATTTTGGTGAAACTGCTTAAGCCTGTCATACTTTGAATAAAAGAGTATACATCAACTATTTTCGTGAGATTTGCATTGCCAAAAAATAATGTAAGTAGTTTTATAACAGAAAATACAGAACACTTACCTTGACCAAGGCCGTGACTGACTAGATTGGCAAGAAATTCTGAATTTTCCCCCAAATTAAGATTTCTCACCAAGAAATCTCGAAAAACCACGGTGATCAGCTGTAATCTGGGATCACCTTCATCGTGACCATCGGTTTCCATATTCTCAACTCCAGCCATTTTGCTCCAAGAAAGTTTCGATGTTTGACGTTCGCGCAGTAAACAACTGACTGAGGAACAACATACACAGTATACGAAATTTATATGAGCTGCCGACCCTGGGAATTCCCCCGATGAGAAATACCATTACGTCATCATGCCGAAATAGTTAACCGACGGCTATTTACGCAAGTACTTCAACAATGGACTTGGGTTGTGCTTTTTATGAAGACAGGGGTATTTTGTGTCCAGCATCGGGTACGATATTAATAATGCCAGCATTATCATCAAAAACAGATCAAGTGTTGGGATTCAACTCCAGGCAAAGATGTATTTTCCACTTTGAATAAAATTTCATGATGCTTGATACATAAAACAGTAACTGTGATGTCATGGGGCTTCTCGTCTTGCAGTTGCGAAATACGCAGGTGCAGTGAGATTGCGCCAAAGCTGATTATGAAAGAGGGACGTCAAAGCGGCTAAATTTAGCGGTCCCTGGAGGTCGAGGTTAGTAGATGGGGGATTTCCTGTCTGAAAATGGTGCATGTATTGCGAAGTTCTATGTAGCAGTTATTTGTTGGTGTGTGGATGTTTCTACACTGCGGATTTTCCCTGGAAAGAAGTTGTGTTCTGTACCGTGTACGATTGTTTTCGTACGCTGTTTTTCACTGCGTCAGTATATCTCGGAGTACGAGTCATGTAAGCTTTATTGTCAGGAATCAGGACAGCACTCAGCAGACGTACATTTATGAACTGAACATTATGATCACATGGGTGGTGAATTCTGGTTGGTGAATCACACTGCATTGGATTATTCATGGAAGCGGAAAGAATGTTGCAACCTGACGCTGCTTTTTGCTTCGGTACCTATCATCTCAATCAATGAAGGTCAGTCATTCTCATTGCAAAAATGATGAATGTGACAAACATTTTAAATATTGTTAGGAAATACTTCGAACATTTTCTTGACTCTCTATAGACTCTGTACACAACCGCTGAAGTAGCGTCAGGTTGCAACATTTTTTCCCGTGGAAGCTATCGTTAATGTTAGACCTACATCCGTTTCGATTCTTGGCAAGATCAGGTGATACTGATTAGATGCAATGTAACTGCTAGACTTGGTGCCAAGTCAGTAATTGTTTTGCGTACGGTACTGGTTATGCACCTATCAATTGTTTCCCCCACCCCTCCCCTTCCGGGCTGCCCCACCCAAGACGTGGGGATTGTCACTTTTGAATACTGATTGTGACAAAATCCCCACCCCTCGGGCAAAGTTTAAGTGACAATCCCCGACCATGCCCCGACTTACATACGTGGGGCGAACTAGTGATTGAATTTTCCTTTAGTACGCCAATGTTAACAATGTAATTTGAGTGACCAAAATCCCCACCCTGGGGCATGAAAAATGTGACCAAATCCCGACTTCGGACCTGGGGTAGCTTGGGGGGGGGGGGGAGAAACATTTGATAGGTGCATTACTGGCTCCATGCACGCCCTATGTCGGCTGCAATGCACGTAGACTGGTTCCCAGACCAAATGAATTTCAGACCAAATGATGCTGACGTAAGATATGTCGCAACCCGACACGGACAAAATGCGACTATTTAACAACTTGTCATGAAGTTTATGTAACTGCACTTGTGATCCTCGACTCTTCATAATCTGCGCATCAGGTATAAACGCTTGCAACGTGCGTGTACACAAATTGAAGGTGGGTGCGTAGAAATAGGACCGCGTAGCTTGAGAGTCTTCATTTCTTTTCCACATGCATCAGACTCGCTGCCTAATATTTGCATTTTTGGGGTATGCGTGGGGTAGCTAGCCCTTTTTCATGAAATGAATGCCCCTTTTTAATGCCTTGCCTTTAATTGTGCATTGTGCCGCCCTGAAAAGCGCCACCTATTGTCTGATAGTGTACTCTTTGAAGGGCGCCTCCATGGAAAGAAAGATGGTGTCCAGCCCCTACACATATTGCGCCACCCATATTTGACCAAAATAACAGCAACGGTTTATTCCACATCAGGAACTTTTCAAAATTGAGCTAGCATAATGTTACCTCAAAATTATCCATTTCAATTTTTCATCCAGTACGCATCATATTGGGAGCTTGAGTAGTGTGACATGGTCATGATGGATTCCCTGGAAAAGGCCCGACGGAAGAGAATGGTTGACTGTGCAGTGCAGTTTCAAAATGTCAATCCAGAAGATCTAATGCCATATCTTAAGTGTCTTCCTCGACCACAAAAGGTAAGGCCATATCTAAAAACAGACATTGTCATCTGGCTATATACATGTACTCTCCTGTGTAGTGGGTGATAGGCAATGAAGCCTCGTTTGTAAAAAAAAACCTTGTTTATAAAAAGGTAACTTAAAAAAAAGCATGATACAATGAACAGCTAAGAGAATTTTGATGTTGCAGTTAGCAGTCGTCATAATATATCCTCACTTCATAATTTCTCTTTCAAATTGCAGGAGAAAATTCTCTGTAAGCAAAGGCTTGACGGAGCTCTAGCCGCAGCTCAGATGCTGGGCATGGCGTTGGTCAAAGTTGACAATTGGTTTGAGCAGCTGATCCCTGCACTAAGGGAGTTGAATCAGAATGAGCTAGCGGACCTTCTAGACGATCCTCCAGAAGATAACGGTCCGGAAAATCATCGGGATGTGGGCCTGCAGAACCATCAGGAAAAGAAAGGTTTGTGGAAAATCCAAAAGTTGAGCCCAAAAGTTTGACCCCAGATTTGTAACATCATATTTGCTCTGTAGTTGCACGGGGGAAACCAGCCTTAACATTTGTTCACAATTCCATTACGCGTCTTTCACAAGTCTCCCACAAGTTTAATATTGGAGATGAACAACCACAGAGGATGCCTTTATCACAGATTATGTGAATGGGTTGTGACTTGACCTTGGATTTGGTGCGAAGTATGACGACGAATTTTATTCTAAGTGAGCACAGACCCTTTTTGTCTGGACATCAATAACATCAAGTCATTATGCTAACGCATTTAAACGTTCGTTCTAGTGGCCTCCCCAAACTTTCTCTTCGTAACCGTAAAGGGGGTATGTACACACGGGGCACATGGTTGGCAGGCCCCAAAATGTAGATAGCTCCATAAATGGAGAATTTAAAAAAGCAGAATTTAAGACAATCCCTTAATTTTTTTTACAGGAAAGTTTTCCCCACACCAGGAAAAGAATCTGCACCAGAGCGAAGCAGGTCAGTCAACGCTACCACTGCCATCGACATCCTCAGGTCAGAGTTTAAAGGTCACACTCCAGACACCATACAGTCAGTTGCCCGCCTCGACCCTGAATGTGCTGAAACGCTTGGATGTGCCCAGTCCTGCCACTGGCAATGACTGGACTGGTCTCGCTGGACAGTTAGGTAGGGGCAAGCCTAGACGTTTCCCATCCCCCCCACCAAACATATGGGGACCGGTAGCTAGCTCCCATTTAAAGCCATTGATTGGATCACCTCTGTGCGCGCAGCATGATTGTCTATTTTTGTATCACTCTTCAGCTTTGTGCATGGACGATACTTCAACACATGGTTATCAAAAACTGACTCTTGTCTTATCAAATAAAGTACGCAAAATCGCCAGTGTCTCTATCAGGCAAAAAAAAAAGTCTCCGGTTTCTGGCGACGCGGCTTTTTTTTTTTTTACCGTTTTTTTTTTCCTTCAAATATCGGCTGATGATTGCAAATGGTGCCCGACTAAACTTAGTGCAAATATATGGGAGTCTAGAGAGGCCAGATAAAGTTATTCTCGATCGTAGCCCCATCTAAAACACACTAAAATTGTGCAGCAGCAGGATTCCGGTCAAACCAGTGAGTTTGGCGGTTTCGAGACATCATCTTTCATTATAAGATGGAATCTTTCTTTGAAAAAACTTTTTCATTTTGCCGACGTGCATGGCAACGGTGACGCGTGAATACCAGAAACCGGAGCCTTTTTTGGGGGGCCTAATAACCAGGGGAAAATAAAAGGTCAAAGGTATATGAGTCATGACCTCAAGAAATATACTGCAAACTTTCTGCAAATTTTCCCTTAAATGTTACAGGATAGACCTTATTCACAAGTCAGCCATTTTGGATCGTGTGCCCTGAATCTACTTTATAAATTGTCAACTGTTCAATGGGATGGTGCCAGACTATTATATGATTGGAGTGCGTTCCAAGCCACGATTTCATTTTTTTTAATGTGGCTTAAAACACAAAATCACAATTTGTAGATTATTCATCAAAAGAACTGGTATTAATTTGTTATGAACTGTTTCAATGCTTTAATTTCTACTGGCCCGTTCCGAAAATGAAGAATTGTATGCTTCTCTGGTTATGAACCATGCAATTGGCCCCCTCCCCGCACCCCTGCCCATTTCAATTGTTCGGTTTTGTTTTCCATCACCTCATATTAAATTGATCTCTTCTCTTTTTATCAATTAAAGATTTCACCATAGACTCCGTCAGTCGTTTTCGATCTCAGCAGGGGAGTCCCACTGAAGCACTGTTGCTTGAGTGGAGTAACCAGGGGGATGCCACACTCAAGAAGCTGATAACCGCTCTTCACGCTATCCACAGAGAAGACATTTGCCAGCAGTTGGAAGAATTGTTGCATCTCCGTTTTGAATTGAGGAATAACCAGGTAATTTTTTGTAAATGTCTGGAGGCCGTGCGTCAGTGAGATGCAGATTCAGTATTGGGTTTTTCCTGTAACCAATGCAATATCATTAGTCTGATAAGTCTTGCCCAAGGGGTTGCAAGCCCGAAAATTCACAAGCTTACTTAGGTGGGACTTGAACCCACGACCACCTGCATGTCAGTGCAGGTGGCTTGCACTCGACCACTGCGCTTGAACCAGCCTCGTTTATTGACTTAAACCCGATTGCCAATAGACACTCGAGGCGTGTATTAAGACAAATGAACCTGGTATGCCGCCAATTTGCACGGCCCACCGGCTTATGCATGATTTAAGTCTATCTGGTCCCCATACAGAGTGTTCCAATAGATGTACAAGTGTTAAAAGCAAACAAATCGGAACGCAGGGAGTTGAATTGACAAGTCAAAAGAGCTTTCATTTTCTTTTTTAGTGAATGTAGATTTTCGATTTTCAATAATTTAACTTGACCCGCCCACCCACATTTTTGAAGAAAAAACAAGTGAAATTTAAAAACATCACAACTTTTGAATTGCCCCTTTAGCTAGGATCGATCTTAGCTAGAGTTGCAATGTAAGACAAGTTTTGTGAAATCAGCCCCAGGTGATCAAAATTGTGAGAAAATATTTCTACCACAAACTGTTCTCTTTATTATACCATATATTTCTTTTACAGGATTGCAATACCGCAGAGCCAAGACCCACAGTATCTGTCAGCTCTCGGCCCCCGACAGAGCAAGATGGCCAATCCGAGCTGGCAGCAACGCCGCAGGTAACCGACACTGCACCTAACCAGCCAGCAGTTGCCACGGAGGTTGAGGAAGAGGCAAAACTTGTCGCACCAGCACCAAGACCACAGCCAGAAGCTGTGCCATCACACGCAGAAGAAAGCGGCGAAGACGTGGCTACAGAGAGTGAAAATGCAGCTAAAAAGGAATCCCACACAAGCCCAAAACCACAGAACAGTCAGAGCACTGAGACAAGCAAGGCAGATAAAGCGATTGTCAAGCATCCAGGGGTTGAGAAAGTGGAAGTGCCGAGTGCACACATCAGTTGCAAGAATAGCCAACCGCCGGTCAATAACCTGAACAGAAATCGCGTGGAAAGCAATCATGCCAACTGCCAGGGGAAAACACTGCCGTCTGATGACCCAGAAACCTGCAGTGATAATAATCCAGGGGATGAATACAGCGCTGATTATGTAGAAAGCAACATCTGCGACTGCTATCATTCGTTGAAAGATGATGGTGAATTGGATAGAGATGTATCTTTGCAGTTATCGGATGAAAGTGTTTCCACGATTGAGGCAGTTGCCCCACGTGATGTTAGTACATCTGGAGCCTCCGCTGGTGATGATCCCACATCATCATCATCATCTCAAGAAACGTCATCAGCCACAACCACCCTCTCTGCAAAAGCCACACCAGTTGCATCACCTACTGTGGGCCAGGCTGTTAAAAAGGACTCTCGAGATGACTTTGCACCGGTAGTTCAGATACTGACATCTTCCCAAGGCGCTCCTGTTCGGCAGCCCACTAGGCCATCCGAGTACCTTCCTGAACAGCTCCAACTGCCTTCAGCAGATGGAGCTTTCACTGAAGATGCCTTGATGAGAGCAACAAGTCCATCTAACCCAGAAGCATCCAGCAGCATACGCCAAGTCTGTGAGCCTGTCGAACAGCAGCCGTGTGATACCAAGCCTGTAGCTGACGAAGTTGGCCTTAAACCTTCGCAGCCTTCGCCCCAACCCGACAAAGACTCCCAAGACCCTGCCCCGAAACCCAGCCACTTGAACCAGCAGAGGATCGGGGAGTCACAAAAGAAGCAGGCATCGTCCACAGTAGACAGCCAACACCAACATCAAGCCCAGACCAAATCACCTCCAACTCTTTTGGCACCCCATGAGGAGGACGGCTCTGGAGGCAGTCCTGAGCTGTCAGGCAGCGAGAAGCAGGAAGCAGGCAGTGAGAAGCAGGAAGCATCCAGTGAAACCCAACGTGACCCTCCGCCTATTCCTCAATCGGTAGAGAGCGAACAGCTCCTGCCCAGTACCACTAACACCCCATCTGCTCATCAGGCATCCCCTCAAAGAATCCAGGAGGTGGATTCTACCAGCTGTCTTGAGGAGTCCAGCGCCAAGAGCCCAGAAGCATCAGGTCCACCCCAACAGGAGGCATCTCTTCCTGATCAAGACAACAGCCAGCCTCCCCATGCTCTAGCTGATAACATTGAAGATCAAGGAGGTGATTCCAGGGAGCCAGGTGCAGAGGATGAGAATGCCGATGCGACCACAGAGTCACAGGGAAGAGGAGCTCTTGTAGGCCTGGCCCTTGCTGTTCCTGTCGTCTTGTCGTTGGCAGCCGCACTTACAGGTGGGGACATATTATCCAATGTGTTGTGATTTTGCAGTTTCCTATGATTTGGGCACAATTCCGTGTCTCTAATTCTTATACCAGTCAATAAGCCATTTGCGAGTTAAAGTGGAATAAAACTTAGAACGCTGACTTAATCCAATGCTTTGCATGTTTTAACTTTGCATATTCCCGACCAAAGAGACTGTTACTATATCACATGATTTTGGGCAAGCCTTATGCTAGCAACGCCCAGCTCCGGCATGGTCTGGTGTTTTTGTGCCATTCTCACTCATTGTGAACAATGTATTGGTGCTGAGCGTCTCTTACGTAACTATGCAAGAGCTCACCCCCGAATCATGTGATTAGCAACAGTGTCTTTGTTCTGGACTCTGGAGAATTCAAAGTTAAAATGTGCCAAGCATTCTGAGCAAGTCAGTGTACCAGATGTTTTCAAATTTAAAATCCCAAAGGGTATAGGTCACTCGCAAATGGCTTATTCGTTGGTTTGAATATTTCATGGGTTAGCAAAGAATTTTGGCGTGTGCATATATACGCATCCCACAACCGACGATACTGTTATTACAGCACAGAAAGTTTGTTAGCTAAGAGCCGATACTGTAAGCTCAGAAAGGTAGAATTCCATCTGGTTAACAGAGCTGTGGAACTGGGCCCTGGGTGTTTTCGAGTAATGGTCATCGGCTCTGTTCACAAGCACCCCCTCACCGGCAAAGGAAGTACAGTTTGGGGTGACGGACTGACGCCATCTTGCCTGACTGCAATTCATTTGCCGCGAAGCGCGGCCACTGCGTGTAAATAGTACAAATCCTCTGGTGTATGTGCGTCACACAGAAGGAACGGTGCGCGTAAACCAGCGAAATGTCCCGCCTATGGGACGTCGTTATTAGGTGAAAGGGCGCCCTCTTTTGATAGCGCACGGAGCATATAGGGCCAGTTTCTTGGAAAAATTTTGTGACAAACAACAAACAAGTGACAATCCAAAATGTCACCGATTTCCAGTCGGTTTTTGTACAGGGTGACCCCAAAAAAAATGCAACCCTAAAAAAAAAATCGCCTTTAAAAAAAAAAAGGTTCAATGGATTTTTTTGTTTTGGGTATCAGATTAAAGCTGAGAGTTTTTTCTTTTAAATACTGAAATTCATGAAATTAACACTTTGGGTTGTTGAGAAAATGCCAATTATGTAAAATTAGTCTTTTTTCATCCTGTACGCAAAAGATTACCACGGTACGGAATTTTCACTGTACAAATTTGTGCATGTTTTAATCCTTACAAACAACACAGCACACAATATGACAAGAGTACGAATACATTTGATTGAAATACCTTTTATTTTCCACCTGAACAGGTATCTCATCCTTTTTAGTCCTATTTGAAACCTTTTCAGCATCATTAAGTTTTCAAAATATTAAAGAGTTTGCAAAAAATGAAGGATAATTGCACAGTCGTCTTACAGTAAAATATTTTACTGTTTGAAGTATTTGTGTACAGGATGAAAAATGACTTCTGTTACATGTACATAATTGGCATTTTTCTCAGCAACCGAAAGTGCCATTTTTATGACTTTCATGATTTTTTTCAGTATTTGAAAGAAAACACTCTATTCTCAGCTTAATCTGATACCCAAAACATAAAAATCCACAGATCCTTTTTTTTTTTAAAGGCAAATGTTTTAGGGTTGCATTGTTTTGGGTCGCCCTGTATAGGAAACAAATCTGCTAAGCAAAACGTCTTGCATAACAGCACCATAAATTCCAGCCAATTCTATAATTAGTATCATGTAATTTGTTTTTCTGGGGCGGCATGGGTGGCTTGTGCGTAAAGCGCTCGCCTGTCACCAAGGCGACCATGGTTCGAATCCTGGCCGCGGATCACATGTGCGTAGAGTTGTGCATTGGTTCTCTCCTGTGCCACAAGGGTTTTTCTCTGGGTCTCCGGTTTTCCTCCCTCTGGAAAAATTAAACACTTTCAATCTCAGGCTGTGCTCCGTGGTCATACATGGGTTGATGTGGCCGGCAGCCATAGGCACCTTTACGTGCCAGCGGCCCGACCACGTTGTAGCCACGTCCTTCGCAATTCAGCATACCAGCTGCGAGTAAGGATGATTAGGCTCCCAAATTATTATTATTTTTATTATTAAGCAGGAAATTAATCAAGTAACTGATAACCATGAGCCTAAATTAATGGCTCAGTCTATATTGTGCTTATGATCAAGCAACCTGAGCTTACAGTAACGCCTAGCACGTAAATTTTCCACTTTAGTTACGAGATTTACACAAGTGAACAAGCCAAAAATAAGTTCCTGCCGTGCGCAAACAAGAGGGTTACCACTTTTGAAAGTCTCTTGGATGGGACACACCCAGGCCCGTCCCCAGCCCTGAGCATCTGGGGGACCATAGTGCCAGCTACGTGCCCGCTGCCATAAAAATACAAAAATACATGACTTTTGCCGTTGGGGTGGGCAATTGCTCGCCAAGGGGGGCCTGGCCCCACCAGGCCCCCCCCCCCCTGCATGGCGACGGGCCTGGACACACTGTGTGCGTGTACGTGTACTGGTTTGCGCATACAGTGGGCAGTACGCATGACAATTTTTTGCTGAGAGTGCACAAACCCATGAAGTCTTTGCGTGAGCGTTAGGCGAATACGGCGATATGTTCGAACAGTGGTCTCCCCCAACTCTCCCTTTCTTACCATTGATGGGTGCTTGTGCACGGAGCGGAAATGCTTTGCTCACTCCTGAAATATGCTTACTTTAATTAGCACTAAATTTTCTGCTAAAGTTAGCAAGATGTCTTCACTGACAGTAGACAGAAACATGAAATTTCATCAGTGGTGTTTCTTAAATTCTTAGCGTGAAATAATATGCAGAGCAACTTTTCGTTGTGAGAGCAAAAGTCAGCTGGTAACCAGTCGCCAGCAGAACACATGACATGAAATTGTGGTTGGCAACCGGTTCTTGCTAAGCAAAACCTGTTCTGTGCTTAGCCAAATTATCTTTACCTTGGGCCTGGACTCGTCCAAGCTCATTGGAGATGTAGAATTTTGTAGTATATGATGATGTTACACTGTTGGATATCGGATCCCGCTTCTGCCACCAAGGTGGCCACCATTAACCTGTGCTTGCCCTCGCGGAACATGTCCAGCAATTAGAATCGTTGGTACTGATCGGTAGGGATGTACCAAATGTACCAATTGTGGGCAATTCCACGCAAAACTGGACATTTCGTCACTCTGTTACGAACCGCATTGTCATTTGTAATTCGTAAACAAAAAGAACTTTTCAAGATGAAAGTGGAAACAAGAGGTACTACATGAACAGTTACCTTTTATTTTCACTTCCATAAAAAAACTTGGTGTTACAAATGTTACAAATAATAACAAAGTCCGTAATGGAATGACAGCATTTCCAGTTTTACATGGAATTGCCCATATCTCAACATTTGATCATTACCTGAATATCTGAACAGCATTTTTGCATTCATCTATTTGGAAAGTGTGCGTAGTTTTTAGGAGATAAATGAAAAATGTTTTTGTTGTGTGGGTTTTATTGCTTGTCAAACGCCGCACTTTTGTTGGGTGGCATTATCGCGCATGACTATTGGCGTTATTGCTCAAATATCAGTCACCGCTACCTGTACATATTATTTTAATAAGCTCTTGTCAATTTTTGACCAACCCAGGTACATGTGAATCCTGATTGGTGGTTGGTTGAGGCATACTGTACATGTTCAACTTGATCAATGGGGGGGGGGGGCAGAAGGGCTCTCTCAAGTGAAAAATTTCCTTATTTGAGAGTATTTTTTATTACTGCCAGGGGGAGGGCCCTCTGCACCTCCTTGAATATGCCACTACTTTATAAAACACTAGTCTTTACATTCTCTCAGTAGTTGTGACTGATATAGAGCTTTTGTAAAAAAAAGAAGATAAAAGCTATATATTAAAAAGAAAAAGCTTCAGCTTAACTAAGTAGAATATTGCTCACAGTTTTGCTGGTCTAAATGCAATTTTTCAAATTTTATCATGTTTTAGGTTTACTTATAAATTATTTTCATTTCATTTTGTATCTAAAACTGCGCAAACAACTTGGTTAGTAGCTCAGTTTTCTTAATTACTGAGTAATTAGGGTTCTACCCTTAAACTGAGGCAAATTTACATTTTATTTTCTATTTGTTCCACTTAGTTTGAAATAGTTGTCTGAAATATTTTATAGTTCTGCAAGTACAGGGCGAGTAAAAAAGAAAAGCAGAACCAAATATTAAGAAATGTATTTCATTATAGAAAAATTATCCAGCACCAGAATTAAATATGACTTGGAAGCCCATTTATTAAACTACTTTTAAGTGAGAACATTATTCCAATTGCTCTTAGAAAAATGTTTATCTTTATTTGCAGGAAGTAACCCTAAAATATGTTTCATCCAAAAAAGCAATTTATCGTTCTGACTGTTTGGAACAACAAAGAAAATGACACGGAATACTTGTTTCAACAACTGTAGTACACAATATCTTTATTAACAACCCTGCCTTGGCAAACAATAGAATTTATAAAATCCACTTTTTTTCAAAGACGGGCCTTCAAAAGGACTTTGTTGAATATTTTTCACTTTTAAACTGAGGTTTTATCGCTGGTGATGTTTGAAGACAATCGTTACGAAAATTTGTGAAATAACATTTTTGGACAAACTGGATTTTAGGGTTATTACGTTTACATGTAGTGGTGATAGAATTTGAACCAGGGGTGTGAAATCTCAGCTTTAAAGCTGATTTCAGCTTTTTTTGTTTTGGATTTCAGCTTTTTTTTCCACTCACTTGCCGTGTACAAAAGTATAGGAGATTTCCAAAGTTCAGCATTTTTACACCTTTTCCAGCTGTTTTCAAGCTATTTTTATCAGAGGTCACTCACACCCCTGTTGAACAGATTGAGCAATTGAAATAGATTGTTCACCTTAAAGTACTTTATTAATTTGGCTTTCAGCCATAATTAATTTTGGTGCAACATAGTTTTTAAATATGAAATGTAGGCTTTTTCCTTTGGTTTGGGTTTTTACTCGCCCTGTACATCTTCATTTCGCAAAGAGGTTGTGGATTGTTGTTTAGCTGCGAAAACGTAACCAAATAATTGAATAATTGAATGGCCAACTAATCTTTGCAGGCCCGGTTTCAAAAGAGTTTACCACCTTATATACAGGGTGGTCCAAAAAAAACAAAAAACCTTTTTTTCAGCAGCTGTCTCAGAAATGGGATGAAATTTTTAAAGATATTTCTTAACTACAAGATCTTGGTGGTATCTGATGAAAACGACATTGAAAATAAAGCTCAAGTTAAAACAATAACGGCCATTTACAGAAAAATGGTCTATGGCAGTCGTCCAGACTGACCATTTTTCTTTAAACCATTGCCATTTCTTAACATATGCTTTATTTCCAGCGCCATTTTACCACAAAGATGCTGTAGTCTAGGAATATCTAATTAATGGAATTGTGCAAAAGTGTGTATTTTTTCCCCATTAATTTGAGCCAGAATATACTTGTTTTCTGGCCCCGCTAAAATTGTCTGTTCATCTGAAAAGTGATTGTTATAAAACAGTGCTTAAGGGGAATAATGCAACAAACCATAAAGAAACAAAACTACCAAATCATTATGAAATACCTTACTGGACTGTTTAATGATTGAAAGCATCCTGTAAAATCATGGCACCTGCTGGTGTGCTGGTATTTTGATTCAATTTTGTTAGGCAAAAAACTTGCTTTTTTTTATAAAACCGCCCCCAATTTATTATATTTGTTGCTCTGCACTTTGCTTGCAATCAATTACACACCTATGAACGGGTATGCCAAATAGACTGGTTCCCTGACCTTACAATTCACTTACGTCTATAACTTGCTTTGTTTCACCATAAGTGAGGTCAAGGAACCAGACTACTTTTTTTCTAGCATCTTAATGCACCATTTCTGAAAATTACACCAAATTCAAATAATGTATCATATATTCCCTTAAAACTATTTGTCGTGCTTTAGAAAAATATAATTAACTCTATCTCAGAGAAAAGAGTGACAAGAAAGACTAAAATATATTTTGCCATTGAATCATTTATTTTCAATTCATAATTACATATGTATTATTATTATTATGTATTATATTGGTTTGTCAGTTTATAATGTAACAATCTGATTAATTATTTAAGCTTATCAGCTTGCATTAAATTGTATCATTATGAGTTGTGTACAAGTCAAATTTTGCCCTAATTCAATTCAAAATGTAATGTTAACCCCTTGTTGACGCAACTTTTGGTTAAAATTACGTCAGCAAGGGGTAAACCTTACATTTTGATTAAAATTACGTCAAAAAGGGATCAACCTTGCATTTTTGATACATAAATATAAGGTGTTAACCCCTTCATGCCCTTGCTCAAACAGTTCAAATCAAAATGCAAGTTGAACCCCCTGTTGACGTAATTTCAATCAAAACATCAGGTTAACCCCTTGTTGCCGAATTTTCATCAAAATGCAAGGTTAACCCCTTGTTGCCACAATTTTCATCAAAATGGCAAGGTTAACCCTTGTTGACGTAATTTCAATCAAAATGTAAGGTTAACCCCTTGTTGACGTAATTTTCATCAAAATGCAAGGTTAACCCCTTGTTGACGCAATTTTCATCAAAATGCAAGGTTAACCCCTTGTTGCCGAATTTTCATCAAAATGCAAGGTTAACCCCTTGTTGCCGCAATTTTCATCAAAATGCAAAGTTAACCCCTTGTTGACGCAATTTTCATCAAAATGCAAGGTTAACCCCTTGTTGCCGCAATTTTCTTCAAAATGCAAGGTTAACCCCTTGTTGCCAAATTTTCATCAAAATGCAAGGTTAACCCCTTGTTGCCACAATGTCATCAAAATGCAAGGTTAACCCCTTGTTGACGCAATTTTCATCATAATGCAAGGTTAACCCCTTGTTCACCTAATTTCGATCAAAATGGCAAGATTAACCCCTTGTTGACCTAATTTCAATTAAAATGCAAGGTTAACCCCTTGTTAACGTAATTTTGATCAAAATGGCAAGGTTAACCCCTTGTTGACCTAATTTCAATTAAAATGCAAGGTTAACCCCTTGTTGACGTAATTTCAATCAAAATGGCAAGGTTAACCCCTTGTTGACCTAATTTCAATTAAAATGCAAGGTTAACCCCTTGTTGACGTAATTTCGATCAAAATGTAAGGTTAACCCCTTGTTGACGTAATTTTCTTCAAAATGCAAGGTTAACCCCTTGTTGCCGCAATTTTCTTCAAAATGCAAGGTTAACCCCTTGTTGCCGCGATTTTCATCAAAATGGCAAGGTTAAGCCCTTGTTGCCGCAATTTTCATCAAAATGTAAGGTTAACCCCTTGTTGCCGAATTTTCATCAAAATGCAAGGTTAACCCCTTGTTGACGTAATTTCGATCAAAATGCAAGGTTAACCCCTTGTTGACGTAATTTTCATCAAAATGCAAGGTTAACCCCTTGTTGACGTAATTTTCATCAAAATGTAAGGTTAACCCCTTGTTGCCGAATTTTCATCAAAATGCAAGGTTAACCCCTTGTTGACGTAATTTCGATCAAAATGCAAGGTTAACCCCTTGTTGACGCAATTTTCATCATAATGCAAGGTTAACCCCTTGTTGACGTAATTTTCATCAAAATGTAAGGTTAACCCCTTGTTGCCGCAATTTTCATCATAATGCAAGGTTAACCCCTTGTTGACGTAATTTCGATCAAAATGCAAGGTTAACCCCTTGTTGACGCAATTTTCATCATAATGCAAGGTTAACCCCTTGTTGCCGAATTTTCATCAAAATGCAAGGTTAACCCCTTGTTGACGTAATTTCAATCAAAATGGCAAGGTAAACCCCTTGTTGACGCAATTTTCATCAAAATGCAAGGTTAACCCCTTGTTGACCTAATTTCGATCAAAATGTAAGGTTAACCCCTTGTTGATGTAATTTCAATAAAAATGTAAGGTTAACCCCTTGTTGACGTAATTTTCATCAAAATGTAAGGTTAACCCCTTGTTGCCGAATTTTCATCAAAATGCAAGGATAACCCCTTGTTGACGTAATTTCGATCAAAATTGCAAGGTTAACCCTTGTTGACCTAATTTCAATTAAAATGCAAGGTTAACCCCTTGTTGACGTAATTTTGATCAAAATGTAAGGTTAACCCCTTGTTGACGTAATTTTCATCAAAATGCAAGGTTAACCCCTTGTTCACCTAATTTCGATCAAAATGGCAAGGTTAACCCCTTGTTGACCTAATTTCAATTAAAATGCAACCCCTTGTTGACGTAATTTTGATCAAAATGTAAGGTTAACCCCTTGTTGACGTAATTTCAATAAAAATGTAAGGTTAACCCCTTGTTGACGCAATTTTCATCATAATGCAAGGTTAACCCCTTGTTCACCTAATTTCGATCAAAATGGCAAGGTTAACCCCTTGTTGACCTAATTTCAATTAAAATGCAAGGTTAACCCCTTGTTGATGTAATTTCAATCAAAATGTAAGGTTAACCCCTTGTTGACGTAATTTCAATAAAAATGTAAGGTGTTAATGCAAGGTTAACCCCTTGTTGCCACAATTTTCATAAAAATGCAAGGTTAACCCCTTTTTGACATAATTTCAATAAAAATGTAAGGTTAACCCCTTGCTGACGCAATTTTCATCAAAATCTAAGGTTAACCCCTTGCTGACGTAAGTTTAACCAAAAATTGCGTCAACAAGGGGTTTACCTTGCATTTTGATGAAAATTGCATCAACAAGGGGTTAACCTTTCAAAATGCAAGGTTAATGCCTGGTTGACGTAATTTTCATCGAAATGCAAGGTTAACCCCTTGTTGACGTAATTTCATTCAAAATGCAAGGTTAACCCCTTGTTTACCTAATTTCGAACAAAATGCAAGGTTAACCCCTTGTGACGTAATTTCAATAAAAATGTAAGGTTAACCCCTTGTTGACGTAATTTTCATCAAAATGCAAGGTTAACCCCTTGTTGACGTAATTTCGATCAAAATGGCAAGGTTAACCCCTTGTTGACCTAATTTCAATTAAAATGCAAGGTTAACCCCTTGTTGACGTAATTTCAATCAAAATGTAAGGTTAACCCCTTGTTGACGTAATTTCAATAAAAATGTAAGGTGTTAATGCAAGGTTAACCCCTTGTTGCCACAATTTTCATAAAAATGCAAGGTTAACCCCTTTTTGACATAATTTCAATAAAAATGTAAGGTTAACCCCTTGCTGACGCAATTTTCATCAAAATCTAAGGTTAACCCCTTGCTGACGTAAGTTTAACCAAAAATTGCGTCAACAAGGGGTTTACCTTGCATTTTGATGAAAATTGCATCAACAAGGGGTTAACCTTTTAAAATGCAAGGTTAATGCCTGGTTGACGTAATTTTCATCGAAATGCAAGGTTAACCCCTTGTTGACGTAATTTCATTCAAAATGCAAGGTTAACCCCTTGTTAACCTAATTTCGAACAAAATGCAAGGTTAACCCCTTGTTGACGTAATTTCATTCAAAATGTAAGGTTAACCCTTGCTGATGCATTTTTCATCAAAATGCAAGGTTAACCCCTTGTTTTCCTTATTTCATTCAAAATTTAAGGTTAACCCCTTGTTGACGCAATTTTCATCAAAATGCAAGGTTAACCCCTTGTTGACGTAATTCAATAAAAATGTAAGGTTAACCCCTTGCTGACGCAATTTTCATCAAAATCTAAGGTTAACCCCTTGCTGACGTAAGTTTAACCAAAAATTGTGTCAACAAGGGGCTAACCTTGCATTTTGATTGAAATTAGGTCAACAAGGGGTTAACCTTGCATTTTGATTGAAATTAGGTCAACAAGGGGTTAACCTTACATTTTGATTAAAATTGCGTCAACAAGGGGTTAACCACCGATTAAGTATAAATGCAAACCAAGTGGGTAGGGAATTAATTCTGGGTAGGTTTTGTTGCTTTTGAAGATTAGAATTTGTATTAAAATCATAACTTTGTAATGCTATGAAAAGGGCAGGGCACTATATTGAAATTTGGCCTGGCACAAAGATATTTGCAATTGTTTACTAGATTTCTACTACATCTTTAGGTTATTAAGTCAGTGTTATATTGCTTAGATTTATACACTTCAATACTACAATAAATACTGCAGAAACATTGATGAACTATAGCACAAGCACAAGTGGAAACAGAATAATGTAGTGCAGTTGTGTCATCCTATATGCCAAACAGATGAACTAAGGCAATTCTGTAAAATCCAATTTTCTGCATGCGTCCGACCACATGATGGACAAACTTGTTAAGGTGGTGGTGCCTTAGTTTTAGATGTCCCAGAAATTAGTGATTTTTCCCAACAGCAGCTGAAGTGTCTGACACGTACATCCGAATTTACAAAATTGCCCACAACATTTTCTATGTTTCACATACAGAATATTATCTTCAAGCAAACTTGATGCACAGTGAAGATGGAACGCGCACACTGTACACAAACTTTTCAGCGGTTATCCTAAAACACATGCGTGCGGCAGGAATAGCCTACACATCTTAGAATAACATGATACGCAGAATGCAATATGGACTGTGGCATACGGGATAATATCACACTGTTGTTGCCATGGATCGACCAATTAGGAAAGCTGACACATGTTTGCTTGAAGATTACATAAATTACAGTGGCAACATTATATGTGATTATATACAATTACATCAATGCTTCCAATTATGTAAATTTGATCAGAATGTACTAGTTACTGCTGGCACAGCCAAAGTATATTTTGTTGTACTACTAACAAATCTGTAAAAATTCATGTCGTAACTGGATCAACACATTACAAAACAAAACAAAGTAAAAACTGAATGTCAGACAAACCGTAAACAACCCATTTCCATACAAAAGCAAAATTCAGACCCATGATAAATTCATACATATTATTTGATAGTTTTCCACTAGCGCTCAATTTCCACTTTTTCAAAAAACCCAGCGATAATCAGTTCCAGAGGAGTTTTACAACAATGAGGTGATGCCATAATGGTTCGTGCACACACTAAGTGTTTTCTTAAGCAAGGTACTTTACCACAATACTCCTCATTCATGAGTATGGGAAAATACTGCCGCGTTATCCTTTACATTTTGCCAATATTAGAATTAAAAACTTTTCAATCAAATGTTGCTGATATTTACTGTGTGTGGTGATAAATAGCGTACCATTTTAGCACCACACCTATTTTGCATTTGGGAGTGTCATGGTGGAAAGGCGCCAGTTTTAAGATAGTGCCCAGATATCCCCATCATCCTCATTGATGTTATCCTCTTCGTCCTCCATATTCATACTCACCTCCAGGAGTTCCTCCATGTCCATATCGGCAATCTTGTACGGGACTTGCTTCCACTTCCCGTAGCTCCGTCTGCTCCGGTTTTGAGGCTTGAATATCAAGTTGACGGGGGTCAGGGCAAAGACGACGCAGCCTTTGTACTTCATCTGGATGCCCCACTCCTGGGAGCAACTGGCGTCCCCGCACAGGATCCTCTTCAGCTTCTCGAAGTCCACTTTCTTAACAGGCTTGTTGTGGGGTACCAGCTTGTACTGCTTACGGAAGGCAGGATTGAGCACCACGTGGTGGGCGTTCTCGATGCGCCGGATGTCGTCCAAGGTGCAGACGTGGCGGCTGCACTTGCGGCAGAGCATGCTGACATCCATCAGCTCCCTGTTGTGCTGAAGTCGGGCCAAGGCGCGCTCCCTGACCTCGCGCTCAAGGCGACTCTCCTTCTGAATCTTCACAATCTGTGGGATGAGTAACAATTTGGACATCTTGACTCATATACATCAGGGGTGACTAGATTTGGGGAAAAATCCACGAAATATATTTGGCGGACCCCCAGAGCAACATTTCACCTCCCCCCCCCTTCCATCACTGACCACTGTGGCATAGAAATATTGGGTAATATTTATGTACCTTTTCCAGGAACGCATTCGGGTTCATGTCGTGCATTTTCTGGAGGCTATCGGTGGCTTTGTACATCATCTTTTCACGGATGCGGTTCCGGAACTCACGACTGGTCAGGGTCAGCTCTTCAGAAAGGACCAAGAAGTACTTGCCGCCACGTGCCCTGCTTCTTCCTAGAGAACACATGAACAATTAAACAAATAATATTATCAATTTACAAGTGACACTAGAGATGTTCTTAAAAGGGGGCATGGGCACAGTACATTAAAAAAGAGGGCGGGCAAGGCAAAAATCAATTTTACAAAGTGTGTGTGGGTGGTGGTGGGGGGCGAAGGGGGAAGGGGGTGGGATGCCCCCTTGCTGTCCCCCTCATCATCACCCTACTCCTCTGCCGGCCCTCTTCTGTCGTCTATGCCATCTACATAATGTCAAAACTTGACAACGGATAAGCTTTGGCTCTTCGTAATACTCTATTGCAACGAGTCAACGAACGGCTTTATATACCTTGGGCCTGGACTCGTCCAATCTCATTGGAGATGTAGTTGCAGCAGATGACGACGTTACACTGTTGGATATCCAATCCCTCTTCTGCCACGGAGGTGGCCACCATCAACCTGTGCTTGCCCTCGCGGAACATATCAAGGAACTCCCCTTGCTTAGTTTGTGTCATACCTGGGGTAAAAATTAACAAAGAAAAATACTATTTTATGATTTGACTACATATGGACGCCGTGTGGGCTACAACAGAGGGGGTTTGTTCGTGAGCAATTCTTAATCTCTTTGAGTTCTAACTTCTGAGAGAATGCACTGACCTTCGGAACCGCCGCTCCCGGTCAGTGTGCCCGCTTGCAGGCACTGGAGGCTGGGCGTAGCCTGCAGCCACGCATGCAAGGCCTTCGATGTGGCACGTGTCTTGCAGAAGAGAATGCCGCGGGAATCGGCTCTTCCGACTAAGGTGTCATTCAGGATCTCGGTCAGACGTTGCAAGAGTGGATTCTGAAGGTCTGGGTGCGGACTCACTGCAAATGCCTTCAAGAGTTTCAGCTTGTCTGCGTATGAATACAGGCATAAAAGAGTGTCTTAACTCCAAGGTTTTTATGTCGGGGTGGGGGGGAATAAGAGTTTAGGTATGAACTGTTTTAAAACCGTCTTAAAACTACTGTTGTATTTGTTTTATGACACCATCAAAATCCCTTCTCTGGAAACGCTACTGCTAACATGGCTAGAATCAACTTAGGGTCAGAGAGTAACTGAAACAGGAAAATTGGGAAACAATTTGACACACAGATAAAGGTTCCAATAGGTTGTCAATAAACAAATTGATAGGTTTGCAATAAATTCTAGTCCGGATGCGTAAGTGTATTTTCTGCATGACATTCCTCAGTGACCAATATGTGGACAATTTTTTGGATGGTGGCTTTATACAAGATGAAGGGTAGGGGAACTTCTCTGTCAGGTTGAGGAAACTCAAAACGATTTTTATTTTCCACATGACACATCAGTGGTGTACCACTTTTTCTTCCAGCATTGCGAATGCTGACTCTGTTTTGAGGGGGTGGGTAGGGTGAGTGCCTGTCTTAGTGTTATGCCTGGAGTGAGACCGTCGCCAGTGTGCAAACTTACCTTGGAATAAATCCACCAACTGCTGTTCATCCGGACTGAAGCCTGACGTGGTTCCAACCTGAAGGCTCTCCAGGAAGTTTTTGATGTGGTCCAGGGCGTCCTGCGTCCTGGCATCACGGTTGATGTACAGGCATGCATTGTACTCCTGAAATGAAACAGTTGTGAAAAACAAATCTAACAAAAAATTATTGCCGAATTTGTTCACCAAAAATGGATTTCAGATTAATTTTAATTTTAATCCATTAAACACTTGCATTACGTTGTAACACACTGAATTTACTCATTAATTAATTCATGAACAAATTGACTGATAGGGCAGTTTGGGGCGGTATAAAGAGCAACAGCCAGGGCCCGTTCTACAGGGACTGGGCTTAATTGAGGTCTTAGAGAGCAGGGAATTTCTTGGAACATTGTTTTTCAACACTTTAATGTTTCTTCGGGCAATTTAAAAGGGGACAAATATGTGTTCACAGGAACGGAGTGCCCATCTCTCTTTCAAAGCGACTGGGTTGAGAGGAGTAATTGAGGTAAAGCGCCTTACTTAAGGGCACAACATGCATGGCCATGGCAGGGTTCGAACACACAATCTCACGATCATGAATCCTGTGCCCTAAAATTTTCAATATTTTAGTATTTTCCTATACTCTGAACAAAGCCTCAACTTGAGAAAGATATCAAGGTAGGTTCTAGCATTGATGAACTTTGACGCAGGTTTGTGGTTAGGTGTTTCTGCGATAAAGCTGCATCAAATTGTTCCCACTGATTGCCTCCGGTATAGCATTTGACATTTCTAAAACCAAATGGTTGAGTCAATCAACAAAATTGGTGTCTCATAGTTCCAATTTTCGAAATATCATATAATTATCTACAAACTACGCACCTTCAAGTGGTCCTTGCACGTCACAAGTTTCCTGCGGGTTTCATCATTGACGGCATTTTCGATGAAATACTTTCCCATCTGAACGAGCCAGTTCTCATAGCCCTGGGTGCCACGCTTTGGCACAGAAGCTGGCTGTTTAAGCCAAGCCTTACCCTCTATAAAAAAAATATATAGAATTTGACATGAAATTTCGAAATGAAGGCAATTTTTTTGTTTTGTGCGACTAGAATATTTTGACAAATCAAGACTATAAGCTTACTCAAATGATGTGGACCCAAACATTAAAACACGGGTTTAGAAGATTATAATACTCAGTGACGCATTCAGTCAGTTAGTGACTCAGTCAGTGACTCATCGGGGAGTGACACAGTCGGGGAGTGACTCGGGGAGTGACTCGGGGAGTCAGTGACTCAGTCAGTCAGCAACCCAGTCAGTCAGCGACCCATTGGTCAATGACTCAGTCAATCAGAGGTTGACCACTGAAACGTGTATAAACACAAAGTAAATTAAGAGGATAATAAAATGAACCCTGCATTCAATTACCTTGGGTCCGTGATATCTTGGCCTCAATCTTTTCCATTATCCCAACGATCTCCTTCACAAAACTATTGTTCTTGCGCCCTGGCACCTCAAAGATATCTGAAAAATAAATTGGTAACAATTTGACAGTTATAAAGTTGAAGGACAAAAAGAGTGTACGGGGTAACAGCATAGGTGAAGTGTTTTCAAAAACTGTGAAAGACATTTATTGTAAAAAGCCTTTTTCTAAATCCTCAACTTCTAGGGTCAAAATGGCTTCATATTCTAGTGGGAAAATTAATTGCAGTAAAAAATAGCTCTACAGAATATTCGTGTGCATCATTTACAGGTAGTAGGAGAACCCGGTACCCCATTGTTTGAAGCCATATACCTTCTTCTGGTTTGTCCCTGATCTGTCGGAGCTCTTCCTTGTTTTGCGAATCCTGAACCGTGCAGATCTTTTCAACATCCAGGTTAGCGCACATCTTCATGATGTGGGACTCTGCCTCATAGAGGGTGCTCGCCTTGCCTACGCCCATGGAGGCAGTCAGCCCAAGAACCTGGCATGAAATAGGATTGAAGAATGTTCGAAAAAAATTTTATTTGGCTGTGCATTTTTGGGATAGTTCGGGTACTCCGGAAATTGTCGAGGCTCAGTATCAGGATATCCGTCGGGGATGGAGGCCAGAGAGGCCTGGTGGGTTTGTAATCTGAGAATAAAAAATGGCAACACAACCACTCTAAAATACCAACATTCATTGAAAGTTTTTCTTTAGATTCATGAACAAGATGCTCCTCTCCCAACCAAGAAAACCACTGATCAAATTCACGAGTTGGATCATATGTTCAAAGGCAGATGACTGTGGATCATATTTACAGACACGCACTTCCACAAATATTATAATTTCAGCATGCAAATGTTAATTTTAATTGAAAAACTACTGATACAATGTTTTCTGAAAAGAGATGCAAATTCTCACCTGCGGTCTGGGCGTTTCAGGCGAAGACAGCTTTACACCACAATACTGTGTCATGATTTTGTTGTAGGGATCATCTTTCTGTTAAATTAAGAAGAAAATTAGCTTGAATGATCATTGCTTTGTTGACCCAACCGTCTTCTTTCTGGTAACTTTAAATATTCGAACAAAAATCTGCATATTTAAATATTCAAACCAAAATTTGCATATTTCAATATTAGATTCTGCAAATGGTATATCTCAGTATGCAATTTACCTGGCAGTGGTGACACTCGTCAAACACTAGCAGGCCAATCTTGGAGAGCTCCAAGCGCTCGTTATCGTCCTTGACTCCCTGCAGAGCATTGACCAAGATCTGAGCCGTCATGACTAGGACGTCGTGCTCATCCAGCAGATCAACCAGCGAGCCAGCGTCACTCATCTCACCGCTCAGACCCATGATGCTGCTCTCGCTCATGTAGCTCTGAAAGACGTTGCACTGTTGGTCGACCAGGGGGATCTATAGACATTATCAGCGGCGTTGTTACATACGATGATATTATTCTTGATTGTTTGTGGTGCCCACTGTCGAATCAGATTCAAACCAAACGTACTGACTCCTGCAAGCTCAGTGGTAGAGAGGTAAAACGTTGGCTCTAGTAAGTAGGAGATTTTTGTTCTTTCAAACATCCACTCCCCAAAAGACTAAATGTACCGTACGGCCAGATACGTTATTTGGGCCACTTTCATAGTATCGGGACACAAATCAGAATAGATGGCAGCCAGTCAGTAGGGGTAGACCACTGAGAATTACTATTGCCAATGTGTCAAGCATGATGTTGCTTTCAGAAATATTGCATACATATTTTGTGGAAGTTGCTTGTTGCGAGGCAGAAAGCAGGTCAATTACATAAAGGGCTGAGGAACAAAGACAAACACAAGGGGCGCTTGCCCTGTACCCCTAAAGCACACCTGAGCAGTGCAGTAGATGGATGATTATCTGAAAGCATAAGGGAATCGTAACAGATCATGTTCAAGTAGAATGATTTGGTCCATCATGGGTTGTTCAGCTAAGACGGGCTGGTATGAACAATCGTAACCATGGCAACTCACCTTATTGACAAGGAAAACCACCTTGTTGGGCCCATCTTTGATCACCTGGGCAGGATAACCACTGCGGGGCCCCACGCCACTCTCCCTGTCCAGAAAGGCTTTCACCAACCGAGCGGCTACCAGAGTCTTGCCTGTGCCAGTGGGGGCCACGACCAGAGAGTTCGTGCCTCGCAGAGACGCTGCGACCAGCTCCTCTTGGTAACCTCTCAGCCTGAGCTGTTTTGGCTCATCGTCTGAAGAGTCACCCTCTGGTGAATCACGATCAGAGCCGCGGATGAGCTCCCCCGGTTTCAGGGCACAGGCACCGGATGCTGACGGCTCACATCCGCTAGTATTCTCTGCAGGGGTGCCACTCTCAAAAATGTTCGGCTCATCCATGATGACTCCGGTGTATGTGCTTGAGGCACCACAGCAGTCGTCATCCATTTCAACATCTTGAGAGAGATTATTGGTTGTGTCTGGGAAACAAAGATAAATTTGTTAGGAAAACATAAGAACTCTGAGTATTTGCAAACATTTCTCTCACCCCTAACCTGAGGCTCTTATGCAAAGTTGTTCTTTAAAACTGACCTTTCAAAAATCATGCATCTGCAATGAGCAAAAAATAATAAAAATAACGCATGCTCCAAATTGGAACAGGCGATGTTCCCCGGTGAACCGAGTGTCAAGACTTATGAGACCTTCCCTGACAAACATGCCTTTGTCACTTCAATAGCTAGTGACATGGAGACCAGAGTAATTGTGATGGACTTGCCATGTAAAAAGAATTAGTCACGATAGCTTCTCACCTGCAAACGTAGAGCAGCAAAACAGTTTAGACAGTTCCTGAGCGAGATTTCCACGTCCCGTCTCTCTCAGCCCTTTCATCAGTTGGCCAAAACCTGCTTTGCCTTTCTTACAAATTATTCCAAGAAGAAAGACAGCACCCCTGGTCTCTCCACGGTTATTTGTCGTCTGACTGATGCTTTCTTTTTCCTCCGTGTTTAGGCAGGACAGGTAGGGTAGCATGCCCTCAGGATCCATTTTATTGAGTGGTTCGTGGAAGGACTGTATCAGGTGTTTAATTAAATCTAGGGTTTCGCCTTCCACATCTGCGCTGTCTTCAATCGCATCAGCAATGAAGCCACTCCCTTATTAAAAGTAAGAAAAAAATGTGAGGAAACGTTGTTTATTCGTAAGATGGAACCAGCCAACCGATCCTGTTAGCTCGGTGGTCGAGTGGTAAGACATCTGCACTAGAAAGCAGGAGGTCGTGGGTTCGAGTCCCACCTGAGTGATTTTCTTCCAACTTTCACTCGGGAGGCAACACACGGAGTATACAGTGTTTATACGTCCGTGAAGGGCAAAAAGCTAATTTGATTAATGTTGTTTATGTTGACAAAATTTCTTGAGGTCCATGAAGAAATATTTCAAGACAAGGGACATCTCTGAAAAATTTAAATGACACAGTGGTTAATCCGGGGGAAGGGGGGGGGTGTAGAGGGGGCGCCCGCCCCCTTGACCGAGGTTGAAATTTTCTCAAATAAAACCATTTTTTTCATGTGAGAGAACCCTTCTCTCCACCCCCCCCCCCACCTCCAGCAGTTACCTCTCTGGATCTGCTCTTTTAACAACACCAGTCTCTATGGACTCTGGCATCAACATTTGATGACACTTCATGAACCACTCAGTAGGAGGGGCATCTTGTATGTGCGCACACTGGTTCTTAGTATGGCGCTTTGTATGCACCAATAAATTTTATTTTGAATGAGAACAAACCTGTATCGTCTTTGTATGAGTGTCATCAGGTGTACGACGAGAATGGATTTAATTGGTGCACAGAGTCCATGTACAAGCAGCCGCCTGAGATCCAGGATTTTCGGGGGGGGGGCCTGGATTTTTATTTTAATTAATTTTCTGGGGATGGGGTGGATGAGGCATTTCAGATTTGCAATCATTGCTTATTAAGGCCAAAGGCCGGAAGCAGTGAATTGCCATATCGAGTACAAATCAAGGAACTTAATATTGTCAGTTGCGACGGGTGGTTAGCATCACCAATCACCCCTTGGATGTGCAGTTACCACTTGCCAAGTAACTCTGAAAAGTACCAAGTTAAGAGAGATATGACAACTCTAGAAAGCCATTACCAATCTACATAATATCTGCTCACCTGAACTTCTCAGGCATTCAATAAAAGCAGTGTACGTTCCTTTCCTGTTCAGTCCGGCCAGGCGGTCCAGGAGCACATTGACAGGAGATGCCTCCCGAAGAAGTTGCTCTGCTTGCCCCATAGTTTCTATAAAGGAGAGGGCATTCAATACTTTTAAAGAATTTTTTTTAAAGATATCGTAATACTACCATTTTCAGCCTTTCTATTGCCCCTTAATAGTCCAAGTAACTCTAATTCTACCTCCATGCTTAGCCCCACTTATGTGGCCTCTGTATTGCCGCACTGTACGTTAGGCCACACGTCTGGTTTCCAAACCTAATGAGGAGTTTAAGTCAAACACTGGCGCATATGGACTTGAGAAAAGTGTCTAAATTTCTCGAAAAATTTGAAGAAAGATTACCTGAAATCTACCCGGAGGGCAAAAGATGAGACATCATAGAATACAACCGTATGCAGTGGTACAGTATGTATTTTAAAAAAATGCCAAAAAAATGTGCGCCAGTGTTTGGACTAAACTCCTCAGTAGGTTAGAACAACAGACGTGTGGCCGAACGTACAGCGCAGCAACACAGAGACCCCACAAGGAATGTCGGTCACTTCGGCACCTAGCCAACTCAGCACCGGCCAACTCGGCACCTTGCCATCTCATCACCTTGCCAACTTGGCACTTAGTCGGCACCTAGTCAAATGGCACCTAGCCAACTCGGCACCCAAATTTTGCCTCTTTCTCACGACTTCCACCTTGGCACCTGCCCTCCTGAAACCATGGTCCATCCCCAATTATACAATTTTAAAAAAAGTCATGAAAAGCAGTTTAACAATTAACATGATTAGTTTGTAAAACGTTTACAGCCGTACACGTCGGTCTGCATGCACCGTATGGGTGGTGCCAGTGGCCAGGGGGCTAGCTACGCACATACAACATGTACAGCGGTAAACCCCAACGGCTTCCGATCCACCGGTACGCCAGTGCACTGCACGTGAGGCCGCTCGTGGCGCCGGCGGCAGGGCGCGATATTTAGACGGAGGTGCCGAGTTGGTCAGGTGCCGAGTCGGCTAGGTGCCGAGTTGGTTTTATACAGGTGCCGAGTTGGTGGGTGCCGAGTTAGTGGGTGCCGAGTTGACAAGGTGCCGAGTTGGCAAGGTGCCGAAATGACCGGATACCCACACAAGTGGGGCTACCTCCAAGTTGACCCTTGCTTTTTTTAACATAAGTCGGACATGATCGAATAGTGGGGTCAAATTTGCTTGGACTATTGCCGCATCATTATTCATTACGGTAAATGTCTTAGTCTTACCGTGATTAAGGCCATTTTTGCTGTAAAGCAGAGACAAAAACTCGGACGTCAAATGGAGATTTTCCACCACAAACGGTCTGAAAACATCCGTGATTATCTTCAACTTTGGGTCACCGTCCTCGTCCGCTAAGTAGTCAGCCATGGTCTACAATTTGCGCTTGTATCTTCACTTTTTCTCCTTCGACAAATTTGCAGATCAATTTCAACGAAAGACTTAAAAATCTAAGCGAGAGAAAACAGGATCTTCCTCTTGTGTGAAGTCCAAGCTACACTATTTTGTGTGAGATGATTCATTCGTCACTTGGTTTTTATGATTTTATCAACGTCCGGGGATTCCCCTAGTGAGAAATCGCGCAGCGTCAGCCAATCACGAAATGCCTTGTACATTCTTGCCAATATACCGACGGCTGTTTACGCTTAACATCGCACAAAATGGGCCTGGATTTTCTTGTTTGAATCAACGTGTTTGCATAATCAATTTTATAGCGATATACACTAATTGAAACCTCTTTAATCACTTGAAACGGATCACAAAAGCAAACAAGAATGACAATACAAGGCGCCACGCGCCTGTTAAACTTTAATGCTTAAATTGTCCAGTTGAGTCGTCTTTGACATGAAATAGTTCCACATTAATTTTGTACAGGCGATTTTAGTTTAACGGGAACGTCCCTGTAATAGTTAGGAAACATATTACGTTAACACGCAATAGGTGGCCACCCCCTTCGCTTACGAAACTCTTGCGTAAATTCCCCAATATTGAAAATACTAGGTGGACAAAATATTGAGAACAAAGAATTATGTCGATAACATTAACAATTATGGGTTATATTTAATGTAAGGGACGGTTAAGGATACTGTAGTAAAGTATCAGTTGGTGTCATTCACATCAATTTATCATTTTATTATTTGATGGGAGGTGGTGGGGTCCTGTTGATATTTTTAAAATATTGTAATGCATGCATCTTTTGGGAACAAAGAATCTCATGCAAATCCGAATTCGCACAATATTATGACACTATCCAACGATGACACTAATGTAACGGAAAAGCGAATGAAGATCCCTGAATAAAGTATAAAATGTAGACAATTTTTATAGATGCTTGCACATCACAACATCGAAACGTTTTTTAGAAATCCCGTTCACAAGTACCCCCTCAATGGAGGAGTTAGTATTGCGATGGGGCCTGCAGGGGGTGCAGACATAGGCCCCAAATCGCCTACGCGGGTATGCTCTCAAATTCTTTGCTATTAGAGCATTTTGTGGGCCGTGAACTTAAAGGTTTGTAAAAAATAAAATAAAATATTGGTCGAAGCCGTGCACAGGACTGGACTGAGAGCTCATATTTCTGTGAAATTCGGATGAAATTGGGCCCTTATAGTAAAAAATAAAATTGCTCTATTTTGCAATGGAGTGCAGGCATCGTTTTCCAAATGGCGATGGGCCACAGGACAACTTTTAGGGTGATTATCATGGAAGTTTCTCCCAAAGTCATCAGATAACCACCCAAATATTGAACAGAAAATGAAAGATGATGAAATAAGCTTTGATTTGATGACTGTCTAAAACACCTTGGCGAGTTGCGAGTATTTTTAATAATTTTTGGAAGTGCGCGTCATAATAATAATAATAATGGAGTCTTATAATAGTGCATGTATCTACCAACAATTAGGTACTCAAGGCGCTGGAAATCATGTCAATTATTAAAGAAAGGTAAATAAAGTTTATGATAAATATGAGACCATTATGTAGCACCAGTATAATGGTTTACAAGGTGCTGCGGCAGCCACTGCAGCCACTGCCAGAAACACGGAGGTCTGGACGTCGATTTACTGGTCTACACTCTTGGGAGCCCTTTTTCACCGTTCGTACGCCATTTTAGAGATGCAACGAGTTCGTAATCTATTTTTGCTCTTTCCAGTGTCCGGTCAATTCCATCTCGTCGTCATCCTCCCGTCTTGCGGCTCGGATCAGACCGTCCAGGAACACGCATGCGTCGACTTCCTGCTCCAGGGCTCCCATTTGATTCTCCAAGCTGCGCATCTTGGTTGCCATGGTAACCAAGGATTGATTTCCCGCCTTCACCTGATTGGTTAAGAGTTGCAAGGATGCAGCCAGATCAGGCTGGTGTTGGTTTTGCGGCACCTCGCTGTGGGTGGGGGCCGTTGAATTTGAAGCCATGGCCTGGGTACTTTGATTGGTTTCAAACGAGCTGAATTTGTTTCGGTTTACAGGACTTTTTTTTTTATCACAAGTCTACCATCACATTTCAGCAGAATATTATTGTTCGTACCTATACGGGAAAAGATAAAGAAATGGGTGTAAATATTATGACTTTGTAAATTGCTTTGGTATTCTAAAGATGCGTATATACTGAAATCGGGTGCAGGGATATTAGCTAAAGATGCTCAGTATAGCTACACTTTGCATGCAGACAGATTTTGAAAATAAATCTATATTTTGTTATTTCATGAATTTTGCTGCTTTTGTGGACAAAGAAACCAAAGACGAATTCAAATTCAATGCTAATTTTCTAGCAGTTAAGCTTTCGATGGTGCGATATTGAACAACTTGACAAACCATACCAGGCAGGGTTTATTTCGAGTTTCGAATAATATATACTTGCACACAGTACAAAAGGATGCGTTTGACGACGGATGATACTCAGGCTAACCCCGCCCCTCACTTAAAATTTCCTTTTAACGTTTATGAACGTTAGCCGAAAGTTGGCGCAGAGCTTGGAAGAAGATGTTTATCTCTAAATCTGAAATAGTCCTAATTTAACAAAGCTCTAGTTTTTCCAACCTTACCTTATTTGAAGCTACAGTGACATCCCAAGTCTAGTAGCCGAATGTATGTGCGCGGTATGAGTTGGAACTTTGAAAGAAACGCGTGGCGCGTCAAATTCGCTTGACCGCGCGAAACACTGCCTGGGAACAAAAATCTCCAAAAACACCCGAAGAAAAGGGAAACCCCAGAATCAAGAAGTAAAATCGTTAAGTTTGAACAAATGACTGACTTAAATCTTTGCCCCCATGCTTCGGTGCACAAGGTTATGTTAAAAACTTTTAAACCAGTCTCCTTAAACCGCAAGGACGCCCTCTATCCGCAGCAAGCGCGCGCCGCGCCGCGGGAGGTTCGCACACAAAACCGCGCCGTTCGTTGACACTTGTGGTTACTAGGGCGGTAACCAAGGGACGCTGACCCAATGTGCCACCAAACGCACGAGGTATGCCGTACCGTGCATTGTGTGTCAATGTGATTCATTTCCACACGTATCAAAATCACTGTTGTGATTATTCCGACAAGACGACTCTCACACAAAAATGGGCAGTAATCTGCCCGTTTTGCCCACCAAGTTGTCTTAGTTTTTAGAACTTTAGAAGTAGTTTTCGGGACATCATGTAAACTTTTCGAGCTTTGGCTATTTGATACGCCAAGCAACTCAAAAACAAATTTAGAAATTAGTTTCGAAAAAAAATCAGCTGTTCAACAGGTTCGTTCAACAACACGTCCAGAATGGCGACAATGACAGAGGTTCAGCCGACGGAGGGTAAGTAAACTTCACAGTTTTATATCAGTCAACAATGATCTCAAGATATTAAAGTTAAACAAAAATAGAAAGATCCGTACATTCTTAGTTATAAACTGATATTTTATGAAACAATAAATAGAATGAAACGAACAGACATTTCACATTAATGTTTGTTGACCCAAGAAATGAATGTTCTTGATATTATAGGCCTAATAATTAATATTCCTGGGGGAAAATGGGCAACCACCCACCCCTTTACAACCAGAAATTATTTCCCCAGTTTCCTGTCTTTGTTAAAAAATTCCAAACAAACAGGTTTAGCCTATGTACTAATGTAGAAACAATTTTAGAAAACACAGAGTAAGACTTTTTTTTGTTAAATGCAGTTAGCCTAACATAAAGTAACAGTAAAATTAACATTTGAGTCTTGGCTGCAACATTCGATATTAAACTTATTTAACTTGGATGTTTAGAAAACTATTGAGATAATGTTTTAAATTCAACTGAAACAGCTTGAGGTTCAAGTTTTAATCATATAAGTTTACATTCTTTTCATTACTGAACAACTGTTCTCTGTACTTGGCCTAGTAAGACCTGAACCCAAAGAAACAGTTTAAGTTTGGAGTAAATCTTGCTCATTCAGCCACAAAAATGTACAAGTTGAAGTAGCCTAACAAGTAAAATACAGCATAGCCTTAGGAAAATTAAAAGCACACTCCTGAAAACTTTGATTCAAGTTTGATAGATGAAAATTGTTAAAGCAAAAACCGAAAGTTTATCCTGAGGCCTGAGGCCACAACTTAACAAACTTTTATGGAAAAGAAAACATTGCTGTGTCTGTGGAATTGAAACTGGAGCCCGGCAGGTAATTTGCAGGGATGGAGCGCCAAGTAAAATTTAGTGATTTGGGGGTTAATTCTTCATGACCTTACTTTGTTTGTTATGGCTTGGTAATAGCCTGTGTTTATGCATTCCCCTCATTGACAATGTACTGTATCCCCAGAAATATCAGGTTTCCAGGGTAGGGATCAACTGCCTCGCCTTAGTGCATTCTGATTAGTCTAAATTAGTTTGACAAATACTGCAAGGATTTTAAATAAACAAAATATCCTCGCATACAACACCAAGAGAACCAGCTAGACTGGCCTTCGAGTATCTACTAAATTGATTTTAGCCCCAGGCAGAAAACTTCAAGAATATGCACAGGTGTAGATTTAAGAAAGTTTTTATCCATATAAACAACTGGAGTTTCTTCACTTTTATCTCTGTGTTTGGTTTCTGCATGCCATAAGTATCAGTTCGTTAAGCAGCTTAGAAGGGATTATTTTCAGCTGAGGATTAACGACCCCCCTCTTCCTGATCCACGTGTGGTATTGAGGAATCCTTGATCTGTTTGTGTGCGCGTGACGCTCTTCTTTGCTCGCAGATAACAACCGAATCAGAATGACAATGGTCAGTGTTGGTAGTTGGGCAGCTTCGCTTCAGTGATTATTGAAGTTGTGTCAGTGGGTGCATCTGTAGCCTTCAGGGGGGTTTGTAGAGAATTCTGAAGCGGCTTTGTGGACCCTTATTGACAAAACACGGCTTGATGCGAGGCTTAAGAGTGTCGACTCCACCTCTCACTGAGATGGTGAATAGTGCAGTACTAAAGCCTACCCAGGTTGCCTTTTCTTACTGTTCTTGGAAACAATTAGTTATAATGATGTTATTTGAATTTTTTGAGGGACTGATAAGCTCATTACTGTTGATGAATTCTTGTTCAGTGAAAAACAAAATTCCAAACATAATGGCTTTAATGAAGAGGACTTCATTTGATGTTTAGTTGAATTTCTGAGGAAAGGATTAGTCCATTCCTGGCAACAGAAAACTTGTTCACTGCAAAACAGGAAATAAAAGGGTTTTAATGAAGAAGACATCATTTGATGACATTTGAATTCCACGAATACAACAAATTCACTTCTGATCATTGGTAGTTTTATTCATTAAAAAAAAACCCAAGAAACTATGTATGCTCAATCACAGCACTTAAAAAAAAAATATGGTTGAATTTTTGTGCATTTTCTCAGACAAACATGGGTTTTGTGCAACGTTTTCATTCTACCAAAACGATAGCTTATTATTGTCTGTTGCAGTTTAAAGTTTAATTAGTATTTTCATACAAAGTTTACACTATCGAGTTAATTTTTTTCTGGAGGAAAACACATTGGAAATTTTAAAAACTAAAAAAATCTTCAAATTTAAGACTCTATTTACATTTTGTTACAGCAGATACCTGAGATATCCTTTTGGGGGTATTGTTTTTTTATTTCACAAAATAAAATATCTGCTGACACCATAGGCCTACAAATAAAAATGTGTCCATTTTCATTCCTGATAAACAGTTATTTCCTCTTAGAAATAATTTAAAAAGTATGAAACTAAAAAAAACCGAAAAACCAGTTGAGGTGGCCTAGCCTCAAGTTTATTAACGTTATGCAGTACTGCACACGGTACTTGAAATTTATAGACTCTCAAAACTCAGTGGCAATGACGGAGAGTTCGCTACATAGGTAGATAAATGGAGCGTCAAATGCTACACATTTGATTAATCGGACCCTCAGGGCTCAGCAGTGGGGGCCTGCGTGGCTTTTGTTCAACACCAGCGATTGTGTTCTCTATCAGTCCTGTGCACAGGGGGTTTTGTTTGCCCTCTGATCGGCTATAAAGCGTATGACAGTGTAGACGACATCTTCATTGGCTGTACAGTTGAATGCATCTTTTGTCTGGATCCTAGCAACTTTTATCTTATAGGGTTAAAGATGATAAACGCTGGCAGTGTTAGTGTTACGCATGGTATAAAAAGTTCTGCGGTTAGAAACGATAGTGATACAGTTTGGCATAGGATCGATCAATCTGTGTACTGAATGGTAGATAGAATTACAAAGCTAGCATGACTAGCGAAGTTAATATTAAGAATTATGTAGACTCCATAGTAATGCCTCATCCTGCGTTTTAACTCTATCAAGGGCGGATCCAGAACACAAGTTTTTTTCAGGGGGGGGGGGGGCAGAAAAATTGTGGTTCCCCCAAAAAGTAGATCCAAAAAATTACGGTGTGGGGTGTTTTAATGACTTTTAATGAAGCATAAAAATCATGCCACAGTTTATAACAAGGAAAATTTTAGGCCCCAAATCTTTGTTTTCCTTTGTTTTTCCATTACTGATAATACAAGGTACCTGTTATAACAAGGTAATTTATAAAGTCCCAAGGACCTTGTTATTAAGGTGTTCGACTGTATCTTATTAACCCTAACTCCCCAGCCTAATTTACTAGGAACCATACCCATTCTGGCAAATTCCAAAAACACCCACATGGGAAATTGTACACACACACTGTTGGACTTAGTTTCTGGAGGTATGCCAACTCCAGTGTAAAAGACCATCAGTTTAGGGGTACTGTACCTATCCCAACAGATTTAAACAAAACCTGCTGTTGAACTTTGATGGGTCAAGTTCGGATAGGGTTAATTCAACCATGATTCAACCATCCAAGTCTCCGTGGGCTGGTTGATCCTTCTCTGGTTGCTTCACACTTTTAAAGTTTACACTAAAGCCGTGTTCCCATTGGACTTTTTCTTCAGCGGCCACGCGGAAAGTTATCGTGACTGGCTTTGGTGTAATTCTACCGTGCGTTCCCACCTGGACTTATATTCCGCGACGGAACGGTTCATTCGCTGTTCGAGACTGGCAGAATGTCACACATTGCGGGCATCTAGCCCAATTAAACTCCTCACAAAATCGATCAAATCTACCATGTTTCTAACTAGTAAATTAGCGAAACTGCAGCAGCTGGACGAGATTGAAAAAAGCGCTGCAGCTGAGCGTAGTGCATGCTACACACGCTGTGTACGGTACGATGACAATATCACACCGCCATCAGTGCAAACGAGACAGGGAACCATACTACCATTTTCGCGCGAATTCTGTGTATACATACAGGAAGTGTTGTTGTTTGCATAGCGTTTTACAGCGTGGACACGGTAGGTTTACAGCGCGGAGCGTTCCCATTGGACTTTTTAGCGGCCCTGATAAGTTACCGTGGCTGCGCGGAAGTCTTCCGCGTCCTCTTTCGGCCTGTTAGTTTTACATCACGGTCGCGGTAAGTTGACAGGGACGTCAGTTTACCGTGTGTCCCCATTGGATTTAATTTTGTCATTCTACAGAAAAGTCGCGGTACTTTAACCAAAAAAAGTCCAATGGGAACACGGCTTAAGGCAAAAGTTACAAGACCAGTGGCTTAAACTGTTTGGTAATTGGCTGAAACTGCCCCCACCCATGTACATGAGCTGTTGTTGAAGGAAGGGGAAGATTATGTGTGTTACTGTGTTAAGAGGTTGAGAATTTGAGTCAACAAACTATCCCACTTGGTGGAGAGCAAATATTGAACATTAGATTACACAGAGCTGGCATGGCCATTTGCAAATAAATGGTCCCAAATAACAAGGTTGTCAAGAAGCCCTCCACTTGATGCGTCCATCTACGGCCAGCCCAAAATTATTTGGCTCTGGCTTGAAATTACACATGCACCTATAGATTGATTGTTATTGCTAGCAATAGCCGAGTAATTCAGATGCGGCCGGCTATAGCCAGTGGCCAATAGAGGGCAGTCTCCCGATTCAAGACTTTGGTTCCATTAAGTTTGTGTGTGAGGAAAGAGAGTTGAATTGCTGGACTTTCTTGTTATGGGAACAGATTGAATGGATAACTTTTAAGAATTGTGGATAATGGTTTTAGGTGTTAAAGAGCAACCAAAATTTAAACTCAATGTTCCGTTTTTTCAAACTAAACAGAAATTAAAATAAATCAGAGAATTTATTTAACATTGTTTATTTTATCTTGTCAATATCCAACAGCGAAAAACGCCAGTAACACGACCAAATTTAAACATGAAAACAAAATGTTTGCCCCCAACGTGCTACGGAACAGATTTTTGTCGATGACAAATGTGGAGAAAAAAAATATACAAATTGAAAAAAAAGAAGGAAATTTTTAAAAAGTAATATTAAAAAGTGCATGCATGACCATCAAAAATCATGAATTCTAGCTCTCTGAAATTTTAATAAAAGTTTCATTGTTATAAAAGTTCATGATATAGCCTGTGTGAGAAGGCTTTGTTAAGACAAGACTGCGCCTCATTCTTAGCAACAAAGAGGCACAATGAGGGCCTCATTGTGCCTCTTTGTTGCTAAGATGATTGTTTGGAGAATGAATTATTCACTGCAGGAGGATCTTTTATTTACGATTCTGTGTTTATTGAATTTATTTATAAGCATTCCTTTGTGTTGTTCTTTTGCAAGATGCATACTGCTCATTCATTCAGTGTTGATGTTTTAAAAGAAAGTTTCGCTCGGAAACTGTCAAGAATTTTACACCTCTAAGTGTTTTTTTGTCTATATGACAGCAGATCAATTAGGGAAACAATTCATATTTACACAGACTAATGACATATCTTGGATAACGACTGCAAAGTTTGTACAGAGCTTTGTCCAATATCCTCCAGAGTATTTGGCCGCCCGGGTTTCTCAATAACCCATTATTTATGACGGGCCGGGGTCTTACACTGTAACAACACTACTAAAATCAATACGGTCCATTCAAAGAGCCCGTGTAATATTGATGAAACAATACAGGGAAGAGGAGTGCGAACAGAAATGGGGCATTGTGTGATGACGCCCCCGAGGCAATCTATATTGACTCTCCGGCTAGTACTAGGCAACAGGATTTTTCCCGCACGAAACAGAAGGAAAATGGCATCGGGGCTGGACTCCAAAAAAGAGCAGTTTTGAAGACAGTGGACTGGCTTTTTTTCTTTTGAAACAACATGCTTAAGAAGGTGTAGAGGTTTCTTGCAGCCATCAAGTTTTCAGAGATATTCAGCTCTGCTGATGGAAGAAGCAGTTCTGGGCCTGTATTGATTTTCCCGCCACCACTACCTGTTCGGACGACGTACTTTATGTGCATGTAGTCTTTGGTCCAAGATGGCTCTACGTTCGGGTTCTGTGGCCATTGCAATGGCCACTCAGCAATACAAGCCAAAGCGGAGAAAGAGAAAGAAGACGAAATCGCCCTCGTCCACACCGTCGTCATCAGCATCGTCACCGACATCTCAGACTCGTCTCAAGCTGCCAAAGATCAAGGGTGCAACTCCGGCTCCGACCAAAAAAGCCAAAGGTTCTCAGTCTGCGTTTTTGCCAGCAGTTTCTGATTGGAATCTGTTAGACTTTGTTTAAGGAATGATGTGGCTCTGAATAATCAAGTATTTTGTTTTGGAATCTTTTGGACTTCAAGGAATAATGTGGCTCTGAATAGAGTCGTTTGTTTGGGATCAAATGTACAGGAACATCCCAGAAATGACCTCCAAAATAGCCTGATCTTTGTTGAATAACATTGAAATTGCGTTTATTTTTTTTCCCCAGGTACATCAGGTAACCCGTATCAAGACCTGAGGGGAAGGTATATTTAAAAATATTCGTTTTTGTGTCGTTTTTTTTTTTTGGGGGGGGGGGGGGGTGTGAGTTTTCTTTTGGGGGGGGGAAGGTCATGCTAATGGGATGAACTGCTTAATTTTGTGTTTTAATCCTTTCTTTTGTGTAACTATTTAATATTGCTTGATGAGATTTGGTTAAAACACAGAGAAAAGTTCAAAAAACATCCTGAGAAAATTGGTCTTTAATTTCTCCTTTTCTTTTCCTTTTTAGAGAGCGGTGTGTCTATTTAGCAACTCCCAAATCATCCAAGGCTATATGGCTAACAAGTTTGGGGTAAGTATTGTAACAATAATTTAAAAAAAAAAAATCTACAAAAAAAATCAGTATTTATTCAGAGTCACAATACGTGTACATATTGAGGAATAGACCAGCAGGGTTCGATTTTAGCCGTAGCCCGCTAGCCAAAATGCTAGTCAAAACAGCGGCAGGCTAGTCGAAACTATTCCTTAAGTAGCCCGGCTGGAGAGTAAAAAATTATTGGGCTACGGCAAAGATGAAAGGACAAGAAGAAATAAACAATTAAATTCAGAAAGCAAACCTGTGTTATCAATATGTGTCTAATTTTGTTAAATTATTAGATCGGTTTATTAAAACACTGACAAGATGTTCGTTTTACACGTATGCACATTGTTGGTTATGAGATGCTCTATAAAAGAAAAACATGTGGGCTAGTGAAAATGCCCGCAGGTTAATTAAGAGTCTGTTTCAGTAGCCCGGCTGGCTATTTAAAAAAAAAAAGGAGTTTAGGTCAAACCCTGTAAACCAGACCACTCTATAAATATTTTGTTGCTTTTTTTCTTGAGTAGCTTCCTTGAACATGACACGTCCATGCTTATTTCTTGAACCTTTCAGGCCTAAGTTGGTATGGGGGAACCAGGAGACAATATTGCCCATCAGCAAGGCAGCCATGCAGACGGAGGCGTCGCCTCGCATCGGCCAGCTGGCCGAACCCAAGAAAAACTTCCGCAGTCTCGGTGACGGAATCAAGTAAGTAATGATCGTCAGTGCGACCTATGACATGAAATCAGTTACTGGGGTGACAGTTTGGGTTGGTCTGTATGGTTCAGGTCAGTTTATCTGTTCACTGTCGTGCCCTTTCACCCTGGTTGCTCCCAAAGTTTAACAAAAATAAGTACATGTATCTAAGCAGTATGCCCCAGCCTGTCGAAAGATACGCACTTCTCGCACGCCCTCGGCAGTGAAGGGGTCAATACAACTATACAACTGAAAGTGGGATAAATGTTTCTCATGACAGTGTTATAATGGTACAGTAATTTGATGACAGATCTTTTTTAAGAATTGAAAAAAAAAGCAAAAGGGTTAACTATGTGGTACACGTCTGTCATCATTAAGCCTGTAGCCCTCAACATCCCACTACAAACTTGATAGTGCTACTCCATGTATGCTGACTTGTATGCAGTGTGTGCTGTTTTTACTGTAATCAGAATTTGACTGATCTATTTCTTTTGCTAACTGTCAGTTGCAACTTGTAAATCTGTTCACCTCGACAATTCAAGCTCTTGATTGATAGAGATGTGACAGCAGCTGGGGAGACTCGTTTACATTTTGGTCTTTTCCATGGTGTTATTCCCCCTTTTTTGGAGGGGGGGGGGTTGTGAGTTCTTAAAATATGTACTCGCTTGCTTAAGTGCCTTGCTTGTTCATCTGTTTGGTACCTAAGCTTGTGTCCAAATCACTTGGCTACCGCCGGGAATTGCCTGCTGCTGCTAGCCAGTGGCTTCCATAGGACACGGTTTGACTCTGATTTATGTGATTTTGTTTCCCCCCATAGACGAATCCATGTCTATAGCTGCGGTCGTAACTCAGTGATATGGGACGTCAGCCCGATAGCAATGAAAGCCGAGTCGTCCCAGCGAGTCACGGAGCTGGCGAGATTCAAGGTGCCTCCTCCGGCTTACATAGAGGACAGGTAATCTTCTCAACAAAATCTTATCATTAAGTTGCACTTTCTTTTGGAATTACGACACTTTGTAAGGCCGAGTAAAAAAAAAAAAAATAGTTTCTCGTCCGGGGTTTTTGAAAAAAGGGAGGAAGCGGGGCTTTTTATTTTTTATTTTTAATTTTTTTCAAGATGACCGCCTTTTCAAAATTTCCTGCAACCGTTGGTGCTCCACTGTTCAAAGACACTTTTAAAGATGAAAGATAAGTTGGACAAGAGAATTGAACATATTTACAGTGTCATTTAGAGTTGTATTGGTATTGGTATTTATTTTCCGATGAATTTGTAGACTTTTTCGGTGTTTTTCTACTACATTTTTCAAAAATAAAAGATAATAAAAAAATCCAGGCGGCCTCCAAAAAGGAAGCGGGCGGGGACGAGAAACTTTTTTTTTTTTTACTTTGCCTAATAAACAATACGGGGGCTTGGCTAATATAGCTGACATGGGGGTCTGGAAAGGTAGGCCACTTCGTACTTTTTGTCTTACAAGTATTTTCAGATTTTTTTCCCCAAAAGACAGTTTCATCTGTGCACCTGACAAACTTTGTCAGTGTGCACAGTTTGATTGGCAGTCAGGAAGGTAACTTTGTGTCATTGTGACCATTAACCAAATCCACTGTGTTTTTTTTACGACGTACTAAACCTATTGCCTTGTCTTTCTGACAGAATAAATCACGCGCTAAGCTGCGGCCGAGAATCACCCATCTGGCGTGTGAGTGACGCAGCCAAGCGGGCCAGGGACAAGCACAGTCTGGAGGCACTGGCCAGGGCAAAGACACCTCACAGAGACTACCAACCACCTAGAGAGGTCAGGAAACTAGACTTCTCCCCTTTGGGCCATTTGCCAATACCTGGATCCGTTTCCAGCTTCGACTCTGGGCATAAGATGTTTGCATCTGTGACTGATTTTGGATTCTGACTCAATACAGATCCCTTTTGTACAATTAAGAGACCATATCCTAAGATACAAAGCAAACGTTTTGGAGTACGCTCATTAGATTTGATTATTACAGGTCATTTAATGATTCCAAGGCTACAGAACAAAGCTGAAATAAAGCCTATATTTCAAAAATTGCCTGGATCTTCAAAGCCATTTGAACAAACATATTTTGAACCAACACTGTATTGTGTCTTTTGAGTGGCACAAACTTCCATCATGATTAAACAGAACCCAACTAGTTCAATAATTTAGTAATTTGTACAGAATACAGTTTGTCACTGGTCTTCTATTATTTATTGCCCAACAGATTGAGACGGTTGTTAGTGAAAACGCAAAGAAAGCCATTGCCTCGTCGAGAATAGACAGTCTAGCCAGACCCAAGAGCAGACCAGAAGGACCATTCAGGGATTCCAAGTGGCCAGTAAGTTTTCTTTGTAAACCTAGTAAACAAACTTGTAACACGTATGCAAGATTCTTTCAACTCAGTGGTTAGGTTCAAAAATGGAGTTCTTGTTTGATCAGTTTGTGCCGAAGGCTGTGTAAAGACGCAAAAGTTTTGCGGTATTCGGAACGGATGACGGATAAACACGCAGAGAGCGAGGCCGGAAATATATGTCAGCTAGCAAGGCAGGAAATATGAGTGTGCTGCCCGAGAGTGACGGCTTCAGCCCGCCGGGCTTGAGGTCGAGTGAAAAGTAATCCCGTGCCTCGTTCTGTTCTTGTCAAAATAATCCCGGCGTGAACTGGTTAATAAATATTACTCAGGAGCTGACCAACCTCTAGGGGTTAGTTTTTGTAAAGTTCAAAAAAATATCTTTTTTTTACGGTTTTAACCTGTGAATAACTTGCTCTTCTTTTTTTTTTAACTCTTCGCAGGTATCAGACTTAGCTCGCAATGCCGCAGCTACGCCCCGCCAGCTGGAGCTGGCCAAACCAAAAGGTCTGGTGGACGGCTACCAGCCCGAACGCGGCGTCCAGTGGGACGTCAGCCGGGCCTCGCGACGCACCGTGGCCACCACCCGCACCGTGGACCTGTCCCGGCCCATCATGCGCGCCACAATGGACCATGTGCAGTTCAACCCCGACGCGTTCATTGTCAGCGAGGCCGCCAAGAAGGGGCGCTGTCCGCCGCGCATCGAGGAGCTGGCTCAGCCCACCACGAGGAGTTAAAAGGGATAGGTGTATGCAATATTTCAGTCTAGCAGATGACATTATGGCCAGTTGCGTGATCAAAATAGAATGGATTTTTTTGGGGGGTGGTTCCTGCTCCATCAAAATAAGGTTTAAGAGATAAAAAAGGTTTTGAACACTTTACAATATAAAGTCAATTTTCTCAAGATGGTGTTTTTGAGTATTTTTATAAAAACTGAAAGAATGTTCAGAAATTGAAAGAACATTCTCATTTTTCTGAACACTGAGAGCATATTTAGAAATTGAAAGAATATTCTCAGAAACCATGTGCTATGTTTTTTTTTTAACAAATATTTAAAATTAAAAAATGACAAACTGGTCATTCCTGATTTTGATGAAGTAGGTCATATTTTTTTACTACATTTAAAAAAATAAAAATAAATATGTATTCATGCCTCTTTTCAGAAGTCAATCAAAACTGTGAACACTTCAGACAAGCCAATGGCAAAGTGAATCACGTGCAGTGTAACTAATTTCAACTATCCTTATAACTACCGAAATCCACAATTTTCTGCTTGATCTGTGTGTTGCATACACATTCTTCTTTTCTCCTTGTTTTGCCCAGTTTTGTCAGAAAGTGTTTTATTAAATACAACTGGATTTTGTTCTACTGAATTTTGGAAAGAAAAATTCTTTAACTTTTCTTATATCAAAACAGGGTTTTAAGTCATTGGCCCTTAAAAACCCGGAACAGTTGAAAAAATCTGATTTTATCAATATTCTATATAATCATGGTAATGCTGATTAGCAATGGTTTTATGTTTTCTCCATTTAAAAAATACGCAATGTTTTCTACAACTGTGCATTTATCGTTTCATTTTTTTTAATGTGCGTTTTCAAGCGGCCACATATCATAAAACTGAACATGTGTGCTATGTGTTTGTTTTGTGCAACAACAAAAACTAGTTGTTTAAACACTTTTCAGTTGGCTCACTACTTACGCAAGTGTTACAAAGTATTTGTAACTTATAAAAATTGCTGACTTGAAAAATACTTTTTAGCTTTTTTTTATAATAACAAATTAGCACAACACACTGTGGCACTACTTTTATATTTTCCACAATTTATTATGATTGCATTGTAAAGTTATCAGCTATCATTTTGTGCTTGTAAAAAGTAACACTTATAAAATACTGAATTTTTTTTTAATGCAACTAACCTTTTACCTCACTGTTTGAATGAACACTGGAATCAACCCAATGCTCCTCCCACAGTTTTTGATTGGTCAAAAGTCTGTATGGCTTATCGGTGTTAACCAATCACTAGGAATGAAAACAAGCCCCACCCACTCTACAATGAATAATCATAAGTGAATAAAGTTTATGCAAATCACTGAACACAGTAATGTATTCTGCGCACGAAGACTTTTGTAAATAATTTGCATGATTGCTACAATCTATTACGTTACTCCGTGTAATTATCCAATGACACTATATTAAACATTGTATGTTTTGTTCTCACTGCAATAAATACCTCTGTATATTGGCAAACGATGTGTGCGTGGCAGCTGTAGTCATTTGAACAAGTGTCTTTACGGTTTTCTTAATATGCCAAGTAGTCAAGTACTACCTCAAAATTGTTCAGTTGCTTTTGCATGGAATGAACGATGTTTCAATTCAATTTTTGTTTAATAATGTATACATGTATATTAGGCTTTCAGTGAAAAAAAGAAAAAAAGATTACTGACTAAATACACATATACATATGTACCAAAAAACAAAGCTGAAAATTCCTTTAAAAAATGGGTAAAGGTGGAATCCTCATTCAGAAATGCAAAAGGAAGTACACAAATTACTGATCGCAGTATTGCATGGGCTTTCATAGCAAGCAAACATACACCAAGTTCACCACCTACAATTTTGAGGTCTTGTTTTATGAAATACAAGGCCTTGAGAAGTCGACAAATTTCAGTCCATGTACATTTCGAAAGCCCACCCCTGAATTGTTATGGGGCACCTTTCAAACAAACAGAAAAACATGACGCTTGGGAAAGCCGAGATTATGCTATGAATCACCTGGTATCCATGCATTCATTTGTGCTGCCTTCACCGGTCTTCTTGCCTTCGATGTATGGATTGTACTGCTCCGGTATGCTCTTGAATAGGTTGATCTTCTTGCGGATCTGTTTGGGCGTGTCCTGGTAGTAGTTCTTAGGATCTCGAGCCATTGCCTGTCGACCAATAAACCAACTTATAAATACATGTACACGATTTAGGTACCTCCATTCATTTTCTAAAACTAGAAAATCATTTGAATCTTCCCAAGACACTAGTGATGATAGTGGATCGTGCGCATTGTTTCACGTTCATTTGGCAGTAGTGTGCCATCTAACGGCATGATTAGACCAGCATGCCTGCTTGCACTAAAGTCTTAGGAATCCTGTAGTAGTTGTTTAACCTTTTCTTTTATTTTCTCCCTGGGCTTTCCTAGGGAACCAATCAGCGATCGCGAAATGGTTTAAAATCAGTCACGTGCGTAATATTGAACATTCTTCGCTGAATGCTAAGTCTTTTTTTGACAGTTTATAGTCTTCGCGCAAAGGTTGTAAACATACGCGCTACGTGCGGAAATTCACCTGTGAAGATGTGGTGATCAAGAATCGCCAATTAGATATGCAACGCAGTGATACTTTCGAGCCCGTAATTACCGTTATCAAATGGGAAGCCGTCTTTTTGTATATTATATTAATATTTACACCAACGGTCTAATTTACATCAAACGGCCACGCCCCAATTGCCGCAAGATTCCCAAGACGTTAGTACGTGAAAGTAAAAAAAAACCCAGTTGTTCAAGGGCACTCTACGACGATAATTGTCGGTGCTGTACAAATGCAACCATCGCTATCGATCACTAACATCTTGGGCCAAGACTAGCACACATCATGCACGCATAAGTGAAGTTCGCATGACAAATTTTATTCGGAGTGTGAACAAACCTGGAGTGTCATCGCATGAGCGCCAAGTGCCAAGGGAAATGTGCTCGAATATCCGTTGCAGTGGCCTCCCTTAACCCTTTCTTTGTAACCGTTGCAGGGGAACTTGCACATATTTGATGCATTTGAGAGCATATTACCTTGTAATCTTCGCCGTATTTCTCCATCAAGCGTGTGCAGTAACTCATCATCGCTTGTGATATGCGGATGGACCTTCCAGTGGGAACATTGGCCATGTCCTCAAGAGCTACATGAATATCAAAACAGAAACAAGGTCCATTGTCACAGATTTGCCTTTAAGCCTAACTCCCTAGGCATTTTGGCTAAGATGCAACCTCAATCCTGCAAAATCCTATAACTGCCTCCATGTAAAAATTGAATACAGCCTCAATCCTTCAAAATCATCTGTTATTTCTTGAATGTGGTCCTTGAAGAGGTGACCGATGCCTCAATCTGATTGAAGGATTGAGTCAATCCCGCAAAATCCTCCAGCAATCACTGTCAATATGTTGAGGCAGAGCCAGTGACATCCTGGAGCAGTGCAGAGGATTTCAGGTATAATCTAGGCCTAAATTAAAGCAGGGCTGAGCATAAACAACACAAGGTCCTGCCCAAGACCTTGACACAGTGCATCCTCCAAAATCAGCCACAATTTTTTTGCCATAGTGTCAATCCAGCAAAAGCCTTCATTTTGCAAAGAGGATTTTGGAGGATTTGGGAACGTTTGGGTTAATATTTCAAGTTTGGTTGCCTTACTTTCAAAGAAAAAACAATTCAGGGACGACTTCTCAACCACTCGACGCTTTGAATCTTATATACATCCAACACACATTTATAGAACCTACAGTGACCACTGATTCTGCCAAGCTCAAAGTTGCAAAAAACATCACAGATGAAAATGGCTTTTAAAAAGGCCATTTTTCCTAAAAACCACAACAAATATCCAATCTTTGGGCTTCTCTATTACTTAATACTATTATTAATAACAAAAACGTTTTGACATGAGGTACCAACCATGTAAGACGTAAATCTTGGATGGCTCGCTTGATTCAACAGTGCCAGTTTTGTCCATCTCCGAAATGTCAACTGCCCTTGGTTTGAGCTTGTCCTGGGCAGAAAAAACAGTGAAGATAGATGAAAAGCCATTAACAAGGATTGCAATAAAGTGTCTTTTTTGATGCAATGATCAAGTAAAATACATTTGAAGTTCTTTTAAGAATGTAAAACTCCACCTACAAAAAGTAAAAACTGGCAAAGCACATCTTAAAAATTTAAAAAGCTGGCAACAAATCGATGGCTTGGTTCTAAGACCAAACAGAACCACTTTTGCATATTGACAAGAGTACTAGGGCTTTCCAAATTATTTAGTAGTCGGTGACAAGAAACTGCGTTTGACCGAGTACTCGGATATTCGAAACTGCCAGCCGCAAATGCGTGCTGCCCTGGTAAAAAGTTGCACAAAGAGCGTGCCGCTTAAAATTTGCATACGGCGATCAATATTGGCTGCTGAGGTGTGTTGCAATAAGTATTTTAAAATTGTAAAAGGGCTTTCACCTGCTAAATAAAAGGATATGAACAATGAACTCCTGTCGACAATTTTTTTTACAGTCGACGAAAAAGTGGTATCTGACAATAAAGTGCTGTAATTTTACAATAAAATAACATCACAGTCGTGTGTGTGTAGCCTGATTTATTTTCTCTTCAAATAACCAAACCGGCAAAAAACTATTCGAATATTTGGTTGATGATCGAATATTTGGAAGGAATGTAGTATCCAGGCGCCACTTCAGCGGTTGTGTACAAAATCTATGGAGAGTCACGAAAATTGTCTAAGTATTTCCTAACACAATTGGAAATGTTTCTCAGTCCTAGATTCATGTCTTATCAACATATTGGAATGACTGACCTTCATTGAGATGACATATATAAAGAAAAAAAGTTGCGTCAGGCTGCAACATTCTTTCCAAATACTCGACTACATGGTATATTCGGGACAGAACTAAAGTGTACACTGAAAATGTAACATCAAATTTAAAAAAAAGATGAGTGCATTTCTGACCTTCATTTTGGGTATTGGTATCGTCTTGTTTGGGTTGGCAGACAGCCCCATGTCAGCTAAATTCTTTTCCATACTCTTCCTCTGGTCCCACGCTTCCTTCAGTGGCTTACTGGTCAATGGTAACAAATGATAAAAGAAACCAGAAAAGCCAAAATAAAATCATTATTTACAAACATTAATTTCTTAATTTACCATGCTGTTAATATTTAAACTCTGAATGTTCAGGATGTACTGTTGACACAGACAATTTGATCCTAATACCACTTTGGTGTACACTGTACAGGCCTGGTATAATGTCCTGAATGATTGTGTTTTTGTTGCCCTTGAAAACTAGGCAATCGTGTATAGTGTAGGGCCCCTGTTTTGTTTTGATCAATTTAAAGTCAAAAATGTTTTTTTTATTGCTCAAAAATCACCTTTACAATTAAAAGCAGACTTTTCTCAATTCTAATGACACCCGTTTTGATATTTTGAACAGTTTCTTGGGGTAGAAATCACAATTTTCCTGCGCGGTTTTTCCTTGCGATTCAGAGCGCTGTGCGTACTCATGGTTCATGGTACATCGCGCAGTGGCAGTGTTTGGCCATCTTTATTTTCGGGTTGCGTGTTGTCGTCGCGCTGTCATCATCATTTTACCCCCAAAGTTCCTCTATCTATGACATACATGTACCTGTTTATTGAGAATGGCTGAATGTCGCCAACTAGTTTGGTCGGTCTAATAATTTTAAATGAAAGTGGATTTTGTTCCCTATAGGAACCAAGCCCTACATTACACGATCGCTGAAAACTATTCCCAAAAAATAATGAATTAAACTAAGAAAGTTACGCGGCATGGGTTTCGATCCTGAAACCTAGCTTTTGCCGTAACGATACGCTTCCGCAGTAACGATAGCCACTACACCACGACTATGCTAATCATTTAACCTAAAATTGGCTTTTATTTTACAAAAACATGGCCCCATTAATTTACAATCGCAAAAGTGTATCACAGTTTTCACATTGAGGGCGCTGTTGCATGTTCTCAAAATCATGTGTGTGTTTTAATGTTGCAATGCAACATGTTGCAATGATAATCAAAATTACGGTTCAAATGACGTGAAAAAATTACCAAGTGATAGTGGGCATCTTTCTTGACTTCTTCCACAGCCGACGCCTGTTTACTCCGTAACCATACTTCTTTCCTTTCGTCATTTTGTTTATGATTTAGATTTAATCGACACCGTTCGTGTCGCGCCGCTGAACATTTCACGTGCAACTTTCGTTGCTTGAGACATGTATGGTACCTGCACGTCGAAAGTACATCTCGAATTCGTACTAGAAGTTGGCTGGCACCACCCGACTTAACAATTTGACCCTTGACCTCAACTTAGACGAATTATTCAAGATGGCGGCCTCCACAACAGAAGTTACGAAAGCAGCCGAAAACGTAGTTGTGGACCCAAACTTCCATCGCTATCCAAGCTCTTCATCGGTTTCAAACATCGGGCAAAGGCCGATTGATCTTGCCGACTGGGAACCAGTAACATCGCTTGGATTTAAGGAGAAATTCAAGAAGAAAGCTGCGGAAAATCCATTTGTACCTATCGGTAATGCACGTTCATTCGATGACTTATTATAGAGGGCGCTGTTCCATAACATTTCTTGCGGTATTTTTGTGTACGCCAAACTAAAGTTTGCACTGTTTGCTATTCTTTCTTAAGTTGTTGGCAATTGCCGTGTAGTGTAGGGCTCCTCTTCAACCTTGAACAACTTAGAGTCAAGGCTGTTTTTAAAAATTTATTTATCAACATCGGCCTCATCAATTCGAACATAAAATCAAACTGCATACTTCCGTAGTAATTCCTAATCCTAGCCTATGACACATTTTTTTTTTTTTTAATATTGAACACTTTCTTGTGGTAGAAAATGTGATTGTTTAGGTGTTTAGTGGTTGGTAGCGTCTCAGTGATCGTAGTTTTTACTCTCTTGTTGCATTTTGTCGTCTTCATAAATAAGAACCCTGCCCTCTATCTATGGCATACCTGCTGGTTTGTAATGTTGCTATTTGCCAACTAGTTTAACGAGTCTAACAAATAAAACAGTAAAAGTGGAGTTTTGTTCCCTTCCAAGTTGTAGGGCCGGGCCGGCCCGGCCAGGCATAGTCCCACTAACTGGGGCGCTAGAACTAGCAGCTAGTACGACAGACCAACATCCCAAATGTCAAAAAAGGAGTTCTAGCGCCCCAGTTAGTGGGACTAGGCCAGGCATGGGCCAGGGAACAAGGCACGACACTACACAATCAGCAACTTATTTAGGAATTCCATATTGGATAAATTCCAGAATGTACAAATAAACAAAACATGATATTGGTAGAGATGAAATATTTATTATGGCATGTTTCTTTTGTAAATGTAACATCCTAAAAGTGTTTCTTGTGTTTCTTCAATCAGGTATATTCGCCACAACGTGTGCACTGACAATTGGACTGTTCAGCTTCCGTCGTGGCCAGGTACACAGATCCCAGATGATGATGCGTGCCCGAGTTGCGGCCCAGGCATTCACCATCGGAGCAGTCCTGGTTGGAGTGTTCCTACAAACAAGGAAGACCGACAAATCCAAGAAACCATGAGTGCCGGGGAACCAGTGGCATTGATCATCGTATCATGGCTCATATTGGGAGCCAGTGAAACTTTGAGAAGCTGCTATCATTTGTGTTTTACGTATGCATCTATTTTCACAGATTAGACAAAACTACTCCCAATAACATGGATTTATATGACCACAACCAAAAACTGGAAAGTTTTCCAGATTTTTCTGGAAATTTTGCAGGGTAAAACAAAAGCAGCTGTTTTGGAAACCACCTATTCAAGCTAATCACCTATTCATGAGCCCAAAGCAAACACCCAGTTTCACGGATGTGAACAAAAAATTGTTGCATTCACCCTTGTTGGTTTATCCTGGCAGTTGTGCTGTGAATGGCTCGTGAACACTTTTCACTGCGGTCCAACCGTATATGAGCACACCGTTATGAACAACATTTTTAGGGCCTTACTTAAACAACAGAGCTTTGTGCACAGAGTGCAGTTTGGGAAATTATGAAGAAAGAAAAGAAAATATAGCAGTGAAAATGATGTTAAGCATTGTGTGAGGAGGGTAGATAACTTAATTGAGCAGATTTAAAAAGGCTTACCTAATTGATTTTGTCTGTCATGAAGCAAGGATATTTGGTTTTCTCAAGTGTTTTTAACTTGAGGTATTTTTATTTTCAGCAACATACTGTAGGTCAACATTATACAAATGTCATTACTGACGTCAGCAAAAAAATTGTTAAGAAACAAGATACAAAACGTTTAGTTTGTGGTTCAGTAATGTTTTTTTTTTTAATGAATCACACATGGGAAAAGTTACGCAGCTGTAAATCAAGATCAAGACTTTTTCCAGGATATTTAAAGGACTTTAAAGAAAATAACAAACCAAACAAATCCAGGATACGGTTTAAATATATTTTTGTGTGGTTTGAGTACAAGACTGGAAGAATTGAAGGTAGTTTGTGATATTTCAAGATACAAAAATTTCCTTTTTCCACATGTTGAAAGGAAAATGGAAGTTTTTGGTGCCAAACACATGTTTAATTGTATTCTTGTCGGCATGGACATTGTGTGTGTGTTTATGTTGGGGAAAGGGGAGGGGGAGCTTCTGTAACCATGTAACAAAATTTGTATATGTTCATGTAATTATTGAATTGTTTGAACATAAATTGTATTAAACGATATTGTATGAAGTGAAGTAGTCTGAATTCAAAACTCCTTTTACTTGTGTTTCGCTTTCAAAGTGTAATTCAAAAATTTGCCACGCATAAAATAAGGGAATAAATATGTGCTTGGCTAGTATAAAACAATTACATTTAAAACCGGCTAGGGGCCTGGATGCTGGTGAGGGCCATTATCCGCGGCCAGGCCCCTGCTGGCCGGTTTTGAACGTACTTGTTTAATACAGGTCAAGCAAATATTTCTTCCCATTCATAAATGTGTTTCGGTAAAAAAAAATAGAAGAGATCAAAAAAAGTAAAAAATTTCCAGTTTTCCAGCAAATTTGATCAACAATATTACCTCATGTTTTGGGAATTACCCCTCTTGCCTTATCTGTGGTATGCGCCTCGCGCATTTAGTACTAAAAATCTTTATGGAGATTAGCGTGTGCGGCACGTACTGCGCGATGCGGCGCAGAATGCATTGGTGTAGGAATCAAGTGTTTAAAACCAGTTGGTATGTTATCAACTGTTTAAACCACTTGCGTGTCAGGCTCTCGACCAATAGGAATGGGTAAACTGTCTTGGGTATTTTTGAATTTCTGTTCAACAGCTCTGTGAAGCCTAGGGGTCTGTTGACAGTGACATGGTATAAGCAGGGGCCTAAAAAGTCTTCGTTCAATGCCTAAATGTATCCACAAACCTGTATGTCGCGTCATCTCCAAAGCATATTATTAAAACAAAGTTCAGAAATGAAACAGATCATTTTCCCAACACAATACATATATGACAAGTTCACAAACAGTCTTGGGGTATTTCGTAAAGTGCAAGACAATTTATTATTACGCTCTATTCATAAAAGAACATTTGGGTGACATTGCCTACTGCCACATTGGAAAAATTACCCGAAAATCTCAAGGTGTTAAAGCAAATTATGTTTAGTACACAATCTATCAGAATACATGTACATGTATGAAACATTTCATAATACTATGCTTTGGCTAACTTGATACAAAATGCATAATAGAGGTGGTTCAGTGTTTTGGTAAAATGTCCACATTTTTCATGAAGTAAAAGACAAAAAGTTAAGAAACTTGATACATGCCAACTGTCCCACAAATATGTTTTCCCTGCAAGTTAATTATGTGCATTGAAGGGCATAACCTATGCAATACAATCTTAGCCTTTTTGGACAGCCAAAAATATTATCCTCTGTTCTTTTTTTTTTCGACCATAAATATTCGAAAGCATGCACATGTTTTCATCAACTTCACACAAGAACTCATTATTTTCCTGTAATAAAACAAAAGGTTCTGAAAAAGTGCAACCTACATGCAACTTTCAGCAAACTTTGGGTTTTTAACAAAGTTGGGCGTACAAAAACAAACAAGTGACTAAGTACTATATTGCTCTGAAATTTGACACTTTACGAAACCCTGTCTACAATTATGTATTTATCAATGCTATTTTAAACGGGTTTCAGATATTTTGGTTAAAACTACAACTGTTGCATTCAATAGTGGTTAAGGAAGGGCAAGACTTTTGCAAGGAAAAAGGGAGAAAGCAATGGTTAGGGAAGGCAAGTCGACTGTATGCCATAATGGCTTGCCATCGTTTGAATTCCCATTGCAATGTTTTGGGTACAGTTTTCTACAACAAATTGAAGCATACCATTCATTCACAAACTGTATGGAATAGCCATACCAGGTGTTTGTACAGAAGCAAACAAATACTCTGAACTTTTAGCATTCAAAATACAGAGCAACAATTTTTAGCCTATCCACTCCGTTCACAAGTACCCCCTCACCGGCAAATAAAGTGCAGTTGGGGGTGGCCGACCGACGCCATCTTGCCTGACTGCAATTTTGCCGAGAAGCGCAAAGCGCGGCCACTGCATGTACATAGTACAAATCCCCTGGTGTACGTGCGCCACACACAAGGAATGGTGCGCGTCAACCAGTGAAAAATCCCCCCATGGGATGTCGTTGCTAGGTAAAAGGGCGCTCTCTTTTGTTGGCGCACTGAGCCAATAGCTGGAATGTATGCACATGTGTAAAAATACATGTGAGCTGAAATTACAGGAAAGCTGTTGGAGACTTGCCTCAATACTGACATGACTGGTGCTACAAACCTAGGAAATAGGGAGCAATATTACAGCCTTGAATGAAGACTACAAATCAAACTGGGTAGGGACAGGAATCTCGGATATTTTTTAGTGTTTACAGGTATGTTGATTTGGGAGATAAAAAAATGCATTGAAATTTAACTGTGTGCATAATGCATTGCTACTCTTAATTTAAAAAAAGGGAAAGACTAAGTTAAGTACTTCATAAAACATAAAACATCTATTTACACATAAATAAACCAGGTCATGTTTTAAAGAATTGTTTACACAAAACCTGTACAGGAATCTATTATTATTAGGTTTTGGAGAACCTAAATTGGGGGAAACAAATATATCTTAATAAAATAAATTCTTTTCCAATACAATTTCATAACAAGGTAAGAGACTTTTTGATTAAAATACACAAAACCTGTACAGGAATCTGTTATTATTAGGTCTTGGAGAACCTAAATTGGGGGAAACAAATATATCTTAATAAAATAAATTCTTTTCCAATACAATTTCATAAACAAGGTAAGAGACTTTTTTGATTAAAATGCTCTATTAGATGGCGGTCTAAACCTTGTGCTATGGTTAACCTCCCTGTATAACCAAAAGTGGTTCTACAAAAACTAGAGTTACATTTCAGGGGTGTGAGTGACCACTGATAAAAAAGAACTGAAAACACCTGAAAAGGGTGTATTAAACAAAAGCTGAACTTTGGAAATCCCCTATATTTTTGTGCACAGCAAGTGAGGAGAAAAAGCTGAAATCAAAAACAAAAAAAACTGAAATCAGCTTTAAAGCTGAGATTTCACACCCTTGACATTTACTGATATACAGATGAATAATGGGGATATAAATTTGAATACATCGCACTGTAAAATGTATGGTTTCCTTTAACCCCAACAACTTGGCCCATTTTTAGGCTTGGGGCCTTCCAAATTCCATTAATTTAAAGTCCAATGACACATTCTTTCTTTAACCCTTATCCTGCAAGAAGCAACACAGTGCATCAGGTGTCAAAGTCTGTGGGGCCTTGCTGCACTGATGAGCCATCAACACCAGTGCATAAACCAGCCAGTTCTGAAGTCATGAGAGCTAGTCCCATTGAACAATACCACAGTTGTATCCTGCTGCATTCGGTGACCACAGACTCTGAGGCAGTTTGGTCTTGAGATTCGTGACCTGATGGATTTTGCCTCATGAGCAGGCTTGTCATTCTGTTGCATGTTGCTGCATTTAGCAGGGGTTTCTAGCCAACACACCCTTGGGAGTATTAAACTCCAGACAAATTTCCCGAAGCTAAATGTTAAGTAAAAGACGATGGAATCTACGTTCTTCAATCCTACAAAATCTTCAAAATTTCCTGGTGGATTTTTTAAGGATCAGGACGGTAAGGGTTCCTCACTTGAAAATATTTGAAAGCTGATAAAATTTCTAAAGAAATTCAATGGTTTTACTAATTATGACTAAACATATACATAATCGATGTGTTGAACTGCACAGAGCAAAATATACACAAAATAATCTAAATTTTCCAGAAAACTGATAGGTATATAATCTACAAAACACTTGGATCTGTGTAGTACTAGATCTGTGATCCATATCATGATACATGTTCTAGCTCACACCAAATGTTAACATCAGACAAATCCTGCACTGTAACAAAAGGTCTGATATTTAAGTGATAACTGGAAAAAGATGTAATACTTTTGTAATTGTGTTACTTTCTTTATTCACAATTTCCACAATTTATTTCTTTAAAATAGTTGTACAAAGTTCACACATTCAAAATGTGTTATTTGTGACAAAAATCTGAAATTTGTCATCCTTGAAAGTTGGACTTTTTGTGAGGGAAAACCGTGAGTATCTCTACGATGCTTCAAAACGCATTTGTGATTGTGTGGTTTTTCACATAAACAACAAAATTATATGCAGAATGTTGACTGTGTGTGAAGTTAAAAAGTAGCATCTGTGAGAAATTCTTGGTGGTGCATCATTTTGTGACTCCCTCATATTTTGCATTACAGTGACTGCTTACCAGTGCAGATAGTGTGCTTACAAGCTGAATGCCCTGGGTACACAACCGCATGTAGCAATGCAATCAGTTCTTACTTAGTGACACCATTAAATCCATGACCTGTTGCACGTTGTCGCTGCCTGCGTTAAGTACTGTTTGCGTCTCCACCACGTGGACCTCACGCTCCTGAGAAGGGACGGACGGACTGAGGGCCGAGATGAACTCGGCGCCTCGCTTGGCTGTTGCCTGATCCTGGAGAAAGAATTTGAGTTCCCGGAATGTCAGGTATGTATTTTAAGAGCTGGCTGCTGTTAATTAGCATGCAATAATGGACTGGTCCAGGTCAATAATGGACTGAACCAAGTCAATAATGGACTGATCCAAGTCAATAATGGACTGTTCCAAGTCAATAATGGACTGATCCAAGTCAATAATGGACTGTTCCAGATTTGGCCAAAAGCCCCACCCACTTTTGGTTTGTGTACATTTCTCAAAGTGCTCGCTACCAAGTTTGACCAAGATACCGTGATCACCTGACCAAAAGGTCATAATTTAATTGGTTAATGCCGACCACTTAATTGACAGGCAGGAAGGCTAATAAAGCAAGGATTTGTTGATGGTAAGACTTTCAGATTGGCCGGGAAAGAGCGAGTATGGTTTTTGTACCCGGAACCTGCGGAGAAACTGTGTTGAAAGTACACAAAAATCAACTTCGGTAGAAGATACAGGTGTTGCATGTTTGACAAAGGCACCAGACACATAGAAATAGGAATTCAGTTGTGCATACATTTCTCTCATAATAATACCATGAATTTAAACAATGGGTGTCTACAGAGCACTTTAAAAAAAAAAAATTGCTTCATATTATTGCCTTTGTTTACCGAGTCCGTTAAAAATTCCTACCTGTTTATTTGCAATGAGCACCAGGGGTACGCTTTTCAGCCTTTCGTCTGCTAGCAGCTTGTGGAGTTCCTCCTTTGCCTCTGGCAATCGCGCCTCGTCAACTGCATCCACAACGAACACCAGCACGTCTGTGCCCTTGACAAAGTTCTCCCAGTATGAACGGACGCTCTCCTGGCCACCAACTACAAATGAAAATAATGTTAAAGTTAGGGGGGGGGGGAGTTTTATGCAATAGGTGGCCGCAGACATCCGGGAATGTTTTACTTTGGCTTATCTAGCTCCCAGACTTATGTTCTTGAAACTCAATGGTTCTTGAGTCTGGAGTGCCGAATGGTAACACATAGCAACCGATGAAAACTGGTGTGCAAATGAAAAGATTATTTCATCGGATGACATCAGCCTGTCCCACCCTATAGTTAGGCTTTGAGAACAGTTTTATGCAATATTTCAAGATCTGTGCAGTTCCACACCCTCAGGTACCTACATTGGTGCTCCAGATGGAGGCAAAATGTAGTAAATTGTCTTGCTCAAGAACACAAGCAAGCATGATCACAGTGGGGTTTGAACCATTCACTACTGCTACACATGAGTTAAATGCAGTAACCACTGCTCCATTAGACTGTTTGAGACATGGTAGACACAATGGGAGGTTAGTATGTCGTAAACACTTTTGAACGAACCCAAATTTACCAAAACCTTATCCCTAACTCCCTAGGCCTTTTTGCTAGGATGTAGCCTCAATCCTGCAAAATCCTCCAATTGGCCTCATGGAAAAATAGCATATAGCCTCAATCCTGCAAATTCCTCCGTTATTTCTTGAATATGGTCCATGGAGGGATGACCACTGCCTGGATCCTTCAAAATCCTCCGGCTATGTCTGTCAATAGGCTGAGGCAGAGGCAGTGACATCCTGGAGCAGTGCGGAGGATGTCAAGTATAATCAAGGACTAATTTTATGCACGGCTGAGCATAAACAACACAAGGTCCGGCCCAAGACCTTGACACAATGCGTACTCCGAAATCGGCAACGCACTTTTGCCATGTAACCTCAATCCTGCAAATTCCTCCAATTTGCAAAAAGGATTTTGGAGGATTCAGAGCGGTTAGGGTTATAGTGCCCTCAGATTGTGTCCAAATGTCGACCATATCTCAAAAACGTTACTGGCATATGATGAGAATGCCGTCTTATAATAAATTGAAGATTATCATTATACCTTCCCATATGTTGAGTGTGGCTGCCTGTGTCTGCACACACATTACATTGAAGCCCTCGGTAGGATCTGGTGGACCAGCGTTCTCCGACTGTGTCAGGCAGCGTAGCAGGCTACTCTTCCCTGAGTTATCCAGACCCAGAACCAGAATGCGCTTCTCAGGTAAATCCTGGGGAGAAAAAACCCCCAAATGTCCGTTAAATTATTGTTCACATGTACATGTATCCGCGTAGCTACTCCGGGGGACCTATGTTGGACTTTAGACTTTTCCCTAGCTCTGCCAGTCCCTTGACCATGCTTGTCGACTGTGTAGTTAGCACTGTCAATATCAGAATTTTCAATAATCGATGTATCAGAAATCCACTATCGAGAATATTCAATATATCAATTATCCCATGTAGAAGTTAAAGACTGCAAAGATGATACTGTGATTAAAAAAGCAAAACAATGGTATTATTAACCCCATGCGTACGGGAAGCGGTCATGGCCGCGGCCGCTAATCCTCATTGGAATGCAGTTGCCAGCTGTGGTATGCTGTGGCACACAGCTAGTGGGTAGTTCCACAGCTGCTGCTTTTGTGCAGTCCCGCTACCACACAAAGGCTGTGCAGTCATGCGGGCCACTTGCTCTATGTGTGGAGGAATGTCCCCATTACACCCCGTGCTTAAGGGGTTAAGTCCCAATTTTCCACGGCTTTCTCTGGAGCATATTGATCTATCTGTTTAAAACAAATCTCAGCACTAGTGTCGTGACAGTTTGTCCAGAACAGGCAGTGTCTTTTGAGGTTTTATGTTGGTATCAAAATAATATCGAAAAATCGAGTATTATCGATACGGGGGTGATTTTCGAGCGTCGGGGTATTCTGCATTCTGCAACACAGTGCAAGTGCAATTTAACTACATTGTATTAAATTACTGCAAATATAAAATGCACAAAACCTGCATTAAAATTTTATAATTATTATTATTATCATTTCATATCCACGTCAAGTTTCATATCAACTTTGATATTCATCTTGATATTGCAAGATAAAATAAACAACCATGTGTGAATTTAATATTAAAATACAATCATTACATGTGAATGGCAATCTCGCCGGGTGGTGGCGCCCTGCAAGTAAACTGTAAAGTGAAACCCTAAAATCGAAAAAGAGAAACCTACCGCTTGCGCGACTTCCTGAATTGCCATAACACCGATTTCACCCAGTTCAGACTTTTTCCTGTGCCTGAGGACAGCGTACACCGCACCTGCGATCACAGCCCCAGATCCGATGAAAACTGCAGCCTTTTTCCACAAACTCAACTCCTTCATCCAATTTGCACCCTCCGCCATGTTATCTCTATTGCGCCTTGTTCCGCGCCTCTAGCCGGCCGATTGCAGGTGCCTGACGCGGCTGCAATGCACCAGACTATTTTTTGTTGCCGTGCACTTTTCCTACGGAGGCTTTGAAGACCCAAAACATTTTGTGAGTGGAAAAAAAGCGCAGAAGACGTATGTCACTGTCAGTGCAGTGGTCGACGCGACGGCCTTTGGATTGGGGGAGGAGGGAGGGAGGGAGGTTGCAAGGAAAACCCTGAAAAGTTTAGTGTAGAAGACGATGAAAAGAATGAATTAACCTTTGACGCCAACAAAGTTCCACCAAATTGGAGAATACAAAAGTAGCTCCGTGAAAAATAAGTATGGTTAACATTTTTGTTGACTGGTGCGTATGGGTGTGTGTAGTGTGGGTGGGGCGAGGGGGTTGGTGGGGAGGGTCGGGGGGGGGGACACACATTCCATTTTATCGCGGACCATATTGACGTACGCTTTTATTTCGTGGAAAGCATCTGAAGAGGTCACTGGGAGGCAGGCGGGGGGGGGGGGGGCGTTCCCCATATATAATTTCCCTATTGTCTAGTCTGTGATTTGAACGCATATGATGGGGATGCGGACTATCAGCTCGAAATTGTGCCTATGGGGAAAATGCTTCGGGAATATAATCCATTAATGATTTAGTGAGGCTATTTTGAACACTTAATGAAATCGAAACTTCAGGAAAAATGAAAAATTACCAAAAAAGGAGCGGGACAAATTCAAACCCTCGATCAAAGTACTTAGGGAAATAAACAGAGGTGGATGGTCTTAAATCACAAGAACGGTGGTGAAGCAGTGGGTGTAGAAGCACTTTCCTGCCAATTAAAGCGCAAAAAATAAAAGAACACACATAAAACTCATATTAATTTATACCTCAGTACAACTCTTCCGCCTCAGTCCCCAAAAAAGTTTGAGACTGCAAATGACTTGAGTGAAGCCTAGCAAAAAGCAACAGAAACATCGCTGGTGTCCACTTACATCGTAAAGAAAGTATAAACGGACCATACATCACTGGTGCGCGTCAGTTGATACGTATATTCTCCGCGGCCGCTGATACAGCTGTCGGTTAAATTTTGCCCGAATCAGCGTAGAAAAGTTATGAAAAATGAGTGAATTTAATGTCAAGCTATATCAATATCCTATTTTCTGTATACGTTATAATAGGGTTTCATATGACATTGTTCGATGATGTATGTTATTTCGTCTAGGAAGGTTATGAAGGTAAGTAAATATTGGTTTAATCGTCGAGTAAAGTCCGTGTCCGTGTCCTTGTTGTAAGTTGTAATGTACGTAAAAAAGACAAGGCAGTTGAGCAGTTGAGTTTGACTGCGGCACTGCTGCTACTGCTAGTGAAACTCTCAGTGATGCCCCCCCCAACAAAAATAATCTGCACAACCTTCGTCAGTTCGTAGGCACAATTGCAGAATACCCCGCCACTCGATCTATCCACCTCGTAGCCGGCTACGAGGTCACGGTTGGTTGACCTCAATAAACATTCTATTTAAAATTGTATTTTCATGATTTTCTCACAATTCTACAAATTGCTAGTGCTACAGTAAAATTTTCAAAAGTGGTTAAACTACCTCCAGCCAGCGCACTGGTACTGGGCAGTTCAGTATAAAAAAGTCACAATGAATAACATTTTGCACATTTTACTGTGATTTATCATTGAAAGTTTACAGCACTAAGATCAGAAGAATTGTTTTCTTCAATATGTTTCTGGCCCTTTTAAAAGTTTTTATGTTGTTTTTGTTTTTATTTTTCATTCGCTTCCATCACTTTTTGATTTCATAAATACAGCAAACAACTTTTTATCAATACACCTTGTATCAAGTTGTTCACATTTTTCTCTCCTTGTTGTAGCTCTTGGTCTTGATAGAGGAGACGGGGAAGTGAAGACCCAGTCGGGATGGATTCAAGCTCAGAACCAAAACCGCTGGGGAGTGGCCGGCCCGAACGCTATGACATTGACGATCATGTTGTGGGCTCCCCACAGAAGTACACCTTGCTGAAGGCATTCGATGCCAGCCACATCTTCAGCAAGAACCCTCGCAAATACGACAAGCTTATTGCCCAGGAGGATGGCTACTCCAAGGACGATTCGGCGTTCTCCGACTCTGAAGTCGACAGGTTCAAAGCTGGTGATGATATACTGCCAAGGCGACGCACTCGGTCCAACTCCCTCACCTCATTAGATACCATCGCACTGGAGACCAACTTGTCCGGAGCACAGCCGATAGCACCCGAGTTGGACGACAGCAAGAGCATGGTGGCATCCAACCGGGCCGACGACATGTATCGTCGCTGCTCCTTAGACCACATGGCTGACTACTACTCTCGGAGATCATCAGACGCAGCTGTCACAGCCATCTGGGAACCATCAGGCACGGCTAGTTGGCGATCGTCTACCAAACCCACAGTTGAATCTACTGTAGCGTCTTACAAGCCCAATAAAGTCAAAGGTATAGACATCACCAAGTCACCCAATTACATTAAAAAAAACCACAAGTCTGCTAAAAAGCACAAACAAATTTCAGAATAAAATCACTAAGTTAGAATGCACTTGCTGAACAAAATGTGGCAGCACATCAAGGCACAAGTACATGTATAAACAAAATGTAAACAGTATTCAGAAAATGTCCATTGTCTGACCATAATTTTACCCTTTGACCTTCGTATAGATTACCATTTACCAGATGCAATAGATTTACGTCTAATTTTTCTTCAGGGACATCCACACAATAACAAGCACTGACTACTGTTTTTCCTCTCTTGTACCCCAGCTGAAAAGTTTGGCGAACGCCACCTCACGGACATCATGATGAAGGCAGCCTTCAAGGAACCTCTGGTCTCTTCCAAGAAAGATGAAGAGAAACGTGAGGAGCGAAAGACCTCTGCTGTTGATGAGTCTGAGGTGTCAACCTCGAGCAGGGAGGCACAGGATAGACGCATGTCCCTGCCGGAGACAGCCAAAGAGTAAGTACCACTTGCAAGCAAGCCCATCACAGGTCCGGTCACAAGTAACAGGGGATGATCTGAACCCCTCCACACCGGCTGACGGCTATAGCTGCGCTCCGGTTTACCGTGGTATGCGGTCTGTGGGCAGCTGCTACCATGCAGTGCCACTACTGCACAGAGGCTACTGTGCAGTGATGCGTATAACTGCTGGGCGAGTAACTTCATTACTCAAGTACTTGTGAGTAGTTTATGCTACTCGTTGTTCTACTCATGGTTTTTCATCTACTCAAGTACTCATCCTGGTGCGAGTAGAAGCAATTACTCTCGCAAGTAGCAATTTAGGGTTTATGGTTCACAGCTTAATACCTCCCCTGCAAACTGGGAATCACTCCCTCCACCTCTCTCTCCCTAGGATTCCATTCCTCAAAAAAAAAAAAAGTTAAAGTAAATGACCCAAAATGTCTCAGTGCTGAAGACTGTGGTGTGACTTGCACGCTATTCGCTTGTACGTTGCTTCACGTCATATGTACTAACGTATATGTCATTTTTCTGCTTTTGTGGGAATTTGGTTAACAACTCACGAGTACTCGACTAATAGCGAGTATTTTCTTTGCGAGTAGAAAAGTTCACTACTCGCCCAGGCCTAATGCATATAAGCCTGTGCAATGGGGTGTGAAAACCCAGCGGCAAGGGGTTAACAGGGGAACGCATTTGCTACCGTTTATATGAATTGCTTTTGATGACTTGGGACTGGATGACTTGAAGTAAAGATAAGGCTGATGTACAATGTTAAACCAGGGTTCGAAATTAGCAGTAGCCCGCTAGCCAAATGCTAGTCAAAACAGCGGCGGGCTAGTCAAACTATTCCTCTATGTAGCCCAGCTGGCGAGTCATTAAAAATTATTGGGCTACGCCAAAGAGGAAAGGACAGGAAGAAATAAATCATTAAATTCAGAAAGCAGCCCTCATCAATTTGTGTCTAATTTTATCAACTGTTTTAAAGGGTTAAATTAGATCTGTTTATTTAAAACACTGACAAAATTGTCTCAAAATTGAGCCTGAAAATACGGCATTTTGTATTTGAGCTAAAACAAAAATGCGGGCTAGTTAAGAGTCTGTTTCAATAGCCCGGCTGGCTAGTGAACAAAAACGTTAAGGTCGAACCCTGGTTAAACACGCTGTGGAATTATTCCATCTGGAATGCTATCATTATAAACTCCAGTTTTTGTCATGACCATTTGGCTTGTTGAGGTTTTAACAATCTTTCCTTACGTGTACATGTAATTATATATGTGTTTCAAGCAACAAGAAGTTTTGTATAAAGTTCAACCATTTAGGCCACTTACAAGAATAAAAAAACAATCTTGTTTTCTAGAAGTACTGTAGTAATTTCTCTCCCTTCTCTCTTCCGTTCCCCCCCCCCTCAAAGTGTCAAGAAGACGTCAGTAGGTGAAGAAGTAAATGTCAAGATGACCACAATCCATCCGGAACCCCGGCGCCTCTTTGGCATAGGGCCGCTGTACCGTCCCCTGCCGGAAACGGTGGTCGAGGGTGTTCCCACGGGCGTAACCTCCACGGACGGATCGCTGGTGGACAAGATCAAGAAAGAAGGGCTGGGGGCCGAGAAGAAAGCGGGGAAGAAAAAAGCTCCCACAAAAGCTGAAATGAACACGTGGGCCCCGTTCTCCATGTGAAGACGTAAAGAGTTCGGTAATAACAGGCATTACGATGATCGTCCCATTTGTGATTATAAGTACGAAACTTTGTGCTTAAAGTGCTAGTACAGAAGCAGGATGAAACCAAGCGCACAATCCAAAATGATAAAAGTCGTCGTGTCAGTGCAACAAGGTCGTAACTCCATTCGTTGTATCTCGCGCGAATACGCTCCGTGCTACATCGTTGTATCTCAACATCTATTGACTTTGTGTGTACATCCGGGTTATTTTAAGTGAGATACGACCTTTTGACATTCAAAAACTCGCGTTTTTGGTCCATTTTAGGAGATACGACCTTGTTGCACGGACATGACGAAGTGGTAAGCTTACCAATAGCACAGAATTTTTCTGGTATGCTAAGCAAAGATTTATTGATTATATTAGGCAGATCCATGAACGTGGATTTGTACTCTAAGACTAAGCCTTTGTATCTTCAATGTGAAGTACGCATTGTAATAAACTGCATTCCAATCAATTAATGTGCACTCTCTGATGTAAATTTGTTAGGAGTGTTTTATGATTAATTATGTATCATTTCTTATTCATCATACTTGGCCTGTTCTGAAAGAACAAATTGCCCTCCCAGCCCTGTTTTGTACATGTATATCATTTGCGTTGCCAATGTATGTTAGCTTGACTGAAATGCATTAGATTACTTGGGAGTTGATAAAATGCTCCTTAAAATTATGTAAATATAGCATACATGGCTTAATGGGAGTGTGCGTATGACTTCTGAAAGAAATGAGTGAATGTTAAAAATTTATGTTTTGTCATAATGACAAGAACCTTAAAGGCAAATTGATGCTGTATTGAAAATTATTACCTTTTTATCTATGGCTCATTTGACTGAAGTTATATTTCTAATATTGTCCATGGAAATGCCAAATTTATTGGACAAGAAAAAAAGACATTTATGCATTTAGCGTATAGAACAAGAGAAAACAGCAAACATTTTACAAATCACAAAATCTTGGTTACTGTTCTGTAAAGGTGGTTTGTCATTTGCTATACGTAGGAAGGGAACGTTAATGTTTGTTTTCTTCTGTTATTTACGTTGGACAATATTTCAGGGGTTCCTGAAAATTCGGTGGTTGTGAAACAATAGAAAAAAATACCTCAAGATATTGTTTACAGTCTTAAAAATTGATTATTGTATGTAATGTTCTATTATGTTTATTTAAAAAGTAGGATATCAACATGATTTATGTTATTAAAGTGACATCACTGTTATTAAACACATGTAAATCAACCATTAAACCTCGAGATCTTCATATTTTAAACAATTGTGTCATAATCTTTCACTTTTATCCAGAAACCTAGCCATTGGGAAAAAAAGTTTATTTAAAATATAAAAGATAATTTTAATTTGTTTAATTCAAATTGACATTATTAATTTGACCTGTTTAACTTTTTTTATCAAAAATATAACAGTAGATTTTAAATAATGATCTAAACTGACCAGTATATACTTTTCTTTGAATATTAAAGCTTTTCTTGTCATTCAATTTGCAATATGTTTCAGTGTTGAATTCATATGAAGAAATTCACTGCCAGAGCATTTCAGCTCATATTTTTTAAAATTCAGTCCCCTCTAAATCAGGCAAAACCTTGTTATTGTGGGGATTTGATGGATATAGGACTAAAAAGGCCAGTCTAACATTTTTGAAAGCTTAAAGTACCACATAGGTTTTAAGTGTACAAAGAATCTTTCAAATTGAAAAAGAAAAATGTAACGAGTGTTTAATTTTAGTGGTTGAATGTAACTCTTCAAGTTGTTCATGTGTGGAACATATTTGGCAGTCAATGCGGCCCAAAATGAACGTATAGTGCCATATTTTTTTTTTTTGTAAAAACTATGTCGAATGAGGGCTGGGCTTTTAGCTCCATGCACCAAGTAATGTTTGAGTGGGAACATTGATTTGCCAGTTTCTTGAGACAGTATAGTGGGGAAATGGTTTTCCTCTTGAAAATATTGCCTCTTCGGGATAGGAAGTGTGTGGTATGCATGCTGAAATAATCAAATAAAGAAATAAATGTAAAAAAAGGGAAAACATTAACAAATAAAAACTAAATATTGAAATGATTATTGTAATGACATTCATGGCATTTGCAAGATTTGTTTTGCGCACAATTTATGATCAGTGTTTTGCCTGATGAAATGCATGTTGTAACTTTTAATGCATATAAATACTTTGAGAATTCTTGTCTTGGAAAGGGTGGAATGTTCAAATATGAGAAAAGTTATAATTTTTATTATTACTGCCATTTTTAACAAAATGATTAATACACATTTATGTTGTTATTAATGTCAAAAGCAATATCACTGCTGTAAAAATGAAATAAAATGAATTTTTGAATAAAAAAAAGTTATAGTCATGTAGTTATATTAATCAGAGTCATAGTCTAAAGCTTTTTTTGCAGGAACATGATTTGCAAAAAAAGGGGAAAAAAACTTCTTTGTTTCTGACTCAATATTGGTTCATGTTTTGCTTTTGCAACATCAGATCCTGCAATATAAGGCTAAAGTTGGGAGTATGCGTGCCCATTTGGTTTGGTGTCTTTTTTTGTCCGCGTATTACAAATTAAAGTTTCGTAACCCCCCCCCCCCCCAAAAAAAAGCAGCATAAATTTGTGGTGGGCGGAAACAGTGAACCAAAAATGTAATTCCCACGACTGTTCGGAACCACGCCGCTTGTTTGTACAAAGCTCCGTTGTGATCGTAGTATTCCAAATTTTAATATGCAAGATGGCCGCCTGCTGAATGACGAAGTCGGAAGTAAACGGAATGTTTTGGTTTATGAAAATGTAAAACAAAAAGTGGACCTTCGTCTCGAAGTTCATTTCTGGGGTTGCTCTCACCGGTTGGTACCACTGGAAATCCTGTGAACCGTCTTAAGTTTAAGTTTAGTCATTTTGATCACTTTTAATAAGAGGAAAATTAAGTTCAATTCATCGTTGATCGTTCAGCAGTATTTCGTGTTCCGAAACTGCATCTATCTATGGTCTACTGCACTGAACACAATGAATCAAGAATGAACAATGAGTAAAGAATTTATGCGCAGTAAGGAGCCAGGAATTTATGCGTCGAAACTACACTTGGAAGTGACACCTCTTATTTCAGCAACTAAGAAATGGACGATTCTGCCGCAGTTGTGGTAAACTAAACATTTAATGCTGAATATTTTGTCATGTTTATCATGTTTATCATTATTATCATGTTTATCATGTTCACTCAATTGAGTGAACTTCGTATATGGTCAAACATGTCAAACTAAGTTTCTTTGTCATGTTTGGTCATGTTTGTAAATTGTATTTGTTTTCGTGTAAATTATCATGGAAGTATTATTATTATTTATTTATTTATTTGCAACAACATCAAGAGCTAAGTGGTTGGATTAGAAACAAAGACACATGAAAATCTTACACAAATTGTAACATTAACCAAAAAATATAATTTACAATGAACACAAAAAAATGGACAAAAAGGAAAATGAAAAACAAAGACAAAGAAATGTCATTTAAACACCCCCCCCCAAAAAAAAATTGCAAAAAAAAGCGCCAAACTACTCTCAATTACAGTAAAAAGGAAAACAAATATAATGAAGCGAAAGTGTGTGATAAAAAATTACTTCAAGTTCTAAAAATACCATGGGTAAATATAAGAGCATAATGATTGATGAAAGGACATTGAGAACAAACAAAAAGTTGATTTCTATTACATAATTGCCCCCTTTTTTGTAATAAGAATCAGTGTCATTTGAATGTCATGTTGATGTGTGGTTGAAACTGAAATCTTTCATTTACTTCAAAAACTTAATAAATCATTTTTATTTGGCAGGATGGCTCGTAAACCCAATTGTTTGGGGGAATTCTCAGAAGTTTCTGCTTGTCATTACTTTTCTTAAATTAAAAAGAAATCATGGCGTTGACTGACTTAGATACATGAAATTTTGCCGTGTTGTTTATTTCTTCAGATGCAGTCCACCGATACCACTGCCCCTGATGTCGCCGCCTCAACCGCTGCCGAAAATGCATCCGAAAATGCATCCGAAAATCAAAGCACCAACGCCGACACCACCAACACTGACACCACCAACACCAACACCACCAACACTAATGGCAGCAGCAGCAGCAGCGGCAGATCCAGCTCTCGCAGCTCCCGTCGTCACCGCTCCCGCGGGCACCATCGGCACCGCAGCAGGCGGCGCCGTCACAACCCCAAGCGCAACGAGCGGAACCTGGTGGCAGCCATCCTGGGCATGGTGGTCATCGCGGTGTTAATCTCCTCCCTGGCTGAGCAGAAATGGTTTCACTTGCAAGGTGGAAAGTGTTCTAAGGAAAACATTGGCGCATATCAGTTCCTGACCCCCGGCATAGAAACCAGCTCAGGTATTTAGGCCAAAAAAAATAAATAATTCTGCTTCCGGTTTCCCTACCTACCCTATTCTAACAGCCCCTACCCTAATTTTTTTATTGGAAAAATGAGAAAAAAAAACACACCCAAAACCATCAATTTCTACCTTTTACCCTTGACTACATGCAGACGCCTCCATATGATCGTACACAAAAAAAAATTGGCAAAAAATTGTTTCCTTACCTACCTACCCGATCATCCGACTTTATCGTTGAGACCCTTGACCAAGGCTAGCCTATAAAACCACTTATTATTTATTGAAATTAATTAATTTTCTTTTGATTTCCTATGACTGTTTTTCCTAACAGCTTACAGTCACTGTTTCAACACCCAAGTGGTAGCCATCATGCGTGCGGTCATCGCCTTCATCTTTCTTTCCATCACGTCCTCCCTCTTCGCCTTCTTCCTGGACACCCTGGGGCCCATGAAGTCCTCCCTGAAACTCCTGAGGCGACACGCGGCCGGCAACATCATTACAGGTGAGTCAACTGATGAGACATCTCCCTGGAGATGGACAGAGAGCAAAACATTCAAAATGTCAAATATATTGGTTTTTTTTCTCAGAATTAAAAAAACCACTCACAAAAGAGAAACACGGTGGTGCAAATACAAATCTTTGCATACCTTGAAGTATGCTAGAACTCCGATATCATCCGTAGAATGTTGTCTCAAATGGGAAAATAATTACAGATGCTGTTATTTCTGTTGTTACAAGTTAAGGTTAAGTTCTAAGATACTATTTGTGATACTTGCTGTGAAGAGACAATTTCGCTTTGCTCAACTCTTTGACTCTGCCATATTCCTCTAACATTTGAAAAACACAATCAACAAACAGTACTTGTACTTTGTGCATTTTTCTGCTCACCTTGTAACATTCAAATCCAGCGATGAAATCTAGTTCCAACAACTCTGTCATAAGTTTATCACGTCATCAAGTGATCATTTTTTTAATGAGCTATGACAAAGGCATTCCACTGTCATTGTTTATCCCGTCACTTTGACACTAGTTGCGACTTGACTAGTGAATGACATCTTGCTTTACTTGTGATTGGTTTGACTATGGGCTCCGTGCACAAGTACCCCATCAACGGCCAGAGAAGGAGAGTTGGGGGTGACCTAGACTGGTTCCCGGTCCATCCACTGCGTATTTCGAATGTATCCAAAGATATTGGAGGCGGGGATTAGTCTTGAAGACCATCGCAAGTTGAATTCGAACGTATTCGCACACTGACGATGCCTGACGCACACGCGACGGCGCGACTTAAATTTTTGCACATTCAGGAAGTCGTGCGTACTTCGCTTGCGAACCAGTACAGTTAATTACTGTGTGTCCTGTCCACGGAACTTTCAAAAGAGGTAAAAACGCGCCCTCTTTTGTTGGCGCACGGGGCCCATAACACAGCCATCTCCAACAAACTACATCTCATTCATAAAATTCATTTTTTCAATTTATTTGTTTATTTTTGGTGACAGTTCTGTTGTGCCTAACCATGAGCGGCTTCTGCTACTGGTCGGCCTCTCTGATGGAAAGCGTAATGGACGATTACAAGCAGGGCCCCGGCAGCAAAGTCCTGGTATCGTTTGGTGTGGGCTACTACCTCATCGTGGCGTCGGGGGCGCTGTCCGTCATCATCGCGGCCACCAACCTGCTGCGGCCGTACTCGTCGTATGACGAGACGCCCCGGGAGCGACTGATCGAGGATTGGGACCAGTTATTGGAGGCGGAGCTCGCGAACATGCCCAGTGGACCATTGATGAACCCCGCTAATATGCCGGAACCACCAGCCTATACCCCCTAGCACATGCAGTTGTGTTTTTTTATTATGTGTTTTTTCCTGTTGAACGTTTTCTGAATAATTGGAGTCAAACAATTGCACATGAAATACACAACATTTACTAAGAATGTGTTTTTAGTTCAAATTATGTGCTTAAAGTGCATTTTATTATTATTATCATTTCTGGTAATGAAACCTAGGATTCCTCAAAAGCGTCCTAGACACTGTAGCTCGCAAGCCTGAAGAAACTGTAGAGAGAAGACGGTGAGAAGAAAGTAGAGTTTTGGAGGTGGGAGGAAAACCCCAGTAGAATATTCTGGGGGAAACCCACGGAATCAGGCAGGGACTGAAAACCCAATCCACATGTTGGCCCAGGCGGGATTTGAACCCCGGGTCACAGCAGTGGAAGGCGAGGACAGTACCACTGTGCCAACCTGACCGCCCTATTTTAAGCTTAACTTGCAGCTTAAAATTGAGGTTTATGTCTGAGAAGTTTTTTTCCCCAATTCGACCCTCTGAAATGTCACACTGGTATTTTTGACAACTTTCCGACTTTCAGAATCAAATTTGTCAAAATGACGTATACGAGTGTTAGGAATACAGGATTCACACTGCCATAGCGCTGTTAAAATAACAGAATGATTTGCTCCTTTTCTTTCATGTGTTCTGATGTTAACAAAAATAGTTTGTTACGCTAATATTGGAAATATACACAGAAATTCATATGAATTGATCTCCCTTGAAGATGCTGTCTGTAAGCCCTATTGTTATTCAATTATCTAATGAACTTTTGCATAACGCAGCTGGAAAATGCAAATCTGGAGATTCGTTGATTTGTTTTGTTAAAAAAAAATTGTACTGTATATTATTTTTTAATTTAGAAAAGTACTCGAAAGCGCTGTCCACAATGCATTGAGGAGATCGAATATATGAAGTAGAAAGTTAATCACAGAATTTGTTAAAAATAAACCTTTCAACATACACTTTACCAATTTGATATTGCAATCTAAATTGGTGGAAGTGTTTACCATTGTATTTCCAAATATGATAGATTTGTTATAATACGTAGCACCCAGTTCTAAAAGCAGCATTTGTAGAATTAATTTGGTGATAGCAGTATTTGTCGCTGATGACATTTTCAAATGTTGACAGCTAAAGTAATTCATATTTTCTCCATAGTATGAGAGCATTATATTCCGTGGTCAGCGCGTTCTATTGGGATGTCTGTATATATTTGGTTTGATATAAAGACTATATTTGTCTCGTTTATACAAAAGCAAAAAAAAAGTGAATATTGTAATTTATGCAATTATTTCTTATGCCTCTATCCTCACACCTATTTAATTTCTGTGGGCTTGGGTATGCGTGTAGATATTCATATTTGTTTGGTATTAACGTATACTACAATTTGTATTTCATTACTTTAGCGTTAAATTGTTCACAAAGATTTGTTTTGCGCAGAATGAATTCTGGACTGCCTTGGGTCATTTCTGAAACCTTGGGTTCAGCTGAGGCTTTAAGCTACATCACTAATTAACATTTGTGACTCTGGCTTTGCCTCATCACTTTTTTACTGCACACTGTAGTGTAAATAAAAAAGTGTACGTAGCCAATAATGAACATGTCCATTTACAACCTACCACAGCTAGGGTTTACAGTTTCAAAGCCAACCCCGAAGCTGAATCCAAGATTGTTAAAATTGACCTACTTGAGAGTTTCATTTGCATATCAGTACTAAAATACACAATGCTTTACTCGGTAATTGGCAGGTTAAAAAAATTGTAGCAAAGGTTTTTGTATCCCTACGGAAGTTAGATGAATATTTGGGTTATCTGCACACAGAGATTCAACAAGTATGCGTTGTATTTATACTCAGATTTCTAATAAATGTACTCTACGGGTGCAAATTATTTTGCTGGAAATGGATGAATTTGAGAAAAAACACCATTAGTTCTGGATTAAAGAAATGCTTTTTGAGTAGAGAAATCTATGTGTTCAAAAAGTCACACTTAAAAATTTGTATATCGTCTGCGTGAATAAGTAATTTGCAAGATACATGTAAATACCCGATAATCGCCGACAGTGAATTCGGGAACGATCAAGTATCACCTGACGTATCATGTGACATAGTGTCTTTGGTCTTGCAAATTCAAAGAGAAACCGTGTCAAACATAACAAGTAAGAGTTCCAGAAATTATTCATATTTAATTTACATAGCCATGTACAACTGATCTGCGACCTAATTAAAAAATGCATTAATTTGGAATATAATCCTCATGAAAACAACAAAAATGGACATGAACTGCCCCAAAACATGTAAGTTTGACTGGTTAAGACAAATGCTTTATTGTCAAAAAGTCTTCACGATGTAAAATGTTACACTATATCCAAAGCTGGAGGTTACAAATATGAACCATACTTTATGATGTGTCATTTTGTATTTACATAACAATATTGTCAAGTATTGTTGCCATATTTTGATGTACATGTAAATAAAATAATTTTTCTACCAGCAAAAGATTAACAGTCATTCTCCCGCAGTGGTTATTTGTAACAATTATTATTTCATACATATCTGGAATTGGCTCTACACTTGATGACTAAAATTCAATGTACAGTTTCGGGAATCAAAACATCTCCATTATACTTTCGCAAAAAGCATTTCTGTTAAGTTAATTGACACTAAAAGTAAAACTGTTCCAAGGCAAATTCGGAAATTGGACCCAATTTGGTTCCCATTGGTTTTGTGCACACCGTGTTTCGAAGAACTTGGCTGTGGTACACCGCCTGTCTTCGTAGCAAATATCGCTCCGTGGCGGGGCCTTGAAGTGTTGCAAAATATGAAGTTACGGTGAGAAGTATCTTACAAACATTGTACAAATGACTCTCAAGAGTCAGTATTGTGTTTGACTTCATTTGAAAATTTGGCCGATATAGCTTGTCTTTTTTTTTTAAATGGTGTTTTTTGGCCAAAAATTATCCCAGCCCCAAGTGGTAACAGTAAACCCCCCGAGAAAAATCTTGACAAGGTATAGGGACTTTAATTTATCTGTACAAGTATATGAAGTCATGGACAGTATGGAAAGTATAATACATTTTTGAAATTATACAGTGGGGAGGGCTCGGAGAATTATTTACAAAAACGAAAAAAAACCATAACAAAAAGCCACAACATCTCAAGTCTTGAAAAGTTGTGAGAATGCTATCTACATTCAGCTGTAGATGGCTGAACATTTATTCAAAACAAAAGACCATGGAAGCAATATGTCAGCTCACTGTACACAAAGAAATGTATCAGTTGCTTCATGTAACATCCAAAACCACCCTGCCTATTACACACTGTGCTGCCAAAAACAACCAAGCACACTACATGTATATGGTTGTATGTTCTCATCAGGGAATAAATACAATGTAATACAGTGTAATACAATGTAATACAATGTAATACAATGTAATACAATGTAATACAATCTATATACAGGTGCTCAAGGGTTATTCTATGTACAGAGGGTTATTCAGAAGTGTGCCATGGGGTCTTCGAATCGTCTCCTTTTCATACGGAATGCCTCCATCTCTTCCTCAGTGGGTTCCTTGGTCTCCATGGCGCGCAGGGAGTTGTACGGCCGCTTGCGCTCGTCCATGGCCAAGATGCGCTCAGCCTCCCGCTGGCTCTCTGCTTCCTTCTGCAGTGCCTGTGTGGTGAAAACCAGCCAAAAAATATTAATATGGAGTATATAAAAATTGAATATCAAATTATGAAATTTTGGTTCGATTTTGTCCCCTGGCTCCTTACCTCTTGTAGTTTCTTCCGTTTTATTGCCTCCTCATCTTCTTCACTGTCACTATCATCGCTGCTGCTCTCCTGATGCCTCTTCTTCTTTTTCTTCTTCTTCTTGTTCTTCTTTTTCTCTTTTCTTCTTCGCTCTTTCTCCAACCGTTCCTTGTGTTGCTGTTGAGTGGAAAACCATATTTAGATTTACGACAGTTGGGAAACTGTATAACTGCGAGATGCAACTGACTTGTGATTAACTTGTGATTGACTTGTGGCTGACTTGTGACTGACTTGTGATTGACTTGTGACTGACTTGTAATGACTTGTGATTAACTTGTGATTGACTTGTGGCTGACTTGTGATTGACTTGTGACTGACTTGTGACTGACTTGTGATTGCCTTCTCATTGACTTGTGACTGATTTGTGATTGATTTGTGATTGGCTTGTGACCGACTTTTAATTGACTTATGATTGACTTGTATTCGACTCGTGACTGACTTATGATTGACTTGTGATTGACTTGTATTTGACTTGTGATTGACTTGTGATGACTTGTGATTGACTTGTGACTGACTTGTGATTGACTTGTGACTGACTTGTGATTGACTTATGACCGACTTGTGATTAATTTGTGACTGACTTGTGATTGACTTCGATTTGGCTTGTGATTGACATGTGACTGACTTGTAACTGACTTGTGACTGACTTGTGACTGACTTGGGATTGACTTCGATTAAAACGCTGGCTTCAAGAAACACAATAGCGCCCTCAGCTGAGCTCAGCTGAGTATGCAACTCACCTCCATCAGGGATTTTGGTTCTTCTTCCTCGCTTTCCTCGCGTTCCTGCTCAGGAATAATAGCCAAGTCCATGGTAGAGGCTTGCCGTCCAGCCTGGCCCGTGCAGTAGGACCCCCTGACGGTGGAGTGACAGCAGGCGTAGCCCCAGCGGAAGTCCTTCCAGTACGAACCCCACACGCTCTGCAGACACAAACAGTGTAAAAACCTCAGCCAACTCAAGTTATGAAACCAACACAGCCCCCGATGCACTGCCGTCTGCTTGGTGCGCGAAATGGTCAAGGGTATATAGTTTGATGAACGGTGATCACAACTGAGTGCAGATTGAACAAACGGACCACCTCTTAAGGACGGCACATAGCATCCTAGGTTGGAAGCCTAACCATGGGCTGTCTTCTGATTGGGTGCTTCTGGGGCCAAGGGGGGAGACACTTCACTGATCACAGTTTCCGTACCTTTAAAATGTATGGATGTTTTTCGGTCGAAAATGCTGCTTTTCCAAGAGGAGTATAATTATATATATGGGGTGTGCCGTCAGCTGGCATTATTGTTAGGAAACAGCCAAAAAACTAACATCAATCTGGGTCATTCTTTAAATTTGGGGTTCACTTTTTTTTCTATCCTTGTTAAATCCGACATGTTTCTATGATTTTATAATTCCGATGCACTCCTTAATAAAGTCACCCTCCACAAGCAATAATGAAAAACAAACTATCCACCTAACAAATATATATCATTTATGATACTTAATGGCAAATTACAAAGTACCAAGGTAACAGGAACAGGGTAACAGGAACAGGAAAAATGTCACACTTCTATAAATTCAGATTTATGGAGTGGCCCATTTATTAAGTGACTTATCCACAAAACCATTGCTCATAGCACAGTTCGCATAAACCAAACTCATTTGAAAATATTATTAAGAAGATCATCTCAGCTCCCTAGGGAGTGCACATCTGCAAATGACCTTCCAAAGATAGGTATCTGATCTGCTGCACTCACCGTGTGATTGCTGTTCAGGACGTCTTCTTGGTACTTGGATTTGACCTTTGCCCTCTCCTGACCTTTGATGACATCGCCGTGCCTGGAGTACTCAACATAGTCCTCCTGTTACGATGACGATATAAACACTGTTTCAAATGGATGAATTGCCAAGACAAAAACTGATAACTTTATCGCCGATTCTTAAAAAAGGACCTTCAAGTCAAGGTTTTCCTTCTCGGCAGAATGTTGATGCAAGTAACAACAGACCTCAGAACACGCAGCATAAATAACCAGTCAATAGAATAATGTAATCAATGAATACTTGCTTGTATGATGGATTGAGTATTACAACTTCAGGATTTGAATCCGAATTTCAAAAAATGTAAGCTCTTCATCAGGAGAACCGAGGGGTTTGGGGAAACGAGACTTAGTATAGTACATTGTACGCCAGGTACAAATTAAAGTCATTGAACTCAACGGGAGCAATGAATGGTCACATTTTCAGCTTACCGTCTGGGCCAACAAGAGTTCCCGCGCTGGTGCCTCTAAATGCTCCGCTCCTCCATACTATGGGAAAAAATGAAATTAAATATCAATATTTACACAATATATTTAGTTTAAGCTCAATAATGTAAATGGTAAACAATTATGCACTGAATGTACTGAATATTCGAATATTTGATTATCAACAGAATATCCGAGTACTTTTTTTTACTATACAATTATTGTAAATGTTCCATGCCGTTCTAATTTTTAATCATATAAGTTGCGTGGTTTCATTGTTTGTCAAATGCCACACTTGTGTCAGTATCCAAATGTGCACACGATTTCAGATCTTCCATGAGGAACATTATCACAAACGTCTTCTTTAAATTCGGTCAAATATCAGCCATTGTGCTACCTCTTCATTATTTTACTTCAATAAGATCTTTGTCAATTTTCAACAACCGCGTGAGCACGTAAATCCTGATTGGCACCAACTTTAGGCTGGAGCTTGTTAAACTTGATCAGCGCATTTTTCAATATTCAAATATTGGATAAAATTGAATACTCAAATACAAAATTATTCGAAAATGCCTAGCTCTAGTGGGACTTTCTTGGCTTTTCATCCCTATGATCCGTACTTCAAACTTAAATAGCAGTGATATGATTAATGATGTTTCAACATTACTGGAGTCTGAGACTTACTCGCTCCAAGATACTGCCTTTCTGGTTTGCCTTGAAGTCGTCCTTCTTGACAGAGAACTCCTTGTGTAGCAGCTCCAGCTTGGTGGGCTCGGCCTGCAGATGTACATCCGTTCCTTTCTCTGATGCCTCCCACGCAAACACTTCAAGTAACACCCCCCACAAAAAAAATTAATAACTTAAAATAAATTGAGAAAACTACATAGTAGAGATTGTCAGTAAAACAGTTTCTAAGTTGTGTTATTGTCGAGTCTTCGTCCTAGACCAACGTAATAGAGTTTATTCACGAGTCGGCCATATTAAATTCCAGAGGTTAAGCCAAACAAAAAATAAGTCGGTCTCTGGTCAGCACGCAGCCCGATTTTTTTCATCCAAAATGTTCGCGGTAGCTCCAAAATGTTCCGCGGTAGCTCCAACAGCGCCCTCTATTTCCGCACCTAATCATTTTTTTTTACCAAAGAGCACCAAGGAATGGGAAATTGCACCAAGGCAAATGATCGAAAGCACCAAGGCAAATTATGGAGGACACCAATGTACATGAGGACACCAAAAAGCAAAATAGTACCTACCTTGTCTGTACAATCCAAGCTTGAAGAAAAAAAAAAGGGGCCGTCAATTTCCGGAACTTTGGTCTGACCAGAGACCAAATTTTTTTTTTTTTTGGCCTTAAACATACCTGATGTTTTAAGCCACATTAAAAAAAAAAATTGAAAGTGAGGCTTGGTGTGCACTCCAATCATAAAATAGTCTGGCACCATCCCATTCAACAGTTTACAATTTACAAAATAGATTCAGGGAACACTATCAAAGATGGCTTCCTCGTGAACACTAACAGGACGAGGCCCCTGTGAGTGCGATTTGACTCGAGAAATGGTTCTTGCCCAGGTTCGGCTCTTTACTCAAGCATAATTATTGAGGCATTAAAGGTATCAGAAACATAAATCTGGCAAGTCGAGCCAAGCCAGTGACAGGCAGTAAAGTCGCCTACAGGCAAAGCCTCGTCGCTGTAATAATTGAAAAAGCTGGAACTGAATTGAAAAGTTTGTTCACTCACACTGTGCCGTGGCCATCTCTTTCGTGTCTCCCGTAGCTCTGACAAAATTATCACCAGCCATTTTGGAACTGCAAAAAGGATTCAATAACCATTGATTTCATATTTGTTTTAAAAAATCACTTCGGATATATATTATCGCATCTAGCAAAAGGAAGGCTATCAGTCATCATGGCGTCAGTTTAATGTTCAATTAATGATTCCAATCCCAAACCATATCAGCCTTTTTTCACAACTTGCAGGATTTTACACAGTTTTACATATTAAACACAGCACTGAAATTCATTAACCAGTTCACGTCAGATGACGTGTATACACGCAAAGGTTTTGCTGTATTCGGAACAGATGATGGATAAACATGCAACGAGCGAGGCCAGAAATATCTGTCAGCGACCCACTCGCAGCGAGCGAGGCCGGAAATATCAGGGTGTGCTACCCAAAGATGACAGCCTGAACCCGTCTGGCATCGAGGTTCGTGAAAACAATCCCACGCCTGGGTCCGGTCAATGTCAAAATAATCCCGGCACAAACTGGTTAAGGCAAGGAACTTGGATACATGTGTCCAAAAATATTGTTGTGATGAATTGAAAATTGTGCACCGATGCGTACCTGAAATTAAATAAAACTCATAGGGGTTTAGGCCAAGGACAAAGAGTATCTGCACAATCAAACATTTTCAAAATTGACTTCATGGTTTTGTAGTTATTTTAAAAACAGTCAGACGGACACTTTTTTGGGGAAATTCTGTAAAGAGAGTGATGCTGTTGGGTTCCTACATAGTAGTGGGACGTGGAAGATTTAACAACATCATAACAAACATGCAGAGGGAGTCGGGAAACTGCTAGGAAATCTACTGACTTTTTCCTCTTATATTAATCAGTAATTTTCGTTCCAGCAAATACTTACTCTTCAGCACTCTGATCTTTGAAGGGATTCTGCCTCATGGAGCGAGTCTTGGGGTCGTAGTACGCCGAGTTTGGATCAAGATTGTACAAATACTGCAAGGGGAAAATATATCAAAATGTCAAATCACTGCAGACTTCAATAAAAAAATATCTATCAGGTTGTTCATTATGTATTACAATTTTTTTTCGTTACCAACGTAGCTGAGTCGGTTACAGACCACTGTCACTGCAGGAGTTTTAAGGAATTTGTTTTGTTACAAAAATTACAAATTTACACAACTATAAGCATTTGATTAAGCAATAAATATCCTTTACAAATAGTCATTAAAGTTTACAGGTAACTTAGCATGTAAAATGAACAACAGAAAAAAATATGACAAAAAAAAAATAAACACAAACATGTAAACAATCAATGAGCATCTATACCACTCACCTTGGCTGTGTCCTCTCTGATTCTAAGGTTACGCACTGTGATACGTCTATGAACGAAAATCAAAATCAAAAGAAAATAGATATTATTTCTATTCCAACTTGCTGATTTTGTTAACCATATTTAAAGAAAATATTATACAGTACAAACAATAAAAAATCATACTTGACTTGGACCATTTCCATTATACGGGGCTTATAAAACTACAAAAGAAAGGCGGTTGAGACAAATGTGGCTCACCTTTTGCTGTCAAAGTTGGTACCCGGCATATCAAAGTCATCCGCGTACTTATCCTCATCAGCATCACTGTTGTCACTGTCTCTCTCCTGTTGTAACAATCACAATCTCAAAAATCAGAACCAACCGAGCCGAATTATGTTGATCTGGCTTCCAAGCACTAATTCCCAAGTGTTTATGCTCAGCATTAACTCAAAACAGAAGGTTCTTTGATGTAAAAACTGAAGTTTGTAGGCAAAAAAAGCAATGTAATGTACATGTACACCCATACTCAATTTGTATCCTTGTGGAGACATCGCTTTGTTCACGAGTACAAAATCGTGAGAGAGTCGAAAGCTATTTTCAAAATGCTCCTACACAAACAGTCTGCCTGAAAACACTGACAAGATATTGATTGCATCTTGGATCGGAGTGAGCCTTCAGAAAGTGATCATAAATAGGTTGAGTTGAGGTGAATAATTCTGCCTACCAGCTGCTCGGTTGTCAGCTCTCCTGATGCGAAGTCTTGAAGCTGCTTGCCTTTAAGCTGCTTCTTGGCCTGGTACAACAACAATAAGAATTATATTTTAACAGAATCTAACAAATTGAATTGATTTTTGAATAAAACTGAAAAACAAAAATACTGCAAGTTAAACTTGCGCGATCCCTTTGGCATGCTGGCAGTATTTATACAGTCAGTTAGTAAGCACACTTTTCAGTTGGCCTAACCAAAATCAACATTGACCTCATTTGACCCCTAGATGACCTTTGACCTGAAATGTCTGAAGTCGTCTTAAGTCCCCCTACCCAAAGATTGTCACCAAGTTTGGTTGAGAGTGAAGTCTGACTTTTCATATGACAGCACTTTTTCGGTTAATCTGACCAAAAACAACAATGACCTCATTTCACCCCTAGATGACCTTTGACCTCAAAGGTCTCAAGTCATCTGAAGTTCCCCTACCCAAAGATTATTGTCACCAAGTTTGGCTGAGATTGAAATCTGACTTTTCATACGACAGCACTAAACAGTTAACCTAAAATGGAACACACGGACACACAGACACACAGGCACACAGAAGTAATACACTATCGCAAGATGCCCCTTTCTTGGCTTAAATGCCAGGGGGATAAAAACCGATTTGATACCAGACCACTTCTTCTTTGCAAATCAAAACCTAACCTCTTCTATTTTGGCGTATTCGTCTAACACCGCTTCGTATTCCTCTGGGTTGTAGCCGTTCCATCGGTCTCGTTTCCCGTCGTAATCAAAGCTCAGTTTGGGCTGCATGTGTTCGTCTGGCGCAAACTGATCCCCGGTAAACTTGGCCCCGACTTTGCGAGGTCTCTGGAGTAACGTTTAAAACAGACAAAGTTTTGTTTTTGAGAAGTACTATTTATGATTGGATAATGACGATAGTGACAAATCAGAGAGCGAGAATTTGAACCAAGATGCAACAATGCTCAGGGGAAATAAGACAATTAAGAATATTCTTGATGTACCTGTGCAGGAACTGAATATAGTAAAAGCTTACAGGTTTAACTACTTCGAGTGATGGAGTAGTAAATCTAGCCTCCCCGGGTAATCCATGGGACATTCTCATTTCTCGAGGCAAAGCAGAGGGAAAATAGGAGGCCCAATGGATTGCAGAGGGGGGTTTATTTTTGCATTACCTCAACGCAATCTTTCTTCTTGTGCGTCATGGCTCCACAATTTTCACAGGCGCCTTTCCGGAACTTTGTTGAAACAGCCCCCTGAAATAGAAAAAAAAACAAAGAGGGTGATGTCATGTCAATTTTGATTTCTGTGACGTCGCAGCAGAGAAAAATATTACCATAAAAATTGAGATACTGCTTCAAGTAAAAACAATTTTATGTCAACACAATTTTTTTTAATTTACTTCAGCACACATGTTGACACTTTAAGCCATCCTGCATTTTTTTGGTCCATCTTTAATATAAAAATTAAAGGGAATATACAACATTTGCCAACATCAAAAAACAAAAACAACCAAATAATTATGAAATACCTCATGAACTGTTACTTGTTAGTGAATGACAGTCTAAAGCATCCTGTAAAATCATGGCACCTGATGTGCTGTCATTTTTCGAGAAAAGTGGTATTTTTGTATCAATTTTCAACGCTGGTCAGCAGATTTTTTTCAAATACTGCCCCCAATTTACAATTTACCATATTTAGTAAGTCTGCATTTTGTTTGCAATTGACTACACACCTGTGAAAGGGTACAAGCCTGTTAGACTGGTTCCCCGACCTTACAATTCCTTGACGTCTATAAATTGCTCCGTTTTATCTTAAGTGGGTCAGAGAACCAGACTACAGGAACATGATTGTTTTTCTTGGGTTTTCCAGCATCTACGGACACAAAACTTCAAACAAGTCAGTGTAACAGTATTTGCTATAAAATACTAACCCCACAAATCCATCCATTTCTGAAAATTACAACAAAAGCAAAGGTTGTATATTTTTTTTAAGTCTAATGAACTGTATTTTCCCACAATTTCTTGGTGAAGGGCTAAACTTTGGGTAATTTTCAGATTTCTCAAATAAGCTTTCAAAAAAAAAAATATGATACATCACGTGTTTGTCTTTTTCAATTACCCTGTCTAATGACTAATGCATGTTTTGCCTCATACCTCGCGCACTCCCTTCTTGTACCATGACGCAATGTCTGAGAATTGCCTCTCTTTTTCCGCCTGTGGTCTCTGATGCTTCAAAGTCGGTTGGCCGTACCCAACGTACCAGGGCACGGTAGAAATATATTGGGGGATGTGAGGGTTGATGTCTCTGAGAAATGTAGAAAAAAAATCATGTTCAAAACTTGAATTCTCTCAATGTCTTAAATTTTGAGCAAATAAATGTTGGGTGTTCCCAACCTACAGTGGTTAGCCATCCAAGTTGAATATTGATGCTACACCTAAATCATATGCTACTTTGAGAAACAGTTATAACGTTCTAATTTACCATTTTTTAAAGCTTGTTTACATCAAACAGAACAAAAAATAACTGCACAAAAATTACTGGAGAATACAACCTAATTTAATTTATTACTTGTATTTGTATCATATATTACTAAATGTACCATTAGGGAGACAAGTTATCGTAATTTTTTTTCAATAATAGGGAGACATCGGCTTTTAGGGAGACACATAACTGTCTCCCTAATGGCACAGCCCCCCTTTAGTGGCAAGATTTTACTGTCGCAATTGGGTTATATTTGTTGCTCGTGGTCTAAATTTTAGTAAAAATACCGAAATTCGTAAAAAAAGGACAAGGGAAAATAGGGTTATAGTTTGACAAAAAATTGTGCACAAGTCTAAGGGAAAGTCTCCCAAATCACCCATTCCCGGTTATCATTATTACTTGGGAAAGATTTCCATATACGAAGTTCACTCAACACCCTGTGTACAAACCCTATGAGATTGGACTGAAAAATTCTAAGTGTTTTCTAAGAAAATGCTTGTATTTTCTCACTGCTCAAATTGACTTTGATGACATGAAATTGCTATCTGGGGGCCTGTTAGTCAATACAGAGGAAAATTAGTGAACTTCGTATGTGGAAATCTTTCCATTACTTGTATCATAATTAATTGTTCACGTAATTATATACATGTACATCAGGGCTCATTGGGATCAAGACTTAACACTCAGAAAACTTTCTTGGGTACTGAAGATACATGAATGCAACCATTCCCTGGGAAACCCATACTTACTTTCCCTCTTCGTCGGTGAGCGCAGGGGCGGTTCCCGCCTTTCTGGCCTCTTCCAGCTCCTTGGCTTTCCTCCAGTCTTCTCTCTTGGATTGCTGGGAGGGTTCCATGGAGGAAGCGACGGAGCTGGCGGCCGCCGAGGGCAGTAAGCCCGGGGCTTGCATGGACATGACTGGGCCAGGGGTTGGGCAGACTTCGATGTCGGTTCCACGATTATTAACTGCGGTTTATCTGTTTTTGAAAGGATGAATGTTGTTAATTTTACCACCAAATAATAAGGGAAGAAAAATGTGTCACAATTCTTCATGCCCGTGCAACAAGGTGGAATCTACAAAAAGAAAAGTTAAATTGTCTCTCTCAAATTTAATTAATAAAACATTTTTTAATCCCAAATTTACGTTTTCTCAACATACTTTAGACGATCAATGATACTGATTAGAATTAAAGAGGTGTTCCCAAATGTTTAATAAACAATGAATTTGGGACCGAGAAACATATTAAATTTTGTTGAAATATTCCCTAAAAATTATTTGTCTTCACATAGGCCTAGTACATGCACATCACATAACGTACATGCATACTGCATAGACTTTGTACACAAAACAAATCAGATCATTGATGCTGAGCCTGAATTTTACTTAGCTTTATTTTTCCCAAAAAGTGCGCTCTAAAGATAGTACAAATTTAAAGAAAACACCTTTACCGTATTTACATGTCTCTAAATATTATGAAAACGGTGGTAGTTTCGTGTAAATATTGTATTTTTTTGGGCAAAACTTACCGACGTCACTATCACTGCGTAAACCTATGAACGTGACCAGAGTGAACCTGGCCGCGTATTCGGCCAGATACCCCAGCCGCGTATTCAGCCGTGTATTCAGCCGCGTATTCATAAAGTACGGAGGCCAATAAACAACATTATTGATGTTGTAAATTTTTATATATTTAATGCGGATTTCATCGAGGAGTGTACCGAAAACGAAGGACGTCAGTATTATGCTTGATGGTCAGATATTTAGGACTCATGGCTTCCTATAAATTATTTTGGTTTCAGATCTAGGGCAATTATGAATCACGTGTTACTCGTCCTGAGAAAAATCGTACTAAAATAGCATTTTGCGGAAATTGTACATTATTAAAACTTAAGTTAAACTTCGAGACAAAGTGTACCGAACAGTGAAGGAGAAAAAGTCAAATCGCTGATGACATCTTATAGAGTGGTGGCCCGCCTACACTCTATTTTGGTTTCAGGTGTGTGGGTCGTGTCTGTCACGTGACAATGGCATATTACAAAATGGGCTTTCACCACCAAAGTTACATTTATTTTATATTTTAGTTCTGATTTCAGGAAAAAGTGTACCGAAAATGCAACATGACCGAATTATGTTTGATGGTCAGTTATTGAGGACTAGAGGCTTCCTATAAATTATTTTGGTTTCAGATCTAGGGCAGCTATGAATCACGTGATACTCGTCCTGAGAAAAGTCGTACTAAAATAGCATTTTGCGGTAACGTTGTACATTTAACTTAAAGTTAAACTTCGAGACAAAGTGTACCAAACAGTGAAGAAGAAAAAGTCAAATCACCGATGTCATCTTAAAGAGTGGTGTCCCGCCTACACTTTATTTTGGTTTCAGGTGTGTGGGGTGTATCTGTCACGTGACAATGGCATAACAAAATGCGCCTTTACCGCCAAAATAACTTTATTTTATATATTTAATGCGGATTTCAGGAAAAAGTGTACCGAAAATGCAACATGTCCGAATTGTGCTTGATGGTCAATTATTGAGGACTAGAGGCTTCCTATAAATTATTTTGGTTTCAGATCTAGGGCAGCTATGAATCACGTGATACTCGTCCTGAGAAAAGTCGTACTAAAATAGCATTTTGCGGTAACGTTGTACATTTAACTTAAGTTAAACTTCGAGACAAAGTGTACCAAACAGTGAAGAAGAAAAAGTCAAATCGCCGATGTCATCTTAAAGTTTGGTGTCCCGCCTACACTTTATTTTGGTTTCAGGTGTTTGGGATGTGTTTGTCACGTGACAGTGTCATAACATAATGGGCTTTCACCGCCAAATTTACTTTTTTTATATATTTAATGCGGATTTCAGGAAGAAGTGCACCGAAAATGCAACATGTCCGAATTATGTTTGATGGTCAGTTATTGAGGACTAGAGGCCTCCTATAAATTGTTTTGGTTTCAGATCTAGGGCAGCTATGAATCACGTGATACTCGTCCTGAGGAAAGTCGTACTAAAGTAGCATTTTGCTGTTGTACAACATTAAACTTTAACTTCGAGACAAAGTGTACCAAACAGTGGAGGAGAAAAAGTCACATCGCCGATGTCATTTTAAAGTTTGGTGTCCCACCTACACTTTATTTTGGTTTCAGGTGTGTGGGGTGTACCTGTCGTGTGACAATGGCATAACAAAATGCGCCTTTACCGCCAAAATAACTTTATTTTATATATTTAATGCGGATTTCAGGAAAAAGTCTACCGAAAATGCAACATGTCCGAATTGTGCTTGATGGTCAGTTATTGAGGACTAGAGGCTTCCTATAAATTATTTTGGTTTCAGATCTAGGGCAGCTATGAATCACGTGATACTCGTCCTGAGAAAAGTCATACTGAAATAGCATTTTGCGATTACGTTGTACATAAAAGTTAAACTTCGAGACAAAGTGTACCGAACAGTGTAGGAGCAAAAGACAAATCGCCGATGACATCTTATAGATTGGTGGCCCACCTACACTCTATTTTGGTTTCAGGTGTGTGGGGTGTATCTGTCACGTGACAATGGCATAACAAAATGCGCCTTTACCGCCAAAATAACATTATTTTATATATTTAATGCGGATTTTAGGAAAAAGTGTACCGAAAATGCAACATGTCCGAATTATGTTTGATGGTCAGTTATTGAGGACTAGAGGCCTCCTATCAATTATTTTGGTTTCAGAAATAGGGCAGCTATGAATCACGTGATACTGGTCCTGAGAAAAATCGTACCAAAAATGGCATTTTGCGGTTGTACAACATTAAACTGAAATTAAACTTCGAGACAAAGTGTACCAAACAGTGAAGAAGAAAAAGTCAAATCACCGATGTCATCTTAAAGAGTGGTGTCCCGCCTACACTTTATTTTGGTTTCAGGTGTGTGGGGTGTATCTGTCACGTGACAATGGCATAACAAAATGCGCCTTTACCGCCAAAATAACTTTATTTTATATATTTAATGCGGATTTCAGGAAAAAGTGTACCGAAAATGCAACATGTCCGAATTGTGCTTGATGGTCAATTATTGAGGACTAGAGGCTTCCTATAAATTATTTTGGTTTCAGATCTAGGGCAGCTATGAATCACGTGATACTCGTCCTGAGAAAAGTCGTACTAAAATAGCATTTTGCGGTAACGTTGTACATTTAAGTTAAACTTCGAGACAAAGTGTACCAAACAGTGAAGAAGAAAAAGTCAAATCGCCGATGTCATCTTAAAGTTTGGTGTCCCGCCTACACTTTATTTTGGTTTCAGGTGTTTGGAATGTGTTTGTCACGTGACAGTGTCATAACATAATGGGCTTTCACCGCCAAATTTACTTTTTTTATATATTTAATGCGGATTTCAGGAAGAAGTGCACCGAAAATGCAACATGTCCGAATTATGTTTGATGGTCAGTTATTGAGGACTAGAGGCCTCCTATAAATTGTTTTGGTTTCAGATCTAGGGCAGCTATGAATCACGTGATACTCGTCCTGAGGAAAGTCGTACTAAAGTAGCATTTTGCTGTTGTACAACATTAAACTTTAACTTCGAGACAAAGTGTACCAAACAGTGGAGGAGAAAAAGTCACATCGCCGATGTCATTTTAAAGTTTGGTGTCCCACCTACACTTTATTTTGGTTTCAGGTGTGTGGGGTGTACCTGTCACGTGACAATGGCATAACAAAATGCGCCTTTACCGCCAAAATAACTTTATTTTATATATTTAATGCGGATTTCAGGAAAAAGTCTACCGAAAATGCAACATGTCCGAATTGTGCTTGATGGTCAGTTATTGAGGACTAGAGGCTTCCTATAAATTATTTTGGTTTCAGATCTAGGGCAGCTATGAATCACGTGATACTCGTCCTGAGAAAAGTCATACTGAAATAGCATTTTGCGATTACGTTGTACATAAAAGTTAAACTTCGAGACAAAGTGTACCGAACAGTGTAGGAGCAAAAGACAAATCGCCGATGACATCTTCTAGATTGGTGGCCCACCTACACTCTATTTTGGTTTCAGGTGTGTGGGGTGTATCTGTCACGTGACAATGGCATAACAAAATGCGCCTTTACCGCCAAAATAACATTATTTTATATATTTAATGCGGATTTCAGGAAAAAGTGTACCGAAAATGCAATATGTCCGAATTATGTTTGATGGTCAGTTATTGAGGACTAGAGGCCTCCTATCAATTATTTTGGTTTCAGATATAGGGCAGCTATGAATCACGTGATACTGGTCCTGAGAAAAATCGTACTAAAAATAGCATTTTGCGGTTGTACAACATTAAACTGAAATTAAACTTCGAGACAAAGTGTACCAAACAGTGAAGAAGAAAAAGTCAAATCACCGATGTCATCTTAAAGAGTGGTGTCCCGCCTACACTTTATTTTGGTTTCAGGTGTGTGGGGTGTATCTGTCACGTGACAATGGCATAACAAAATGCGCCTTTACCGCCAAAATAACTTTATTTTATATATTTAATGCGGATTTCAGGAAAAAGTGTACCGAAAATGCAACATGTCCGAATTGTGCTTGATGGTCAGTTATTGAGGACTAGAGGCTTCCTATAAATTATTTTGGTTTCAGATCTAGGGCAGCTATGAATCACGTGATACTCGTCCTGAGAAAAGTCATACTGAAATAGCATTTTGCGATTACGTTGTACATAAAAGTTAAACTTCGAGACAAAGTGTACCGAACAGTGTAGGAGCAAAAGACAAATCGCCGATGACATCTTCTAGATTGGTGGCCCACCTACACTCTATTTTGGTTTCAGGTGTGTGGGGTGTATCTGTCACGTGACAATGGCATAACAAAATGCGCCTTTACCGCCTAAATAACATTATTTTATATATTTAATGCGGATTTCAGGAAAAAGTGTACCGAAAATGCAACATGTCCGAATTATGTTTGATTGTCAGTTATTGAGGACTAGAGGCCTCCTATCAATTATTTTGGTTTCAGATATAGGGCAGCTATGATACTCGTCCTGAGAAAAATCGTACTAAAAATAGCATTTTGCGGTTGTACAACAACATTAAACTGAAGTTAAATTTCGAGACAAAGTGTACCAAACAGTGAAGAAGAAAAAGTCAAATCACCGATGTCATCTTAAAGAGTGGTGTCCTGCCTACACTTTATTTTGGTTTCAGGTGTGTGGGATGTATCTGTCACGTGACAATGGCATAACATAATGCGCCTTTACCGCCAAAATAACTTTATTTTATATATTTAATGTGGATTTCAGGAAGAAGTGTACCGAAAATGCAACATGTCCGAATTATGTTTGATGGTCAGTTATTGAGGACTAAAGGCTTCCTATAAATTATTTTGGTTTCAGATCTAGGGCAGCTATGAATCACGTGATACTCGTCCTGTGAACATTCGTACTAAAATAGTATTTTGCGGTAACGTTGTACAACAACATTAAACTTAAGTTAAATTTCGAGACAAAGTGTACCAAACAGTGAAGAAGAAAAGTCAAATCGCCGATGTCATCTTAAAGTTTGGTGTCCCGCCTACACTTTATTTTGGTTTCAGGTGTTTGGGATGTGTCTGTCACGTGACAGTGGCATAACATAATAGGCTTTCACCGCCAAATTTACATTTTTTTAATATATTTAATGTGGATTTCAGGAAGAAGTGCACCGAAAATGCAACATGTCCAAATTATGCTTGATGGCCAGTTATAGAGGAATAGAGGCTTCCTATAAATTATTTTGGTTTCAGATCTAGGGCAGCTATGAGTCACGTGATACTCGTCCTGAGAAAAATCGTACTAAAATAGCATTTTGCGGTTGTACAACATTAAACTTAATAAGTTAAACTTCGAGACAAAGTGTACCAAACAGTGTAGGAGAAAAAGTCAAATCGCCGATGTCATCTTAAAAAGTGGTGGCCCGCCTACACTCTATTTTGGTTTCAGGTGTATGGGGTGTATTTTGTCACGTGACAATGGCATAACATAATGCGCTTTCACCGCCAAATTTACTTTAATTATTTATATATTTAATGCGGATTTCAGTAGAAAAAGTACCGAAAATGCAACATGTCCGAATTATGTTTGATGGTCAGTTATTGAGGACTAGAGGCTTCCTATAAATTATTTGGGTTTCAGATCTAGGGCAGCTATGGATCACGTGATACTCGTCCTGAGAAAAATCGTACAAATAGCATTTTGCGGTTGTACAACATTAAACTTAATAAGTTAAACTTCGAGACAAAGTGTACCAAACAGTGTAGGAGAAAAAGTCAAATCGCCGATGACATCTTAAAGAGTGGTGGCCCGCCTACAATCCATTTTGGTTTCAGGTGTATGGGGTGTATTTGTCACGTGACAATGGCATCACATAAAAGGGCCGGCTTTCACCGCCAAATTTACCCTTATTTTATATATTTAATGCGGATTTCAGGAAAAAGTGTACCGAAAATGCAATATGTCCGAATTATGTTTGATGGTCAGTTATTGAGGACTAGAGGCCTCCTATCAATTATTTTGGTTTCAGATATAGGGCAGCTATGAATCACGTGATACTCGTCCTGAGAAAAATCGTACTAAAAATAGCATTTTGCGGTTGTACAACATTAAACTGAAATTAAACTTCGAGACAAAGTGTACCAAACAGTGAAGAAGAAAAAGTCAAATCGCCGATGACATCTTAAAAAGTGGTGGCCCGCCTACTCTCTATTTTGGTTTCAGGTGTGTGGGGTGTATCTGTCACGTAACAATGGCAATACAAAATGGGCTTTAACCGCCAAATTTACTTTATTTTATATAATGAATGCATATTTCAGGAAAAAGTGTGCCGAAAATGCAACATGTCTGAATTATGTTTGATATTCAGTTATTGAGTACTAGAGGCTTCCTATAAATCATGTTGGTTTCAGATCTAGGGCAGCTATGAATCACGTGATACTCGTCCTGAGAAAAGTCGTACTAAAATAGCATTTTGCGGTAACGTTGTACATTTAACTTAAGTTAAACTTCGAGACAAAGTGTACCAAACAGTGAAGAAGAAAAAGTCAAATCGCCGATGTCATCTTAAAGTTTGGTGTCCCGCCTACACTTTATTTTGGTTTCAGGTGTTTGGGATGTGTCTGTCACGTGACAGTGGCATAACATAATGGGCTTTCACCGCCAAATTTACTTTTTTCTATATATTTAATGTGGATTTCAGGAAGAAGTGTACCGAAAATGCAACATGTCCGAATTATGTTTGATGGTCAGTTATTGAGGACTAGAGGCCGCCTATAAATTGTTTTGGTTTCAGATCTAGGGCAGCTATGAATCACGTGATACTCGTCCTGAGGAAAGTCGTACTAAAGTAGCATTTTGCTGTTGTACAACATTAAACTTTAACTTCGAGACAAAGTGTACCAAACAGTGAAGAAGAAAAAGTGAAATCACCGATGTCATCTTAAAGAGTGGTGTTCTGCCTACTCTTTATTTTGGTTTCAGGTGTGTGGGGTGTACCTGATACGTGACAATGGCATAACAAAATACGCCTTTACCGCCAAAATAACTTTATTTTATATATTTAATGCGGATTTCAGGAAAAAGTGTACCGAAAATGCAACATGTCCGAATTGTGCTTGATGGTCAGTTATTGAGGACTAGAGGCTTCCTATAAATTATTTTGGTTTCAGATCTAGGGCAGCTATGAATCACGTGATACTCGTCCTGAGAAAAGTCGTACTAAAATAGCATTTTGCGGTAACGTTGTACATAAAAGTTAAACTTCGAGACAAAGTGTACCGAACAGTGTAGGAGCAAAAGACAAATCGCCGATGACATCTTATAGAGTGGTGGCCCACCTACACTCTATTTTGGTTTCAGGTGTGTGGGGTGTACCTGTCACGTGACAATGGCATAACAAAATGCGCCTTTACCGCCAAAATAACTTTATTTTATATATTTCAATGCGGATTTCAGGAAAAAGTGTACCGAAAATGCAACATGTCCGAATTATGTTTGATGGTCAGTTTATATTGAGGACTAGAGTTCTCCTATCAATTATTTTGGTTTCAGATATAGGGCAGCTATGAATCACGTGATACTCGTCCTGAGAAAAGTCGTACTAAAAATAGCATTTGGCGGTTGTACAACATTAAACTGAAATTAAACTTCGAGACAAAGTGTACCAAACAGTGAAGAAGAAAAAGTCAAATCACCGATGTCATCTTAAAGAGTGGTGTCCCGCCTACACTTTATTTTGGTTTCAGGTGTATGGGATGTGTCTGTCACGTGACAGTGGCATAACATAATGGGCTTTGTCCGCCAAATTTACTATATTTTATATGTTTAATGCGGATTTCGAAAAAAAGTGTACCGAAAATGCAACATGTCCAAATTATGTTTGATTGTCAGTTATTGAGGACTAGAGGCTTCCTATCAATAATTTTGGTCTCAGATCTAGGGCAGCTATGAATCACGTGATACTCGTCGACGCGTCCTGAGCAATATACTGAAATAGCATTTTGCGGTTGTACAACATTAAACTTAAGTTAAACTTCGAGGCAAAGTGTACCAATTAGTGGAGGAGAAAAAGTCAAATCGCCGATGACATCTTAAAGAGTGGTGTCCCGCCTACACTCTATTTTGGTTTCAGGTGTATGGGGTGTATCTGTCACGTGACAATGGCATAACATAATGGGCTTTCACGGCAAATTTACTGTATTTTATATACTTAATGCGGATTTTATGAAAAAATGTACCAAAAATGCAACATGTCCGAATTATGTTTGATGGTCAGTTATTGAGGACTAGAGGCCTCCTATAAATTATTTTGGTTTCAGATATAGGGCAGCTATGAATCACGTGATACTCGTCCTGAGAAAAATCGTACTAAAAATAGCATTTTGCTGTTTTACTGTTCAACTTCGAGACAAAGTGTACCAAACAGTGTATGAGAAGCATTCAAATTGCCGATGGCAACTTAAAGAGTAAGGGCCCGCCTGCACGCTTTTTTGGTTTCAGCTGATATTATGAGGTACATCTGTCACGTGATCCATGGTATTACAAATGGGCTTTCACCGCCAAATTTACTTTTTCAATATATATTTAAAGAGGATTTCATCAAAAAGTGTATCTAAATTCCATCACGTCATAATTAGGTTAAATGATCAATTTTTGAGAATTAGAGGTTGCCTACAAATTATTTTAGTTTCAGATCTAGGGCAGCGTCTAATCACGTGAAAGTCGTCCTGGGAAAATTTGTACTAAAACTTGCATTTTTCGGTTAAACAAGAAAACACAGGCGATAAACAGCCTGCATCACTCATTATTTACACGTTCGGTCACAGATTGTGTTTATTGTAGATGTGCATTTCTAAAACAATGGGCAGTTATACAAAATTTTACTCAAGGTATAAAATAAATATTTCTTGCAAAAATTATGCGTTTAATTTTTCCGTGCGAAATTTCTGTTGGCACGTACTCACTCTCAGTAGCCCCTCCCGCCCTGCCAAAATAACCTTCATTAAATAGCCTTTTGATTAATTGTATCCAAATAACTGCTGTAAAAATGCAATTTTGGCTTTTAACATTTAGAACTCCTTAATCTTACATTAAAAGCTGTTCCCATCTCAAAACAATTACATTACATAAGGGTATGTAAAATATTCTTGGTTACAATGGCACAAAAACAAGTAATTAAAAATATTCAACACGAGCATATTATATTAAAAATACCAAACAAATTAAATGAAAAGTAGTCGATTTCGCAAAACAAACTACTTTTTTGGGATCCCATTTTTTTTTTGTTACTGCCATTAAAATGTTCTCCATGTCCATATACGATTAATTACAAATACAGTTCAAAATCTTTCTATATTTATCTTGTTATAACATGTAACTTCTATTGAATGTATTTAATGCAAAGATAACACAGAAAAAAAACCTTATGAAACCAAAAAAGTATCATAATTCAGCAGGATGTTGTAAATACATTACAGCTGTGCACTGTCAAAACTCTAAGAGGGCCTTTGATAAATATAAAAACAATAAAATGTTTCACTATATCCCTCTTGATTGTCACCATTAACACTGCACATTTATTTTATTCCTGCAGTTTTAACTGTGGGTTTTGTTTCATATTTTTGCACATTGCATTTCCACTTATTTTTTTATATCTCATGATTAAAGAACTTGTACTTCATTACGTAATCTCAGTTATATAAATAAAAAAGGACAACTTATGTTAAAAAAAGATTCTCAGGTTAAATCGGTACGATTGCTTTTGTTATTCGCAGTTTAGGCCTATACTCTTTATCTCTGATTTGGTACCTGCACTTCAACGTCTCTGTCAGGCTCAAATTACTACAATTCACCGACTTCACTGTACTTTGTATTGATCTTAACTGTTACTGAAGTCACGGGATGTTTGCGACGGGTGCATTAAAATCAATGAATACCTTTTTTAACTGAGGATCAACAATATCAGACCGTTTGAGAACCTGCATCATGAGGTACATTCGAAGGTCACTGGCGGTACTTAAATCGTGAAGCCTGTGCTTTCGGAGACATACTTCTTCCGCAAATAGGCAACAAAATACACCGCAACTTGTGAAATCGTTTTGCTGTACACATCGCATCTGTTTGACAACAACGTTTGCGCTAGAATCTAATGGATGTGGAATGTTTCCCCAGTACTTCTGAGCTCTTCCGTTTCTGAAAAAAACTTGGAATGCGCGACCATGACGTATGATTTTATGCTTGGTATCTCTCGATTGACTCATAGAATCATAACATGATACTCCAGTGTCGTCAAGTACATACAGGGTGAAATGTCTATTTTCCAAAAGTGGAAGTAAAATGACATCATTGAACGTATTATTTCGAATGCCCTTTTTTGCAAATGCCTTGAAAGTCTGGACAGAAGGCCCATTGATAATGTCTTGGGTTTCATGACATGTGACACAACTAAATGACACACTAGTATTTCCATCGTTCGCTAGGTAAACTAGTTGACTTAAGTAAAAGTCAATGAAGAAATTGTTCAGCCAACCCATGTGATAATCTGATGCGCAAAGAGTTTTCAGTCTTTTCAAAATTGGTGGTCTTGGGTTTTCCTGCAGAGACGCCAGCTGATAAAAGGACAAGTAGTCTTTGGTTTTTCCATCGCGCAGAGCTACATTACACAGAGTTTTTTCATTGATAGACGCCCATATTTGAGTAACAAGAGCTTTTTCTTGTGAGGTAACAGTAAAGCCGTTAAGTTGCCCTTTTGGCTCAAAGTCTGTTTTCCCTCTTTCGTTTCCTTTACTGGAATTAACATTGTTCTTGGGGCTATTTTGCAACTTTCCTGTCCGCTTTTCATAAAACAACAAATAACCATACTTTGCCGAAACGTTGTGAAAATGTGTTATACTTGTGAATTGAACATTTGCGTCATCGAATTCCGTCACTCTCATCCCAGAGGGGTCTCTAGTGAAACATTTGTAGTGGCCCCTATCCACCGTATTGCCTTCATGAACTATAACAGAGCGCAGGTCGTAAATAGCCGAGTCGTTCTCCACACAATAGTCAGACAAGTCAATTACATCGTTACATTTAATGTCTCTTTGAATTTTTTTGACCTGCCCTTGTAAAATCTGAAATCGCAATAACTGAATCACCAACATCGAAGGAGACGTAACGACCTCAGACATTCTCATCTTCGTACATTTTTTTCGACAACATTGAGTACAATCAACACCATGGACAACCTCGTCCTTAAAAAACAGTTCCAGACATTTTTCAACAGATGCGTCCTGGGCGGGGAGAGGTAGCATTCCAGTTTGACAGTTTTCGACAGTCATTGATGAATGGCACTGTTGGCATCGTACCTTTCTGCGCAAGTCCACGGTCGTATCAAGTCGAAGATTTGATAAGAAGGGTTCAATCAATTTGGTGTAGAACTCGACTGCATCTTGTTGCTGATTGAAATTGGCGTTCATTCTCATGGCACTTTCCTCTATTATATCCTGAACTGAATGAAAGGACACTGGTTTGTTTGTCCTCAATGTCAGTGTTTCAAAGAGTTCCGCAAATTTTCGCCACAAAAAATTGTCACTCCCTTGAAATTTTTGAACATTTATTTTTTTCTGATCTAGGAAAGGTAGTAGGGCTTGAACGCACGATATCCACCAACACGAGACTCCATTATTTGAAATTCCTCTTCCTAGTGCTGAAACAGCAGTGTTAGAATCTCGTGGCTTTGTGGGATGTACCTTTACATGGGCAGATGTGTTTGCATCGTTCGCATGAAAGACGTTTTTGTTCATTCGTTTTGTTTTAGTGGATGTCTTGATATTTTCCTTGAACTGTAGTTTCTTTGGAGGCACTGTCAAATACACACCTTGATTTTTGGGCGTGCTTGTTCTAATACGCTTACACCATTTTTCTTGCGTTAATTTTGTGGATTTTGTGTGCGCTCGTTTCCTGTTTTTGCAGAAGGCTTCGGCAAATTCTCTGTGCAATGGTAAGAGATCCTGTTCATATTTCAACACAAATTCGTCGAGTCTTCTGCATCTCCCATATAACAATTTAACTCTCTTTACTTCTTGCATACTTTTTTCAACAGTACCTTGTGTTCTTGTGTCCGACGTTATATTCCGGAATTTATATTTTTTCAACAATTCGTACTTGGATGTGTATGTTTGGTATTTTTCAGAAGTGCCATGTCTTCCTAAATCCCCAGACATAATACCAGACCAAAGCGGTATGTGGGGCAACACAAATTCTATGAGGTGATTCAAAAATGCTTTGCAAAAGTAAGCATTTTGGCTGTGCTTTGTGACGTCTGGAATAAGTTTGTTATGTTCCTGTACCGTAAGCAAGGCCTTCCTAATGACCCGCTCAAACTGCTGCTTGAACGGAGAATTTGGCGCTGTTAGAATGTAGTCTGTTTGAGTGATGTCAGTGTTTTCCTCATTTCCTTTTACTTGTTGTTCGTCGTCGTTTCTCTCAAAATCGTCTAGTTCATTCTCATGCACAATGTCACAAAGGTTTTCATGAGTTTGCTCAACTTTGCACTTTAACCTTTGGAAGTGCATCCTGACAAAATTGGTAGTTATATTTGAGCAGGTTAGTACTGTCAGTGATTCTATGATCTCCTCGGCTTCCTTTAGATCGGTGCATTTCAATAGAAGCCCGAGCCAGTACATCCCATCTTTAAAATTGTTCCTGTAATGTTTCCGGCAGATGTTGGCAGCATTTTTCATGAAATGGCTGCCGCAACAGTGTATTATTGTTTTGTTTAAGTCGTCGCTGTCCGCTTGCCCGTTAGCTACTCTAAAACATCTCTGTAAATATTGTTGCACTGTCTCGCGGGTGACAACGTTCAGAACAGAAAGTAAAAGTGTGGCACTTCCGTCAATCATTATCATAACGGGATTTTGGACATTGTTGTGTCCGTATAGGCTTTTCTCGGATTGCAAAAAAGAATACAAAAAATTACAAATTGTGGTTGCATTGTGGCTGTTGGTTAGTAATGATGCGAGGACAAGAGGAGGTGATCCCTTAAGAGGGTGACGAATTACCAAGTCGTACAACTGATATTTTTTTCCGCCGGCTAGTTTTGTATTATTCTGCATTATAGAGCCAGTTGCATCAAAATAAATCACATCCTTTTGACAAATATGGTGATAGATTTTAAGGCTATCTTCGGAAAAAAGCATGATGGAAGGTGGGCAAACCGAAAAGAATCGAATGATGCCACCAATTTTCTTGTTATTATCAGTCTGCTTTAAGTACATATCTATGACGCTTTGCACTTCATTCTTATCTGACTCTGTACAAGTTTTGGCCTCGCTACTTATTTTCTGTAAGACGTCTTTATTTGGAGCATTGTCCCGGCATCCTGATTGAAATTCTCTGTCGGTCAAACGATTGAGGCTGTCAAGATATTCCCTCCTTGGTTTTTTGTATTTTAGTAGCTCCTTGAGGGACTCTCGTTTCGTATTACGCACAAATCGTGCCCGCCTCTCTTGTGAACTGTGCTTTACCTTTCCAGAAAAAACAACATCGACCTTTAAACGCCTTTCATTTTTTACAAACATTTTGAAATTAACACTGCAGTCGCTAAAACCGCAGTAGCCTTTTGCCTGGAAAACATACTTCGCTCTTTTTCGTGAACATGAAGTTTGAACGTAATGCCGCCGGAATTGAAATGAACAAAATGGATGAATTTGTTTCAGACCTTTGATAAAAACATGAACCCATGACTTGGGAAAGGAATTTTTCTTTTGTTTCTTGCGAAGCTTTTGCCAACTTGATTGGTCGACGAAAAAATGACATTTCGTGGATGGCGGTAAACTCACTGTCCAAAATTTACCACGATGAGCATGTTGAGGATTGGAAGTTTTGGAACATATTTCGGTAATAATATTGTCAGGAATGGCATCTTCTTCTGCAATGCTATTTGGACTTGAGGATTTATCGGATAAATGAGATGCATCCTGTGAATCACACGAGCTTGATACTCTGTGAATAGGTGATGGTGTGTGGATGTCATTGTTATCCTCGGTATCAGTCAAATACGAAACTGAATCCTCGGATTGGCCATCCTTACTTGCAGACGGGGAGAGAGTAACGGAATCCAACCAGCTTTTTACCCTCGAGGTGTTTTGTTCATCAGGAAGGGGTATGTCAGAATTCACCGTGCATGGCTGTGAATTGGTTTCATTAATTGAGGCAGTGACAGAATTGTCATCATGTTGATTGTCTGAGGTTGGTTGAGCAGAAACGTTTTTATGAGTCGCAGCCGACTCAGAGGTACTGCGGGACCTGTGCTTGTCAGGAATGGATTGTGTGCATGGTTGGGAAGCTGGCTCGTGAATTGAGGCAGTGTCAGTGACAGAATTGTCATCATGTTGGTTGTCTGAGGTTGGTTGAGCAGAAACGTCATTATGAGTCATAGCCGACTCAGAGGTACTGCGGGACCTGTGCTTGTCAGGAATGGATTGTGTGCATGGTTGGGAAGCTGGCTCGTGAATTGAGGCAGTGTCAGTGACAGAATTGTCATCATGTTGGTTGACTGAGGTTGGTTGAGCAGAAACGTCATTATGGGTCGCAGCCGACTCAGAGGTACTGCGAGACCTGTGCATGTCAGGAATGGATTGTGTGCGTGGTTGGGAAGCTGGCTCGTGACTTGAGGCAGTGTCAGTGACAGAATTGTCATCATGTTGATTGTCTGAGGTTGGTTGAACAGGAACGTTTTTATGAGTCGCAGCCGACTCAGAGGTACTGCGGGACCTGTGCTTGTCAGGAATGGATTGTGTGCATGGTTGGGAAGCTGGCTCGTGACTTGAGGCAGTGTCAGTGACAGAATTGTCATCATGTTGGTTGTCTGAGGTTGGTTGAGCAGAAACGTCATTATGAGTCGCAGCCGACTCAGAGGTACTGCGGGACCTGTGCTTGTCAGGAATGGATTGTGTGCATGGTTGGGAAGCTGGCTCGTGAACTGAGGCAGTGTCAGTGACAGAATTGTCATCATGTTGGTTGTCTGAGGTTGGTTGAGCAGAAACGTCATTATGAGTCGCAGCCGACTCAGAGGTACTGCGGGACCTGTGCTTGTCAGGAATGGATTGTGTGCATGGTTGGGAAGCTGGCTCGTGAACTGAGGCAGTGTCAGTGACAGAATTGTCATCATGTTGGTTGTCTGAGGTTGGTTGAGCAGAAACGTCATTATGAGTCGCAGCCGACTCAGAGGTACTGCGGGACCTGTGCTTGTCAGGAATGGATTGTGTGCATGGTTGGGAAGCTGGCTCGTGAACTGAGGCAGTGTCAGTGACAGAATTGTCATCATGTTGGTTGTCTGAGGTTGGTTGAGCAGAAACGTCATTATGAGTCGCAGCCGACTCAGAGGTACTGCGGGACCTGTGCTTGTCAGGAATGGATTGTGTGCATGGTTGTGAAGTTGGTTCGTGAATTGAGGCAATGTTATTACTGAAAGAATTGTCAGCATTGTTTATTTGACTAGACTCTTCGTCAACGCTGGCTTTGTCGTCACTAACTTGGGTGAACAACTGCTTACCTTCGTTGCATTGATCAAGTCCACATATAAACGAAATTTTATCATAAAACGACTTGTTTCTTGATTTCGGGACCAGATTTAGACATGAAAAATGGTACCACTTGTCGCACCTATCACAAGCAATCATACTCTCATCCATTTTCCAAGGACGCTGGCAAATGCAATATAACCTCTCTTCGTCTGTACTTCCTGATGACATTTGTTTCGACAAGGATGCGACATTTCCATTTTCATCCTGTGCCTCGACTTTATCAGCATCTGAACAAGGAAATGTAGTTGTTTCTATTCTGTTCTTACGTTTTTTCAATGGTAACTTGCTTTCAGTCAAATACGAAACTGAATTCTCGGCTTGGCCATCCTTACTTGCAGACGGGGAGAGAGTAACGGAATCCAACCAGCTTTTTACCCTCGAGGTGTTTTGTTCATCAGGATGGGGTATGTCAGAATGCACCGTGCATGGCTGTGAATTGGTTTCATTAATTGAGGCAGTGACAGAATTGTCATCATGTTGGTTGTCTGAGGTTGTTTGAGCAGAAACGTCATTATGAGTCACAGCCGACTCAGAGGTACTGCGGGACCTGTGCTTGTCAGGAATGGATTGTGTGCATGGTTGGGAAGTTGGTTCGTGAATTGAGGCAGTGTCAGTGACAGAATTGTCATCATGTTGGTTGTCTGAGGTTGGTTGAGCAGAAACGTCATTATGAGTCGCAGCCGACTCAGAGGTACTGCGGGACCTGTGCTTGTCAGGAATGGATTGTGTGCATGGTTGGGAAGCTGGCTCGTGAATTGAGGCAGTGTCAGTGACAGAATTGTCATCATGTTGGTTGTCTGAGGTTGGTTGAGCAGAAACGTCATTATAAGTCGCAGCCGACTCAGAGGTACTGCGGGACCTGTGCTTGTCAGGAATGGATTGTGTGCATGGTTGGGAAGTTGGTTCGTGAATTGAGGCAGTGTCAGTGACAGAATTGTCATCATGTTGGTTGTTTGAGGTTGATAATGCTGGGGTCAATCTGTCATTGTATTGTTGACGAGCTTTTTCACGTACCCCACCTCTATTTTTCTTCCACAGTAAGTGCATTAATTTCAACCCATCCCTTTTTCGTGCCCAGGCAAGCTGTTTGCGAATTTCTGCAATCTGTACACTGCTTAGATTTAACCTGTCATTATTACTAGGGTACTTATCCAGTACGGCTGCTAAGACCGCAGCGATGCGGGCCGACCGGTTTTCCCCCGTGCGTGCTGGTCTTGTTCCGCCAAACCTTGCGTCACTCTTGTAGGTACTCTGGAAAAAGAATCGAATGTATTGGGTTTTTTTTGGTAAACGTGAAATAAGCAGGGATGAGATTTACAATTTCAAAAAAGTTGGACAATTAGATGAAGCTCTGAAAGATGAATTTATTTCTATACATGTAAGTAAGAAATGTGTCCCTTTGGCTTTGTTAATATCTCCCATAGAAACTGCTGAAGTTTCAGCCAACAATAAATCTGGGTATGACTACGTTAAGTAAATTTTTCACTGATTCAGACATGCATGAATAGGATACACACCTTTCTCCGTGACAACCCGAAAACATTACAAACGCAATGTTCAGATGGCCTTTTGCTACCAGTTTTCAAATTGTGGAGGGGGGATCACCAAGAGGGGGCACTTGCTCAGTCAAATTAGGCATCTACCGTCGGTGCAGCAGCGTATCGAGTATTACATTTTTTTGGGGGGGGGCACATCCGTGATGAAAACAAGTGGACACGTGTTTTTTCACCGGATGGTTGGCCTCCGTAAAATCAAAAAGTGGTGGGTAGGGGGCCTGACTATCTTTCAAAATGGGGGGGGGGGCTCTTCAAAACCGACCATTATGCAAACTACGCATTATGTACCTATTTTCGGGGCGCATTGTCAGGGTTTTTGGGCTTGGTTTTCATATACCTCGTTCGTATCAGAACTCCCTGTGTCAATTTGGGAAATGGTTACTGCAAAACAAATCATACGAAATTTTTAGGGCCAGTTTTGTGTTCGTCTCGAGGGGGCACATTATTTTATGCTCTGCCGCCCCTGCTTGCTACCAACACAATAGTAACAATGGGGCTCTGGAAAATGAAGGAAACAAAAGGAACAACGTACGAGGATATGAATATAATTACATTTATCTAGAACTTGAATCTGAACTACACACACACGGTTGATATTTTCACTGTCCTGCTGCTCAACCTTCCACCTGTCTGCCATTCAGAGCAATGCATAGTTGTGCCCGTGTCCTCATGTCTGCAATAGCTCTGGGGACAACAATCCGTGGTATTTGTCAATACTATATGCATTGCATGGTCTGAATGATAGATAAGTGGAAGGTCGAGCAACAGTATGTGAAACTGTAAAGTTCATTAAATGTCATTTCATTTCATTCATATCCTGTTATGTTCCTTTCATTTCCTTCATTGACCAATTGTTGCTACTGTGTTGATGGCACGATGCTTGTCCTTAACATTGTGTTGGCAGTGTTTTCAATTATAAGAAAGGTCTGTACCCTATTGATCATGCATGGCTGAATAACATTGAAAATTTACTGAACGTGGTCAATACCCAGACCGATTGTTGATTAACAAAATAACCCTGGTTACCTTTCCCATTTTGTAGGAGACAAGAGCAAATCCAAGCGCCAAAGGAACTTTTCTTTTTACTCACAATGTACTGATAATGTCTTTCTCTCACAATAAAAAAAAGTCTGAATTCAGACAAAAATCTGGAAAACCTAATGCCTGAAACACCGCTGTGACCCGGAATCGAATCCCGCCTGGACAAACAGATTGGATTTTCAGTCCCTATAATTGTGTATCGTGGCTTTTCCCCAGAATATTCTTCTGAGGTTTTCCTCCCACCTCCACAACTGCAATTTCTTGGTTTCGTATTCTCTCTACAGGTTTCTCCCGGCCACGTTTAGAGCTGCATTGACCAGAGCACTTTTGAGGAATCCTCCGTTCATTACCAGATAAAATTAAAATAAAATTAAAATGTTGCGTAATATTATAACTTGTCCACCGGAAGTACGAAAAAAGACACGGATTACTAAAACGGATTTTCTTTTTTCCCCCCTCTCAACGCTGCTCGTCCGTTGTTCCCTGCCTCAGTGTTGAGCAGGAGATAATAAATGTTCGTCTCCTTATATCGTATAAAATTTAATGTCATTAACTTTTATTTATTTAAAGTGCTTGGTAAAAATATCAAAACAATAAAAATACGTCAAGCCCATGTTTCGGCACAGATTTTAGTAGGAATTACCTGTGAGCGTGGAGAGTGGGATGAATGGTAGTGGTCCAAGAAGCCTAGCTGGTCAGGACACGTTTTATCACACATGAAGCAATCCACGCTGGGGGAAGATCTGGATCTCGGTTGCTTCACGATTCCCGGTCTTTGTTTGGGTTTTCCATTTCCTGGATGCTGGGTTTTCGGACTCTTTTGTAATAAAATCAAAATTCAATGATGCATTTATTCACCTTGCTTTTTTGGTAGATGGGACGTAAAACCGTTACAAAGTTTAAAATAGTTATCATCACAAACGGTTTGCTCTCAATCGTGCTCTTTAAAACCAGAAAGACTTATTTGTAGATGTAAATTCAACACGCACCCATTCTGCACGTGTCATCATATATGACCGAAGAAGCTGTCGGGACAGCATAACTCCCACAGTTCGGTCCTATTACCAATTACAAACTTCCCACGGCCTATATTACAACAAGACCTTTGTTTCCGAAGTTTTTTTTGATTTTTTCATATTTCCAAAGACTTCCTTATGAAGTCGATTGTTATATAAGATCGTGCTTTGTCTTGTCTCAACCTGTGGAAGTATTGTAGTCCACAAAACGTTCACGTTTCCTGCATCCTGTATGGACCTCTTTAAATTTGTTTGTAATTGCAGGTCTTTACAATTTTGCTTTTGCTTACCTGGTAAAGTGAGGACTTCGGGTACGGTATGAGATACTCCACAGTGCGTATCCCGGCAGCAGAAATCCCGGACATAGAGATGCCTTTCCTGCAATATAGACCCATCGTTAATGTAAAATGCTCTAATATTTTCATTGAAGAAAGTGCATATGTAAATATTATCACGCAAGACTTACTGGATTGTATCATAAAATTGTTGATGAATACGCTCCGTCGGGGGTTTCCTCACAACATAACGGACTGTTTCCTTGAGTTTGGATGTTTTCTTCTTCTCATTGTCACTCCGTTTGTCTTCTAGTTGTGGCTGCTCTCTCCTTTGAGCCCGTCTTTTAGCTAATTAATTAAAGGACATGCAAATTGATAAGCAAATACAAAAGCTGACAAATCACTGCAGTACTTTACACACTGTGTATCCGTCTTGCAACTCGCAAGGATTTAAATTCAAGGACAAGACAAGAACTACAAAAAAGACATTCGCAATGATCATCACTCAGTATACAGTTGATGAAGGCTAGGGGAGCTATAATTATAAAATGTGCGCTGTTTTAATACTGAAGCAAATAGCACTTAAACAAATTGATGCAAAGTTTTTCTTTACCAACACGCTCCAGCACTTTCAAACAAAAAGTAAGTACGAAGAATAAAATGGATTAAACTTCGAAATGAACATGCAGCTTGGTAACCCATTTTGAATTTTGTTGGGGAAATAACTACTACAGGTCAAAAATATTACCTTTCTGGACATAATTTTTTTTTTTTTAAAATAACTCACATACAGATCCTTGTCATTTGATTGGTGGAAATCGCATCACGTGTCATTCGTTATTGCTCCCATGCACACCGGAGCTCAAAAAACTTCCATTCGCCCATGTGGAATTGGAAAGATTATTATCACTCCCAAGTAAATCCTTGTTATTTGATTGGAGGATTGTAGGTCACGCGGCGTTCATTAATCAAACTATTGCATGGCCTACGTCATAACCGTGCATTTTCGCCCCATATTTTTTCTCTATAATTGCACGCCGCACGCGAGCTAAGACGCGCAGCAACAAGCCTAGCGCTATGAGATAGTGCTATTCAGATGATCATGCGTTAAATTATAGCAGTACAAAAGTTGTCTTTGAAGTTGATGTAGTTGCCTTGTTTGCATTGTTTTAAGAACTTACAATGTTTAAACCTTCGTAAGCCTTGAACTAGCTGGAAAAAAAGGAATGGATATGATGCAATTTTGTGAGTTTTGTTTATTCTTAAAGAATTATCCTCCAATCGAATGACAAAGGTCTACTTGAATGTTATATAAAACAAATAATGAATGTTTTGCATTCGTGCTTTGCCTCGTTGAATTCAATCTTTCAACGAATGGAAATGTTCTCACCATTGCACACATAAACATTCATTATTTGTATACTGTATCTATGAGTATGTCCCATTCCCCATGGGAGAGTGGGACCTTTTGAGCCCCGGCGTATATGGGAGCAATAACGAATGTCACGTGATGTGAGCTCGACCAATCAAATGACTGAGGATCTGTATGTCAGTTATATAAAGTGTACTATATGTGACTCGCTCTCGGCAAATCAAGACACAGAATCTGTGGGTTAGGTGTATAAAATCTGTAATAGGAGAAACGGCATGTAACACTGAACGTTTTGTAGAACAACACTGTCCTTCAACATGTACACTTCAACATGTATTTGAATTTATTAAATTTGCTGTTTTTGACCAATTTGCAAGCAATAAGAGAAAAAAATAGTGAGGTTGTGAAACCAAAAAAGCTGCAAAAACATATGCAGATATATTTATGTATATATTACAAAATAGTTATACGTGAGTGCTACTTCGTGAAAACGAAGGTCAGCTCGCGCGCTCAAAAAGGAAAGTGCTGCTTCGCAATTATGAAATTAAAGCTGTTAAAGCTTTGAAACTTCATTCAATACAATAATGTTTGAAAGTGTTAAAATAAAAAAACTGAAACACGAAACAAATATGGTTTTACACGTGAAGTGATATTTTGTGGGGTCGGTGACAAAAATGTTTTCGGGAGATGCGCTTTTCAATTAATCGTGATAGGCTAAGCAGTGTTTACTATCGAATACTTATCATGTTTAAGGTCTCAAATTTGCTATGCAACCCTACTTTGGATTTTACTTATTAAAGATGTGTGATTTCGAGAAACATTTTCAGCCAGATGAATGTTGCCATTCGATTGGAGATAATGTAAACGCTATGCGCCATCATGTGTCAAATCCCAAAAGGAGCTAAACAATCCACAGTTTCCGATTTCGATCGAGTTCGGCTATGGCGTGTAGCGTTACACTTTAGAAAGCTGTTTATACTAAAACAAAGAATAATTTCTCAGTCGGGCTGTCGATTGTCGGTCAGTCAATCTGTAGATATGACTATTAATCTTGTCGAGCACAAATTCACAATGCTCACCAGTTATTGCACCTCCAGGGTCTGTCTTCGCCCGATGCGTCGCGTTTCTGCTCAGGACTATGCGGGCTGTTTTTTTCACCTCTTCCACGATCATAGGTGCACCAAAATCATCACTTATGTGAACGCTGTCTTTGGAAGACCACATCCATTCTCTCCTTTCCGGGAAAAGAAAAGTCAGATCAAGGAAATGTACTCCCTTTTTCTTGCACATCGAATGTAGGTGGTTATTGTACCTGCTCACTGAAAGGCCGAACGAGTCAAGACGAGGCACGATGGACAGGAATATCAGCTGTGAAGTGAAAAAGACTTGTCATTAGTTTCATAAACATTTTAACATCAGGCATTGTATTTTACCAGTTTTAAGACTTAAAATAGATTCATTGTAAACGAAAAAGAAAAACACACGCAGATGAAAGATTCGGCGCGCTTTGATCCGGCACGTTGTGATGACTTGTAGTTTATTAATTGCACCAACAAAAGAATGCAGAAATGAACTTTAGAAATGAAAATGCAGTCTTGAATACCTATAGACAATCAATGTGCCCGAAAACGATATAAAAAGAAACCCCGGCTAAGAACAAAACGGAGAATGAGCACGAGTTTGAATGCGTCGATGACTTTTTTTCACGGAAATTGACCGGGAAAACTATAATAATTTTTAAAACTAATAAAAACTTCACCCTTTGGTAATTTAACCTGTGAAGTAGGACGGGGATGTTTCTGATACTCATTTTTAGTATTCAAGGATCGTATTAAAGAATGACATAATGTATATTACCTGGCTGTTTCTATATGTTTCTTTAACTGTATCGACCAGATGCTCAAATCGCATACAGTTGTAGTCGAAGGAGTAGTTCACTCTAGCTATGTTATTTGTCCCAACTGAAAGAACCACCACTTCTGGATCGCGTAATCCACTCTCCCGAATATGCTGCCAACAAGGAAAACGTGACAATGAATATTAAACCAACTGAACCTCTCCATCGGTGAAATAAACCTGTGCCGGGGATAAATGGGGGACGGAGAATGAATGAATGCAAAAAAAAAATTGCCCAGCCGTGGAAATTAGAAAAAGAAAAAGAAAAACGCACCTTAGCCATACATCCAGACTTTAATTCGTATGTAATTAGCTTGTGTACTTTCTTCCCTTTTTCAACACTATTGAAACTGAAATAATTTCGGTTCATAAGGAAGTTCGGAAAAAAACTAAAGATCCGGGGTTTGGGGTTGTGTTTTCATCACGAAAAAGTGGGAGGCGATGATCCACATAGCCCCGTCATTGTGGTGATGTATTAAACCCCCTTCCCCTGGGGTGTTTACCCTTAGTGTTTCCAAGACACAAAGTCACAGTGTTGCTTATGAAATTGTAGTCGAAAATGAGACCATAACCGAACTCCTGAAATGTTGGAACTATACACTGGATTATCGGAATGGCGGTGTTTGTAGTCTTGCAACAAAGTTAAGATATCTTTATTTGAGAGAACTATGTATTATGTATTTGACACACTGATCGAATATTATTATTTGATAATATGAAACCCAACACCTACATTTATCTGCGAGGTTTTAATGCGCACACATGACTGTAGTTGTTGCAGATAAATTTAACTTTTTTTAGTACCTGACTGACAGTGACAATAATGTCTTAACTTACATGGCAAACATCATCCACTGTACCACCGGGGGTGCAGTCAACTCCGATGCTGAAGTAATCATCGTCCAAGGAAACATGTCCATCCGTCATGGATCTCCATTGAGAGTCCCCATATATCACGATGCGCTGTTAAACAAAAGGTGATTGTTTTGACATATTTTTTCCCCAAGAGTTGCCGTTGGTTAACATAGTGTTGCCCAATGATGCTAACTACCTTTAGTTTCTTCTTCTTTTTTAACCTCTTTTCAGAGGAGTCAACGTGAAAAAATAACACCCTTATGTCCTGTGTTTGTTTTACGTTTGCTTGTTTATTTGAAAATGATACAAAACAATAATGCTATTAACTTCGCTTCCGGTCCTTTCATTTCTCTTTATAGTGATAATGATGAGGGAGACAGCCTGTACCCACCAGAACGGCAACTTTGTTTGACAGCCAATACATTTAATACCCTACATATTTTAAAATTGTAATGTGGTGTTTTCAACATGGGCACATGGTCATTGTCTTAAATTCCATTAACAAAATAAATGTCTTGGCCTATATCAATGTGTTGTAAGTTGATAATTTTGTGTTTTATTATTTTATAATGACATTTCGTAAAGCAAAATTGGAGTATAAGCATGTACATGATTGAAAGACTTTCTGATAAATGAAACTAACCTGACCTCAGAATTCATTTCATTTGTTCAGTTAATTTGAAACTTGTGTTTCCTATATGAATGGAATGATCTAGACAATTGTCATTTTTGACCCGCAGAAGGGCTGTGCTGTTATAACATAGATTCTGGGTTAATTATTCTGTCCCAGGAGTTGATTGTATACTGAGGCAACGCATTTGCATTATTTCATTTTATCAATCACGTGAACTAAAACAAGAAAGCATTATTGAGGGTAATTATTAAAGTGAAAAGTAATAACACATTCATAAATCATAGTATCATGTAATTCATAGTAGGCCTAATCATTATTTTGTAATAAGAATATATTTCCACATTCGTTGTATCGAATCACAAAGTTTAATCCATACGTGCATGTATGCACAACTACATGTATATTTGCCTAAAAATATAGGCAAAATTAAAGAAGCAGGCATGTTAAGCAGAACTTTAAACCACGATTTACTTACTGGTTTTCCTCCATTTCCAGGCGTGAAGATTTTGTGTTGCTTTCTGCAACCACCACAAACATTCCATCTGGTGGCCTGATGTCTGAAGCCGATTCCTTTTGGCATTGGTTTTGGAGAAACTTGCTTATTATGGTTGTGATGAATTAATTGCTCAAGAAGCCCGGCCTGGTCTAGCACACCTGCGCGCTCATATCGAAAGGCTTCCAATACTATACAATATAACTTTTTTCGAGGGCGCAAAGCACGTTGTTAGCAACTAAATAATGTCTGCGCGATCAACGGACTAAACTGATACGAATTCCTCACATTTTGACGAATCCGGGTTAGACCTTTTTAATGTCGGACAGAAAAAATCCATCCCAAAATGACAGCTCTCCCCAACGCACATACTTTTAGAACTCCCTTGCGGTGGTCAACATCAAGCACTTACGACCGTTTAACCTCAATAGGTACCATATGCCACCAGGGTAACGAGTATACTGACTGATTTATTTAATCCGTTGACGGAAGTGATCACGGATTGCTGCAACGACCACTATCTTAGATCTGAAACAAATTAATTTATGGACAATCACTTTACTACTCCTCAATAAGTGGCCACCCAAAACAATTCTGACGTGTTTACAAAAATCCGCTTTTCATATTAAATACAAATATTTAATTTGACGGTGGGAGCCTATTAATTTTGTGTTGCCATTGATCACCCAAAAAATGTAGGAGGGTCACCAATAAACCATCAAACTTAGTTCTGGGATGTGGCATTTTCGGTACACTTTTTGCTAAAATCCACATTAAAAATATAAAACAGTGAATTTGGCGGTGGAAGCCCATTTTGTAATGCCATTGTCACGTGACAACTACACCCAACAAACCTGAAACCAAAATAGAGTGTAGGCGGGACACTACTCTTTACGATGACACCGGCGATTTGACTTTTTCTCTCACACTGTTTGGTACACTTTGTCGCAAAGTAAGGCATAAATGTTGTTTAACCGCAAAATACTTTTTTTAGTGCGAATTTCCCAGGACGAGTATCACGTGATTCATAGCTGCCCTAGATCTGAAATCAAAATAATTTATAGGAAGCCTCTAGTCCTCAATAACTGACCATCAAACATAATTCGTTCATGTTGCTTTTTCCGTACACTTTTTCTTGAAATCCGCATTAAATATAATAAAATTGTTATGCCATTGTCACGTGACAAATACACCCCACACACCTGAAACCCAAATAGAGTGTAGGTGGGACACTACTCTTTAAGATGACATCGGCGATTTGACTTTTTCTCCTACACTGTTTGGTACACTTGTCTCGAAGTTAAACTTTAATGTTGTACAACGGCAAAATGCTATTTTAGTACGACTTTCCTCAGGACGAGTATCACGTGATTCATAGCTGCCCTAGATCTGAAACCAAAATAATTTATAGGAAGCATCTAGTCCTCAATAACTGACCATCAAACATAATTCGGACATGTTGCATTTTCGGTACACTTCTTCCTGAAATCCACATTAAATATATAAAAAAAATAATTTGGCGGTGAAAGCCCATTATGTTATGCCACTGTCACGTGACAGACACATCCCAAACACCTGAAACCAAAATAAAGTGTAGGCGGGACACCACTCTTTAAGATAATATCGGCGATTTGACTTTTTCTTCTTCACTGTTTGGTACACTTTGTCTCGAAATTTAACTTAAGTTTAATGTTGTTGTACAACCGCAAAATGCTATTTTGGTACGTTTTTCCTCAGGATGAGTATCACGTGATTCATAGCTGCCCTAGATCTGAAACCAAAATAATTTATAGGAAGCATCTAGTCCTCAATAACTGACCATCAAACATAATTCGGACATGTTGCATTTTCGGTACACTTCTTCCTGAAATCCACATTAAATATATTAAAAAAAAGTAAATTTGGCGGTGAAAGCCCATTATGTTATGCCACTGTCACGTGACAGACACATCCCAAACACCTGAAACCAAAATAAAGTGTAGGCAGAACACCACTCTTTAAGATGACGTCGGCGATTTGACTTTTTCTTCTTCACTGTTTGGTACACTTTATCTCGAAATTTAATTTCAGTTTAATGTTGTACAACCGCAAAATGCTATTTTGGTACGATTTTCCTCAGGACGAGTATCACGTGATTCATAGCTGCCCTAGATCTGAAACCAAAATAATTTATAGGAAGCATCTAGTCCTCAATAACTGACCATCAAACATAATTCGGACATGTTGCATTTTCGGTACACTTCTTCCTGAAATCCACATTAAATATATAAAAAAAAGTAAATTTGGCGGTGAAAGCCCATTATGTTATGCCACTGTCACGTGACAGACACATCCCAAACACCTGAAACCAAAATAAAGTGTAGGCGGGACACCACTCTTTAAGATCACATCGGCGATTTGACCTTTTCTTCTTCACTGTTTGGTACACTTTGTCTCGAAATTTAACTTAAGTTTAATGTTGTTGTACAACCGCAAAATGCTATTTTGGTACGTTTTTCCTCAGGATGAGTATCACGTGATTCATAGCTGCCCTAGATCTGAAACCAAAATAATTTATAGGAAGCATCTAGTCCTCAATAACTGACCATCAAACATGATTCGGACATGTTGCATTTTCGGTACACTTCTTCCTGAAATCCACATTAAATATATAAAAAAAAGTAAATTTGGCGGTGAAAGCCCATTATGTTATGCCACTGTCACGTGACAGACACATCCCAAACACCTGAAACCAAAATAAAGTGTAGGCGGGACACCACTCTTTAACATGATATCGGCGATTTGACTTTTTCTTCTTCACTGTTTGGTACACTTTGTCTCGAAATTTAACTTAAGTTTAATGTTGTTGTACAACCGCAAAATGCTATTTTGGTACGTTTTTCCTCAGGACGAGTATCACGTGATTCATAGCTGCCCTAGATCTGAAACCAAAATAATTTATAGGAAGCCTCTAGTCCTCAATAACTGACCATCAAACATAATTCGGACATGTTGCATTTTCGGTACTCTTCTTCCTGAAATCCGCATTAAATATATAAAAAATTATAACATCAATATGTTGTTTATTGGCCTCCGTATTTTATGAATACGCGGCTGAATACACGGCTGAATACGCGGCTGGGTTATCTGGCCGAATACGCGGCCAGGTTCACTCTGGTTGAACGTGAAGAAAACGCGATGTTACCAGTCGTATTCCCTGTCTACTTTTCACGCTTTCTTATGAACTGACTATTCATTTCTAAATTTTCGTCGCATACGGCTGTTTAAAACAACTGAGTATAAACACAAAACAGCCGTAGCCTCCCAGTAAAGCACAAAGTCTGGTATTCGCCTGTCACGCGACATTGGTACATACGGTAAATATTAGCCACTTGTGCCGTGTACCAGACTGTTACAGAACATTTTCGTGTGTTTTGGTTTGTGAGTAGTGTGCTGATTTAGTGGCAAAATTGAGTTATTTTAACACCAAATCGGATTGAAAGTTATCGTGGTGGAGCTCTAAAGAACATCAGAACTGGGCTAGTTTTGTTGGATTTGTCATAAAACCCAATAAATAAACATCATCTTTGACCGTGTCATTTTGGGTTGTAAACTTCAGCAACAACTTGAACAAGACAAGAGTGATTCACATTTGTATTAAATCATTGGCTCATGAGTCATCGACACCGAGTTTTATTCTGACCAACAATACTAAATCTGTGTGACATTAACGGCTAGATATATGAAAGTTTGAAACCATGGGTCTCTTCGGTAAAACACCACAAAAGGATCCTAAAGAACAGGTATGTTGTCAGACTTTTTCTACGCTTTAATTTTATTTTAATTTTAATTGCAAATACATAAATTTCTGAAATTTTTCAGAAAATTTAAGTTTCTTTCGGAGTATGTTACTGTTAAAGACGGCTAATCATGGATTAAATGTGTGTCTTAATGTGTGTTAAATGTGTGTTGAATTATAATTTATCGCTTGGGTGAGCTACTGCATTGCCTTGGAATTATGTGTAGAGTTTGGCCCATCACACTCCTTTTGCCCTCTTACCAAAACAGGTTCAAGAATGGACAAGGAGTCTGAACAGAGAATCAAGAAAACTGGACAGACAGATCAGATGTGAGTAGATAAATGGTTGTCGACATTACAGGAGGCGAAAGAATGTTCATTGCTGAGTATGTGCAGTTAATGAAATATCCTCGCATAAGTCTGAACGCTGCTTTCATTTGTTTTGTTTTACATGCAGCCATCGAGAGAGAAGAGTTGAAGGTGAAGAGATCCCTGAAAGATGCGGCCAAGAAGGGCCAGAAGGACGTGTTAAAGATCCTAGCCAAGGAGGTTGTCAACTCCAGGAAAGCCGTCAGGCGGATCCACACCTCCAAGGCGCAGATCAACTCGGTCAGCATGCAGATGAAGAACCAGCTGGGTAAGACGGAGTTGTATGCTCCATGCGTGAACTGATGAGGGAGCTCTTTAGTCTGCTAATGAGAGTTCAGTCAGGGCATGATGGCAGCATGCTTAATCTAGACCCAAATTGCGAACGTGTTTTATTGGCTTGCATGCACGTGTACACTGTCAAACGAAGGATTCTGTTCTTACTGATTGAGTGCAGAATTTTGTTTGCTAGTACTGTAAGTACAAAATGGTGGTTTATATGTATAGGGCCCAATTTAGCAAAAAAAGTTGTGCTTACTATAGCAGAAAATCATGCTGCTGCTTAAGCACTGTTTCATTGTGTGGGCATGCCAACGGTTGCGTGCATGGAGATATTTATTGTTACATCACTGATTTAAGCACATTTTACATCTTAGTTAAGCATGCTTTTGCTGTGCTTACTGCTTACAGTCTCTATGAAAAAGACTTGGTATTAAAGCACAAAATCGGCTGTCAAGCAGTGCTATGAAATTGGGCCCAGGTCTGTGTTTTAATAGCAGAGACATGAAATAGATCCTTCCTGCATGTCTGTCAAAAGGTGCGCATAGATTATTAGATCACATGTAGGTCAGGTGACCATACTGGCTCAGCTACACCTGGTCACATGCACTATGAGAAATATACATAAATCAAAGGTGGGCGGGACCAATGAGCATTGCTGGTGGTAATTTTAAAATCTTCAAATGCTGAAAATTTTGAAATCCGACGCTAATAAGTTTCACAGATGAAAATTTTAAATTCCGAGTGATTTGTTTCCTCGTTTCTTCCCCAGCCCTGATCAGAATGTCCGGGGCCATGGAGAAGAGCGCCGACATCATGAAGTGCATGTCACAGCTGTGCCGGGTCTCGGACGTCCAAGCCACGATGATGGAGATGTCCAAAGAGATGATGAAGGCTGGCATCATTGAGGAGATGGTGGAGGACACCTTCGAGTCCCTGGAGGACGACGAGGAGATGGAGGAGGCCACCGAGCAAGAGGTGGAGAAGATCCTGTTTGAGATTACGGCTGGTGAGATGATCAATCAATCATCATTCAGTTCTGGTTTTCTTTTAAAAAGACTGAGGACCACCACATAAGAAGTCAATATCTTCTCCTTCATGGGGAAAAATCCATCTTAAGATGTTGAATCTGGCGATGCAAGTTGGCATGTTGATCACAACCAAGCTGCTGTGGTCGTGCCTCCAAAAAGGTTGTTCTTCTTTCCCTCAAACCCTCTTGGCCATATTTGGAGGTGAAAATCTTTAAAAAAAAAAAAAATTCTCCTGTAAAACCCTTTTCAGGTATCAGTTTATATATGTGAGTTTATTTGAATACTGGTGACTTGACTTGACGTGGGGTGGGGGTTGACTTGTGATGGACTTGTGAAGATCTGTGATTTAATGCAACCAAAAGATCAAACCGATGGTTTTGGTAGCAAACATTCATTCTTTGGGGGTTTTTTTCTCAATATTTTGTCATCAAGGTCACCTGAGTGACGCGCCCAGAGCAGTCAACGACGACCTTCCGGTACCGGCAGGAGCAACGGCCGCCTCGGATGAAGAAGAGGAAGCAGCCGAAGACATCTCCGAGATGCAGGCGAGACTGGAGGCACTCAGGAGCTAAGATGGTAACCTTGTGTCGTGTTGATGTGTCAAGACCTTGTACAAATAACGCAGAGCAATCTCAAAATAATGGACGCTGTTCCGAGGATGAAATTATGGTCAGACATCAGTTTGTTTCTCTCCGTTAACCATATTTGTAAAAAACATAAAAAAAGGATGTGCTTGGTTTAATTGTTGAACTGTAAGTGCATTCTGAAATGGTTAACGAATTTGACACCAGGTTTGTAGCAACTAATTAGGTCTGTCCAGTTTTGAATAATTTAGAATTTGATTATTCGAAACTGCACTGTACCGAATATTCGAAGATTCAAAACTCGCCGATCAAGTTTTACAAACGCCAGCTGCAGCTGCCTTCCTCGCTGGTCGAAAGTTGCAAACAAAGCGCGCCGGTTAAAATTTGGATACGGCAATGGATGTTGTGGGCCCCTGGAGTGTCTTGCAGTAAGTATAACTGTCCAGGGACTTTACCTAGCTAAAGAATGGGATCAATAAATAGGCGTTGACAAAAAAGTTACCATCGACAAGAAACCTTTGCTACTTTACGATTAAAATAAAATCATAGTCGTGTGTGCACGTGCATAGCTTTTTTCGTTTCGAATATTCAAACCAGCAAAAAACTGTTCAAATATTCGGTTGATGATCGAATATTTGAATATTCGGGTCAGTCCTACAACTGGTCAGGCTAGTTCATTCAGCCTGAGCAATTTTGTGCCAGATTTCACCCTCAAGCACTGTGTAGTATATGTATGGGAAGCCAGTGATGCATGAGAAGGCATGAGGTACAGAAGGCATGAGATACTTTTGTTTTTCATTTGAATGTTCAAGCATTTGTAGCATCTGTGCTTGAGTGCAGCGCACTGGAGCATTGGCACGGGGAGTCATAGAATAGGAGTTGTGTTTTGCATTTTGCTGATAAAATGCACAGATTTAGAGTCGGTAACTTGTTGATAATACATGGATAATCAAGTCCACATAATGGAGGTGCATGACGAATGGAAGTACATGTATGTAGGCAAAGGATTATAGGAAAGGATAATATTGCCGTTATTTCGCTTTTTATGTATATATTTTTCAATAAATTCTGTATAGACTAACAAATTCTGTAATCAAAGAATTAATAAGCTCCACTTGTCAAAAATCTAGATAAATTCTGTTGTTTTTTAATTTTGCAAGTGACATGGGATTTCGGGCAAATTCTTAAATAGAGCCAATCTTTCAATTTTTTTTTACAGACCTATTTCAAGGAATGAAAGTCTTGTGTTATGCGCTTTACTACCTCATTTTTGCTTGGACTGCGAAATGCTTACATGTAAACTATCCCTGATAGAACCAGAATACAAGTTGCAATGAAAGCCACAAAATTGTTTCAAAAAAAAAATAGCACAATCAACTATCGTATAAGTCACCCCTTTCAGTGCCTTCGTGATTGCCATGGAACAAGAATGATCCTAAATGTTGAATAGTAATCCCAATTACCATGGGCGAATGGGACTTTTTTGAGCCCCGACATGAATGGCAGCAATAATGAATGTCACGTGATGCGAGTTCCACCAATCAAATGACAAGGATCTGTTTGTCTGTTATATAATAATTGATATCTGCACTCTCCATAATCTATCAAAATCAACACCAGTTTTAGTTTTATAAAATTTTCAACCGCTTCCCTCCCCCAGAACTAACTTCTTCCTACAAAAGTTACATCGTCCACCATATGGTCATGATAAATTGAAGCATGTAATGGTATTACCATACCACATTACTTCAATTTTAATAAAATAAGTAATTCTAAGTATTTCGGAAATGGCAATTTGAAATTGGTAGATTGCTAGTTGTGTTGACAGCAAATTAAAAAGCCCAATTAGGGATGTACCCCACAGTAAAGTCTGATGACCCAATAAATGTAAACAGTGTAGCCATTGGACGTATCGATGATGCTGTAGGTGTACGCAGCCAATCACGAATGTCATCATTGATTTCCTTGGTCACTGCTTGTGCAAATCGGTTGTCCGTGCTCTATGGTCATTTGGTGTGTATTGTTGGGGTCAGCTTTTTTGAAATATTTGAAAATATTTTGCAAGGTTTGTTGACAAACAAGCCATACAGCAAGCCTGCATCTTCCTGTTTATTTAATTTTTAAACAGAAAAACTCTGCTGTAAACAACTCCACAATGTCAGAAAAAAATATTCAGGAGAAAAAAAATCGAGAAAAACAATTCAACCAAGATTATTGTTCTCCTTTTAGAAATACATGTAATCACAGCTTTATTGTATATTTGGAAAAAAATATATATTTATGGACTAAAATGATGAGAAGACAAACTTTGTTTATGTATCGGGTGGTTTTGAGTCTGAAAATTCCTGTATCAAATTTGATTTAGTGATTAGAAAAATGAGTTTAGCATTTTGATGGTTTTGCTTTTTGCCATCAATCATTTTTAATTTCCAATAAAATAAAATCGTAGAAAAAAAACGTCAGGACTACCTTCTCATAAATATGCCTTTATTTGTCTCTTTTAAAAATATTTGTCTGATAATAACGTTTTTGATAAAGTCATATGTAAATCTTGATAAAAAATATACAGCATACAATTAGGTGCATCTCAAATTGAACTTAAAACAATAGTTGTGTTCTCTGTGAAAATTTATACATCTTTAAAGGAATATACATATTAAAGGAATATATACAAATTGTTGATCAATTCACTGATTTTTGTAAACTTATAATTTAATATTCAACTTACAAAAACGATTGCCTGGTTTTGCCGTTCACTAAAGTGGCTCAATAACATGTAAATAATAATAAATTAATTCAATAATTTAAGTCCATACCGCCAGCAGTTATGTACAAAATCAAGTTTCTGTAGCTGGGAGTAATAACACCAAATGGACATGACATATATTGACTTCACTTCCTTCAGTTAATACTAATAACCACACGGACACATGTTCCATACCATTTGACTGCAAAGTAACCTTAAAGGTACAATCCATCATTTGTCATTTTGTGCATTTTTATTCGTTGGAAGGAACAAAAGTGCCCACAATCTAAAAAGAAGGGTGCTTAACAATTAACCTGATGAAGTTTTAGCTCAATGAATGCTGTATTTTCTGAGAAAACAATATTCTAGGATCTCAATTTTAATTGATATCGCGGTAGAATCACGTTAGAATCACGTCAACGCAGCTTGTGAAATGTTGTCCAATTACATGATATACAAAATGGACGTGGAACGCTCAGCATCTGAGACAAACAAAACTTCGCATGCAAAATTCCATAGGGTTGTCTAAGGGGCGTGGCCAACTCGCAAACGGCGATAGGTCAATTCAAAAGTTGCACAGTCATGTTTTTGAATTGCACCCGAAATCAGCATCCAGGACATGTTCTCTTTCAGTCGATTGAAGTTACGCAATGTCACGTAGGGAACCAAATTATAGCTACTGCACGCGCATGTGCGTCGTGTCAAGGCTTGCGCGCACCCATTCACGGCTTCTCCGAATTTAAAACGAACTACTAAACGGAAATTTCCAAAAATTCGTCTTTAGACGCATCTTTGGAAATGACCTTCTTTTATTGTTTTCTTCAAAATGACAGCATGCCAGAAAGAATAATGTCACAGGGAGTTTAGTGCCATTACTATCTTTAAACCAAGTATGCTTTTCAACAACAATTTTGTCAGTTACTATTTGCAAATGATGTACTCTACCTTTAAGTTGTAGTCTTTGTGGTTTATTTGATTCTTTTTCACATTCACAGAATATAGTATATATATTCTGATACCAAAAAATGATTGTGCAAGCATACTAAATATGGGTTGGACTTTCAAAATACATCTTGTGCAAGGTCTTACGAGTAAAAAGCAGACTAGGGGAAAAAACACTGACACAAAGTTTATTTGATCAAAAGTTCATGTAAAAATTATGGAGCCGTTTAAGACCTTCTGGACTTCGGGCATAGGAGGATAAAAGGCAAGATGGTTTCAAGACCAAGACATTTCGGAAGATTATGGGTTTTCTTGGCAACTTTTCATGATTTCACAATGATTTTACTTTCTCGTCACTGAACCTAGCATTGTGGACGGAGAATCATAGGAACTTGTAAAGATCAGCATGAACTGTTTTGGTGATTTACTTCGACGATATTCACGGACGAGTCCATGACTGTCGAGATCTCGTTCATTAGTTGCGGGAGCGGTACAGTGTACGAGAAAACGGAATCATGGCGCCCTGTCGCCGGTTCCTCACCATGGACCCTGATGTCGGGCAAACTGGGAACATTGGGCAAGCTCAGACCGTTTGGCAAGCTGGCAGAATCCTCTCGTAGACTCCCGAGGCGAGGCTGGTGCTGCCTGCTGGGCCTCCTGAGAATGTTGCCACTCGGAGTCTGCACAATGTCGCCGCTCTCTGTCCTGACGTAAGAGCCCTCCTCGACAATCATGTCTGCTGTCGTAGACACGATCTCGCTAGGTCTCGTGACGAGAACATTAGCTTTCGAGCTATGCTCCTCTGTTTTAGTGTCCTGATCACTAGTTTTTGTGCCCAGGTCACCAGATCCTGACTGGATACCACCATTTCTCGTGCGAATCTCGTCAGTCCTTTTGTTGATGCCTCCTGTTTTGGCCGAGACATCTCTAGTTTTGCTTGTGACATCACCAGTTTTGGTCGTGGCGTCACCCGTACCCTGTTCTGCCTTTGCATTAGAATGCTCTTCTTCGTTAAGAGTCTTCAGCGTCTCTGTGGTTGCATCGTTCCTGCTCTGTTGTGAGAGGTCACGATAAGAGTTGCCGTTGCCTGTCCTGCGTCGCCGTGGTGACGAGGATGCGGATGACCCCTCGGAGAGGAAATCGGACGGGATTTCCTCGGGCACCCTGGAGGCTATGAGTGAGTCCTGCACTAACTCTTGCGGCTCGTTGCTCGGTGGCGACAGCAAACTGTCTTCACTGATGACGGTGTCTGTGGATCTACGGAGCAACATTGATGACAGTTTACATGTACGTGTAGTGTAACACCAAAATTTACATCACTAGTGCAAGCAAAAAAACTGACATGATATTTTATTTATTCAAATATTCGTTGAAAATTTGTGACTGCTATATTGTGCACAACGAAGACAAAAGAAAGAAATCTGCATTTAAACTTCATTTGGACTGGCTTTTCTGGAAATTCCCTTTGTTTTTCTTCTGATCTTTCCACGCAAAAAGAAAAACGTCTGTCCTCACATTGGCTTGGGATTGCTTGACCATCGTAATTTGTGTCATTTGTCTTCAACTTACATTTTCTTTGCCGAGTTGTTCTGCAGATCATCCTGTATCTGTAAGCCGCTGTATTGTTCATCGGTGCCGAGCAACCAGAACGTTGTCATGACTCCCTTGCCCTAGATCAAAAAGAAAATGCATGACAATTCAATTCAATTCAATTTATTCTCATCATGTAAAAACATGAAACTTGTCTCCTTGTTCTGCACACGTATAGTCGTATACACATTTTAAAAACTTCACATTAAAACCATAAAAACATATACATATATGTACAAATAGACGTAACAATATGAGAAAACTAACAAGAGTACACGTAACCAGAAATAGAACAACAAATTTAGCCTAATGAAATAAATAAATAAATAAAATATCTGGATTGATAGAGCTATATATGTATAATGACAAAAAGCCTGTTGCACAAAAATGGGAAGGGAACAATGGCAAGCTGGGGAGGATATAAGAAAGTCAGGGGGATATGAGCGGGGAGAAAGGAAACAGGGAAAGGGTTGGAACTTACATGTACGAGGGGTATAAACACACAAATTTACATTGCGATTTAAAAAGCATTATCTAGTATGAGTCTGATTAAAACATGAAAATTGCCCTGGGTAAAAAAAGAATAAAAATGTGTCGTGTTATACAAGATTTCAATTTACGGATTCAACCTGACAATTCAGAATTAAACTTGAAAAATGGGAAATGGAGGATAAATGCAGGATAAATTACAAATTTCAATGGAAAAGTTGCTTTCCGGGGTGCAAGTGCCATATTGGGTGAGACAGTTACTTTTAAACTGAGTAACGGTAAAACTAGCCTCCTTGATCCATGGAGTGCTTTTTATCCCTCAGCTTCATGTGGTGAAAATAGAATGTTCCACAGGTCTAAAAACTAATTTTACTATAGCACACAAAGTAGTTTATGTACATGATCTCATAAGACCTAAGATGCAAAGTTGTCTTGATATAATAATGCATATTTATTAAGCTCATCCACCATTATTGGTGCTCAAGGCACTACCTGGTACATCATTATTACCCTGCTCATTGGGCCAATGAAACATTCCAAATACCATCTCAGCTCCCTGGGGAGTATACAGCTCAAAGCAGCTACAATCAACCACAATAACCATCTCTACCCTCACAGGTACCCATTTACTCCTGGGTGGAGAGAAGCAATGAGTGACAAAGTGCCTTGCCCAAGGGCACATGCACCATAACCCCAGGCTGGACTCGAACCCACAACCAGCAGAATTAACCGCAGACCACAAATTCAATGCTCCAAACCACTAGGCCACTGTACTCCATTGCTTTCTTATGGGACCTAGATGTTGGGGTACCCATAAGAAAGTGCACATGACGTCATAACATCTCGGCACTCCCCTTCCTTGACTAACCTTGATCTTCAGTTGACCCCTGACCTCTAACCGGTACCCGCCGATGCTGGTAAGCAGGGTTGCCGTGCTCCAGTTGACGTGGATGCGTTGGGGCATTCCGTGGGACTCCATGCGAGATGCCGTGTTGACGGTGTCCCCAAAGAGACAAAATCTTGGCATTGTGAGACCCACCACACCAGCCGCTACAGGTCCTGCACACAGACATTGCAATTTGAGTTTAGTTTTTGTTCACCTGGACACAAATTTTAATGTGTGATTAAAAAGCAACCGTCTTTACCAGACCTAGATGTTAAGACATATTTCTTTGGTTTATATATAGCATCAAAGAAAAATATTACACACTCCCTCCCCCCCCCAAAAAAAAATCCATTGATGTGCTTTTAAAAATGTATATAAATTTTCGTGTAAATATTTATATTTATAATTTTATTTATTCTGAGTTTTTTCTAGGAAAGCTTTTTTTTCACAAGCCTTTGTAGATTGAAGTAAAAGTTACCAAAATGCTAACTCAATAACCTGTATGATTCGTCTAAAACAAAATTAGAAATCACTTTTGTTTTTAGTTCCTTGAGTAGAACTGATCAAATTGTTTTCAGTGATCATTTTTTGAGAGGTTTTTGGGGAGAGGAATTAACTCTTAATCTTCTGATACCTGAGTTGATCCCAATTCTGATCTGTACATGATGCTCGGGCATATGCCTGATCCTAAACGTCTTGACACCCTCTCTGACTGCCAGCGCCATGCTAGCAATCTCTGAAGCGTGTCTGTTGCCGTTGCGGTTGGGTAGTCCGCTTGCCACCATGTAGGCATCTCCTATGGTCTCAACCTAGAACATAAAAAGAAAAGAAATGGAAATACAATTTTATGACATACATATTTTATTCTTACTGATTTCATGCTTTAAGAAGCAGTACTGAAGTCATCCCATGGCTAGGAAGAAAAGCTACAAAACTAAACTGACACAATGTGGTCAGATTACATCAGCTTTTCACTGAGGAAAGGGATTTGTTGGACAAAATGCTCCCAAAAGGAATATGAGTATTTTTTTACCATAAACACTCACCATACACAGAAAAATTCCATTAAGACACAGAAATAACATAGGAAAACAAAATATACTTATAATAATTTGCTTGAATATTAAAATTGCATTTGGGACCCTTTTAGAATTTTCCAACTAATTATCTTTACAAAAATTGTCTTTGGATTTTAAAATTTTGATTGAAATCAAAATATGAAAAGCAGCTTTGTTATAATTTATTCTTGAGAATGAGAATCTTTATCATTCATTTTACAGAGTTACCAATATTCAGTTTTAAATAATGGAACAGAACTCACTTTATAAACATCAAATCTTTCCAAGATGGCATCAAAACAGGTGTAAAGGTCGTTCAAGAGGTCGACGACCTCCATTGGGGCGCTCATGGCAGAAAGCTCAGTGAAACCGACAATGTCGCTGAAGTAGAGGGTCACCTGATCGTAAAACTCCCCATGAAATGACTGGCCTTTCTTCAACTCATCTGCAACGGCCCTGGAAACAAAAAAATTAATGTATCATTATTTTTTTGGATGAAGGTGAATGAAGGTAGGAAAGGAAAGATACCTTTAAATTTGTGAATGGCCCCCTCTCTAAAAAAAGGCAACCTTACTTCACATCATCCATTTATCTGTCTTTTTTGGGGGGGGGAGGCAGGAGGGGGGGGAGGGGGAGGGTTGCCAGACCACAGCTGACAACTTCCGTGTTCTGGTTTTGTAGGATAGTTGAGCTGTGATTAGATTTCTGCGGTTGATTATAACCAACCAGATACTTTTGTCTCCTTGAGCAATGTACTTTATCATGATTCCTTGTACCTGCTCCTAGGCAGAATTCAGCCTGTAGCTTTAAGGGCAATGCATTTGCTACTGGGATCTTTGCTTTCCAAATATCTATGCTGTTTCTTTATTCATTTGCTAAGAAAAAAATTCTGTTTGGCAAAAATCTGCTCAAAAACCGTCAAAAGCAAAAATGATACTTGGCTTGTAATCTGTTTTGTTTTTCCAGGCAAACATTCTCTACAGTTCAATTTTTATGCCAAGTGCGTGCATTGCCCTATGGTATTCATGTAAAGCAATATTTCAAATTACACATTTTAGAATGCAGCAATCAAACGTTGACCAATGGGGGTTAAAACGTTTGCCGACTCTGTCTCAGTCAACGGGGTTGACTACGCTAGTCGACTATTCGCTAGTAATCAGCCCGGCCGCGCATTCATAAGTAGCGCAGGATCCAGGTTTTTGTTTTTGTGACTGACATTGACTTTGGACTAGGCGACGTCGCACGTTGCTGCTAGTGCACAGGCGGCGTAGTGCGTCACAAATCAACCACTAGTCGACTAATGGTCCTTGCCCGAGCTTGGCCAAAGTCTTTGGTAAAGTGAAGTTGGTCTTACTGAGGCAGCATCCTGTACAGCAGTGCATCGGTCTTCTTCTTTTCCTCCAGGAGTTGCCCGGTTCTATCTGCTACCACTTGCTCAAGATTCTCCGTGTACTTCTCCATCTTAGACACCATGTTGTCCATCAGATTCAGCTCTTTCCTATATTACAAAAAGCACATCGTTTTGTCGTTTGAAAAATCGGTGGCTTACCTCCAATCCAGTGATTATTCAGGAGGTCACATGAACAGGTATATGAGGAGAATGTGATTGTATTGTAATTCAGTAAAGACATCAAAAGACAACAGAGTAATAAAATGCAAGACTTTTTTTTTCAGTCAGCCAGCCATTTATCCCACAAACACAAAGAGAAAATGACAAATATAAGCAAGAATGAAAACAAGTACACAAACTGGAAAGGAACAACCAATTGCTGACACAGAAATGCAGAAACAGAAGGCAAATAGCAAAAAAAAAGGTTTACAATTGAGATTCTGAGTCATTTATGGGACTTTTCTGGTTTTGGTGAATCATGCATTGCATTTTAATCAAAGAGGAACAACTTAATTCCTAAGATAATTCCAAGATTATTCCAACGGCCAAACCAGCTTGGAAGCTAAAAAAAGGATGCTCATATAAATCCTTCCATGTGTAACAGTTCATTTTATTATTATTATTGGCCAACAAATGAAACAAGTACAATGACAAAGCAAATATATATCATAAAGTAAACAAAAACTGAAATTTGAAAAGGAACCAATCATGTTAAAAGAAAAGTGTGACTAGACAAGACTGACGTGACTGAAGGATGCGAGGAGGAATGGGCAGGGAGGGGGAGGGGAAGGGAGGATGGACAGTTTGGCAGGAGAGAGGAGATAGAGGGCCAGAAAACAAGATAAAACATTTCAAACCGGCCAGGGTAAGCAAAAGTGTACTTAAACACTGTAGCCCTAAAGCCTGCTTACCCATGCTCGAAATGTCCACACAATGAAGTAGATAAGAACCAAGGAACCGAATCTGCACTAACATGCTCTTGGAACTTGGTAAGAAATATTGACCAACAAGTTGAGGAATTATAGAGAAGGGTATTGTCAATCTTTTCAATTTTTAATTTGAAACCTTGGTCTTGGAATCAGGAATACTCCATCCCTATAACTAACATCATAATCTTGCTCATTACCTTCCTTTCTGCATTGTCCTGAGTCGGTGCCGGATGATGTTGAAGTCAGGCCTGTCTTCCGGGTGTTCCTCCCAGCATTGCATCATGAGCTCTGCCAGGCAGGTCACGATGCCGTCCGACATGGAGAGCTGGGTTGATAGGCCCCTCAGGTCGTCTTCTGAGGCTGCCTTGCGGGGCCGGAAGGGGGGCTCCTGGCGTGTCATAACCCTACGGATGATCTCTGAGAGAGAATGATAAAACAGCTTGGATTTATTACATGGAGATGGTTGTCAAGCCCATGAGCATCGCGAGGGAGGGGGTGCTTGGCCCCCTGGAAAGCACCCCCAAAAAAAAAAACCCACAGAGGTGCAAAGTCAAATCGCTGTTAATTTAATGGGTGGGGTGGGAATTGTCCCCCTGCCAACCGCCTCGAAAAAATGATTAATTGAAAATATGATTAAAGTACAAGGATTTGGGGAAAAATGTGCCCCCCTCTAGAAAAAATAATGGCGACACCCATGGTCAAGCCTTATTGTTGCTAAAAACTTTTTTTGTGCTAAGAAAATTTGTTTGTTTAAATTTTGAAGTATCTTTCAGAATCAACTTGTGTGCCGAATTTCACTGCTAGGTGCTGAATATGTGTCGAAAGCAGCTTGATATTTTAAAATTTAACACATTTATTTATTTATTTATCATTTTTTTAAACTGACTAACTTTGATGAAAAAAATTCTGTCACTTGAAATCAAAAATTTCAGCTATAAAAAACAAACAATTGTTATTTAATCCCGCAAAGGTTGCATGTTAACTAAATCTTGAGGTCTGAAGTGTATTTAATTTTTTGAAAAACGGCAGAAAAGTATGTTTAGTTTCCATCTTGAGCATGCTCAGCTCTTCCGAAACTTACCCCTTGAAGACATCCCCGAATCATGGTACGGTAAAGATCGGGTCAAGATTTCTTCTATGAGGATGCCAAAGGAGTAGACATCTCCCTTCTGTGAACCCTTGGTTGGAAGCTCATGCCGAAGCAGCTCTGGAGATGTCCACAATAACCCTAGAGATGGCAACGAGGACAGTTGGTATTAAATGAGAGCCTCGAAATGTTTAAGACAAGATCTTTAAGTGGCCGGGGATTCAAGCTAGAATAACCAACCCCGCCTCCATTTTTTTTAATGGGTGTTTGTTCATGGAGGCAAAACAAAGGAATAACTTTACAGTAATACATGTAGGTCCTCAATTGGTAAACTGTCCTCGGTTGGTGTACAAATAAGAGGAGTTACTAAAACGTTTCAGTTAAAGTAGAAAAGAAGCCTTTTCAGGGAGTATATATCTTCCGTATTCACCAAGTACTTTTATATTTACATCAATGTTTAAAAAAGTAATTTGGGTATAGGGCACCATATTACACTAGGGGGCGCTCTTCAGGATATAGATGTATATCAACATGCATACTCCCGCTTACATCAAAAAGGCGCATTTTTAAAGCTTTTGTACTTTGTTCTCAACTTTTCAGTGCTATTGAATACATTTTTGTTGTTTGGATGTTCATAAAAAGGCCTCGAAATCCACATTTTCCCCCTTCTCATCACGAAAAAACGTGTGTCTGCGGGTGTGTGTGTGTGTGTGTGTGGGGGGGGGGGGGGTTTGGTTCAATAGTCAAAAGGTGGGGGGATATATACGACGCAATGAAATGACGTCGCAAAAAAGGCAGGCACTGCCTACACCACCATCTTTTCCTCACAAAAAATTTTGTCAAAGTGGTCACAAATTGTCTCAGATCGCACCACAGAGCATCTAGAATCAAAACAAAAATTGGACCCACTTTTTGGGGACCAAATTGTTTTGTGGCCCCCCCCCCCAAAAAAAAGGTGTTCTGGATCCGCCATTTAGGTGGACTGCCCAGTTGCTAAATATAATTTTACATTAAGGTCATCTGTCAAAGTTACCGTGAAAAACTTCATTATTCGATGGCAGTTATTCCAAAATTTGTTTGTTACATACTAACCGCGAAAAAATATCCAGAGACTGTAAAACCAACACACCGACCAGACGAAAACGAATTGCACCCACGCGTGTATTGATTGATCTACTTTCGTCTCAGATACGATTTAATCAGATGCCAATGCCGAGTCCAGAAGTCAGAGACGAAAAACTGAACATAAAAACATGACGAGGCCTACATAAATATTGTCCGATTGTCCACATCCCATCTAAAATATTTGTGTTGAATTCTAGGATTTTTCAGGAGATAGGGTGACAGTCGTAATATGCATTGAAGTCAACGCGTATATGTACACAGACCACAGAAGCAAGCACAAATCAAACCGAAAAAGCTAATCCTACGGACGTGCCGCGTAGCTCTTATTTATGTTACATTTATTTATTCAAATAAAAAAATCGCATCCAATGCAATCTGTATATTGACAACGTTGACCCAATTTTACGGCGCTGCCTCAGACACATTTTCCCGCCAAGTTTGCAATACATTTTGTTAATGTTATGGTATTTCACGGTTACCAGACCAGACTCAGGAAATTTGGGAACTGCTCATCCTGAATTTGCACTCAGAGAAGCTTCGAAATAAAAGTCGAATGAAAACCAACGTACTATATAGAGACCCGTCCTCATGATTTATGACTTATCCCCACTCGGTTCGACCACTGAAGCTATTTTTAAACCACTTAGAAATGGCACGTGAGTTGGATGGGGATGGTTTACACCTGATGTATGTATAGTGCAGTCGTTTAAAAGCACATTTCGTGTCAGGTGCTATAAAGACGAAATAAAAATTGTTGAATTGTTGAAGGCTTTTACTTTCTGGAACCTTTTTAATTGCGCAGCTGTATTCATGTCTGTCTCTTCATCCATAGTAATAAACACATTTCTAAGAAGCGTAAACATGATGTTCATTTCAATACAATTTAAGTTCCTAAAGTGTCCATGAATTTTTCTTTAACTTTCTACTCCTCTTAAATGAATAAAAACTATTTGACACCCCTTTTGTGGTTAATTTTATTCAAAAGTGGATTTCTTTAAACAATTAAAATGTACCATGCTTTTCCGAACTGAGGGAGCTGTTGCTGTGTTGTCATGTCAGGAAAACACTGTTCAGTTTAGGGGTTTCTGAAATGCGAACCCAAAAATCTGCTCATTGAAAACATTTGTGAGGAATGTTTGCTCATTGGCCCACTACCATGTGGGCCTACTGACACAACAACGAATCACCAAATAAAAGCAAAATTACAACTAACAGCAACATATCGAAAATTCTGGTAACTTTTTTTGTGCTGAAATAGCTGTAACAGAGGTTTCTGCATGCCTGAAACGACATCACACTTTTGCTCATGAATATGGAAATTTGCATTAACATAAAAACCAAAAAAACACCAAAACACTCCTGAAAATGGCAAAACGAAGATGGAAAATAAGGTTAAATGGGACATAAAGATGCATTTTCAAGGATTGCATTACAAAAACGGCATTGCACGGCCCTTTAAAGTCACCAAATGTACATTATTCTTCAAAACTGCGATCAAAATGCCTTAAAACGGAGATGGATTTTAAAGAGAAACTGAAGTTATATATTAGGAATGAAACCCATTGAGACACATGTAGGCCGAGGGCAAATGTTTGACGACCGCTTGCACTAGAGGTCTCTTGGATAAAATGTTCACCTGCTATAGGCCTAGGCCTATATCAGTTTTCTCCTGATTTACGAGCTCCTCGGCCAAAAAAAATGCAATGATCCTGGATTAAACTAGAGGGACACTGAAATGAATTCATGCATATATCCCCTGTGATGGTTTCGGACCCAATGTAGTTCCTCACGTAAACAAGTGGGAATTAAAAAAAACCCAGGTATACCAAAAAAGAAAAGAAAAAAAAAGAGAGAACATACATTCAAGGCTTGATTTGTTTGATGGACCCCAGGCACTGTAATTGCTTTCTGATCATAACACTCTCCCCATGGAATTGACCCGACTCCAAGAACTCGTGGTTTACCTGATATAATATAAGTTCTTGTTAATGCATTTCGGGAAAATAAAAGAAGAAAAAAAGGAGGATTAAGAAAAAACAAGGGAATATATTATGAGTGTGAGTGAGAAGACATATAGTTGTGAATTTATCGAGTTGCAGGTTGGGGCATATCGAATGGCGGATATACAAACGCATTCTTCAACTGATGTAAAGTAGACGTAAATTATTTCTTCTTAAATTTGATTGGATGTTCGGATAAGTTACATGTATGTATACAGCCCACACCAATTTCAAGGACCATTGTTACATTTTTTTTGTGTAGCTCATACTTTGCCTTTCGTTGACGACTCTAAGAGGTTCATGAGTCACTGACTAGCTAGCACTTATCCTGTAGACAGACACAATTCACGGGGTCTCTAAAAATGACAGACCCGAGACAAATCGTCCAATAAAAGTCATCACCCAGACAAAAATATCATATTAATGAGGATCTCTTGAACATGCGAGCATGACCGTTACCCCTTCCAGCTTAAGCTTAGACAAATTGAACGTGTGTTATCCACATCACAAAAGATCTTGATTTCAGATTAAAATTAATTTATAAGAGCCTTCTGTAAATAGTGGAATGTATTCAGTGGCAAGATTCTATGGACCATTCCTTTGTGAAAACTTCCTTCAGAATCTAACGTCATCCTACTTTGATAAAACAATAGTTTTCCTGAACCCACATGCCTATATAGCCCAAGTCTCATCCGTAGTCGAGTTCAACGGAGCCCTCTCCATAACCAACGTCTGATATAATGTGAGCATGCACATTTTATGCGACCCAGCGCGCCAGCCAATCCGAGTCGACTTTAGAAATTGAGACATCATTTCATTCAGAAATGTGCACTGATTAGCTGTTGATTGGTCAATACTGCCATGGTTTTGTAATACAACGACCGGGTTACCGAAGAAGAAGGCGCCCGTTGAATGGACAGAATCTCGAGGTCAAGACGCAGTCTTGTTTTGCATAATTAATCGCTGAATCTGCTCGCATATCATCTCCCCTTCCTGTGCAGGGGGATATTTCATAGACTAAGCCTAGCCCTCAGCTGCTTCAGATACTTAAAACTTCATAATTTTCACCAGTTACTATACAAGTCGGTTAGTGAGAAATAAACTCTCCTTATTTCAAGCTCAAGAAAACCGTTCTTTCCGTTCATTTGACCGTCATCATCGGCAACTGCTGTCGCAAGAACGGCCAGTTACATTATGAAATTAGTTGTACATACATTAACACACAAAATGTGTCATATACGCCAGCAAATCAAAGCAAAACTCGAATGATAAAAGAAATATCGTCGACCTCGATGGATCGAAATGTGATAGCAGAAAAAAAAAGAGTTATCTTACTGGAGAATCTGTCCTCCGGATCCATTTTCGTGGCGGTGCCTCTGGACATGTGGAAGGAGACGGAGCCAAACCCTGCGATCTTCAGCGCCCATCGGCTGTCGATGAAGCAGAGATTCGAGCAGAGTAGCCCGTGGGACTTGACCACGGAGTTGTGGAGGAACTGCATACCCTGAAATATAATTACCATAAGGGCAAGGTAATATTCTCACGACATTCAACCAAGAAACTACGTGAGGAATTGAATCAATACGGAGCATTAAAAATGTATAGGCCCTCTCGGAAAAAAACACTTTCGTGGGAATGGAACTATACTGTGAACACTGTTGCGTAACATTTTTTAAGCGGTGCTGAAGATATCGGCCTAAATTGGAAAAGGTATATACCATAGCAAAGGCCAACTGATAGCGTATGGTAAAACATATCATTCAGTATGGTAAAATATTTTTTTAAATTTTGCATAATAAGACCAGAGGACACTTTAATGTGGCTTTTCGGCCACATTTAGTTGTTGGTATGCATAGAACATATCAGCTAAGCAAAAACAGGTACCAACCAAAATGCCATGCAGTGCATAAAAAATTATTACCTTTGACTGGTACGTACTCAGCCGATTTATGATAACAAAAACCGTTTGGTAAACAGCAAAAATAACATCTGGCACGTGATGGTGAATTGACCAGTCGGAGTTCGGCTCTGGATCATGAATATGTATGAGGTAAAGTAATATTTTCTGCTCTATGAAACTGGCCTCAGTTGCCTTTATTCTTACCCTTGCTAGATCGTTGATGAAGGAAACCTTGAAGCTGAGGTCTAGTTTGATGTCATCATTGGCCAGCACCGTCTTGAGGTTGCCTTTGGGACAGTACTCCGAGATGTAGTAGAACATGCTGCTGTCGCCCCTCGTCGGGAAACACACGCCCATAAAACGGTTGAGATTGTCGTGGACCAGCCACCTCATCTGATTTAAACACGGAATGGAATGATAAAATGCAATAGTGTTCCCTTTTTGGCCTGCTTTCATTAATTGCAAAAATTCGAAACGGCATGCAAGGCGAACAGTTCACTAAGCGAAGGTAGCATAGCCTTTCGTAAATTGTTGATTATATTTTATTCAACGCCATTGTCCTTTCAACCCTTTGTTTTATCTTTCTCATTTTTACCATTTTTTGTTAGTTTTACATTTGGAATAAACTTCTCATGACTGCCTCATTGAGACTGATTTAGACCCAGTATATAGTTGTCAGAAATAAGAAATTGTATTTTATTATTCAGTCACAATGTCAGTTGTCAACTAATCGAAATGTCATCACATGGGGGATTTTTGAACTCTTGGTGGCAGCAGATACGAAAAATATTTGTAGTCTGGCGCATTGTTTGGTAACCTGACGTCACCTGTAGATTGTTTGTGGCTTCGCTTTTTTGCCATTGGCACGCTATGGGCACTTTAGCCGTAGACGTAGCCTTATTTACCTCTTTGAGTTCCTTCTTGGTCACTTTGTTCAGCGTCAGGCCGTTGGTGACCTTTGCCCTCCGTAGCACCACCGTCTCAGACTTGTACTTAGCCAGGGTGAAATCGGGCGACATTGTCTGGCTCTCCTTGCGGAGTTTTTCCTGTACGGATTGGGAGGCCAGCGACTGCTGGCTTAAGAGCCTACCGGAGATGTTGGGCAGGCGGAAGGTGGAGGGATACCCCTGCAAACCGATCTACGGTTAAAGACAAAGAGGTGCAATTAGCGAACTAATTTATTTAATAGCTGCGAAACACATTAAATTACCCGCACATGTCAATTTTTGTTTTTCAAACAGTGCATTAATCACCAGGGAGAGTGTGACCTAATGGTGATAAAACTTCGGCCTATAATGAGTCGTGGGCTCGGAACAGACAACTTTTACTCACAATTAAATGAAGAATAATTGCAAAATGCTTTAAATTTACCCCAAAAGTGCTGTTTTGAAGAGGTAGAAATGTCAGCTCATCAATTTCTATCAGCCAGTCCTTGCGGAGGACATACTTCCGGTACTTAAGACTAGAAATGAAAAGAAATTTGACAAAATGCGAGCCATTAGTAAGATTTTGTGTCAAACCAAATTTAAAACATGCAGACACTATTATTTTGACAAGACGGCTGCATTGACCAAAAAAGGCAAAAACCATAAAGAATAAAAGCTAAATCAATGCAGTTACCAAAATAAAACAAAACAAAAAACCCAAAACGAACAAGCCAACAACAACGAAACCAAAACTCAAACCAACACAAACAAATAAACAAACAACCCAACAAACAAACAGTCACTTGACTCTATAAGTATCCATACATCAGTTAAAACTGCACCAATATTTGGTAACAGCTGAACGATCCAACTCTTCTTTCTGTGAGCAAAGGAAAATAACGATTTAAGACAAAACCCGAAGATCGACTCTCGGATTAGCTCGGACAACCCTATCAATCACGGCTTAATAGAATGAACGCCGGATGCCGGCGGCTACAATTTGCCGGGATAATTGCATTATTTCTGGATAGGCTATAACCGTTCTGGCTGAGTGATTAGCTTGGACAACGCGAGAGTGGACGCAGGTGCTTTATAATTGCTCATCAGCTATTCTTAGAACAGGTAACGACCAATCCTCACATGAAAGAGAACAGAATTAAAACCTGCAAAATTTGAGGGTTTTTTTGTCATTTGGCATCGTGCGTGATCGCCATGATAGGCCATACAGGCCTGTAAAAGCTACAAGCATGAAGTTCTTCCTTACAATAACTGAATTGTCATCCGAGGAAGAGCGATTTCCTGCGGAACCAAACTCTAGTAAACTGTGCCTCTCAAGACAACCTATAAAATCATGTAGTTTGTAAACTGATTTTAGTTGTTGTGATGGCAGAGGTGATTACGTGATAAACCTATTATCGGGAAGCTAACAACGAAACTCTGCCGTACTTTTTCTCGTCAATGTCGAGTTTAAATTTAAAAGAAATTTTGTCTATTTTCCCTGAAAACGAGAAACATTTTGTCACCTACCTTCGTGAATTATTATATAATATCGCAAAATAAATGAAAATAGTGCCCTTAGGAGTTAACTATTATTATTTTGTTAGTAGGCCTAATTCATCATAGTTGTTTTTCACTTTTTTGACGTCAGCAACACGTCCAGAGAAAACATTACCATAAAAGTACCCTGAGATGGCACGATGGAAATTAAATACAGTCTTTATTCTTTCTTAAATATAAATCTTTCAGGTCGTGGCTTGGGCGATCCTGCAGCAGTACAGCACGGGCCTAAAATGAGTGATTAAATATTGATGAATGGGAAAAAAACTACCCATGTCTTTAACGTCCTGACTTCCAAAGTCTGTTTACCACATTTATACATCTTTAAAGGTCAGTTTGACGATCAAGGCGGATGTTTTTCTAACCCAATTTTGTTATGACGCCACCCATGTGGAATGAATTTTCATTCCTGCGGTAATCTTCGCGTGCTCCAGGACGACAAATGCGCATTTTTGGGGTCGGCCCTTTGGGACTTGATCCGTAATATTATCTCATCAATTATTGACTGGAACTTGGTGCAACAGCGAGTATATAGGCCTGAACTATTTGCCAAGATTGAGCAAATAAGTAATAAATTACAAATTACAGTTAACAAGAGTTTAATTGGAAAAATAAGAATGAAAGGACAATACTTTACACTCAGATTTGCATTTAAAAACAAACAACCGGCAAAGCAATAATTGTACAATAGTCTACAAAATGTTCACATAAAAATAGAGAATTCACACAATGCCATAACTACAATACACAAAGTTCAATCAAGCTCAAGCCTTCATCTAATCTAGCAACAAACAAAAATCATATTGTTATTAATATATGTTGTTAATCTTTTATTTGTTCTTTAATTCAGTATATTTTCTGTGTAGATTTAAGGCTTTAAAAGAGTCTCTATGACGTGCACCTTCCTACAATGCAAGACCGCATCAATCGCATGTATAGGCCTACTGACATACATGTATGTTGCGAACACAAACAAAACATATTGTACAAATCTTTTAATTCCAGACGTATCGCATAATTTATAATCCCATTTTTATCAACGCTTACAGAAATCCCCTCTGTTATTATCTTGTCACGCAATATTGTAAGTCGCTCAGCAAATAGCGGCGTAGGTATCCTCAAACAATAGCGGACCCAGATCGTGTCAAAAGGGCCGGGCTCAGCTAGTTTGTAAGGTGATAAAGTATAAACCGATGATAAATCATATTTTAGGGGACAGAGTCTTATCGTGACCTTTGACACTGACGTCACGAGAAAAGTTCAAAAATAAGTTGTCGCCTTTAAATTTGAAATTAAAAATCCATGGTCAGCCTGTTTTTTAATACGTCTTTTAAAAAGGCATTTTAACCAAGCAATTTTGAAAAATGGGGCATGCACAGTGCAAATTGTCCTCGTTGACCATATTGCAGTACCAAAGTATATCTTACTCCTCTTAAAGAACAGTTTGCAAAAATATTTTTTACAGTGGAAGCAATGAATAAATAAACATTGTGGGCCTATATGCTTGGCTCTACATTGTACCCGTAGACTAACTAATTCATTACGTTTTATATATCCGAATGGGCATATATTAGCCGTGAAACAATTGGTGAACCAAACTAACTACGGCATCAAATATTTTGCTATGTCCATCAACCGTTTTAGTGCCAATGCCTTACCTGAGGTAGGGGACGATGATAAACAACATTAGCGTGACCAGACTCCCAACAACTATTGCTATGATGACACTGCTTTCTGCAAAAACGATAATAAATAAGTCAATAAACGTTACCAAATCAACTTTGATGTACGCAAATGTAAATCGATCAACAAGTCCACTTTGTTTGAAACTATCTTAGCTGTGTGAAGAGATCTTAGTAATAGGTAAACCGGACTGATATTTCAAAGATTTCCCTTTTTTGAGGGGCCCTTTTCCTATAGGTTTCAATTTTCCAACCAATGTTTATGTCATCGCATTCATTTGAGATACTTCTTACCAGTTATGTGCATTAGTGATCAAGTTGAGCGACCCACAAAACAAGTTTTTGAGACAAGTTTTTGAAGTTGGCTTCCACCAAAACGTGGGTTCACTCCATTTGCTAATACCGTACCTTGGCGACTTTGCACCCAATGCATGTTTGCTGAAAAGCTAGTTCCTTCCCTAACTCGCTTCACTGTGCTTATTGCTTTGTTTGTTTAACACTTATTTGGTACTTATCACGGCTGACATTACCTAAGCAATTCTCTCCCTGGTATCCGCATTTGGGTTCCGTTGGTATGGCCGTTCCAGGCCACCATACCTCCGTGCCCAGGATCTCTTCAAACACGGGAAGGGTTCCAGTCACGTGACCCACGGCCTCAAACTGCCCTCCGTCCTGCGTACCAGAAATACCAGAAATTTCGTCATTTTTGTTTTGAGAAAATGGCGTAAGATATAACTTCAACTAACTTTTGAAAACCATTTCCTATAAATGAAAGACAGCTAAATTTAATCATAGCAGTAGGGCCTATCTGTGTACCTATACATCACATTATGAAAACTAAAATGTAAAATAAAAATAGTGTTAGTAGGTTTTAGCTTTAAACAACAGTGATTTAAATCTCCAGTGCTTGTGAAGTTGTAACATTTCACCGTTGTTTAATAAATTGCATACAGTTTTCGTTTGATTTACGATGTAAATATTCGCCATACCTTTAGATCCAAGAGTGAAAAGTTGGCAATCCTATCGCCGGCACTATCCAAAACCACATAACCAGTCATTCCTACAATAAAAAAATTATAAGGGAAACATCACTTGTAGAAGTTGTTATAAATGCCCAAGTGAGCCAATGAATGAAATCTATACATTGGAACGCCTTTGGAGCAATTCAAGTTCATGTCTTCATCTAAAGTCACGCCTTTAATGGACCGGAGACGCACTGACGTCACATTACGTTACCGCGTTGCATTTTGGGACGCAGGTGGGACTGTACATGTACTTCGCTTTCGTAACCATGTCTTCCATTTTCATAAAGTATTATGTTGGAATGTCTTTGTGCTCATGGCATTATGTTGACTGTTGCACAACAATAATCACAACAGTTTTTCGGGTTCGTTTTAGTTATAGTATTTAGTGTAAGGCTTTTAGAATCCGGAAAATAAAAACCTGGCTCCCAGAATGCAACGCGGCACACCAAGTGTTGTGACGTCATTTAGTTTTAAGGATTAATGACTGAATTGATTGACTAGCTAAAACAATTATGAATATCAAATTGGAAAGAAAGAGCTCATACAAGCATTGAAATTACGCGGTTTCAGCTGCGGTCGGCGTATAATCTCTGAATTCACCAGCATGAAACTGCATGAGAATGCCGATAAAAACTCATCTTATTAACATTGGTTGAATTGTTTTGGCTCTCTAATTACCGAAGATGTTTCCAAATACGATGGCACTTAATTGTCAATTAAAGACACTCACTGTTTCTGCTATGCACACGCCAATCGTTTCCACCACTAATTAGAGAAGACCAAATTCGCGTTATTAATCCGAGGAATGGTAATTAGCTTAAAACTGTTGGCTAATTTGGCAATGTTTCAACTGCGCTAGCTTTAACCTCAAGTAGAATGCAGAGTTTGATAAAAGAAAAACCGCTGATAGTCAAACTAAGTATACTACCCAAAGGTGATTTTATTTCATTTCGATTATTATACCGATTTTGTTTGTTTGTTTATTTGTTTGATGGGCTGTTGGGATGTTTGTTTGTTGGGTGGGTTGTTGGGGTGGTTGTTTGTTTGTTTGTTTTGTTTTTTAGTTTGCTTATTGTGTAGTCATTCGTTTAATATATATTTCATGCCATTTGTAACCCAAAATGCCGAATTTAATACGAGCAAACCATGTTAATAAGTAGTTAAACCAAGTTAACAAGTTGCATATAATTTATTCATGGAGTTAGTTGTCTATCGGTTAGATTATCAATAATCGACAGTTTTTTTTTATCATATTTGAAATACGTCGGTTCTGGTCTTCCATTAAAGAAAATGAACAGTGCAATATATTCGATATACCGAGATTCTCGTATAATGACATTGGAAATTACATATGTGCCAGACATTCGTAGTTTAATCTAAAACTTATAGGAAACAAACAAGAGCCGTAACCTCTTGAAAAAGGTTATTGATTTATCGCATTCCTGCAAAATAAGCAGTTCTAAAATAATCGTGCATAATGTACAAGGTAGCCGCCGCTCCATATTGTTTTCATCAGATGGCAAATGGTCTGAAACACAACACGTTGACAGACTGTTAGGTTTTATTAGTCCGTTTGATTGCTACTTTTTCCCCAGGGCAAAGCCGTAGGATTTGTATCATTTCGCCGTACTTGGCCTTAGACTGTATTATCACATCTATAAAGTAGCATGGACTGCGTTCATTTACTTTCAAGAACACTATAGTTTTGTTTATGGTATACATAAAGTTTTGATTAAACTTCTGAAAAACATGAGAGTTTATTTATGGTTTACATCGATCAGGACTTTGCATAGTTACCCTTCCTGTTTTTCAAACTGTTTTTACTTGATTTGGACATGATTTCCCACCATCAATAGATAAACATTCGCAATTAACTGTGAAGCACCAGTACAGTATAGGCCTAGTACTGTTCCTGGTTTTTTTTCCAATTTGGTCCGTGTTGTTCGTGTTTCTCCCGCCTGGTCTTTTATTATTTTCTTCATCTTTAGGGCCTAATTACAGGATATAATACAGTCGTTTTGGTAATTTAGCGTGGAAACGCGGATGGTCACTTTAAGCTTCCGTAAAGTGTGTGGCAAAAGGTCTCAGTAACAATTTTTCATTGAATCGAGTGATGGAGTGTGCCCACACCGTTTTCTCCTTTTCTCCCGCAGGAAACGGGAAATTTCCCACACCATCAATCAATATACGCACAGCCAAAAATATTCGGTCTCTTGAGGCGTTGGTTCCACTCGTCAAGTTAAGATTCTCCGTAAAATTCCAAGACCACGCGGGCATAAGTGTCTCCTTTCCTCGTTTTGCAGTTATTCTGCGAATTCACCAACGCAGGTAGGCCTAAGTGGTTAGGGGTTTCGTTCAGCACATCGCGAATGAAATGCATGCAAGCAAATAGACATTATGTATATAGCGGCCATCTTAGAAGGCATCTGTTGTTAATTTAATTCCGTAACAGTAAATGCACAAAAATTTCACTCATTATATCCCTGCAAAACAAAGGCCACTTGCCCACTACGATGGCTGCTATACGCATGAGGTCTACTTAAAATTTTATTCATCGGTGGACCATCCTACAAGATCCTAAATACGTTTCCTAAATGTTTTCGTCACATCCCATATAGGATCCTGTATAGCTTACCAATAGGCCAATAGATATCTTATGGGATCACGTATGGGATCCCATAGGTTTTTTTAATATGTTTTTGTCACATCCTATTTATGATCCTGCAGCTTATCCAATAGGCTAATAGATATCTCATATAGGATCCCGTAAAGGAATATGTATAGGAGATGACGAAAAATATATAAGGATCCCATAGGTTTCCTATATGTTTTCGTCACATCCTAAATAGGATCCTGCAGCTTGTCCAATAGGCCAATAGATATCTTAAAGGATCACATATAGGAACCTGTATATGAGACGAAAAACATGTAAGGATCATATAGGATTCCATTGAAAATAGGGAATACACGTGATATAATTCTGGTAACATTTTAGTTGGGAATTCGGGTTAGAGTTGGTGTGGGTTGGTACTCAATAAACCCTATAACCGAAAAATTCTTCTAACAGGTTAGGTTGCCGTTGATATTATATCAGACTTCTGACGTGTATGCAAAATGCAATGCAATATATACCTCACCCTGCTATTGAAGATAAGGGAATATTTTTGTTTTAAAAATTTGAAAAGTGTGTAGTAATTTAGTTGATCAGGTGATCGTGGTGAAAATAAAGTATTGTTTGCGTTTGAAGAGTGGTTTTATAAACTTAACATCGCAATTTTTTAAAAGCGTATCAGTTCGGTAAGTTGGACATAAAAATAACAATAACCATGATCATGATTTGGCACCCAGAACAATCGCACTTCTAGTTTCAGTGAACGATTAACCTACATCTGTGATCCAACAGCCTTTATAAACGCCCATGAACCATCACCACAAACAGTCATAAATTCTTTATAGTCTAGCGTTAAACAAATACTGACTACGGTTTAATGACGGGTAGAAACAAATTAGGTCCGCTTGTTTTATGATATCCCCAAGAGGCTATGCTAGGCCGTTACATAATACATATTGCTTTATGCAGTTCCAAGAAACCAACTTTATCTGAAGAAATTATTTATACAAGTAAAGGCTGGACAAGGAAACAGTTCGGTTTGTGAACAGAAAGTGCATAAAAGTGCAGCAAACGTAGCGGAACGACGAAATTTTCTCTATTTTCATCATAATTATTTATACTTTTCATCCCCGTGTGAAAAATCTCTAAACAAAATTCTTCATCGTCTTTTTTTTTGCACGTTTCTAAAGGCGTATGCGCTATAGTGTCTGTGTACGTGACTTTGTTTTTGCATTCCCCAATGCAGCAAACGTAGCGGAACGACGACATTTTCTCTGACATTTTCATCATAATCATAAATTTGATACTCTTCATCCCTGTGTGCAAAATCTCTAAAGGCGTATCTAAAGGCGTATACGACGGTGCTAATTGTGTCTGTGTACGTGAGTTTGTTTCTGCATTCAGTGGGGGACGTTGAAAAAATGCTGAGGACAACAGGGTCCCCAATTCCCGAAGGTCCCCAATTTGGCGATCATATACAAAACATATGGGAGGTCTCCCTAAAAAGTTGGTACAAACAAAAGAGGGACAACAGGGGGTCCCCGATTGCAGGCAAATACACACTTGGGTGCACTACATACACACCGAGGACCGACGGACAAGGGAGACTCGATCGTTCATCTTTTGTTGAAAACGGTCCTCGATCGTGCATGCTTGTGCTTAGTCTATGGGAGTTTGTTATATTACAGGGACAAAGGGATACACGATGCATTGTCCTCGAGAGTTATGTTAAGTACGACTGTGTGCATGCCCTTCTGAGGAACTCTTAATAGGTTTCATTAACAACAAAACAAGATCCAAATCAATCAATAAAATAAAGAGACATTGTCTTACCTTCAAATGTTACATTTGTTCTTGTGTAGGAGTTATTAGCCTCGTTACCGTTTATCTCTACGTGTTGTTTTGCGGCGTGAGCAAACAACAGCACAGCATCGTACAGAAAGGCCGCCATGATGCTCGGCTGGAGGTCAAAACATTGAAAACAATGTTCATAAAAAGTCAAACTGGTCTAGACTCCATTTCCTAAAGCGAAGTGATTAAATTGTGTTAGGTACGTACTCCTTGTGGTGCAGATATACTTAAAGGAATTGTGCCTGTGAAGATATACAAGCATGGCACTTGTCACGCACACAGTCGGAGTTTGTCATGAGAAAGATATTTGCGGCTATAGGGACATCGCAGATTTGTCCTTTGAAAAAATGTAGGCAGAATAACAAGCAATTTTCAAAATGGCTGCCATTGCTTGTTGCTGTACCTGTATTTGTTTCAAAGGACAAATCTGCGATGGCCCTATAACCAAATATCTTTCTCAAGACGTACCCTGACCGTGTGCCAAATGCCATGCTTGTATCATCAAAGGCACCTATCTGCCATACTCTTCTACAGAGCAACTTTGACGGTTACGGAGATGTCAAAATTTAAACAAAAGGACTCATTCCAATTTGCATAATTTACATGTAATTCAAATTGCAGATATTGGTTAGTCCAGTCCCAATTCTCGTTGACGAGCACACTGGAAATATAAAGAGCCAATTCACGGTAAAAGAACACATTGTTTTCCTACAATTAACAGGAAAACATCGAATCTGAAAACAGGAAAAGGGATTTTTTAAAAGTGTTCTTTTTATTCAACCCCTTTCGGAAAAAAAAAATTGGAAACTTTTTTTCAATCAGACAAAGTGCAGAACTGGTAATTTTAAAGTATACTCTAAATTGAAAATTGAAAAACCCGTGAGCTTTTCTATCTTTCATCACTTTAAACAAACTTTCCAGAGGCTTAAAACCACGTTCGTTGCCAGTGCGTCGGCAAGATAAATAAACCACATTAGTACTCGTTTCTCGGTATTGGAGTAGCTAAAAGCTTACGGAATGAGTGACGTACACCTGGCGGCTAGACTCGGACGTGATTATGAACACGTACAGCAAAAGAATCAGCCACAACTTTTAAAACTTTCGTTTTCTAAGCTCGTTGGTTTTCATCTTACCGACTCTCACAAAAACCCCGCCAAATGTAGAAAAATCTTTTTAAACTACATCTTAACACAATGAGGGAGGTTATAATACTCTCTAAATTCCAAAGAGTAAAATTTGGGACTAGACGTTTTAGAGTTGAAAATCACTCTCATTTTTCGATTGAAATAGTCTGAAAAAAGAAACACTTCAGTCAAAGCTCGAGTGAAACTCGATCTTTACGATTGGAGAAACTTCACTCTAAAACGTCTAGTCCCTAGTTTCCGGCTGTGGGAGTGAATCTTCACTCGAATGGAGTGAATTTTCACTCTTCTGAATTTAGAGAGTAGATCACATAAATTACATCCCGTATGGAGCTTTTGAAATGGTTTTGAGGCTTTTTTACACTTTAAAAAAAAGTTGGCAAATGAGTTGGTATTTTTTCCCAATGTGAAGATAGCAATTCTTGGGCAAATTCGTAACAATAGTTGGTCATTTGTTTTCCCGCGAATTATGCAACAACGAGTATTCCACACCAATGGTGGGCAAATATTGCCCAACAGTGTTTTACCCAACTTTTTTTGACAGTGTCATGTATACTAAGTCAAAATTCAAGACTGCCGCCCTTAAATCCGTAATATTCACCCATTTATCATGCGTTACCCTGGAACGCTGTTGAAAGATGCGACTGCAATTTTGACCCACGGGTCGACCCAGTTGACTGGGGGAGCCCAGGAGTTATTGCTGCTCGGAAAATTGGGTTCAGCTATCAACAGTATGAAACGAACCCTTAATGTATTCCGTAGGGACAAAATAATGTTGATGATGAGAAAATAATTGCTCGTACCAATTTAGATCTCTGGGGAGGGGGGGGGGGTCGTGCCGTATGTATCACTGGCGTGACGTTATGGCAGAATTTCTTTTTCCAAAACACCTGCATAAATGGAACTTGTGGGGTGGTTATTTGTGAAAAGTTTAAATGAAAACTTCTATTACCTTGTCATGTGTTATATTGCATCGTGAATTTGTTTCTCAAAACATGTTCATGGTTGATTTCGATAATACTTAATTGTATTTCAACCCTAAGACTGAGCCCTTGCTTATTGTTTGCATAAAGTGCAAAATTGAACAAAAACCACGCTCAGCATAAAAAAAATTGACAAAGGATTTATAAAACAAAACAAGATGAAAAAGAAAAGCATACGAATGTTAGAAAAGTCGTCACGAGAGCTACCAAGAAGAGAAAAACCAATTTCATCACATGATTTCAATACCAAAACTGCCCTCAGCAATGGCCGCCGGTGCAAGCCCAGGTTTCAAAACCACCTCACTGTGATTTTTTAATGGTATTTTTAATGTGAGGCTTGAGTGAAATCAACCGAGCTAAAAATAACTTTGAAGTAAAAGTCTTTCAACTTACCGTGGACGTATTTTTCTTTTTATACAAATCAAATCCTGGATCGGTTAGACTTTCAGAGACTCGTCCTAATAGTTCTTCGATCCGCCCATCCTGAGGCAACCTGTGTTCAAAAATTATAAACCATTATTATTATTTTTTAACAAAAAGGTCATTTTTATTGTAAAAAGGTAAAACATAAGTATCCACATAATTATGCTGCGATAAACTTACAGTCATCACCAGTGATCCTGGTTTGGGTATAGGAGAAGCAGGGGAGAACAAAAATGATAATTTTTTTTCTTTCAAAAAGTTGCTTAAATTCCGTTCAAAATATTTCAAAGCAGGGGATCTCTAGTACCGTTGTTAAAGTGGTGACTGCTAAAATGGTATAAGCAGGAAACATTTGATATTTGTGTGCTAAGCAACAATCAATAGGGTACCAGTCGGAAGCTGTTGACATTGCATGGAGTTTTTTGCAGGTAACCTGTTTCTGCTAAGCAGCTTCATGAATACGGCACCATTATGCTCACCTGTAGGTTACAATCATCAAAGCTTCGTAAGCCAGTCTCAGCGAGTCCTCGTTTGGTGCTGCCCGGTCGCTCGTGGCGTTGCCATCGACCAGGACGGGCGACCACGGCGTGGTGTGACCGACGTCCGGGAACAGCTCCAGGCGGAAGAACACCTGCTGGCCCCCGGTCATGCCGAGCTGGTCCGCCGCTAACATGAAGATCTGCTCGTCCCCTTCCAGAGTCGTGACCCCGCCCATGATCAGCCAAATTACTGAAAAGGTAGTGGAATTCGACGATTGGAATCGTCATTCTGACAATTGACAGGAGGTCGTGGGTTCACATCCCACCCGAGTAAGCTTCTTATTCTTTTTCTTGCAAGAACTCTGCAGTGAGTAAACTATCAAGCACTCTGACGGCACTGAGTATAGTAAATAATTAGAAAAGGCAAAGGACGAACTTATTCATGGGCAAAACCCAAAGAAAGCTTACGAATTGGGCTTTCACATCCTAGGTTTTGAAAGTGCTACAGTAGAACTTCACTAAAACAATGGTCCCGACATTTGGGTTTCGTTTTTTTTTACTCACCCTGTACTGCAATGCAACATCAATGGGAATCATTGCGATATTCTTATGCCAGTAACGATGTGTGTCCACTTTTAAGAATACTTTATTTAATGTCAGGATTCCCTGCATAAAATGACTTAGATATTCTAAAAATCACAAACCCATAGTTTATTTTAATGCAGATGACTCATAGCGCTGCAAACGCGGGAGGGAGATTATTTACAGAAATCCCACGCGATCCCGCGGGATCTGCAAATCCAATCAAGTCAGTGTAACCGGTGGGATTAGAACCCAGGCCGCGTGGGACGTCAGATGGGTGAACAACCGCCACGATAACGTGAATCCACCCACCCACATTGACCTTATATAAATCCAACTGATTCGATTTGAATTTTATGAGGAATACATAACAGAGATCTTTCGTAATGACGAGTTTTCTCACTACAGCGATGACTTACATCACTGAAAAATTGCGTGGGTTAATCTTACCAAAGAAAGGGTGAAAACTGGAACTACCCAAACTTGGGTTGTTCTATAACCAAATGTTTGGATTAGAATTTATGTTAAATTCAACCAAAAATTGTAGACCACAGGTTTCGGTTGAATTTAGCAGAACTTTTAACCCAAACAATATTGGTTATAGAACAACCCAAGTTTGGGTAGTTCCAGTTTTCACCCTTTCTTTGGTAAAATTAACCCAGGCAATTTTTCAGTGATGATAAACTGATATATTTTATTATTATTTTTTACTCCAGTTGTACAGCCTCACAAAGTACCAAACAAATCAATTTTTTTAACACGAAGAAGAGAAAATAGATATTCTTACTTTATTACGAAACCCAAAACTCAAAAGTACGGGCATGTTCTTAAATGTAAGTTTGAAATGCTACATGTGTGTATAGGCCTAATGTACCATCGGACGACTCACCGTGTGATACATGTTTCACTTTTTGCAGTATCGTCACAGCTTTTTGCACATCCAGAGGGCCCGTGTAACTTTGAAGGTTGGAGATGGTCACGCCAGTATTGATCATCGTCGTCAAGACGGTATCCGCCAGCGCGCTCCACAGCGGCGCGTCTGCGTACACGACGGACGCCGAGGTGAACTCATAGTGCGTCATGACGGCACCCGGCAGGTACGACAGACCCGAGAAAGGGACGAAAGTCCGAGCGAAGGAATCGTACGTATCGTCAACCGCCGTGGCTGGAGTCTGTGGACAGAACCAGGAGATGAAAGGGATGTCCCAGTAAGCGGACAGGTCCCGCACGCTCCGGCACGGCTCGGAGCAAGGCAGACCGATGAAGACGTGCACGCCGGTGAAGAGGTGTAAATCCACGGCCGAGCCGCTGGCTCGACGGGTGTCGCACCTGGTGTCTCGGTACACGAAGTTTAAAGTGTTGTTACCGAGGATTCCTTCATCCCGGATCTGGTCTAGGGCTAAGGGGACCGCACCAGCCGTGCGCCGTCCAAGGAGCGGGTAGGCGTAGGATTCGGGGGCGTCCCAAGGACCCAGAACACCGATTGTGACATCTACGGAGTGGACTATAGAGGACTGTGACATCAGTACGGCGTACAGGACAAGGCAGGCGGTGTATAAACGCCATTGCCCCATGGGAAACACAGACATTGTGTTGAGAAACTCATGAGTTTCGAACTCCCTTAAACTAACATCAAGCAATCAGCGAGCTACCAAAACTATCATCACGAGTCATCCATCATCCTCGACAACGGTGAGAGATGTGTTTCAACTTGAACACCGCGATTGTAGTCCTATACACTGCTCATAATTTCACAACATCGGTACGAATACAATCCACAACTCATCATTAACGATGGGCAAGGACCGATGATACCGGAGATCACCTTGGATCATAAAAAAAAAATCCTCTTATCATCCAGAGATAACATCCCGGAATGATCCTGATAGAAGAGCGCTGGCAATCCGCAGGTGTATTTGTTCAGAAGGCACGGCGGTATCATGACATCGTCACATTCTGTTTGCTCGGGCTTTCCGGGTGGTTGGCATGGCAAACGCAATCAAACAGCGGTGAAAATCATTGCTTCAAAACAAACAGCGGTAATTTCCCAGCACTTAGGTAACAAGAGTACAGTGTCGACCCCATTTTCTTAAAGTGAGTTCATCATCATCTTGAGATGATTCATCCTCAGGCAGACGCAGCTCTGCCCTACCTGAGGCCTTCGTATTGTCCCATACAAGTACACGCAGTTCACGGCTAAGTTCAACAGTATATAACTACGGTGACTTTCAAAGACTACAGTGGCCATTCCTCACATGCACAGAATCCTTGCAAGACTTAAAGTCCCGTGGACACAGGTTTGCACCATCCAACGCGCAGTACAACGTGACTTGACGTTTGCTGGATTAATGACTGCCCATACCTAGCAACGGGCGACGGTAGCGACTCCAGGTGCGTGAGCGCGCGACTGCGGCGCCCCAAGCCCCGTACTGTAGGCGGGCCTCGCGTCCATAGGGAGTTGACTGCAAAATCACGGTACTCATTTCATAATCGCTGTACTGCTTGTTTATTAATACCTGTGCGGATTTAACTTTTATGCAACCTGCGCATGCGTTTGTGTGTTTGATAGGTCGTCTGCGCATAGGCGCGCATGCGCTTTTCGATCGAGAGTAAACTCAGTACTGGGTTGTTTTGAATTTCCACACCGGAATTACGAGCTCTCTTTAACGATTCCCTGTCTTAAACGAGCCGTCAACACAGTCCATTTATCATTCCTTCCGCACTCGGTGAGTGCCCGCCGTGCCATAAATGTCACGCCTGAAGCTCGTGCCATTTTGCCATAAGACTATAGAATTACAGAACTGAGAGTATACAGGGATTTTCTTTCAGATATTCCGACCACAAAAAATGTAGTCCTACGCCGAATGTAAATATATTTCAAGTGCGCTCATGAATGTATTCATAATTGAAGGCGATAACATCTCAAAGGACGAAACGAAAGCGGAAAAGTCACCTTTTCCTTCTTCGCAACAATTTTTTTCGGATGCTAAAGGCCTTATTGTTTAGTTGTGCCGAGTATTAAGATATTTATGCGCGTATTATTATACACGATAGGCCAATAACAGCAACTATTATGTACGTGTTTTTGGTAGCCCCCCTACATGTAAAATTGTAAACGTTCGTACGCACGGCTATAAGGGGAACAAACAAAACACAAGTTAGTAGACTTTTTGTTTTTCTGAAGCTTCTAGAAAAATCATACAATGCTTATGCACAGTGGCGTCTGTGAATGGCAAAGTACCAAAATTGAAATCTATATTTCCAGATTATCACAACTTAAGCGATCACAGCGTCGTAAGTGCGTGCGCACTGTTTTCAATCGTTTGTAATGGTCACACTTCATTCAGGGTCCCTTTCAGTTTTTCTTAATTGAAGAACACTTTGCCGAATTATTCGAACGGCCAGGAATTTTGTTTGTTTGCGAAACAATTGAAATTTACTCTTTTTTCCCCCTTCAAACTCAAGCCGAATCGATATGCAAAGCGACCGACTCCGACCCGCGCAAACACGAGACATCCGACAAAATTAAAGACCGTAAACTCGTGGAAATGACTGGTCATTAAGCCAACTGGCCGGACGGAAGCCCTCTCTACGGAATGGCCGAGTTGTTTAACCAAACACGGCGGAGGTCCAAGCGGAATCGAGTGGCCGGAAATTACTGTTAGCTGTGGACTTGTGTATGAAACAATACCGTCGAAACCAGCAAAATGAATGGCTCTCTTAATTGTTATTCTACCGTTGCCCAATTTCATGGCGTTGCTTTTATATCAGAAATTATTGCTTGGCACAGTAACGCGCTTAACAAGAATTAGCAGGGACCAGTCATGATTTATATACATGTACACTTGTGTGACACTTTAACTGGTAACCCGTTCTTGCTTAGCAAATATTTTCTGCGCTTAGCACATTTCCATTTTAGGCCGTGTCCGTAGTAGTTGGCTACGGCTTTAAGCCCATAGCCAAGGAATTCGGACAAGTTGTAAAGCTGTATGAAATTAGCCCTTCCCACCCCCCCCCCCAAAAAAAACCTCTGCCAATTTGAAGTCGCATGTCTACACTCTTTACGAATTCAAGGCGAATGTAAACGAGAAAGGGAAGAAGGTAACACAACTTTGGATTTATTCACATTTTGTGCAAATTATTATATAAAATGGCAGAAAGAACGTGATTAAGAGTGCATGACGTGTAATTGACAGCTCGCCGTAAAAGCATTGTAAAAGGTCGAGTGCTTTGTTCAGTAAGCTGATTCTCACCTTTGTGCGAGGATTTTTACGAAATACTGTTTGGAAATTGAGGGGAAAAGGATTTTATTGAAGCTTACAGCATGACAACTGACTAGACTACATCGAGCCAGCACCGGCAGATCTGGACATTTTCGGGGGGGGGGGGCGGTTCCTCCCTAGGGCGTCAGACCCTAGAGGCATGTTGAGCGCAAATTAGTACCCCGTAACGTTGGTAATTTTGAGCACTTTATTTTACGAGAGGGCGTCATCGTCCATGTCATTTTTACGCTCAGAGGGGGGTGGGGTTAACGACGCTCGGGTGGGGGGTTCGGCGGATAAAAAGGCAGAGGGGTTTTTTGATTAAAAAAACCACACACACACACCCACAAACCCGTCCAATGAAACAAGAAGAGAGCTCGTTAAGCTTGCGAAGTTTGGGCAACCTGTTCTTCATTGTTGTGGGCTCTCAGCACATCACTATTTTGTTCGAATGTAAAACGATTTGGGGTGAATCAAATCCTTGGCTATATTCGTGCTTTGGGCGTCTCTTTTATTCTCGCAATTGACCTCTCAGGCACTAAATAAAAAATATTACATAAAAGACATGGTACAGCACCTCTGCAAACCGCCTTGGGACAGCCCCAGATGTCAGCCAGTCTAGACTCGATTACATCACACCAACTCATTCAAGCGGAACACTTTCATTAGTCCAGCACAAGAGGACAACAACGGTACAAAGGAAGGACGGCAGACCTTTGTTGTGTACGGGGTTGTTGGCTTCGCACGGCCATTTTTCGGTTGGTGTTTACAGGTACAATAAAAAAATCTTCGGCTTGTTACAAGCAGATACAATATCGCCGACGTCTACTCCTTCTTATCATTCTGTGAAGACACTAGACTGATGAAAAGATACGATTATGATTTTCATGTGTAAGCCATGTACATCTGGTAGCAACATGGTGCCCATAACCCTGCTGAAGTTCTTCATTTTGCTGGCTTTGCTGCAGTCACTGATGGTCCATGGCCAGCCGTATCAGCCAAACTGGCAATCCATCGATTCGAGACCTTTGCCTGGCTGGTACGACGACGCCAAATTCGGCATCTTCATGCACTGGGGCGTCTACTCTGTGCCCAGTTACGGGTCGGAGTGGTTCTGGCGATACTGGGCATCGAAGGTGCCCAGTTATGTCAATTTCATGAAGCAGAACTACCCTCCGGATTTCACCTATGCAGATTTTGCTGAGCAGTTTCGGGCAGAGCTGTTCAACGCGAGTCAGTTTGCGGAGATCGTGGAGGCTTCTGGGGCTCGGTACTACGTGCTGACTACCAAACACCACGAGGGATACACCTTGTGGCCCTCGAAATATTCCTGGAACTGGAACGCCATGGACGTGGGTCCGAAACGAGATCTGGTTGGCGAGATGGCTACGGCAATTCGTAAACTCACAACTAAAGTTCACTTTGGGTTGTATCACTCCCTCTTCGCCTGGTACCATCCACTGTATCTTCAAGACGAGGCCAACGACTTCACGACCAGGCTCTATCCTGAGCAGATTTCGACCCCGATGCTTCATGAGTTGGTTGAGAACTATCACCCAGATATTGTCTGGTCGGATGGTTTTGAGAAGACTACGGGGCCCGAGTACTGGAACAGCACAGGTTTCCTGGCCTGGTTGTACAACAGTAGCCCGGTGAAGGATGTGGTGGTCGTGAACGATCGCTGGGGGGAGGGGACAGTGTGTCACCACGGCGGGTACTACACCTGTCATGACCGTTACAACCCAGGCACCTTGCAGAACCACAAGTGGGAGAACGCCATGACGGTGGACAGGGGTTCCTGGGGGTACAGGAGGAACGTCCAGCTGGCCAATTACCTCAACGCGGAGCAACTGATCGCATCCCTGGCCAAGACAGTTAGCTGTGGGGGCAACATGCTTCTCAACGTCGGCCCGACCCATGACGGACGCATCATTCCCATCTTCGAAGAACGTCTGCGTCAGATCGGCTCATGGCTGAAGGTCAACGGGGAGGCCATCTATGGGACCAGCCCATGGAGAGCCCAGAACGACACCAAGTCTCTAGACATCTGGTATACCTCCCAGAAAAATGGCACAACGGTGGAAGCCGTTTACGCCATCATCCTCGCATGGCCTGCGAACAACCATGTCTTCCTGGGAGCACCAGTGTCTACCAAGATGACCACTGTAACCATGGTGGGAGTCGAACCACCACTCAATTGGGAGGCGGGGCCGAAGGGAGTTGGTATCAACGTGACCATGCCAACACTGAATCCCGTACAGATGCCATGCCAGTGGGCTTGGGTTCTCAAATTGCTGAACATTAAGTGAACATTTGGACAGCATCACATTTATATGTGTGTGTGAAGTAGAACATTAAAGTTCTAGTTTATAGAATAGTTAAAAACAACAATAAAAGGTATACATCGGCTTTACACAAAAGAATTCACTGCTACACATAAGCGTTTGTTTCAATTTTCATTTATTACATTAAATTTGTATGTAAATACATTTATATTTGTGTTATTAAAACTCTGCTCAGATGACGTCATGGTCACTGGCAACCAAACTATGTAGGTTTTCTAGAAATCTTGATGTAACATAATGCACTGTAAATCAAACAAAACTGGAGCGAAGATTGCTGATCCAACAGCGAAACAAACACGTCATCTGTCGACTGCTACAACTAAAGAAATCCACAAGAAAATGTAAACGTTTGGATTTGGTTGCATTAAAAAAAAGTGGGGGTTAAGTTATGTGCGCTGACGGAGTCATAAACGGGGGAAAATAGGATGCCTGACTAAATTTCTGTCTATTAGAAAATCCAAAATACCTCTTGGTTCATAATTGGCTATACATGTACTATGCAAAATTAATCGTCTCATTGTTTCAATATGAACTCTTAGACTTCAAGTGATTAAAATGCATGTTGCAATGAGAAATGTGCTCATATTGGAAATACATGTTTACTTTTTGAGAGGTACCGTCCTAACGGTTGTTAAAAATTAGTGTGTGTGTATGGAAAAATAAACAAAATTAACTTCCGACTACAAGAGTTTAGAAGTGTGTACACTAAAGTGTTGCTGCAAAATTTTACCTGTTTGGAATTGTGGAAAATGAGGATGGCCCCTTGGCGATTTCTAGTTTAACCCTAACTCCCTAGCGTGTTTTACTGGGAACTGGACCAAGTCCATCAAAATCCATCAATCACTGTGCGTCCAATACAATACTATAACATGACATAATGGAATCCACCACTGACGCACTGGTTGACATTCATGGACTTGCTACACATGGCGTTTATCACAATAGCAGTACAGGAAGCTAGGCAAAATCAATCGGATACCCCTAGCACTGCTTCAGGCCATTAGGCCCAAGTCCATCATACTCCATCAATATTTAGTCACACCAGGCCTCCTGGACCAAGTCCCCCCAAATCCACCAAAGTAGGGGATGGATTTTGATGGAGTTGGGGTGGTTTAGCTGGGTCACAGGTTAAAGATGACAAACCGTATCAGTTTCTGTTCTGACTTTCACCCGACCGATTATCTTTTCGACTCTATGTACATCAGGGCTCTTGAGTAGAACAAACGCAAAATTCTGTTAATTGGAACTCAACAAGCTTGTCAATACGTGCTGGTGAAATGTACACATAAGCAATTACTCCTGGCAATCCTCAGTAGGCCAAAGGGCGCCCTCTGTTGTTCATGCACACAATCCAATACACGTTGCACGTGAGACTGGTAAAATAATCTCGGGCACTCCCGAATACAGATTTACACTCGTACAAAAATGTTACTTGTCTGGAGTTTTGTCTTGAGGTTCTTCCTCTGTCTCAGGTTCAACAAGGTTGGAGGGTTCCTTCATGGCTATTTCCACGTTGCCCGTGTATTTGATGTCAAACAAATTGGGGTCTTTCAGAAAGACGGTCTCTCTGTACATGAATGGCATGAAACCTAATGAAATATAAACCAAAAAAAAATCAAATGAAACAAGTCAACCACAGCATGCTTATACTTATTATGTTATAGAATAGGCAAGTAACTAAAATGTTATAGGTTTACAGAATCTAACATTTGTGAGGTGTTCTGGCAAAGTAATCAAAACCTTTCATTCATAAAAAGCCAAGTCCTCCGAGTAAAAAAAAAAAAAAAAATGAAAGAAAACAAAATTTGGTTTTGCATTTACATGTAGATCAGGTTCAACTTTTGCAGTAGCCAAGGTATCAAACTGCGGAATAAAACAAACATCTCCAACAATTTCAAAACGTACCCATTCTTCTGGCGCGTTTGACGGCCTTAGTTACCCGCCTCTGTTGGTAACTGCAAAGCTTGGTGATGTAACGGCCGTAAATCCGGCCCGTGTTGGGAGAGATAAACTGGGACAGCAGCTGCACATTCTGGGTCGCAGAAAAAAAATTACAGTAAATCCTGGGTAGATAATGTTCAGAAGTTCATCCACAGAGCACAGGGATCAATTTTACGGAGCTGAGCATAGAAATCTGCTAAGCATCGAAAACATGTGCTTAGCAGATATCAGTTACCAGCCAAAATATCAGGTGATGGATATTATTACCCCCGACTGGTTCCCAGCTGATTTATGCTTAGCGCATGAATTTGCTAAGCAATATTTTCTGCTTACCAGTGCATGAAATTGGGTCAAAGATATTGTACAATTCGACCCAATTCAGTATTTGTGAGTATGGGCTCCGTGCACAAGTACCCCCTCAACGGTAAGAAAGGGAGAGTTGGGGAAGACCACTTGGGACATTCGAATGCATTGCCAATGACGCCTGACGCTCACGCGTAGAGGCTACAGCTTTGTGCACATTCGGAATAAGATAAGTAGTGCATATTTCGGGCGATACACGCAAACCAGTTTGCTCACAAGGTGTGTCACATCCACGGGGCTCTCAAAAGTGCTGAAAAGGCGCCCTCTCTTGTTGGCGCATGAGCTCATAGAACTAATATCTTTTCGATTCAATTCAGTTCAATTCATAAACATTTATTTCCACTCTGTGGAGGCAGCATCCTAAAAAGCCGAAGCTTGTGGTGGATGTGCCAAACAATATAAGACAAAACAAGACAAACAACACTAATTATAAAATTTGAAATAATAACAACTGTTAAATATATAACGGTTAAACAAAGTAGACACGATAATAAATAACATATCAATAGCAGCTAAGCCAACTTGATAATAAATCAGGTATGCTGAGAATTAAGTAGGTGGCCAAAAAGTGAACATTTTCCGGGAGTGTTGATAATACTTGTTTTGCCATTTCTTAATTACATGTCCACACCGAGATGTGAAGAAAACAGTAGGGGGTAAAATCACAGTCAGACAAACAAACTGTTTTGCTATATTTGTCCAAATGAGGTTGCACAATGAATACACTACAGTCGAGTCTCGTTAATACAAACTCGTTCAGACCTAGCCAAATTGTTTGTTATATCAGAATTTTGTATTAAGAGGAACATCAGTCCCGTTCATTGTGCACATAATTGCACAGTCGGGACTAAGGCCTTATGTTTGTTATAACCAGAATTTTGTATTAACAGAGTTTGTACTAACGAGAGGCGACTGTATCGTGATTCTTACCTTGTAAGAAACCGGTACTTTGTGTTTGCACAAGATACATTGCTCGACTGGTTCCTTGAACGGATCCTCAATATTTGGTAGTGGCTGAAAGGTAAACAATAAACCACAAACTATTCTAGTCGACGTTCTCCACTTTTACTAAGCAATCTTGTAAACTAATGAAAGAGCTATTCAGAGAGACCAAAAAATGATCTTGAAGAAAAGCTTTAAAAAGTCATAGAATTTTCTCAATCTTTCTTTAAACTAGAGGAGTTAACCCTTTAAAAAGAACAGAAGCTTTTCTAATAATATCTTCTATTTTTTTTCAGATTGACAATCAGTTTTTGTATGTATGGCAACAACACAAATTCAAAATGTGGAATTATTGTACAAATATTAATATGGAATTTTTTGGCCAATTGCTGTGTGTGTCCTCTAATGAATCCCTGTTGTGACATCTTCCAGGCTAAATTAGGTCACATCATTCATAGAGCTTGCTTAAATGAGAAATGCGTCTCCTATGAACAATCTTACAGAATGTCGAACATTGGAATCTCTTCACTGGGCATAAAATACCGAAAAGCTTGACCAGCTAATGGCCATCAGCCCAACAGTTGAGTCCATCACTAATCATTCACCAGTCCAGACACAAGTAACAAGGGATGAACAATGACAATGGTATACTTTTGTCACTGTCCATTTTGATTATCTTACGACTCGACCTGAGACTGTAAATGATGGAGTTGCGAAGACTTGTAATAGACTCGACTTCCAACACTGCATCACACTAATCCTGCTTAATTCTTCAGCGGCTTACATGGTCAGGACATGGCTGTTCTTCCTGTATTTTATTGTCGTCTCGGAGATCAGGATCTGTTTGGAATCCTCTTGATGTCAATGCTGGAGCAGAAAACTGGTTGCTGTTTTTACTTCCGTCAAAGACTGACCCTAAAATAGAAAGAAAAAAATCAAGTAACAAATTTGCCGTTGCAAAACCATTCCATTACTGTAATCTGAAGCATTATTCTATACTGTCTAACCATGTCTACATGTAGGAATTATGTCCCAACATGCAGGCATGCAACTGGGAAACTTGTCACAAAAGAAAGATGAAATTCAAATCTTTCCAGGACTTTGCAGTGTTTTTCTATTTTCAATAGCACACATGGGAAGTAAAAAAAGAGGAAATCATCTGATCCAAGGAAAAGTTGCATGCCTGCAACATGATGAACTTAAATTTGACTTTATTTCATCTTTTGAATTACAGTTAAGATCAGATTTAGTTGACCAAGATTTGATGTGTCATATAAGCCCTAGGCTTCAATTTGACCCTCAATTACAAGCAAGATTACTAGCAAGATTACAAGCAAGATTACATGAGTACAAGGTAATTCAGCAGATAATAATATAATTAATACATGGAGAAATAAAACACATTATTTCTCCATGATTAATATAATGGCACTTTTTTTGTCATACACAAATCCAAGTGATGGTTAGTCAATGCAAATATTTGGAAACTAAAACAAAACCAAAGAAACAAACAAAATCGCACACACAAATGATAACAATTCTGAATGAGGAAAATTGTGAATGACGAAGATGTACACAAAAATACTTAAGCCAAAAATGTTCATGACTCAACAAAGTCTTTATGTTTCAAAGTGGCAAAATATGGCTAGCCTATGGTCTCAATGATAAACAATCAAAAATAAATTGAAATGGGTCACTCTTATTTCTTAAATTTACAATACCAACAATGTACAAATACAATTAATCACTGAATTTCAACAAACACGTTCGACATAGATCATGGTAAAGAAAAGCCACGATGCAGGATACGTGCAGTGAAGGTATCCGTAACGTTGCATTAATACTACATTTCTTTGTAAATTGTAGGCTACACTGCACTGCCCATCTCGATCTCCATTCGTCACTTCGTGGCGCTGGCACACACTGTTTAATTTAAACACGCTACATATACAGAGTCAGAGACACTCACTTTTGCGGACGTAGCCTGCATGGACAATTAAGTGGAATGAAAAAGATAAAAGGCAAGTATAAGTACCTGAAATACTTGATAATGCTCGAGGTAAATAACCTTTAGAAAAACCTGCATCGCAGTTCCTTTTTAACAACGTTAACACGTTAACTTTTTTGCAGAGAACGCGAATTTGGTTTGCCATGTGGGCCGCCATCTTGAGAATCTGGCCAATTGAGGGCGCTCTATACGTTTCACATGCCATTCTCTTTTTCCAAGTGGCGGGTGATCAAAATTTAGCCGATTGTTGTCATTAGTTACGGGCAGGTTTGTGTCTTTTCTCCAGGTTTTGAAGATGTTTACGGATGAAGTGCTGGACGGAGCAGAGTTCAAATCATCATGGAAACGAGAGAGGTAATATTTGGACCTTTTTACTCGCAGAACTAACTAGATCAATCGTGCTTGTTTTCGAACGCTTTCGTAAAAATTCTATGCACTTTGTACTTGGCTCTTGCATTTACAAGTTTTTTCTTTGCCATTTCATTCTATAAATAATTATAGGCCAACTAAATCAAGTGGCTCCCAGACCAGTGAGGTACTAACGAATGATTCAGATGCTCAAACAGCGTACAAAGCAAATGCGAAGGTAATTCCCCCCTAAAAATCCTGTAAAAAATAGCCAGTGGATATTTTTTTATCATATACCGGCCTCAGAGCATGACTATGGCCTTGGCCTAAATATTTATAAAGTGTACATGGCCACCAATGTTGATATATCACTGTAAAGTATCCAGCTCAGGGACATGGTCACCATGATCTCTTGGCTGACATTCAATAACAATATCACACTTGCTCATTCAGCATTAATTCAATTGTTTTCCACCAACACAAATCCCTCCGATTCCTTTCAATCTTGGTGAGCCGACCTTTTACGTGTTATTTTTTGTTCTGCACAGGTTCAGACGGACCCAGTCAAAGAAAAAAAGTTTGAACTTGCAACAGACAATTCACAGGTGAGTATTTGCCTGAAGCATGAATGTCTCATTCTGGTGATTTACAAGGTTTTTTTACAATAAATTTCATCAAATCGATATATTTTCATGTGCTCAAAAATGGACAGTACTCTCAATCTAAATCACAACCTCACATTTTTATTTTGTTTTGTGCAAAATTTATTCTTTTGACAGTCATTCATACTGACGTTTATATTTTACCTGACTTCTCTTTGGAAATATCATCTTTGCAGGCTTTTCAAGACTTCATAGCGAAGGCTACACCGGACATTTGTGCACAGTTGGAACGCAATGCACGCAGCCACGCTTTCGATGGTTTGTCAGAAACTTTGTCTGAATTCTCTTTTGTCCAAGACTTTTGTTAAAATTGATGTTTAGAATAACTGGTATTGGCTCTAGAAATTTAAAGCCATCTGCACATGTTTTTATATTTTAGATATGTGTTGTTTGAAATTGTATAAAGTACTTTGAAAAAATCTCATTCAAAAAGCTCATTTTCTGGTGACAGTTCACAAATATACTTCTGCCTTATAATTGCTATGTCCATTATTTGATGTGCTGTGGAATGGAAAGTGAACAATTGTACACTGTTTGGAATTGCTCTTTTAGGTTGGGATGTTAACTGGGAGGAGGACACAGAAACAGTCACCTGCCAACATAAGCTAAGCCACGCCCCACTTAAGGGGGAGTTGCAATGTACACGGCTTGCATGGAACTGTACTGGCTCATCGTTGGCAGTGGCTTATGGGCGGTTGGACCACCAGGATTGGTGTACGCACAGAGTAAGTATCAACAACGACAACAACAACATTTTGGTAGTTTCTTATTTTTGTTGGCTTGGGTAGACGTGTGCTGATATTCTGTCATCGTTTCCACGGCACATAGTTATTGTGTAGTCAATTGAAAGTTCGTCAATCACAAGTCAATCACAAGTTAATCATAAGTCAATCATACATCAATCATAAGTCAATCATAAGCCAATCATAAGTCAATCATAAGTCAATCATAAGCCAATCATAAGTCAGTCATAAGCCAATCACAAATCAATCATAAGTCAGTCATAAGTCAATCACAACCCAATCACAAGTCAATCACAAGTCAATCACAAGTCAATCACAAGTCAATCACAAGTCAATCACAAGTTAATCACAAGTCAATCACAAGTCAAGCAAGGTCAATCTTAAGTCAATCACAAGTCAATCACAGATCAGTCGTATTAAAGTCAATCAGAAGTTAATTACAATTAGTCAATTAACTACCAACTGTTTTGATGACTGTTTGAAATCTTTATGTACAGTGTATATTCATGTTCTGTAATGACTGCATACATTTTCTACAGGGGTCACTCTGCATTTGGAATGTTGGCCTGAAATCCGTCAACACAGAAAAGGCTGACACAGTTGTGGATGTCAATGTAAGTTGATTTTTCCTAATTGTTTTTTTAATGTTGCTTGTTATTTGGCTTATTTTTAAAACTTCTTGTGCTTTAAGCATTATTTCAGTGTCCAGAATTGAAATTTGGATAAAAATATAATGTTTAATTCAAAATCCTTACGATATTATTTTTCTGTGAATGGACAGAGTTGCTTGATGTGCTTAGCATACCATCCAGAGAAACCCTCGGCAATCGTCGGTGGTAACTTCAATGGTAAGATTGCATTCATAATAATCATGTCAAGTTTGAAATGTTTCGTTGATTCTACATTTCTTGCTCTGTTTGACGTAAAGGCAATTTTAAATTGTGAGTTGTAACATTCATTGCAAAACTTGTTTTCTCTGAACTCTGTAGTTCCTAAATTCTATTCTTGGGAGCAACAGTTCTTATGTGCACATGAAAAGAGAAATGAAATAAATAAAAAAAAAAGCAATGACAATTTAATAACTTAACTTGCTGACATATTCTTTTCTCATTTATTGTCTTCTGGGTAAGAAGCTTGAAATTAATCTCCAGCTGATTTGAAAATGAGTGTTGATTATGTAACTATTTCGTGTCTCAACAATTTTCAGGCGAGGTCTTATTGTGGGATCTGACCAGGGAGGACGACAGTCTTCTGGCTACATCAGGCATCGGCGATGACTCGCACCGAGAACCGGTGTCAGAGGTCATGTGGCTGCGAGATCCCAACAAACCCAAGAAATATAATGTAAGTTGCCTTTTAAGCACCATTTTGTAATGAGACTTTGGACATTTGGTGCAAAAAGTTTGTTATGTTTGTTTTAACATGTGGCAAAAGGTTTGGGTCTGAACTACCCTGTCAACTTGGGTATGCCTTTGAACATAAATATATGGCGGGGTTAAGTTTCTTACTAAAAATGCAGGATGAAAATCCAATTTAGTTTCATCTGCAATCAAGTTTTGAGCACAGATATTAACACGGTTACATAATACTTAGCTATAAAACAATGGGATGGGATATTCATTTAATTGATTATTGTTACAACGGCCTTTAGGTTCATCAGTTCATGGGTATAAAATTGTGTTGTTCTTGTGTAAATGACTACATCATCTGGGAATTAAGTTTTATGAATAATAACAAATGAAGGAAGAAGGGTACAGAAATTTGAAAATCAAGGTTTGTTATTAGTTGTTTACTTTACCATCTTGGTGGAATATTCAGATTGTGAGCGTCAGCAGCGATGGACAAGTCTTAGTGTGGAAGATCAACGCCAGGAAAGGAGCCTTGGAGCTAACAGAAGGATTCTTGCTGTTGGCCAGTAGCATGCCAGCTACCCTCGGCCAGCCCAAGGCTAAGGGGGAAGGGGAGATGGGCGGTAAGTCTTAGAGGTTCTCCGGTTATGGCGATGTCACGCAAGGAAACTTTACGGGAAATTTGTTACATGCAGTCTTCTAGACAAAAAGAAAAAGATGGCAAAACAGTAAATTTCCTGTGATGCTTTCGGGAAAAATTGTATATTGTTCTTCTTGTCCATTTAGCTGGCTCCAAAAGTGCTGGTGAAACTTAACTTATGGCTCCACTCTCGATTCTCTTGAGTAGCCGATTTTGGTTTCCTAAGAATTAATTCCAGACACTTCAAAACAGAGTCAAACGTCAGGAACAGGCAGTAGGCAATTACACACAGAATCTCGACTCCTGGATGTAATAGGATCAGTAAAAAAAAGGTTGGAGTTATCTAAACCTAGCCAGTAAGAAACCAAGTCCCAAGTTCACTCTTCACTCCCCCACCCAGACTTTGTGGCCCACACTCGTCAAAAACATCGGAATTTGTACAAAATATGAGTAATATTCCTTCCAAATGAGCAGATATTTGGTGCCACTCTGGTCCTGTATGGGCCTGTTCCCCAGCTCCTTCGTTTACCTTTGAGTGATGTTTGCCGGTTTTTATTTCTTTATTTCAGTGAACTGTATCTCCTACGTCTCGGAGGACCAGAGCCAGTTTGTGATTGGTTCAGAGTCAGGCGGAGTCTTCAAGTGTTCCATGAACTCCACAACTCCAGTCCCAACAAGTAAGGCATTCTACAAAAGATTAAGTTATTTGCATCAAGGAAAAATCAGTTGTAAAGAAAAGGTTTCATTCTTTCTAAAATGCTCTTTCAGAAGGCCTTTGATTTTAAATCGGTAATCATTCCTTTAATTTTCATAACCCTCTTTGAAACATACATGAACTTAATTTAATGTGAATTCGAGAGAAACGATTCACTCTACCACTTCAATCCCGGACATGAAGAGGTTATTGTGGTAAAGTGTCTTGCTCACGAACACAAGAAATATTTTGCAGCCATGAAGAGGGTGCCTCAGAGGTGCTACCACTGCAATTGAAAGACAGATTATTGATGCTTCCTGAAAATTTAAAATCGCAAACAAAATCTGCCATTGATTGCCCACACTTGGTGGATTTGAAGACTTGGGAAGGTTCCAAGTACAAATGCCCAGGGAGTAAGGCTTAACCTGTTAGCACTTTTATTACATTGTATAACATAGTATTAATTATATTGTATTACATTGTATTACACTTTTATTACATTGTATAACATTGTATTACATTGTATTACAATGTATTTATTCCATGGTGAATCCATTGAACCACACAGTGCTGGAGCGGTTTTAGGCAGTACAGGAAGTCTAAGGTAAGGCGCTTTGGGGCAGTACAGGGACTAAATAATTTAACTTACATTGCTCACGGATGCCAATGCTCTGTTATCCTCTTTCAGCTGAGTTGCTGCGCTCCGTACCCCTCCATTCCCCCGTCGTCTTTGCCTTCCAGCCCCATCACGCCCCTGTCCACTCCATCGATTGTTCCCGCTACCATCGCAACCTGTTCCTGACCTGTGGAATGGATTCAGTGGCACGCATTTACAGCATGCTGGAGGTATGAAGGAAGCAATAAAATATATTGTCTCCTTAACATCCTCGTCACACCCACGTCACAATGACATTCTGATTGCTTTACAAGTGGACATAATCAACTGAATTGCACTTTTGAAATTTGATACAACTTTGGATCTTAACATATATATTTTGTGTAACGAACAAAACAAAAATTTGAAAAACCAAGTAAATTCTATACATGTACAGTGTTTCAATTCTTGAGATAATTTAAAGGTTGTAAAGGCTTGATGAATGTAGTATGAATTGTTCTAACCTGTTCTCAAAGTTGAAAGATAAATTTAGAATAATCAGAAATAATGTGAATTTTTGGAACGGAAACAATCACAGGCTCTTGTTTTTTTCCTGTGAAACAGTCAAGGTCTATCATCTCCATTGAGCCATCGGCTGGCTACCTCTTCTGCGCGCGATGGTCCCCAGTGCGCCCTCTAGTGTTAGCGGTGGCGACGGGCGAAGGCAAGCTCCTCATCTACGATCTGAAGACGAGTCGCATCAATCCAGTGCAGACGCTGGAGGCAAGTCCCAAGAAGAGCGCTTTGCACACCTTGGAGTTCAATAACAAGTAAGTGGTGGTTTTTTTTCTTCAAGTTTTTCGTCCATGGCTTCTAACTTGCCGCTTGAGCAAATTTGGTAACCGCCAACGTGGGGCTTTACTGCTCAGTTGGTAGAGCACTGGACTGGTACGGTATCCCGTAGGTCGCAGGTTCAATTCCTGCTTAGGTCAATTTCTTTGTTCAATTCGAGATTTAATAGTTGCAGCTGCGGGAAAGGCTACAATTAACTGCATATTAAAAAAGTATGTTCTGAGCCAATATGACTCGTCATGCTGGCATGTCTCTAGTTTGCATCAAATGAAATGACCGAGAATCTTTCTGTTCCCCTGGATGGGATGCCAGTCCATCACAAGTTACTTGAAACTTCCAAGCTAATGCTGGCATCAATTAATAATTGTGAAAGTTGCAGTAAAGTGGCTTGCCAAAGGACACAACCTATGGCCAGCAGCAGGATTTGAACCCCTGACCCTGTGATAACGATTCACAAACCCTAACCACTTGGCCCCACTCTGCTGCCCTCTAGCTGCATATTAGCAGTTTGCTGTCAAGAATTAATACTCCTCTTCATTATCAAATCCTCAATCTGCACCGTTTCTTTCTTGACAGGAATGCCACGTTGGCCACGGGCGATGCCGACGGCGTAGTCCTGATCTGGCAGTTGAGTGACATGTTGTCCAAGCAAGGTTCTCGAGAGGTGGAGATGCTCGCTGATATTGCCAGCTCGGCCGGGGACTAAATTGACATCTTTGTTTGTCTTCATATCAGAAAGGTGTACCCAGGATTGTGGCTGTATACAGGCAAGGGCGGATCCAGGGGGGGGGCCAAAGGGGGCCATGCCCCCCCCCCCAAAACGAAACCAATTTTTTTTTTTTTAATGTGACATCGCAATAAAGGCAGGCAATGAGTACACCACCATCTTTTCCTCAAAAAAACATTGGTTAAAGTGGTCAGAAATTGCCTCAGATCGCACCACAGAGCATCTAGAATCCAAAAAAATTTCGGGGCCCTTAAGCGGGCCCCGAACCCCACGCCGTAATTTTGTTTGACCCACTTTTTTGGGGGACCAATTTTTTTGGGCCCCCCAAAAAATTGTGTTCTGGATCCGCCCTTGTATACAGGCTACAACCGGTTCACATTTCACTCGAATGCAAAGGGGATGTGAATTTGATCTCAAGAAACATTCAACAAACTTTGCTGCAGTTTTTAGTTTGAATGTGGCCCGTTTTAAAAAAAATTGCTTGAGCATTCACTCCCACACTAATCATGAACCAGCTTCAAGGCCCAACTTAAGCACCTCAAGCTCAAACTTTACCGTCACAAGTGGGTTATGGTCAACTTTTTATTTCTAATCAAATAAAAACCAATGTAATAATAATTATATCACTTATCATGCAGGTTTTTACTTGTATGAGGTAACTGGAAAATATGTGCAGTTTTCCCACACAAAAAGAAATTGAGATAAAAATAGGTAGCAAATTGTTTTCATACGAAGCTATTGTGACTTAGACAATTTTTTCGAGTTTATTCACGATTCAGTATTTGCTTTATGCTAACAGAAGGTAAACAAAAGAAACTCAGTCGTTAATATTTTGCATTTGTCACCTCATTTTAAACATGTCAACTATTTTCAGAAACTTATTTTGAAATTGATGTTTGGTATTCAAGTACAAAGAGTGACTCTACATTTATAATGATTGAGTTTTTTTAATTGTAATGCAGCAATTCAAATCTTTTGTAAATTTGTGAAAATTCTGTGCAATGCACTTTAACTTAACCAAAGTGAAATAAAATTTCAGTTTGTCGACACTGAGCACAATATCAGTCTAGTTCTTCTGTCACGAGTTCAACGCCTGTATCAACGTTCACTGGGGAATTTTTTCCCCTGCCTTCGAGTAACGATTCTAGTTTGTTGAATCTCGAGTCTACGTGGTCTCGCAGCAGATCCATTTGTTGATCCAGCCTTCCCATGATCCTCTTCTCACTGGCTGCAATGTATCCCATGAGCCTCTGCTCTAGCTCGACCATTCCATTGCGGTGGGGGGATTTGTCAACTTGTCTGCAGATAAAATGGTTTAAATTTTTAGTGTTTTTTTTTTTTTAAGTTCACAATTTATCTAGTGCGAAACGACTTGAACTGAAAAAAGGTCCAGTTTTATGTTATATAACCCAAAGCACAATCTCCAACATGCACATCAATATTATTATTTGGTTCTCTATGTATTGAGGAAGGTGCCCAAACAAATGGGAGACAATTTTGTGTGACCTAACCTGGCATTTTCATGGGTGGTAGAACATTCCTCGCGATCCCCTCTCCTCTCAGGTCCATACGACCTCTCGGCAGCTTCCCTGTCTGCTGCCCTCATGTGACTTACGTCCCTACACACCGCCCGCAGGGCACTGAGCATGTCCGGATTCTCGGTCAGTGCCCCACCCTCTGTGGCCTTAGCCCCAGGCTCCGCCCCTCCCATGCCAAATGACGTCATCAGTTTGGCTAAGGTGTCCATGCTTGGGGGTCGGGCTGTGGCAGGCGATCCGTCACTGGGTTGAGGAGGGTGGCGAGAATCCGCGGGGGCAACGCCAGGGGCAGTAGGGTTACCCCTCGTCTGAGTCCTGGCCATCTGCTGCTGGAGCGCTGTGGCTTTGGAGAAGGCGTTGAGAACCCCGGCCATGTTGGATGCAAGCGAGGCCTTGGAATCGCCAGACGATGTCAGCCGCGCCGTCGCTGCCTGTTGGAAATCTTCCAGGACAGAGGCTTGGTTCTGTCAAAATGGAACAGTCCAAAATCAGTGCAATACTGAAATTGAAATACAGAGCTGTAATTGAATGATGCATGAGTGCCAATCAGTGTTGAAGGAGAGTCTATCACCAATTCATCACAAATCCGGTCAAAACAATACCACAAGTCCAGGGATTGGACAATGACAAAGGCATGCCTTTGAGGACTTGTGATGCACTTGTAAAGACAAGTGAGGACTTGTGATGGACAAGTGAGGACTTGTGATGGAAACGTGGGGACTTGTGATGGAAACATGGGGACTTGTGATAGACAAGTGGGGACTTGTGATGGAAGAGTGAGCAATTGTGATGGACAAGTGAGGACTTGTGATGGACAAGTGGGGACGTGTGATGGACAAGTGGGGACGTGTGATGGACAAGTGGGGACGTGTGATGGACAAATGAGGACTTGTGATGGACAAGTGAGGACTTGTTATGGATGAGTGAGGACCTGTGATGGAAAAGTGAGAACTCTTGATGAACTAAACTACTAAACTGGTCTCCAACCTTCTGATATTGTTCCACCGTCTGCATCAGGCTCTGTACATTGTCAGGTATGGGCTGCTGCAACGTAGACATGATGTCCCGCACTTTGGTCATATCGATGCCTCGACTTCCAGTCATACGATACGATTCGCCTTCTGTTCTTGTGGTGGTCACCCGAAGTCTGCTGAGCGCCAGTTGGCGTTTATCGGTCAAAGAAAGAAACTAATTTGGGAGAAACGGAAATATGGATAAGAAAATATGATTTTCAGGTTTTTTTTTTCAGTTAACATGATCAGAAAAGATAGGTAGACTTATAGGAAGGGACTAAACCCTATATTCAAGTTAATGCATGTGCATTCGGTATGCTTAGAATTTCTTGGGTCCACGTGCCTAAGTTCCAATAACTGCATTTGATTCATCTTAGCGCCCTCTGCTGCCACAGTGGCTTGACCAGCTTTACCTTCAACCTGCAAAGTGGCAAGGGGCCTTCGGCAGTCAAGTTGGCCAAGTACGAGACCAGGCCTGTCTGTTGGTCTGCCCCTCCGTCTTTTAGTCTCTCTCCCCTGACCGTGCAGCAGTACGAGTCCAGATTGTCGTACAGTTCGATCTGCCTGGCATTGCTGATGATCTCAATTGATGTGACGGCGATGCAAGGTCGGCAAGACAACACTAGCTGGCAAGGCGGTGTGTTTCCCTCGTCGCTGTCATTTGTTGACGGCGGGGGAACTAACTTGATGCTGTGCGTTGAAGCCAGCGGCAGCTCTGAACTGGGAGGTGAATAAGGTATGAAATTTATTCTACGAAAATAATGTTTGCTGGTTTTTAATTTTTTTCAAAACCAGTTGTCTGCAACCAGGGCTCGATTTACCCGGGTGCACGCATGCACCAGTGCATGTACATGTAATTTTTGCTTGTGCACGTAGCTTTTTTACTGAGCATGCACGACGTGCATGTAACTTTTTTAGCCACCAAAATACTCATTTCATGCATATATTTACAAACGAGTGATAATAAGAATAAAATTTGTTGAATACTTGACCAGATAGTGTAAAAACGTGTTATTTCTTTTATAAATCCATAAAATATTCCTCGCACCATGCTCGCACAGTCGCAGCAGATTCAGAGTACGAGGTAAAATCTCGACGTACGTCCTGCAACCTCCTCCGATCATGTGATTTACCACGTGATACATGCTGCGGAGAATTTGGTATCGCACTGACGCTCCGGGCATTCCTTATGTCCGGATCATAAGTGTGATTCCAAATTATTAGCTGCGTTTATCAGGTGGTCTCGTTATTGGCCAATCGGACGCCGCCTAGGTATCATATGCGCCACATGAAGCAGACGGGTTTTTTGCATGCAAATGACCCTGGGTACTGGTGTCACTTTTCAGGTTAAAATCCGATTTCTACACGTTCGTATGGGTCTTCATTGACGGCAAATTTCGTCGAAATGACACATCCTGAACACGCGGGAAGGCAAATTTAGATTTCTATGTGAGTACTCAACATATGTACGAAATTATGTATGGCGGATCAATTTTGCCATGTTCAAAATGCCACAAAAGCGTGGCGTTGTATACAACGTCACGTTAACGGGTTTAGGCTTGAGCATGATCGAGTAAAAAAGTACTGTACCGTCTGTAGAAAGTTCGATAAATCAAAGAGAAAGAATGCCTTCAGAGAAGCAGACGGGTGTAAGTCAATTATGGTGCATGTGGGTTTTTCTTGGTGCATGTAGGTTTTTTGGTCTACATGCACCAGTGCATGTCAGGTTTTTTTTGTAAATCGAGCCCTGTCTGCAACAAGGAAGACAAAAAAGCTCTGTTAAAGTAACTAATAAATAACTCAATAATTCATTTTTTGATATTCAACCTTGCTTGACTGAGATCATCCTCATATAGGTATTAAACAGCTACCCCAAAACTCACAAGGTCAACTGGCAATGCTCTATAACACTAACTGTGGTGGTACTATGGTAAGGTTCTTCATATTTAATAGTCGCTTATTAGGCCAAAAAAAAAGAATAGTTCTGCTTCCGGTTACCCGACCGACGCTATTTTTAGGCTGCGACCCTAAAAATTTTATCGGCAATTCCAAAAAAAAAAGAAAAAAAAAAAGATTGAATAAATAAAAATAAAAACCTTATAAGTCTTGTCTGTCTTCACAAAATACCTCTCAACAACCCTTTTGCATCAAAAAATGCTTGTATTTATTGTTTTCTTACTTACATTCGCTATTTTTTCAAAAGAAACCTCCGTTATGTTTACAAATTCGCTTCGCGATTCAACTACTTCGCAATTCGATGTCTATAATCACGTGCGTACTAGCGCAATGCGGCAACGACTGGTTCCCGCCGCGCCGCGCAGGGGCCAATGATGAAAATGCGATAACTAGTCTGTGCACGGCTATGCGATATAGCATGGCTATGCAGGCGCAGGCACGTGCTCTGTCAACTGGTCGGATTCGACATCGTAAAAATGCCAAGAAAGACATCGTAAAAATGCCAAAAAAACACCGGTGGAGAAAGAACATTTTTGCAAGTTAATTCACAGATTTGATATAGCTTGTCTGTGTATGTATTTTCCGTGCTCAAGAGTTCATTTTGAGATCGCACTACTCGTATTTGGAGTGATACAATGCAGCGTGTTTCCCGAAATGTTCGACCCGTTGGCCGCGGGCACATGTACATGTACAGTGCATCACACACTTCGGAGTTTTGGCCAGCTCCCCTTCTTGACTAGCGTTGTGCATATATGGTGCGAACGACCTGAATTTTCCACAATTTTTTTTACGAATTATCGAACGTAAATATATTGACGATAATTAAGGTAGGTTTTATTCACTTTTTGTGGCCATTTTGTGTATAGCTTTCGTAGTGCAATGGAAATAGTTCAGGCTAAAACTTCGCATATAATTGAATACCCCATTCAATCTGCATAAAAAAAATTGGCAAAAAAAAAAAAATTTCCGACCGACCGACCCTATTTTTGAAAGGCATGTAATCGGAAGCAGAACTATTTTTTTTTTTGGCCTTATCCCACAGCAGTTAATAATATAGGCAAGTTCTAAGCATACCTTTCATCTTGTTGTTGAATCTGAAGAATACAGTTGATATCATAGGGACCCTGGACATTCCAAGGTGATGTCACGGTGACAAATTGATGTTGTTCCATTTCTGAATAAAAACATAATCATAAATGTAAGGATTCCACGACATAATAACTTTCTGAAATTAATATTCATCATCCATGGAATACCACTCTGAAAATGCATTGTCAAATTCCAAAGTCTGAACAAAATTCCCGTCCCTTTTCTCACGTCATGATGATAATTCATTAATTGATACACACATTTTTTTTCAGACTAACGTTGGGGCCCAGGGCTAGGGCCCTTTTTTTTGCTTAACTTTGTCTTTGTTTTAGGCCTATAGTTATACGGAAATCAGTAATTAGGGTCGAAGTACATTATTTTAATTCTAAATAGAAAAGTGAAATGTAGACCGACATTGTGTAATACCCCACCTCCCCCTCAACTTACCTACGTGCTATTTACAAACCAAAGGCCGGGCCAAGTTGTTTGTTGATGTAGCCGCCTATGCCCAGTTTCCGGAAACTTCCAGTTCGATTTTCGGATGAAAATTTCGACGAGTTAGAACTGATCAATCAATACAAGACCAATCAAAATATAAATGTGGGCGTCTAAAAATCCAAGAGCCTTTCTTTCTCTTTGTTGGTTATTTCGTCTGATGATTTAGGGCTTTAGAATCTTCTCGTCCTACCTCCATGCAAAAGCAAATGAGTCATGGACAGCGCCATTTTCAGTAACTTACTAACTAACGAACGTTGGGGGCGCCCCGTTTTTCGTTACGCTTAAGAGATAGACCTCAGTGACAAATACATGTACCTCCATTTCTCAAGATAAGGAAATATACTCACAGCTCTCCAAGGTGTTTGAGACGCCCATCAAATTAAAGCTTATTTCATCATCTTTCATTTTCTGTTAAATTTTTGGGGGTAATTCGATGACTTTTGGGAGAAAATTCCATCCAAAGGTGATTACCCCTCAAATTACCCCACGATGAGCATTGCGCAAGTCGCACGATCTGTACATATTAATACTAATAGGCCCTGTTATCAATTGATCTCCAAAAGCAATTATGTTCAATAAATCCATTTCCATTTTATTACAATAAATAAGCAAAGGTGATGAATACCAATGACACTTACATGGGGCGTGCATTTTTTAGTGCATTTCTGGTAAACAATAATTAAGGCTATATACAGTCGAACACCTTAGGGACTTTATAAATTACCTTGTTAATTATAACAGGTACCTGAGTGATGGAAAACAAAGAAAAACAAAGACTTGGGACCAAATCATTTCTTTGTTACTTAGCAGGATGTGTATTTACAGTGCTCTTCTTATCAGGGTTCGACAGTACATGTACTGGGCTTACAATACAATATAACCACTTCTTCGTCTCTAACGTGCACATCATAAATCAAAAAGACTATAAGTAGGCCTATACAAAAAATGTACTTGACAAAAACTTTGAAGCAAAATTCTCCTTATACCAAACCCATTGCTCGTCCCGCTGCCCTATCCATGGGCGCTGGATGGAGGGCGCTTATCCCTTTCAAAAAGGCGTCCCAAAGCTGATAAACAATGTTCATGCGTGATGTGAGCGCGCTGAAGCAATGACATCTGGTACTGTCACTAAACTTAATTTATCCATAGAGCAAGGAACAGGATTTATCCAATGAGCTCAGAGGAATATGCTACCAGCGCCCTTGGATGGGGCATCATAGATATTTTAGGATGGCGACCAGCGAAACCACTGCCAACCTCGTCCAATTGGCGTAGACCAGTACGCTCCCACTATACTGCTCTCCATGTATTTTTGGTACAAATCAGCCCTCCTGGAACTGGTACATGGCCAGAGGCGACGGCACCCAGTTGTTATCCCCGCCCCGCCTGCATGCAATACCGTATCCCAAGCCCACTATCAGCAGACCGCCGAGTATCAGCAAGATCAGTGCGGTAACAGTGGCCTGCTTACGCTCCAATGCCAAGCGGTTCACCTCGGACAGCACGCATGGGCCCGGAGGAGGAGGGAGCTCGCTGGCTGTGGCGGCCATGAAGCCCTGGAGCCAGCTGGGGTCCTGCGCTGTCGTCTGGAAGGGAAAGGATGACAAAATGTACATGGCATATAAAAATTACTGACCAAGAGATTCTGAACAAGATATATCTCACTAGGAAGTACAATTATCCTTAATTCCTGTTCTTAATTCCCATTAAACATTCCTTGACCATACCTTTTCAACATAATTATTTGCAGAGCTATACTGCAAAATTGTGCCTTCTGTAAAAAAAAAAGAGTTTTGCTACCATGATTTCTTTAGTAGGAAACAATCTTCCAAATAGACCTTTTCATCTGAGTACGGACACATCTGACGGCATGCATGCTATTTTGTGTTTGCCTAAAAAAGGATTTCTAGTTCTCCCACTACAGATACTGCTTGTTTTACGTATAACTCTTTACTCTAGTTTAGATGATCTGTTTTTGTGGACTTACACTTTCCTCTTGCCTTATGACAGCGCGTTCCCACGTCGTTTGGTCGATCTTGAATCCCTCAAATATCAACGCCCTCAGAAATATCATGACAAAACATGAGTTCACGCCGGTCGAGTTTACTGCCTCGGCCTGGATGTGAAAGGAGACAAATAGCCCCACAGTTGTGAGGAGTTATTCTGGACACAGTCTTGGCTTAGTCTGTCTCGATTCACGTTGCATGGCCAAACCGACTTACTTTTTTGTAGCGGCCTTAACTCGGATGAAAAATCTGTTTCAACCCCAAGCTCAAACTTATTTCTCTACCCAACAAGTGATGGCTCATTTCCTCCACGAAATACTGACGGAAACGGAAAACATTGGTTCGTTGATTTCAATAAATCGGTCAAAAAAAGATGGTAATTGATTTAAATATAAGTCACAAGCGTATATAACACACATGATAATCGGCTACCTACCGGTTTACCCGTCCAGTTGCAATATGTCGCATCAATGTAAGAGTCCGCACCAGAAATATCAGCCACATCAAACGGCAACTCTGGAAAGAATGCCTACAACAATGAAAGCAAGAAGTAGAAATTGATACCATTCACAAGTTTCGTTTTAAAGAAATTCATTATTTGCCCAGTTTCCGGACGCTTCTCCGGTGTCTGAAATTTGATGCCCAGTTTCCGGACGCTTTTACGGTCTTCAATTGTCCTTACTATAAAATCTCCCTTGAATTCCGGCAACTCTTCACCCTCCAGAGTCAGCATCCTCACTCGCCGGTGGCAGTCCGTAGAATTCCCCACGCCTTCCAGGGTGTATCTCTCCTCCCTGGTTTGGTTGGACCGTTCTGTTTTTCCAGCGTCCGTGGGTGCGAGACGGTCGTCCTTGGCCTGGGTTTGCGTGGAGCACGGCGACCCGCTCCGTGAGCTGGACAGTGTCTCAGTAAAACCGCTCGGTGCGCACGGGTTAGAAATCGCCCCAAACGACGAATTATACAACTAGTGGAAAAATAGTCAGATTTACATTTAATAAAAAAACAGCAGTATCCATTTTCTTTTAAATACGTGTAGTTGACTTTCTCATCCAAGATAGGCAAATATTTTGCGAAGTATGTGTGAGGTAACTTCGAGATAAGTGAGAGTGGAGGTGGTGGTGGTGGGGAGGGGGAATTTGAAAAGCGGGAAAAAGAGGGATGAAATGACGCTTGGTGGCGCTGTTCATAACACACATTCCAGGTCAGTTGGTAGAACGCACGCACCGTGAGGTCCCAGGTTCAAATCCGCTTCCGTCAGATATTTCTTTGTTCAAGCTGCTTGCATTTAGAGATGAAAATATATATATATATGTATTTTACCTCAGACATAAGTTGCTCTTTAAACCACCTGCCAACCTCAAGAAGACCGTAACAAGGGAAGCTCCGCGTGTACAGCTCATAGTCCCTACCGTACAGCCGCACCGGTCTCGCGCCACTGGAGCGGGTCGATGAGGCGACACCTCCCCCGTCTGACACGGCGAAGGTTACTCGTGCTGAGATGCTCCCCGTGTCAAGAAGTCCGTAAGTCGGTCTCAAGCTGCCCGTAAAGTCATCGTTGCTTTTCATTAAGTCCTGTGTTTTGTATTACATACAACTGATATGAGTGTTACAGTTTTCTTTGGACAATCTATGAGCGGGTAATGTGCTCACGAAAACAATCTTACTGTTCATTATTTAAAAAAGAAGAAGAAGCCAATTCCAACTTATTATCAATGGTTCAGTAATATCAAGACGTTATGCAAATTGATATACAGTCATGTACATCAAAATACCAATTCCAATAACGATGACAAACATAAATTATATTGGGTAGGAGGCAAATACTCAAATTACCTCCCCGAATAGTCAATTTCCAAAAAGTAATGCATATAATTTTTATCGGTTTTGGTATCGGCAAATGACTTTTCTCGGTCACCTTCACCTTCCATTAACTTTATGCCTGCACTCACGCTGGAGTGGTAGTGCGAATCGAAAGCCTTCGCGCTAATTGTGCGTACGGAGTAAGAGGGCTATAATGTTGTGTAAAGCTTGGATAGACACAAGAGCGTCAATCGCTTCTCGAAAGTGGGGGTGCATACCTTGATGAGCACTTATGCCAGCGCGAGTCGCGAAGCCCTAATGGCGTGGGGTTCGGGGCCCGTTTAAGGGCCCCGAAAAATTTTGGATTATAGACGCCCTGTGGTGCGATCTGAGGCAATTTCTGGCCACTAAAACAATTTTATTTAGCAAAAGATCATCTTTTAAACAATATATTTGCGAGTTTGGAGTCATTGAATCAGCTATTCTGAGCTACAATGTATAGAATCATCATTGTTTTGGCTACAATTTTTATTCGGGGACGAAAAAAGTGGGGGGGGGGGGCAAACGATATGACATCCCCTTCACTTTAAAAACTGATTGACGCCAATGGATAGACATGAGCAAGCCCTTTGTGCATTCATTATTTTTTTTATGACAACGAACATCTTCGCACCTGGAACACATAAGCTTTGTATGACTTCACGTAAAAATATTTGGCAATCATTCAACACTATAATCCTTCGAAGAAAAACGTAAGATTCACACGGCTTCACAATTTCATATATCCATGTAGATGTATTTTGTCATCCTTTTGATAATGTGCTAATCGGCTTCCATGATCCGCACGTGCATTCGTAAGCTGTTGAAAAAAAGTTCACCGCCGATGGCGGCCCCTAAGATGATCTTTAACGCTGTACATCCTCAACAACATGACAAGATCCGAATTTGCTCGAACTAAATTTGGAATTGTCTGACAAAAGAGTGAAAGACGAAATTAAACATTTGAAGTGCACTAAATCGACGTTGCTGGACGAATTTGAATATAAAAGCGGTGAATTCGAATGATATACGATTTTAAAATAGCCAGGTAATCATGCTAAAAGTAGTCCTATTACCGGCAGCCTTGGTTGCTACTGACGGCATATTTTATCTCGAACAGTTGCAGCATAATTTGCATAAGAGCAAAAGTACATTGTACTTTATCATCTGTACTGAAGCTGATGTCAGAACAAAACATGTAATTTATGTATGAAACGCTGTTGCCTCAGCTCACAAAGTGCTGTGTGCACCAAGCATTATAAATATCTAATTAACCTTCAGTGCGAACTTCTTTATATACTAAGACACTTTGCTGCCGCTGCCATTGTGCATTAGGCTGTGTGTTGTGAAACACTATACAGATGGGCGAGGTACACCATCTTCTGTCGATGCTTAGTTTGTTTTAAAAGCTTGTGGTAGCCAACCATTGTAATTCCAGATAATATCGAAAGACCCAAGGATATACTCTGAAGATGGCTGCGTTGTTAAAACTAATCCTAATCCTTGGGTTGATTCTACGCGGTAACGCAGCCTGTCCCCCACAATGGCTTGAGCACGGACAATCTTGCTACATCTTTACTCTCAACAAGTTATCGTGGGAGGATGCTAAGAAATACTGCCAGGATACCTTCGGCAATCTCCTCTTGGTGATCGAGTCACCAGAAGAGAACGAATTTGTCGCGACAGAAATGGGCAATCTGGGGCTGAATCTTGCCTGGCTGGGTTGCAATGACGCTGACAAGGAGGGGGAGTGGATCTGCTACACGAGCTTATCGGTCGGCGGGCAGAGGATGCAGTATCAAGGGTGGAACCGGGGCGAGCCGAATGGGGAGGCTCTCAATGTCAACCAGGACTGTGCTGCAATAGTGAGTTCTGGTGGATGGATCGATGACTACTGCCATGCAAGCGATTGGTTCACTGTGTGCGAGACCAACAATACATCGGGCAACGTGAATCAGGCGGCTCCGGCTACGACTGCGCCCCGTGCCGCACCCATGTCCTGCTTCGTCACGGGCGCCGACGGCCGCCTGCAGATGAACTGACAGTACCGTCAGACTCCTTCAGCAGCAGTTTCGAAGACTTTCGTCAATGTTGTATCGGCTTTGTTCCAAGTGTTTAACTTTGCAGTGATATAGAGAAAGGAATTTCACAACTCGGGTTTATCCATCCGAGGTCCATGGTCAGATGAACCTTGAATTTTATCCCAGAAAGTTTTAGTTAAACAGATAGCTGCTTTTGGCTGTAGCAAAGAACCACATAAAACCAAGCGCAAAATTGCCGGTGCCCGAATGGCTATAATTTACTCAACCAATGGCCAATAATCCCTTGAAAAGCTAGTGACATATCAGGATATCATGGACGCAGATAGAGAGCCTGCACAGAGCGCCCTCGACGTGGGCAGGTTTGGATATTACTCATCATTAACAATAGAAGTACAAAGTGTATAGTTATTCGCATCACACTGGAACAAGGGCCTGTCCACCGTGGGGGCGCTCAGTGCAAGCTCTCTATCACAAAAGCTGGGATAGACTGCGTGTTTGAAGAGACTTACGGAGTGAATTGTCCCAAGCGCGTCATTTTCCGCGACCCAGCGATACCTAGCGAGCTCGTCGTCCGTGATTACGGAGGGATCTGCGAGGTCTGCTCGGCTGGTGTTGAAGGGATATGATGCGATGGTGCTACGGACTGATGCAAGGTTTGGCACGAGTCTTGGAGAAGAAAGACAGAACGAAATTTAAAAACTAGAAACTTTCTTATGTATCTGTGTTAAGATTCTCTATTTTTTTCCTTGCTTGCACAACTTAGCTTTTAACGATAAAATTGTCTCATCTAAATTTGAGCTGATGATGAAATGTTGAATTTGGCGAAAAGAACGATGGAATCGCCGAACGGAATGATGAGTTTTACGAAGGGAGTGTATTAACTTTTGAAGACAGTTTTGCCGTTCGGCAAAGCGCATACAACACTTGTACTTATACCTTGTCAGTGGTTGTTTGCATTGAAATTTCTTTTATTTTTTGTGTGAAATAAATGGAGATAAATTCCAATTTCAAATTTCACTTACCGTGCCGAGTTGATCGTGTCCCGTGTGACTAGGTATATCTCGGTATTTTCGCGGTGGTCCCGCGGAACGATACGTCTGATTTCATCCAAGCACGACCGGCGAAATGCTTGAGGATTCTTGACAGCTTTCATCTCTGTGAATGTAAATTTATCGATCCAATTAAATGTCGGAAAACTGCAGCATTTGAGCCCTCATCCAAGTTTACAGCTATTTACAAAGCTTTGGGTAGGCGGTATTAGTTTTATTGTTTTGGGAAAAGTTACTCTATAATTTATTTCCGCGCTGTAATGTGGTGAGTAATGCTGCGAAGCGTTTGGGCTAAAAGTGACAATGGGTGGCGCTCTTCAAGCATCCAAGCCCGCCAACTCGGGAACAACTTTCGGTACATTATTCTCGATGTCTACAATGGCATTCTGAGACTCGTTTCCTGATATTGCCAATCTAAGGAATAGGGAGGGGTGGACTGACTTATCGAAAATCACCTTTTTTTGCCAATACATGTAAATATTTTTTCTTTCCTTGATAAGCAACTTTATGCCTACAAACTTACTGTGTTTACACGAGTACTGTTGGCTTTGCACGCGAGACATGGTTCTGTTGATGTCATAGCTCCATGAGAAGAGCTTTGGTGGAGCAGATTCGGCATCGACCCTGATGACGATTCCATACCGAATGATCTGAGAGAAAGGAGAGTTTAGAAAAACCGGAAGTACGTAGTAATAACATTGTGGTGCTTATGGCAAGGTAAGACCAGTTTCCTGCATGCAGCAGCTCGAGATCAGTGCAATCAGGTTTCTGCCCTCACAGGTGCCGGCATCGCCCCAAGGTGTTCTGACCAATCACAGCCGTGATAATGTCCGACGTGCGTGCACAAAATGCGTGCACGCGCGTATAATGCACGCGCGTATAATGCGCGCGGCAGGAAAATGCAGTGTGGCATTAGAGAGGAGCAGGTGTTAATTTGGCATGTGCGCAGTGGGCGCGGCGGGGCTTACTGGATCGGTCCATTACTCCTGGGTGGAGAGAGAGAGGCAGTTGTAGTAAAGTGTCTTACCTAAGAACACAGCCACAATATTCCCAGCCTGGGTTCGAACCACCAATAAATTGGCGTCGTTAGCCGACAGCGCCATCTTTCGCCCAAGATCAGGGCCAATTTATTAACATTGGCTCACAAGAAAAGACGACGTCTTACCTCGGTTTCTATGACAACGCCGGGCTCTTCCTCACACGTGTCGAAATCTAGCGGTACATTGGTGATCACAAAGACAAACATGCAGGTTATGGCGAGCAAGGTACCAACGATTACCAGGGAAACAGTTAAGGGATTGCACTTCAATCCTCCAGCCATGTTGATGACGTCATCAGTGCTGTTCCATGAATATTCCTGTCGGGGCGAAATGGTCATTGGTCTTCAAATTTAACCTTTTTCATTTACGTCATCTCTTACACAACAGTCACATTATCTTTGATCAGTGTGTCATTCTTAGCTTGATTTCGTTTGTGCGTGATATCAGAAACCCAATATGAAGCACTTAATCCAGTTAAAACAATCGTGCACAATGTTATACTTTTAAAGTTATATACCCATTGTGGTGTGATTGTACTTTGTCAAATTACTTAGTTACAGCACATTGGATACAAACTATAATTAAAATACAAGAGAACATTAATTGAAAATCGGGGGTTTGAGGTGCTATGCGTGTTTCGGCGACCATTAAACGTTTCATTGCACCCACAACTGAACCTACCGTATCAACCGATGTTAAAAAGAGACACAAAAATACGGTCATCAAACATTATTTTGCAAAAAGCATTTACTTCCGGTTAACATCCAAGTGGTATGGCTTCTGATCCAAAGATTCTTGATATCAAAATACCGTACAATTCAACCAAAGAAAAGAGAGAAATAAAAAAGAACAAAACGCTTACCTTTAAACTCGTTGGTAAACGAGGTCACACATTCTCTTCCTGAGTATTCGTCTCAATGAAAAGTTCCTTCGCAAGAATCGATCATCGTGTCAATTGAGTTGGCAAGGAGGCGGATTACCAATACAAACCGACCGTTTACGATCGATACCCGACTTGGAAGTTATTGAGTTCGTCAACATTATTTTCAAAACCGCGGTTTCCTCTCCAGCTGCGGCTACTGTATGGAGACTTATATTTTCGAGTTAATCTTCTGTTCAAACCTTACAACAGTTTATATTTAATGATTTAAAGGATTGTGTTCGTTTTGATGACATATAGGTTTTAAATTATTTAAGTGCCAGGGATGCCCATGAAGCCATTTAACCAGTGACGAAGCTTAGCTGAATTAAGTTTGGAAACGTCTATTAGAGACTTGACGATAGTCTATACAATAAGCTATATTGCCTGATCCTGATCCTATTAAAAATATCGACCTGGAGAGTTGATCGGTCAATGAACGCCCAATACCGAGGGCGCCCTCTAAAGGTAAAATAATACAGTCAACGGTTGACGCCGTGCGTAAAATGGTTATGTTCCAAGACCAAAGATCTTAACTATTTCGAAGAGTGTATAAGGTTTCGGTATATATGCTGAAAGGCAAACAGGTTTTTTTTCAACGGACACCCGCCCTCCGTGAAATCAAATAGTGGGGGGATTTCTGGATCCGCCCCTGCTCTTATTTTCATTCCTGCGATGTTGATGACTTTTACTTTCAAGGAGGCAAAAATAATCCCTGAAATCCGATAACTTTCAAAATTTGTTATAGAGACGATGATCTACTTCAAACTTCAAGTCGGTATCCTCCAAACTAAAACCTCATGTTGTAAATCATTGTCTGAACACTATTTAAATAAGGTTGAATAAAATAACAAACAAAGAAAAACATAGACATGGCTTCTTCGAAAAGTTGACAGAATCAACTTGAAAAATGGCCAACCAAAACCGTAACCATGGAAACCCCCCCAAAATTGTTTTTGAGAGTTCCTGCTTCTAAGTTAACCGAAAAGTCATAGAACGGAATATATCAAAGCAGCAACCCAAAGGAGTGTCTGGTAATGCTACTGTAACGTCGAACGAATCTAGGGTTCTCACACGCCAGACGAAGGAAACCACAGACACTATTCTTCAGGGCTTCGGGGCTCTCCGGCCATTTATTCTTTCCACTTTCTTTACACGAGGCTCTCACTTTATACAACTCACAACAAAAAGGACGCTATATAAAAGTCACACTACTGAGTCGGCGCAGTCTGGCAACGGGTCTCCCTGGCCCAGCAGCAGGGGTCTCAACGCTACGGTTGCACCGTGGGTCCGTGCTGGCGCCCTCTGCCGGCGGCCCGGCACCGCCGTTACACAGCCCCCTCCGAGGACCCTTGTTCGTCCCCGAACAAGGCGGCGCCTCCACTGGGGTATCCGCTTGGGTCTCCTGGTCTCATCTGTGGTCTCCTCCGGGGTCACCTCTGGGGTCTCCTCTGGGTTTTCCTCTGGGTTCTCCGTTTGGATCACCTCTGGGATCACCTCTGGGTTCTCCTCTTGGCCCAACCCGGGGTCTCCTCTCCATTGACTCCTGTGCGGCGAACTCCATCGGCTCCGCTCCATTGAGTCCCGTGCGGAGCAACTGCGCCGGCTCCTCTCCATTGACTCCCGTGCGGAGCGACTCCACGGTTCCGCTCCATTAACTCCCGTGCGGAGCGACTCTGTCGGCTCAACTCCATTTACTCCCGTGCGGCGCAACTCCCTCGGCTCCGCTCCATAGACTCCCGTGCAGGGCAACCTCGCCGGCTCCGCTCCATTGAATCCCGTGCGGAGCAACTTCGCCAGCTCCGCTCCATTGAATCCCGTGCGGAGCAACTCTACCGGCTCCGCTCCATTGATTCCCGTGCGGAGCAACTTTTCCAGCTCCGCTCCATTGAATCCCGTGCGGAGCGTCTCTACCGGCTCCGCTCCATTGATTCCCGTGCGGAGCAACTTTTCCAGCTCCGTACCATTGAATCCCGTGCGGAGCGTCTCTACCGGCTCCGCTCCATTGATTCCCGTGCGGAGCAACTTTTCCAGCTCCGCTCCATTGAATCCCGTGCGGAGCGTCTCTACCGGCTCCGCTCCATTGATTCCCGTGCGGAGCAACTTTTCCAGCTCCGCTCCATTGAATCCCGTGCGGAGCGTCTCTACCGGCTCCGCTCCATTGATTCCCGTGCGGAGCAACTTTTCCAGCTCCGTACTATTGAATCCTGTGCGGAGCAACTCTACCGGCGAACACGCATCCGGCGCTTGTACATGCGCGGAACGGGGCCGTTTCGGAGGGAAACCGTGCCCGGTGTATTGGTGTCCGTGGAACGGAGCCGTTCCGGATGAAACATGCGTCCGTTGTATGAATGTGTGTGTTTCGGGGCTGTTCCCATCGCGGGCCCTGGCACGTGTGTTGATGCGGGGTGTCTCCGGACGATCAAGCCCGGCCAGCCCCGCTTTATCAACAGGCGCAACTCGGCAGTGTTCCGAGTGGAACAGAGCGTCTGTTGCGCCGTGGTGCACAGTGCGGCGCGATTCCCCATGGGATGTAGCATGTGGGCCTAGCTGGCTCCCCGAAACCTTGAAAAAGTCCAACTCCGAGTCATCCAACGTGACGAACGCTTTGCTGGCCATCTCACCAGGTTGGTTTACGCTCTGCGAGGCCCCGATCCAGCGTGCGTACCCGCCGTGTGGCGAGTCGGACGCCAGACTAACTCGACCCGGTGTATTCATGGCGAAAAACACTCCAAATTCTACCTGTTTTTCCTCCATCAGACATGCCACGGCTGCCACCAATGTAACGTCGAACGAATCTAGGGTTCTCACACGCCAGACGAAGGAAACCACAGACACTATTCTTCAGGGCTTCGGGGCTCTCCGGCCATTTATTCTTTCCACTTTCTTTACACGAGGCTCTCACTTTATACAACTCACAACAAAAAGGACGCTATACAAAAGTCACACTACTGAGTCGGCGCAGTCTGGCAACGGGTCTCCCTGGCCCAGCAGCAGGGGTCTCAACGGTTGCACCGTGGGTCCGTGCTGGCGCCCTCTGCCGGCGGCCCGGCACCGCCGTTACACTACCATCAATATGAATATTTATGAGGATGACTTGTATATTCATAAAATAAGAGGAAACAGTAATGACAACACAAAGCAAATGACAACAGAAATGTCTGTCGAGCATTTTCTGCCAACAATAACGACCTGCATGTCATGCATGTAAGAAGTCGACATGGTCCGTCACATCAATTAAATTATGAATAGGCTTTGGGAAGAAATATCCAAGCAAGTATCCGAGACCAATATTTGTTTATTTATTCAATTGTTAACCACGCCGACTGCGCTTTGTTTTCTAAGGTGCTCTAGGTGGGGTGGGGGGGGGGGGGAGTTCACGAGATGGAAACGGTGTTTGTAAAGGTGACACACAAGATATCGAGGGAACCACAAAGGAACAGATCGTGTGAATTCCATTCCGTTTGTCTTGCATTCCTGTCATTTATTTTGATATTTCTCTCTTGTGGTTATTCTTGTCAAATTGAAACACAAGGGAACTTTGTTGAGCAGTGCAACATTATTGACCTTTGGCAAACTGTTAATGGTTTGCCTCCCATCACTAAAACTTTAATTTCCGTCCACGTAAGTCGAGAGACTCTCGTGGGCTATCCCGGCCGAACAATTACACACACATACAGACGTATCCATTTGTATTTGTCCTATATTGTATTTTAGCACGTAGCTATCAAACCTAAAAATAATTTCCAAGCGAAGGGTTTGTCAAGTCTGATAACATTGAAATTGAAAATAAATGATCACAGTCAATACGATTGGTCCGCGAACTTGATTCAGTTGTTTGCGAACAGAGATCGTAATCGTCACTGTTTGTCCACGCGTCGGAAAGAAGGGAGTGCCCGCAGCGTCTTTTCCCTGCAGTGGTGTTGAACTTGACAGACAACTCCAATTGTTTTTGATCGCTCCTACAAAAAAACTGGACTAGGGGGAAATAATGCCTGATTCCAACAAAACCAAAATCGTGGGATCCAACAAATCCACGCTTCTGATCGGGCTGGGGCTTATTCTGGCGGTAATCTTTTTAATTGGCATCATCGTGGTGTCTGTGGAATACTCGAAGTGGGATTGCGGTGAGGATGGGGTGAGTAGCACCTTTTTTTGGTGCACACTGCACAGAGTTACGTCAGTACCTAGTATGCCTAGTGCATGGACATGACACAATAATAATAATAATACCGGAGTCTATAGCGCACGTATCTACCAACAATTCGGCATCAAGGCGCTGGTAGTTATGTCTATTTTTAAAGAAAGGTAGTGAAGTTTATGAGTTTATGAGAAATATGAGACCCATTATGCAGCACCTTTATAAAGGGTATACAAGGTGCTGCAGTCACTGCCATGCAGAAACACCGGGGCAAACGTCCCATCCGAAGGACGAAGCAATTATGGTAAAGTGCCTTGCTCAAGAGCACAAGGACCATGTTCCTCGTTAGGATTCGAACCCATACCACGGCACACGAGTCGAACACCATAACCATTGGACCACAGTCCCCCAACATAAGCGGTATGCTAATGTAAACATATGAATTAAAAGAGACAAAAATTGTACTTGTGTCAAAAAAAGGTTAAATGTTGGTGGAGCACGTACAGATCGGGGTGTTTCTAGGAGACACTTGATACTAGGGCCAATGGGTCGGTTATACACGAGGTATATATGTGTGTTGATACGTTTTGCCGGTGGTAAATTAGTCGAATGCAGTCAATAAGTGGGGGAGATTTTACTATCATAATAAGGCTATTCATAATAGGTCAAGAACAGAGGAAATCGCGAAAGCGACAGTTATTTTCTCTCTTAAAGCAAGCGTTTGTGCTCCAACGCCAAAATTAACGCCGTTTTGATAACACTTTTTGAACGCGTCTATGCGTTAAAATTATTAATATAAACATGTATGTGTTAAGAGAATAAACACTAAAACATGGCTTCAGACTGATTAACACTTAATGAATACTTCAATGCGTTTATGCCCGTCAAGTGGGTATATTTTTCAAAGTCCGTCAAGGTCCCACAAACTTTATGATAACACAGTTTGTATTAAATGACAACAGGTGAAACATTGGATACAACAGTAAATTGAAACCCCCTAATATTGACATCTGTTTAGCTGTATTTTCCCTGAAAAGAACATTTCTGTAGACTAATTTTATCCAGTCTCGAGTCTGAAAAGCATCCAGGACTGAAGAGAAGCTTCACAGTGATTAAAATAATTCATCAGGTTTTTATTTACTTAAGAAGGTTGACATTTATTTCCTGGACCCAAAGAAAAGGCTACTTTAACATAATCTGTTGCAAGCAATAATCTGTTGCAAGCATCTGTTCAAAGCATTTAATATAACAATGTTGCAAGCAAAATAATATTGATGTGTACTGAGATCCCTATAGAGGAATCGCAGTACACGTAGTTAATGTCAAATAGGTCAAGTCAAATAAATGTAATACACGAAGCCACAGCTACTTTGAGCACCGGTGAACCCATCGGCTATAGCCTATACAGGTGTTGCAGTTAAAACCGTGTCCTTTGCCAAACTAAGAGTTGATGAAACTGAAGCTTTTCAGTTTTAGCTGCATGTAGATCAATGATAATTTTTTTAGAAACTCAAAATCTCAGTGGGGGAGGAGACTGGGGGGGGGCGACAAGGTTTCATGAGGCTGTCGCCCCCCCCCTGTGGCTACGCCACTGCAGGTCATACAGTTAAAGTGTATGTAAACTTGTATGAAAAGTCAAAAAAAAGTAACTCCCATGATCTATTTGACACCAAGTTTGTGTTAACTTGCCGGTAACGCAGTAAAAATTTATCCAGAAAAATATGTTTATTTTGTTACATTTCATGTTCGTCTGTCGGTCTTCTATGCTGTTATGTTTACTTTTAGGTACCTTCAATGGTACTATGTTTAATTAACCTGTTCATTTGTTTAATTAAACTAATAACGCACATATAGTTGCCAAATATGGCACTAACAAGTTTGAGGTCGGCAATTTCGTCTTTAAAAATATGGGTATGTCGGGTTACCGTACACACAATTGTCCTGGAAACAACAGTACCAAAGTACAGAAAGTCGTAAGCAAGAGCTCCTTAGCAAGTATCGCTGACGCCATTATGATTCCAAAATTTCTCACTGTGTCACACAGTGAAATAACTTAACAGCGTCGTTGTATTGTGAACACATAAAAGCATTCAAGTCGCGTTCTTGCACACTTTCTGCAATCGACATAGATATCCTTGAACCACCGCCTCTGCTTTGCATAACAAGTGCACATGAATGAACGATTCGACTTTTATTCAAAGAAATTTCTATGTACAGTCACCAGACTCTATTCAGTAAAAACCCCGTCAAAACGAAAGTAAACAATCCACGTGCATGACACACGGCTACACCATCGTACAGTGTGGCAGGGACACCAACAAGTAACACAACAACTAAAAAAATTTAAAACATTTATAAAATATTCTGATTGAATTTCGTTAAAAGATACTTGTTGGTGAGGTATCACATACTCTAGCAAATTGATAAAAATGTACAATATTACAATATGCAATTTTGAGGGAAATGGGCGAACTGCTGTCGCCCCCCCCCCCCCCGTTGCTACGCCACTGCAGGTCATACAGTTAAAGTGTATGTAAACTTGTATGAAAAGTCAAAAAAAAAGTAACTCCCATGATCTATTTGACACCAAGTTTGTGTTAACTTGCCGGTAACGCAGTAAAAATTTATCCAGACAAATATGTTTATTTTGTAACATTTTATGTTCGTCCGTCGGTCTTCTATGCTGTTATGTTTACTTTTAGGTACCTTCAATGGTACTATGTTTAATTAACCTGTTCATTTGTTTAATTAAACTAATAACGCACATATAGTTGCCAAATATGGCACTAACAAGTTTGAGGTCGGCAATTTCGTCTTTAAAAATATGGGTATGTCGGGTTACCGTACACACAATTGTCCTGGAAACAACAGTACCAAAGTACAGAAAGTCGTACGCAAGAGCTCCTTAGCAAGTATCGCTGACGCCATTATGATTCCAAAATTTCTCACTGTGTCACACAGTGAAATAACTTAACAGCGTCGTTGTATTGTGAACACATAAAAGCATTCAAGTCGCGTTCTTGCACACTTTCTGCAATCGACATAGATATCCTTGAACCACCGCCTCTGCTTTGCATAACAAGTGCACATGAATGTCACCAGACTCTATTCAGTAAAAACCCCGTCAAAACGAAAGTAAACAATCCACGTGAATGACACACGGCTACACCATCGTACAGTGTGGCAGAGACACCAACAAGTAACACAACAACTAAAAAAAATTAAAACATTTATAAAATATTCTGATTGAATTTCGTTAAAAGATACTTGTTGGTGAGGTATCACATACTCTAGCAAATTGATAAAAATGTACAATATTACAATATGCAATTTTGAGGGAAATGGGCGAACTGCTGTCGCCCCCCCCCCCGTTGCTACGCCACTGCAGGTCATACAGTTAAAGTGTATGTAAACTTGTATGAAAAGTCAAAAAAAAAGTAACTCCCATGATCTATTTGACACCAAGTTTGTGTTAACTTGCCGGTAACGCAGTAAAAATTTATCCAGACAAATATGTTTATTTTGTAACATTTCATGTTCGTCTGTCGGTCTTCTATGCTGTTATGTTTACTTTTAGGTACCTTCAATGGTACTATGTTTAATTAACCTGTTCATTTGTTTAATTAATTTAATAACGCACATATAGTTGCCAAATATGGCACTAACAAGTTTGAGGTCGGCAATTTCGTCTTTAAAAATATGGGTATGTCGGGTTACCGTACACACAATTGTCCTGGAAACAACAGTACCAAAGTACAGAAAGTCGTACGCAAGAGCTCCTTAGCAAGTATCGCTGACGCCATTATGATTCCAAAATTTCTCACTGTGTCACACAGTGAAATAACTTAACAGCGTCGTTGTATTGTGAACACATAAAAGCATTCAAGTCGCGTTCTTGCACATTTTCTGCAATCGACATAGATATCCTTGAACCACCGCCTCTGCTTTGCATAACAAGTGCACATGAATGTACGATTCGACTTTTATTCAAAGAAATTTCTATGTACAGTCACCAGACTCTATTCAGTAAAAACCCCGTCAAAACGAAAGTAAACAATCCACGTGCATGACACACGGCTACACCATCGTACAGTGTGGCAGGGACACCAACAAGTAACACAACAACTAAAAAAATTTAAAACATTTATAAAATATTCTGATTGAATTTCGTTAAAAGATACTTGTTGGTGAGGTATCACATACTCTAGCAAATTGATAAAAATGTACAATATTACAATATGCAATTTTGAGGGAAATGGGCGAACTGCATAAATAATTTCACTTGATCATATTCATAATACACAAACCGACAATTTTCATTTTCAGACCCACAACGAGAAATGTTGTTAACACTGGGCTTATTGTGAGGAGTTGTGCTGGGAATCCATGATGATGTTACTTTTAAAGCCCCAGAGAGAAAAATGCAAACCATAAAAACAAACAACCTAGTTGACATACATAGGTCTACACTCACAATATACATGTACACACACTAAAGAAACAACAAGAAAATACCCGGGAACAAAATGAAATAAGACACAATTTTACACGATAAAATAAATATGACTGCAATAATTCCTCCCTCAGTTTTGAAAGAAAAGATTCACAACCTTCCATAGTTAAAACTTTTTCTAATTTTAACACGGTGACTTCGGAGAACATCAATGAGGCAATTGAACAGTTCTCCAAGACTGCGAGGACCGCAGCCTGTGATGTGATGTCTGCCCAAACCTGATGTTTTCTTTCGCTCGTACCCCCGCCCTGCAAACAGGGCGGAGGGGGGGTACGAGCGAATGTTTTTCTCAGCTACCTCACGTGACAGGCACAACCTCGTATGTCACATGTCATCCACCTCATCCAGAAAACGACAAAACCACGGTCATCTTTGTGGCTTCCAAAACTGCAACCCGTCATTCCCAACAGCATATCAGCTGGCAAAACACAAGAAAACTGAAGGTCACCAGTGCAAAAGATGAAGACCGACAACTTCACGCCGTCACTGAACTAGACACACATGTACATGGTGTTCAAGTACATGTACTGTATGCAAGTGCATGTACATGTACATGTTCAGTTTTTTATTAATCGAAATTAGGGGTGGGTGGGTGGGTCAAAATAATTTGGAAAAAAAGTCGAAATTTTAAAACATTGACAATTCTGAATGGCCCCTTAAATACATATTATTCATGGGCGTCGCGAGTGGTGGGGGGGGGGGGGGCTTGCCCCTGGAAAAGCAGCACACACAAAAGGAGAAAAATGGAGGAAATGAAAGAAAAAGAGGCGCAAGGTCGCATTGCTGATATGAAGCCAGCAGTGCTGCTGTGGAAACATCTGTGAGTTACAGTTAAAACTGTGTCATTCGCCAACGATAAATGTCATCTTCGCAACATCACCTAGTATGAGCACGAGGTTGTTTGTATTTCGCTGGCTTCACCTTTAATGCATGCGTTAACCATGCCATCTTTTGTGCATGTGAGGTCAACGCCGTAAAACTAATTAAAAAACATGAGAAATTATTTTAAAAAAAGGTACGTTAAAACAAATTCAATCTTTAGGTAGTTGCTTGGAATGACGGGATGAATTCTGTTGGGGTTAAAGGGCTCCGAATTGGAGTTCCATTAATGACGAAAGCAGTGTGGTGTCATTCAAGGCATAATACATTTCATACATCATTAAAGTGAGTTTGTTTGTTGGCGTGTGTGTTTGTTTGTTTGTTTTAAACTTTTCCCGAGCATTGAAATTTGCATAAAACACAAAATATTATTTCGATTTTTGTAAGCCCTTTAAACCCACCTCTCAAATGCAACCAAATAAAATCACTGCCAGACCAAAGAAGACTGAATTTGGGATTACACACTGTAATAACAGCTAGGGCAATCTTGTCTCGGAGTGACTGTAGGGTTTTGAATTCGGTATCGCAGTACAGCCGCTGGTACAAGGGGGTTAGTGAAATGCAGATTGAACAAATCGTTTCTACAGGTGTAGAAAGCGACACAGGTCTGTCTAGTGTCTACCACTTGAGGGACACGCCTGTGACTTTGACTTGGTGTCTTTCTCTTGAACTACTGCTACGTCTTCTCTATCGAAAGCAGTCTAACTCAGTAGAGTTCTCCTGTAGCGGGGCAGATATCTATATATATAAGAGAGAAGTTTACTCGGCCTGCGAGACGATGTTTGCTCATGAAAGGATCCGAGACCGCGGGCTCACGCGGCGCCCAAATCGCTCCACGTCCGTGGAAAAATGCGGAGGGTGTCTTCCGCCGGGTCGGACGCTTCGGGTCGTCCTTATTTTCCCGTACGTGCTCATGAAAGGATCCGAGACCGCGGGCTCACGCGGCGCCAAAATCGCTCCACGTCCGTGGAAAAATGCGGAGGGTGTCTTCCGCCGGGTCGGACGCTTCGGGTCGTCCTTATTTTCCCGTACGGACCGGCGATCCGTTTCGTCGATTTTTCGTGACTGCATTTTGCACAGGAATTTGCCGTCGTGTGCGCTCTCACGTTGACTGCCTGGCCGCCCCCTGTGCTGGCTTTTCTGCGTGTCTAGACTGTGCGAGGTCAGCGAGGTCAACGTAGGGGTTTCGTTTACGTGTTCTACTCGGCCGTACTGCAAAAGCGTTCACCAAACGTTAGCATGGGGTGACCTTGGCAAAATATTTTTTCTCCATGGTGCGTGGCCACCAAGTGTTCCAATCTTTCCTGTGCTTTGCTTGCCGCCCCTGCGCCGAGTACAACGAATACTCAGAAGGACTACACATTAGTATGCCTTGCGCGGTCTGACCAATCGAAAGTCTACACTGCGTAGTATTTCCCGGCTATGCGTAAAACTGTCGATGGCAACGCGTACTGCAACCTGCTCCACACCCTGGAAACGAGGTTGGGTCTACAATGCTCGCTATTTGAAGCGCAAGCATGTGACGTCGCGTGATAGAGTGCTGTTGCTTCCATAATGTGTTTACAGCTCGATCCATGCTTCCACCACCAAGGCTGAGCGCTGTGAGTTCGCTGCCCGCCACGTATAATTCAGTGTCGTGTTATAATTTCGGGGGCCTGTTTGGGGTCAACGAAGGATCGATGCATTCACACAAAAAATCGACGAAAAAGTGTTCGACCCGGCGGAAGACACCCACATTTTTCTACGGACGTGGAGCCATTTTGGTGTCGCGGGAGACCGCGGTCTCGGATCCATTCAGGAGCAAACATTTCTCGGAGGCCGAGTAAAACTTGCTCTTATATAGATGGTTGAACCAACTTCAATAAAAGTTAAATCGACTTTTTCCTCGCAGACGGTCTCGCAAATTGTAAGAAGTTCAAGTTTACATTTGTTGGTCCAATACTGAAACTTAATTATGACCTTCCTCCATGATTCAGACCGTTTGTAATTTTATGGTAACACTCAACATTTTCATTTCAAATGACACCTTTACGTTTTATTGCATTAATATTTATTGTCAAAACTGTACAATCAGCCTTCGCCTGTGTACTACGGTAACCTTTTCACTGCGTTTTCCAAATGCGACTGCCTCACAAAATGCCAATTTAACAGACCAACGGGAACATTTACAGACAGTTGCCATGGTACATAATTATCATGTGCGTAAATCGACGGGGGACAGGGGACCCCCCCCCCCCCATTTTAAAGCGGGAGACATTGTTTGGTTTCCCCCCACACACTTTTTCTTCCCCGAATAAAAATTGTAGCCTACAACAATGATTCTATTGCTCAGAATGTTATGTAGCTGATTCAATTGCTCCAAACTCAAAACTTTAAAAGATGATCTTTTGCTGCAATTGGTTTTAGTGGTCAGAAATTGCCTCAGATCACACCACAGAAATTGCTTTTCTATAACTGCATGTCTCCTCAACTATATCCCCCATTTACATTTAACTCCCCACATTTTTATCCCCAACACTACGCCCTACCCGATCTATGATCGGGTAAATCAGCTTGTGGGAAATATTTGGGGAATTGTGCCTTTGATGATACAAGCATGGCATTTTGGCACACAGTCACAGTACGTGTTAAGAAACATATCTGGCTATAGGGCCATCGCAGATTTGTCCGTTGAAAAAATATTGGTAGATTGAACAAGCAACTTTCAAAATTTTCAAAATGGCTGCCATTGCTTGTTATTCTACTATATTTTTTTCAAAGGACAAATCTTTAGGCCTATCATCAAATGATAAATCCCATCACCTAACTGCCGTACTGCTGACAAGAGAAAGGAATTCATAATTTCTATTCGAACAGAATGTATACGCATTGATCACTTCGCGTTTAGACTATTGTTTCGTTTGTCAGACCGTGAGATTGCTAACTGCACAAAGTCCAAAATGTTGCGCAATACGAATTGTATATGTGTTAATTTTCCCTCGTGTATTTTCTTGCAACTGTGAATAATGATGTGTGACTGTGGTTCTTAACGTGTGAATTGAAGGTTTTCATTTATATTTGATAACATTATTTATCGATATTTGAGACGACAGCTGGCCCGGCCTAATCATGTAAGTTTTTTTTTTATTGAGATATATTAATAGATGTATCTATTGTTTTCGTTCTATTGTTAAGCGCTTTGATGAATGTTCGATTCACATTGCGCTTTATAAATGCTGTCTGGTAATTAGGTTTTCCCGGCGCATTTTTATCAAAAAATCGTTCAATTTAACAAGAGGCCCATTCAAATTCGTTCTAAAGCGAATGCTTCCTATACAGTTTGAGTCAAAAAAAGCGGAACCCAAACCCCCAAAAATATATTTCATATTTAAAAAAAAATAGTAGCACCAAAAATAATAATGACTAGCCAGCCCATTTCATAAGCTACTTTAAATGAAAAAAATACTGAAATTGCTCGATCGTTCAAAGAATATCACCATTTAAACACAATGACCCTAAAACCTCTTTCGTCCAAAACTGCAACTTCAAGAATCGTCGTCACAATTGTCTTCAAACACCACCAGCGATAAAGCTTCAATTTAAAAGTTAAAAATATTAAACAAAGTCCGTTTGAAGGCACGTCTTCCAAAAAGAAAGTGGATTTTATAAAACATATTGTTTGCCTAACCAGGGTTGTTAATAAAGATACTGTGTACTATAGTTGTTGACGGTTGTTGAAACAAGTATTCTGTGTCATTTTCTTTGTTGTTCCAAACAGTCAGAATACACAATAGATTGGTTTTTTTTGGGACGAAACAGGTTTTAGGGTTATTTCTATAATGGTGATATTCTTTGAACGGATTGAGCAAGTTCAGTAATTTTTTCATCAAAAAGTAGCTTTCCAGTCATTATTATTTTTGGTGCTACATATTTTTTTTAAATATGAAATATATTTTTGGGGTTTGGGTTCCACTCCTTTTGACTCAACCTGTATGAATCAAAAAGAGTCGTTCGATTTCGTTATTTGAGAAGTCTTTCGATAAATACGTTCATTCAAATCCAAATAGTCGTTTCGGGGAGTCATTGACATGTGCTGTCGAACATAACGCCAATGTTTCTCACTGTGTGGGATGGTTTAATTGCGGTGTCGTTGATGCAAAGGGTCAGATGGTTTGAATGTTTCTGATGTTGAAAAGATGAGGCAATAAAAAAACCACTGTTTTATCATTGTTAATGTCATCCAGTATTGGGTATCCGGGCTGATACACGGTTAATGCTTGGGGGTCAATGGCTGATCCTTGGCTCGAGAAGGAAGGATGCTCACGTCAGGGTCAGCCCTAGCAACACTCGGAGTTCGTCTGTCCTGAAAGGACGAAAGCAACCATTAGTTTTAAGGGTCGCTCCCGGACACACCAAACTTCTGTTGAAACCGACGCAAAATTATGCCGTGGTCGAATGTGTCGAATGCAGCTGATTAATAAAGAATACAGCTTTGTTACGATTGATGGAGTTCAGTGTATGATTTTGTACGGAGAGAAGTGCTGTCTCTGATTATTCTCCCAAAAATCTCGGTGACTGTAAAATATGTAATGTAACGATTAAATGATACAAGAAAAATGAAAAGGGCAAAGGAAATTTGTTTTTCAATGTTGATCTTTCTACTTAAAACGTTTGATGCAAGGCGCATCTTTACGTTGACTAGTTCTTGACGTGCAAGACATCGGGACATGTATGTTTGGCAATGGTTGTACCATCGGGAACCGCTCTCAAGGGTAATTTCTCAAATGTTTTCTTGGGCCACTTCCATGCGACGATCACAATTTCACTCATTTAGGTTCATTGCGTATGTATGTCTGTCTGAACACTTATTTAAAGGGCCCATGCTCAGAGTTGTAATGACTCGACTCGAGTCCGACTCGAGTCACACTTTTTGGCGACTCGACTCGACTCGAGTCCCGACGGGTAAATGACTCGACTCGACTCGAGTCACTGCGAGCAAATGACTCGACTCGACTCGAGTCCCTCATCACAATGACTCGACTCGACTCGATGAAGGCTAATAAGACTCGAGTCCCTTTTCGGCAAATTTGGTCCGACACCCCCTCCCCTTCTTGAATATGTTCTGGCGTCGCCCCTGTGGCCGGGAAACCTATAATAAACGGTTTGTTTCTTTTTTTTATTATCTCAGTATGGGTTAGTGTTTGATGCAGGATCGTCCCATTCTTCAATGGCCGTCTACCAGTGGCCAGGCGATACGGTCAACGGAACGGGTGTGCTATCAGAGGCGGCGTTTTACGACGAGTGTGGTGAATTGGGCAAGTCTGAAGTTTCATTTCCCTTCAAAAACTTCTTTTAGCGTCAACACAAACATAATGTTGCAATGGTGCTACAAGACAGTATCAAAACCTTTCACTATAATTATATGAATTGAAGCTGAACGGTCGATTTTTTTTTCATGTGGAAAACAGGCATCTCTTCCTATGCTGACAACCCGACCGAGCTGCAACCCGGCTTGAAGAAATGTCTGGACTCGGCTACGGACGTGGTGCCGGCGATCAGCGTCGAAGATACCCCCGTCTATCTGGCTGCCACCGCTGGCATGAGGCTGCTGCAGTAAGTGGGACCCGGTGTTTTCTCTTTTCTGTTTGACGTGTTGCCCAGGTTTTGTTTCCGAATGTTAAGATGTAAAAACTTGAGGTGTGCAACTAGTTGAGTGACGTCGGCCTCATAGCCTGAAGAATCAAATTCAAGGTCTGTGAATAATTCTACAGGTTTTGGGTTCGAATCCAGCCTGAGGGATTTTGATGCATGTATCATTTGGCAAGACAATAGCTGCTAATTGCTTCTCCCCATCCAGAAGTAAAAGGGTGCCTGTGGGGACAGAGATGCTGACTGTGATATGTATTTAGCTGCTTTGTGCTGAACTGGCAGCATTGAGCTACTCCGCTGGTATAGGCTTAGTTCTCAGATTTTTTTCCCATTCGATTATAGTGAGACTGACCCTGACAAGAGTGACGCCGTCTTCGCCGCGGTCAGAGAGACTCTGCGTGAATCCCCATTCTCCTTCGAGGATGAGGAGAAGCAAGCCAACATACTGTCCGGGGACAGAGAAGGGTACTCCTCCTGGATCACCGCTAACTACCTCGACCAACACCTCGGAGTGGTAGGTGCCGTTCAGTTTGGATTTATAGAGGGCATTCATAGAGCGCCCTCACCGACCGCGTGGACAGGTTTTGCTATTTGACTTCAGAGACAATGATGCATAATGAACAAACCTCCGAGTGCAAGTTTATGTTTTGGTGAGATTTTGTTTAATCGGGAGGACTCAACAGAAAATAAAACCGCGCTTGATTTAAATTTTCTGGTTTCCCCCACTCTTAAACAGACCCCAGTGTTGGACTCGATTGCCGAAGCCCTCTGGGGCACACCCATCCCCCGTCGCCCCACCCTAGGGGCGTTGGACCTTGGTGGGGCTTCTACCCAGATCACCTTCGTGCCCAAGGACCCCAGCACCGTGCCCGATGAGTACAAAGCCAAGCTGCGCCTGTACGGGACAGACTACGAGCTGTACACCCACAGCTTCCTGTGCTACGGTGCCAACGAAGCCAGGCGACGACTGGAAGCAAACTTGATCAAGGTGAGACTACAGTTTGTAGGCGAGTCATTATTGTCGGACTATCATAAATCCGGGAAAAAGCACGGTGGAAGGTGGGTACCTATGGAAGGCCAAGAAAGCACAGCTTTAGTTAGTTAACTGCTTCGATATGCTAGGCATACCTATTATTTCGACAAGCTTGTTCTGTACTTTTCCAGGATTCCAATTTCTCCTCGCCGACCGAAAACCCCTGCGCTGCGAGGAATCACACGTACACGGTGGACGGTGAGTACCTGTGGAAGGCCCCATGTAGCACCGGACCACAGGCCCTGGCAGGCTGGGGGTCCGAAGTCACCCCAGCCCCGGATGCAAGAGACAAACGAGACACGATGGATACCATGGAGTACGAAATCAAAGGAACCGGAGACGGGGCCAAGTGCCAAGAGGAGACGTCGAAGCTCTTTGACGTTGATGCGCCGTGCCCTAAACCGCCGTGTTCCTTCAATGGGATTCACTCTCCTGAACCGTACGGTTCGTACAAGGTCAGTGGCCTATGGTTTAAGAAGCTGTTTACTTGAACATGAAAAATGTTCGTCTGATTTCTTGCCGTAATCATTTCCCAAGATTGTTGAAACGATGCAGTGTTTCCTTGCTGTAATGCCGCGATTAACACATATCCATTAAAACTTGGAAAGTTGAAGTGGATTTCAAATTGGTGTCTTCATATCAGCAGCACGATAACTGTCAAAGGTGAAACAACCAAGACAACTGGTAACCTGCGAGAACACAGTGTGATTTTCTTTCTCGCTTTTGGGGAGTTGTTTCTCGACGTAATCACTATTAATGAAGAACAATAATTATTGATATCGTTTGCCATACCATTTCTCTCCGGCAGGCTCTGAGCGCTTACGCGTACACCATGGAGGGGATCGGTGGATCGGTAGACGCATCTAAGAGTGACCTGTTGGCGGCAAGAGATGCCTACTGCGCCAAGACTTACGAAGAGGTAGGATGATGTCATTACAGAAATGAAACCAGGAAGAAACATCGCAGCTTATAAGCGATCGTGTTAAATCCGATTTCCTGTTGTATATAGTGGTTAAGTTTAACAAACGTCGAAACATAAAATCATATCTTGGTAGAAACAGTTTCAAGATGTATTTCAGACACTTCGTATTTCCGTCTTTCCAAATTGACGGCAGTAACTTTTTAAAACCGTTTCAGCTTGAAGCTCTGCCGGATAAGATGAAATTCAAGATTACCTACTGCTTCCAGGCCACGTATGTCGCTGCTCTACTTGACGCCTACGGGTTCAAAGACAGTAACTGGAAGCTGGAGTTTAACACCAAGGTCAGTGTATTTTGTGTATGACCGGTGTAGTCTAACACCAAGGTCGGTGTATTATGTGTCTGACCGGTGGAGTTTAACAACAAGGTCAGTGTTTACTGTGTATGATCTGTGGAGTTCAATACCAAAGTCAGTGTAATGGCAGCACAGTTGGTGTAGCTCTTTGGCTCCTCATTAGACATTAATGAGGGTTTTGACATGTTTGGGGTCAGAAGTCGCCGGATCAAAATTGACAAGGCTTTCGACGGAAGCCTCAGGTTCAAGAAGATTTATTGTCGCAATAGCTCCATGATGAAAACTGTGAATAAACCATACGAGTAATCAATACTAACAACAATATAACAATTCACATAGGTATGTACAATTGACATATATAGATGTACAATTGACATGGAGATATTCGTGAATTGTTTTCGTCTTGCTGAAAGAACACGGACCCTTTTTCATTCAGCCTGAGGCGGCCCAAGCGCCATATAGGCCTATACCACTGATACATGTAACACAATTTCTTTTCCCAACTTTTTTTCCAACAGATCAGTGGCGTCACTTTGGGTTGGGCTCTGGGATACATGCTTGACCTGACCAACCGTATCCCCGTGGAGGCCTCCTGCATCGGTCTGTCTCCTGGAGTCTTCGGCGCTCTGCTGGCTATCTTCATCATTTGCTTGATTGTCGGGGTGGTTATGGTCGTTCTCGGCTGCCGTGAAAAGAAGACGCGCAAGGCAGACGGGAAGGGCGCCCCTATCTGATCTGCTCCTTATCCTTTATGTTCCCATATTTTGTTTGCGTTCAAGTTGTTGTAGGCCTACGTTTTAGCGTTTAGACTAGCGATATTGCCGCGGTATCGGGAGGGGCTACCCTTACAGTCTCAGCAGGTGGTCGTTTCTCCTTCCTCGAAAAGAAAAAATGACGATGATTGAGAAAAAAATGTCGAAACTTGACACCACTTTTCAGCAAATCACCCGAGGTACTTTTTGGTTTGGATGGAGAGTGAGAGATGATTTTGAACGGGAAAATCCTCCTATGGCCGGGCCTACATCTGTATTTTCTTAATTTAGAATTCTCAGAAGGTGAAATAAACACACCTTGTTACAATTCTTTAGATATAGATCCCTTTTGTGTCAAGACGGATTACTTAATTGCTGCAATTATTCTTATAGAACAGTATTACAATTTGCACAACTTTTTTATCTGAACAAAATTAGAAATAGGTTTGAAGTGTGTTTTAAACCGAGCACTCCACATTATTGGAACGGTCGTGTGTATTTTATAATTATATAAATATTCATGCCACTTTCACAAATTCATTTCAATATTTGTAGATTAGGTACTACTGGATTCTACTTGAAGCAACAATATACTTTGTTCACGAATAACAATAAAAATGAAATTGAGTCTCCACTAGAATGTTCATGCATGTATTTTGTACTTTCAGGCTCGAAATAAAAGGACGATCTGTTTCTAACTTGATAAGACATTTTGGAGCAGTGAGAAATTGTTTTAAGGAATTGAAATCTGATATTTACATGTCCTCTGACCTTAGCCAGAAGCGCTGGCCAAAATAATTTTCGAGATTTGTTTTCAAAGAAATCTTCAGTTACAGTAAATATACCGTCAATGGAACGGACCCCCGACAACTGTGTTCGAGTGCAAATATTGCATGGTGTCAGGTAGCTGGCCGGGGTTGTATGACCCAAACGCACTTGAATTCAAGGCCATTTTTCACCCGCACATCGGAAGGCGGCTTGATCTAAAACTATAGACCCAGGGCGCCCTCTGTTACCAATCATGTGAAAAATTATCGTCTGATGATTCGAGATCATCTGAAAAAGGAAAACCACACGCGCCAGCGGTTGGTATTCGCTGATTTTTTTCAAACTGAAAACTTGTTCAAGTACCAAAAAGTTACTCTTCTTATAAAAAAACACACAAATGAAAATAAATATCTAACTATTTTGTGACATGTTGAAATAAAACTTACAGGACGGCACAGTGTTTTTATGCAAACATGTATTACATAAATTACTATGAAAACAAATAAATTCTGAAGTTGACTTTCAATTCTGGCAAGAAATGAAGCCACGAGATGAAGAAGTGACATTTCTTGTTCCCATTTAAAATCTTCTTTCGGTAAAACTGCTCACTTATATAAACTAATGAATTTAAACAACAGATTATTATTTCTTTGTTGGAGAAGTGGATGACTGCTGAACAATACCTTTTATTAAACTATTTTTTGGAAAAATGGAAGACTGGATTTTCTTAAGGCTCAATCATCTTGACCCTCAATACATTCAGCCTTCTATCTCAGACGAATGGTTAATTCAAACTGGAGGATTTCAGTTCATTCTGGATATCTGTTACTTTATTTATGCGCACAACAGAATTCAAATCTAGTTTTTATGAAGATCTGATACTAGAGGCCACACAAGGCCTTTCATCAGAAGGGGACCTGTAAGTAACTGTAACAAACTTGGCAAAGTTCAGGAACGAGGGTGATCCCGCCCAACGGCACCCCTCTACCTTCTAGACTGCATGTTGTATATCCTTCAATGTCCTGATAAGCTCCTCATTGGCAACCTTGTGGGTGAATTCTTGAGGTGCTAGTGACGCTCCCATCGTTACCCTGTTGTTCCTGTGAACCATCTGTGAGTCCTGAGCGCCTCGTCCCGAGCAGTGGAACTCACGAGCGCCGGAGCCAGTCAGAATACGATCCAGGTTCCTGGCATTGATTCCTCCACCTCAAAAAGAGAGAATAAACAATCTGAAGTTATTATTATTATTATTCTGGTTTATCAAAAATTTGAAACAGGCAGCCAGAAGGCTGACATTGCACAATTACATGGAGCGGAAAGGATTAATTCAAACAATTAAATCATACATTAATAATATTGACAAGTACACCTTTAAAGTAACATTAGACACACAGGTGAATGAGCTAAAACATTTTGACCCATTATTTAAAAACAAACAATAGCAGACCAACAACTGAAAATGGACAAACACACAAACAACAGACCATGGGACAGACAACTAGATAACAATGAATAGAAAACAACCGACAAACAGGCAGAAACAGACAAACAAACTGACCGACTGACCAATAGATAGACTGAGATAGACAAGCCGGTCGACTGACCGAGGCAAACAAGGACACAGCCCGCCTGACAACCAGACACAGGCAGAAGTGAGTTTTGTTCTTTCAAGCAATACCCATTTTTTTTAACTCTTTGCGAAGGCGAGACAAAAGTGGCATACACTAGAGATAACAAGCCAAGGGTACATTAGTTTTAATGTCATAACATTTTCATTTATCTGTTTAAGAACATGAATTTCAAACTGAAAGAGTTTATTTCTCTGTGCAAGCTTAAGATAAAACAGCCTGCAAAAAAACACAAAAAACGGTGCAATACAAAAGGTCCAGCAATGACACTTAGATCATAAATTTGTGAAGCTATTTTTTTCTGAAGCAAGCATCAATGACAAACATCATTAACAAGCGATGGACAAGTTTAAAGCCAAACTTGAACAAGAGCGCAAATCACAAGGGATCATGGGGAGGGTTAGTTATGGCATCATTAAAAGTTCACACACAAATCAATTATAGTACAACTTAGCTTGTTAAAAGTTCACACACAAATCATTTATAGTACAACTTAGCTGGTTAAAAGTTCACACACAAATCATTTATAGTACAACTTAGCTGGTTAAAAGTTCACACAAAAATCAATTATAGTACAACTTAGCTGCACCTACCTGGCATTACAATGATCCTGTTGTTGGCTATTTGGATCAGTTCTTTGACCAGCGGAAGGCCCTCCAGGGCGGACGACTCCTGGCCGCTGGTCAGAACTCTCTCAAAGCCGAGCGAGATCAGGATTTCCAGAGATGTGTGGGCATCACTGCACATGTCAAAGGCTGCAAGTAAACGAGGGGGAAGGGGAGGGGGGTAAGGGACAGGGGGTGGGGAGAATAAGGTGATTGTCATTAGTCACTAAAAGTGCCCCAAACTGACGTACCTATCCTTCCCTTTTCTATCCATTTCAGTGTAATGAATCCACCTACCTCTATGGAACGTTACAGGTAAAGGTCGACTCAGCTCTGAAAAATGCAGACAAAAACAAGACAAATTAATTAAATGCTGAAACTTTTAGTTTAATGACCGTAAAGGCTCATCAGTTAAAATTCTTAACAAATGCCCTTACAGCTATCTTAGAAGTATACAGGAAGGAAGTTTGCAAAATTCTTACCAACAAATTCTTTACAAACTTCTGTGTCAACAGACCCTGAGCTGAAGAAAAACAAAAAAGCAAAACAAGAACTTAATGGAATCAATTGGATATCAGAATGAAGCTAACACAGTGTTATTTGAAATGTTAACATTCACATTTTGAAAGTAAAAGAGACAACTCTTTGATTTTTTGGAGGCAGCATATTAAAAGCATGGCAGTACACAATACCCCTCCCAAACTCCCTTGGATTCCTGTGTCCCCCCCCCCCCCAACAAAAAATGGGCACAATTGCAGAATACCCCGCCACTCGATCTATCCACCTCGTAGCCGGCTACGAGGTCACGGTTGGTTGACCTCAATAAACATTCTCAGCGCTACTTGTATGTACTATGCGTCATGCTCCATTGCACTCCCACTTCGTAACCGCGTAGCCGCCAACAGGGTAGTTGGTTTGGACTTAGAATTTTTTTCAGCAACTCCCATTCCTTTTGTGTTGCTTCGTTCTCAAATAATGGACCCCCACTCAGTATCCGCGTAGCTGGCATGGACTTGAATTGTTTCTTTTCCAGTGATTCCAACCTCGCAGCCAGATAATTTAGGGGTGTATTTCCGAGTGGCGGGGTATTCTGCAATTACTCCAAAAAATGGAACTGATTTTCCTTCTGTACCTTGTGAGAGCGCCAAACACAATGCCGTCAGCGCCGTTCTCTTTGCAGAGTTGAATGTCTTCTCTCATGACCTCTAGCTCTTCAGGTTCATACAGGAAGTCTCCCGCTCGCGGACGGATCAGAATGAATACGGGCAACTTGGTCACGGCCTTCACTATTCGTAGCAACCCTGGAGTTTCATTGGAAATTGAAACGCAACAAGTTCAGTTCAGTAAAAATTAAGACTTGTAAGTTTTTCAGGTTGTTATTTTTAATTTCCTTTTCGGAAAGAATGTTGCAAGCAACCTGACACCACTTCAGCTGTTGTGTACAAAGTCTATGGAGAGTCAAGAAAATTGTCCAAGTATTTCTTAACAATATTGGAAATGTTTCTCAGTCCCACATTCATGTCTTATCATTTTTGCAATGACTGACCTTCATTGAGATGATATATGAAGTGCGTCAGATTGCAACATTCTTTCCGAATTTGCTCATAATTTGGACTCACCAAGACTTGGTGTGGTGCCTCCTTCAGACAGACCTGCACATAGTTCAATTCTTGTTGCTCCTGCAAAATATTTTTGCGGTATTTATTTAGTGTACAAACACAAGCAGGGTGTCGGTAAATCTCTACTTGTCGCGCTTGTTTTCAGTACTTCCTTTATTATCGCTAAAAGTAAACTAAGTACAAACTTTATTATTTCTAAACTCACCGCCCCTTTCTGCAGCAGTTGCAGACCTCACTGAATCAACACACACCTCCATGAATTGTTTCCTACCCGAGTGAGCTCAAAACGAGGAATTTCCAAGCAGTTTCCAGGCTCACAAATTTCCGAGTGACATTGAATGAAATGGGTCCACATGGTCTGAAGTCTGGTGCGTGTTTATTGTCAATGTTGCCTTATTTGCATGTTGTTCGGATGACGCGGTAACTGGCAAGCTGAGGTACCAGACATACGTTGGACGGTTTTAGACTGGTCTTCAGCCTTATTGATGCTGTTGGAACTTCGAAGTTTTCACAGGACTACCCCCCCCCCCAACCCCACACACACCCAACCAAAAGCAGTTTTCTGTTATTTTGGTTGATGATAATTAACAAAAGTCCTGTACGCACTTGAGAATCAGTACATTGTGCATTTTTAGCTGTTTTGATTTGGTGCCGTAAAGCAAAAATAGGCCTATCTCCAAAAAGAGAGAAAATGACCACATAAGGTTTTTTTGGCAACTTTTGATTCAGTGACATGGGATCAAATTGATTTTAATAATAAATTTGCCGACACTGCACGTACGGTATGTTGCGCGGAATTTCACCTGAAAATCAAGGATTATTGAAGGGGGGGGGGGGGTGTACCATCTGACTAATCATGGGGGCGCTCAAAGCGGACTGAAGTGGACACTAATGGACGGTAGGTGGCGCTATTCTTGTTGGCATTTTTGCATAGCGCGCGTTCAGCATGTATGCCAAGAAAATAATAACAAAAACAGGTGTGTTTCAAGCCATTTCTTTTAATACAAAATATACTCAGATTCCCCAGAAAAGAAGAGTTCACGTCAATTGAATAAACTTTCATCATTGAAATTATTACATTGTTGCGATCAATAACATTCACAATTTCCATAGCCTCCTCAACCGTCAAACCAAAACATATACCAATAACATAGTTCATGAACATTTTCTTAAACAAAAAATAGATGAAATTTCATACAAGTTATTTACAAATAAATTATTTACTCTTTAGAATATATCTTGATTTGCGATACAAAAATACAAGTCAAGGGTTGAATGTTATTTTAAAGTTATATAAATGGCTTTTTGAGGCCATCATACGAGGGACACAGGTAAAGGGACGTTATCTGTCACAAAGTACGGTGTCTCGCCATCGTCCGGGAACCAAAATTGGGTATCGGGCAAGGTCTGTTGCTGCTTGCGATGGCGTTTCTTTTTCTTTGCTCGTTGCGTCTCCAAGGATGGCTCGGTTGTGACGTCAGGGGGCGGAGTTACCACTATGGTGGGCGGTATGGGTGCAGGCCTGTTCATGTTGACGTCCAGTGGTAGTTCATTTCCCAATAATGAAGAGTTTTCTGTAAAAAAGGAACATTTTCTGGATGCAGTGTAACATTCTCGACTCGTTTGTTACCTGTTACATAATACAGGGTGACGTGTCTTTAAAAAAAAACCGAACCCATCAAAGCGCCGGCTCTTTTCTTACAGTTTTAAAAAGATAAATCGCAAATATCTATGCATAATTATACAGAGAGCATTAGAAATAGTCCATTAGCTTTTCAACAACGAAACAAATCTGTTCAATGGGGAAAATGTTTATTGAGTTAGTGGGCAATTGAAAACAAGTACGGCTTTTTAATTTTGCTCACGGCCAGTGATATTTTGACTGCGAACACGGGCCGAAACTCGCATTTGTGAAAAAGGTTACCAAGTAGAGGGCAGAGACAGAGCAGCAAAGTAAACATCTCAGAAGTTAACCTAGCAGTTCTTTTCAGGACTACCATTGCTTCCAAAATGATGAAAGACCATTGTTGCAAAAAAATGAACAAAATAAAGAAAGAAAGCAAAACTAACCTCGTGCATCCCAAAACCATTACATTCCTAAACAAAATAGACAACTGAGACCGTGAACTTATTTTGAATTGGCTATAACTAGAACTCAATAAATATTTAGCCGATTGGATTTTTTTTTATTGTTGAAAGGCCAATGGGCAATACTCTCTAAGTAAGTATAGATATTTGCTATGTATTTTTTAAACGCTGTGAAAAAGAGGACGCTAGGGTTCGTTGTTTTAAAGACACCCTGTATAATTATATTGCAACTGGTTTGGTCTGGGTTCTGGTCTGGTCTGGATTAATCTTGTCTAGTCTGGTCTGGTCTCCATTCTCTCAATCAATAGTTTTTGGCTCTAAATTAGATTTTTAGTAGTATTTGCTCAATGTATGAGGGTAATACACAAATTTGCATAATTATAACATTTGCATAATTTAAACTCACCTTTTAATTTGATAGAAGAAATACTGCTATTTCTTTGATGATTTGGTCTGGAATTCTCTTGCCTATATGAAAAAAATAATGACAACAGCAATTAAATCTATCTAGCGTTGCACATGTATATGTTTGGTTGCTGATGAGCTGTTTTAATAGGGTTCAATACATGATAACTTTTACGAAAGCAGAAAACTGAAAAGGGAACTCACGTGTCACCCGATTCGACTTTGTCGTCTTCTTTCTTTGCTTTTGAGGTCAACATTTTGAACCCCTTCCTCTTCACCCGGCAGTGGACAAATATTGCCAGGGGGATGAGAGTTATCAGTCCAAACACTACCACCAAGATGGGCGTCGTGCCGGGGTTTTGATTTCGCGAATCATTGCCTCCGTTATTAGGGGGTCTATTTGGATGTGGCGTTGAGCTTGAGTCGACAGTTTGTGTCGCGTGACCATGTCCGTCAATTGTTGCCGTTGTGCCAGGCGTAGGTATGATTGTCGACTGTCTAGGCACTGGTTCCGTAGGGTTGTCTGTGGTCCCAACTCCTGTTGTAGGAACTTTGTCGACTGTCGACCGTTGTGTCGATTCTGTGGAAGGAAATTCCGACGACGTGCCCGAGGCTGTCGACACAGTGGCGGTATTTGACGTGTTTGCGTCACCTGTGTTGGTAGCGTCGTTTGGCGTGACAAAGTCCGTTGTCGGATCGCTTTGGTGTCGAGTAGTAAGACTGCCGGGATTGTTGACTTCTTGGTCCGTTATTGTCGCCGCGGTTGGTTGTGTTGTGACTGTCATAGTGTCTTCTGCTATTGGTGAGCTTGTCTTTTCGATCACTGCCGTGCTGACGCCTGGTGAATGAGTTGTGTCGAACCCTGTTGTGAAATCCGACGGTGTTGTGTTTTGCGATTTCGTTGCAGATGTTGAAGAATCTGCGCTGTGTGTGTCGCTTGTCGTGCCTTGTGTTGTGAATGCCTGCGACTCGGACGTCATTGTCGAACTTGTCGACTCAGTAGCGAGAATGGAGGAATATTCCCTCTGTTTCTCTGTAGCTTCAGTTACCGCTTGTTGTACCGTTGTCGTCCTCATTTCGGTGCAGTTGGCGCCCGTGAAGGGGGTGACGCAGTCGCACACATGGTGGGCCAGTCTGATTTCCGACGCTGATACCGATCGGCACGTTGAGTGACTTGGACACGCCGGGGCCGGACTCTCATCACATGCAGAACCTGAACACGGCAGAGCGATACACCGTCAACGCTTTCAAGTTGATCTTTCTTAGTTTAGCTAGGTAAGTTTTGACCAAGGATAACTTTTGAGTTATATCTATAAATGTTTGCAACATCGACAGAGGACAGATGAAGACTCAATATTGTTAAGAACTGCCTCTTTTTTATAGGAACTTTTCTGACTTTGAAATGCATGAACTATATTTTAATCTTTCGCATTATTACCTCCTCTGCAGGTTGCCTCGCTTTCGTCCGAGCCATCATCGCAATCGATGACGTCATCGCACCGGAATTCGGCCCAAATGCATCCGTCCGTGTAGCCACATCGGACCAGTCGTACGGCCGAGTCAGCAACGCAGGCAGTCACTGGGGGAAAAAAAATCTTCAATTTTATTTGATCTATATGTTTGCACTTTATGTTTTGTTCTTGCATAGTGTTGTTCTAATGGGCGATATCATAAGGGAATTTTCATTGTCAGTAACAGTTCCCGCACTTTTGCCAAGGGTACCTACTGCAACTTCCGCATCTCCTAGCACATCAGCAAAGGTCTATGATAATTATGCGAGCAGATTCGGTGATTAATTATGCAAAACAAGACTGCGTCTTGACCTCCAGATTCTGACCATTTAGCGGGCGCATTCTATCGGGTCTTCGGTAACCCGATGTTGTATACTACAAAAACATGGCAGCCAAATTGACCAATCAACAGCAAATTAGTCCACATTCCTGATCGAAATGACGTCACAATTTCTAAATTCGACTCCGATTGGCTGGAGCGCGGGGTCGCGTAAAATTCGCATGCTCACATATTTCCGACGTTTAATGTGGCTCTGCATACGTGAACGTAGTGATCCTCAGACAACATCCGGTGGAAACGAGAAAAATAAAGAACAATAATTTCCACCACTTTGTATAAAACAAAAGACTGCATTATTGGCTTTCAAACCTCGAGGCTATTTTACTAATTGCCAAATCGAATGTAGATCCTCTCTTAATTAGAGTAATTTTATGACTTTTATCGGGTTACAATATCACTGTTGTACAAATAGAAAGATAGGCATATTTAACGTTATATTTCACAAACAAAAGCTGTTTTCATTTTTTTTTTTAATTTAAGTGTGGATTTTACTAAACGGCATATTTACCTGATCTGTTCGATCGCTTCGCCTCACGTTTTGTTGGAATTCCTTCTGATGACAGTATGATAGCAGAAAGCACCACCAGATACGCCAGGTAGATGTAACAGCTGTGCCTAACGACTGTTTGTTTCGCTGAAGACATCTTGTACGAAAATTTCCTTACAAAAATTGCAGCTACTGTACTGAAGAGGATCGCTTTACGTAATTGCTTTAAACTCCATTCAGCCCGAGACATAAACTGATATGCACAGTTATCAGATATTAAATCCATTCATTGCACAGTGGCCTTCGAAAAGGTCGCGCACGACGCATTTTTCATTGATTAAAATTATCGCATGGTACAATTATGATTAAATGATTTGAACTGAAGTATTATTGTGAAAGCGTCATATGGTGTGATTAACATTCCATAGCCTATCGATTTAATTTTTCTAATAATAGGCTGTGTGATTACAAAATATTGTTTGCAATGATTGGTGGCAGCATTTTTACACCTTCGTGTAGATTTTTTATGAAATTGTTTTTTCTAAACCTTTACTCGGGTAATCGTCAAAAGCATGAATCTGTAGCAGCTTTTTAATTGGCCCGTGTATTCAACCACTTTTTCTCTTTATGAGAGGAATTAAAAGAAACAAAAAGGTGGGTGTTAATTATTTTTTTCCTGTAATGATATTTCGCGGCATAGACAAAAATAATTTTCTAGGAATTCCGCTATTCGCGGTCAAGTTGGTGCTGCAGCTACGTGCAAAATGTAAGGTGTCAGAGCATGCGCAGTGATGTGGTATGGATTTAGGGCCAAATTTATGAAACCCTGGATGAAATGAAAGTGTTAGTAAAATTCTAGGGCCCTGGAAATAATGCAATACTTTTTTCCATAGCAATTCTCAGTCGATTTTAACAAGAAATGAGCTGTTCCGACCCCCCCCCTGTAAACAAATGGTTTTATTGATAAGCAAGTGTGAAACAAATCTTATCTCAGTTACTGACACTTTTCATATTGTGGTCAGGCGGTCAGTGTGCTCGACGGTGGGGGGGGGGGGAGATAGACAAATATCTAGAACATCTTTAAATCGAACTTTCAATTATTAACTCCTCAAAATGTAAGGTTTTCATGATGCGGGAAGGTGCTTTTATACTTGTAAAAGTGCATTTTTATAATACCCCCCTCCCCCCATCATTAATTATTGCACACCTAATTTACACGAATAAAGATCTTATGGCAAACATGAACCGTTGGTGGCGCTCTTTTCAAAACTTCGCATAGTGCGGTTCCGGAATCCAGAAATATCAGAAGGTGATTAAATGGTGCAAACGGCAGGAACCAGACGATTACCTCGGTAACGTGTACACACGATATTCAGCCAGCCGGATCGGAGTTGCCGCTGCAGGTGCGCGCGTGCAGGTGTCACCTTTTGTAACTCTGGTGAAACGCTGAACTTCTGAACACTGTTGACAGTAATATCAATTTAGTTTGTTCATATGCAACTGGATTAGCAATAGTATCCTTTCAATATAGTAACGATCCCGCTAAATGAAGAAACATTTGGTGATTTTCCTTTAACTTTAAGTTAGCGAATGCGAACAGTCAGTTTTTTTACACAGCTGATTTGACTGTTTTGACTGTTTTGACTGTTGCCAATTTGCCTGTTGAATTGTTGTGATGCCCAAGTCAAGGGCGAGTGTGCCATCTGCAAGCAATGATGGAATATGGGTGAGTAACGTTAGTCACAGCATTGAATTTACTATTTTTTTTTTTTCAAATCGAATCCTACATTTAATTGCAACATATTTTGTCTTTTGTGTTATTTGTGACTTTGGTGGATTTTTTTTAATCACAAAAAAAAAACCCGGGAAATAAAGTCTGACTGCATTGGCATGCCATTTATTACGAATTCACAATGACAGTTGATTGTGTAAGCGAGGCACCAGACGAAGATTTGTCACGGTGCAATTGTTAAGTCCCCAAAACATCCACTGTGCATGTGCAGTGCAGTGGCAGTGCCGGTACAAGAGCGAAACAATTTTCACGGTCAAATATACACTGCCTTTCCAATAATTGATGATTATTGAGGTGGGCCAAGGCATATAAAGTTATATCCATGAGAAAAATGGTAGCCCCTAGGCTAGATTTTGTTTTGATATGTTTTCAATTTGCTATTGTTTCATTTGAAATGATTGCCCCAGTTCCGAACCAGAGGATGGTCAGACCCGCCCATGATGCGAGAAACAGTGACCAGCACGGGAAGCATGCTGAGCACTTCACTCAGAGACCAGCAGCCAGAGAGACCTAAGCCTCCACCGGAACCATTCGATACTAGAATGGAGGTAAGAAATACCTGTTCAGTGAGGATTTACTGACATTAGTAATAATGCTTTTATTACTGGGTACCTTTTTTGACAGTTACGGCCCCAAAATGCCATTAACTATTCTTGTTGAAGCTTTGACTCAGGAGGCCTATACAAAATTAGAACTTTACCACATCCTTAACGACCCTCTCAATTTAGGAGTCAACTTGTCTGTTGGATTTCACAAATTAAATATCTAGATGCAAAATCAATTAATCACTGATCCAGTCAAGCTTTGAACGACCTTCCCTTGTGTGCTAAATATCAGTTTGTAACCCCTTTCATTCCATGCTGTCCAATGTTCAACAGTTGTCAACAAAGCACACAAGGAGTTCAAAGTGTCAGTGCAGGATCGTGAAAAGGAATATGATTAATTAGAGTCAGTTTTCATTAGACATCTCATTTTTATTTGTCTGCTTGAGATATGGTTGGATAATAAATTTGCTATGACTGCACATATGAATGAATTGTAGAAGGAATTGAAAAGCAGAAGGAGGAATCTGGGGGGGAACAGAATCAAAATTTCATCTAGATGCCTTTTGTTCAGAAATTGTTTTGTACAAATATAATAACAATGTAGCTGGATGACAGCCTTTGAGAAACTAAATGCCAACTGTTGCGTTTGGTAACACTTTTCTGTTAATATACAAAACAGTGACGCACCAATCTTCAGATCTTGAAAAAAAATCAAAAATTTATTTTTTTTAATGGAAAATCAAAGTGTTTGCAAAATTCTATACACATTGTGGAGAACTAAAAAAACCTAAATATCCAGATGAATTATGCATTGAAGTGATATTTTTTAGGGTGTTTAAACACTGAATGACTGACTGTACCATCATTTTTTCCATTCCAGTTATCCTATACCGTGGAAAACCCCTTCTCCATGCACGACAACAGAAATTCATTTCAGGATCATGGAGTGTATTTTGGCCATGTAAGTAATCTTTGCAAACCAGTCAATCTAAACTTTGCCGCTCAAAGTGCTTCATTTTCTAAAACGATTTGGTCTTTCCTCCTCAAGTATGCCAAGTGTTTTTTCATTTGTGTTCGTTGCACCTTATTTTTCTCGAATTCACTAAGGATTCTGCTGAGCATGAACTATGAAGTCACTTTCTAGGATTTGATTGTAACTTCACCGTTTTTGACTTCTCTTTTATTATTAGGGTCTTGGAAAACGCTTTTTCCACGGTGATGAGAGGCAACACGGTTCCAAAGACCTCTACACCTGGGACTTACCCGGGCAGGACTTGCACTCCACCAACTACCGTGATGCCTTCATGGGCAGGCCCTGCAGGCAACCGCCAACGAGGCGGCGTTTCCCCCGCAAGCACCCCGAGCCCAGGGAGGGCCAGCAGAAGCTGGACACGACAACAAGCGATTGGTTCCAGCCGCCAGACGTGCCATACAAGACGGAAACACAGACTCTGGTGTCTAGCAAGGAGCCTCATCTTAAACCCAACCCCTGGAAGTACTCCTACAAGGCATATTAATCAAGAGTTGTGGTCAAGTCCTCACATAACTTTCAGTCCTCACAAGTCCTCACAAGTCCTCACAAGTCTGTATCATTCCTCACAAGTCCTCACAAGTCTTCACAAGTCCTCACAAGTCTTTACAAGTCCTCAAAACTCTTTATCAGACCTCACAAGCCTTCACAGGTCCTCACAAGTCTTTACTAGTCCTCTCAAGTTCTCACAAGTCTTTATCAGACCTCAAAAATCTTTATCAGTCCTCTCAAGTCCTCACAAGTCTTTACCAGTCCTCACAAGTCTATATCAGACCCCACAAGTCCTAACAAGTCTTCACAAGCTCACAAAAGTGCTCACGAGTCTTTATCAGACCTCACAAGCCTTCACAAGTCCTCACAAGTCTTTACCAGTCCTCACAAGTCCTCACAAGTATTTACAAGTGTCCACAAGTCCTCAGAAATCCTCACAAGTTCTTACAAGTCCTCACAAGTGTTCACAGGTCCTCACAGTACAGGCGAAGATCATTAAGTCTCAAGTCTGCGAAATGCGAATTCCCTTGTGATTGTCCTTTAATCGACTTATACTTGTGACCTACCTAATAATTTGACATGTGATTTTACTTGTGACTTGACTTGTGATGGACATGACTGAAATGGTGCTAATAATCCTGCAAATTCCGGAATATACCTTGGATATTCCAAGCAGTTTGGATGAGCGCAGGTTACATTTCTTCCAAAATGGTCACAAAAGGACATTTTTGGTCCTCCACTAATGTGAGCTTTGGAGTGCGATTTGTTTACATTGTGTACATTTTATAAATTATAAACCTATGCAACCTTTATGGAGTCAAGTGTGGCATTATTTGTTCAAGTGTGACAATGTGAAGGAAATACTTCCACAGTTTTACGGTTTGGTTATCTGAACAATTGTGAGATCAATTAAGTGTGCTTTGTTTAGATCGCTTTTTGCGATTGACTTTTTATTAAGGCTGCCTCTTGTTTTTTTTCCACCCTTTGACTTACAGGGTCCTTAATTGTTATGAATGAAAGATAAAGCTCTCTATCACCTTTAATTCAAGACTGTTTGTAAATTTTCAATAATTTAAGTTCAAAGTGTGATTTCAGTTATCAGACATAATTATCAAGTGAAGTTGGCAGTATGCTTTACCCTTTGTGTCTTTATGAATGGCTTTGGACCAATTACATGCAGTAAAAAGGGTGTGACTCATTCAGGCCTTTTTAATTAATCTTTACAGAAAAAAAAGATTTTTTTTTTCAAAAAATTCTACCTCTTGGAAATTTTCACTATTAAATTAACACAAACTTGCCAGCTGAATATAATTGTAATCAGCATAATAAAACAAAAGATTGTGCTGTGAATAGGCCAATGTTACTGTGCACAAAGATGTCCCTTCGTTTTCACAGGGTAAATACCAGAAAGCTACTTAGTTTCCGAGATTTGTGCGCTTTTTTTGGAAATTGCGTAGAGGCTGAACAATTTTCAAATGATTTTTAAAAAGTAGAACAAAGAATTGAGCAGAGATTTCAGATGATTCAGTTGCTTCCATTTCAATTTCACACCTTCTATTCTTCCAGCATTATTTGTACCACAATTTTACTTATTTTTATTGCCGTTTCTTAATTGTAAATACATTTCTTTTGTACATACATTACAAAGTCAATTTTTAATGAGTATGGTAATTATTAAAAGGCTGAATTGATGAAACGGTTTTCGTCCAAGTCTTGCATTTTTACAATAAATTTATTGTCAGTTGCAGTGTTTGAAATGGGACAAGAATGACATTCGAAAGTTTTTTACATCACGAGACTAGCGTCAAAGTGCAAACACAAGTTACATTTTATGCTATCAAAGTATGCCGTTTTAATTAATATAGTTTACATTGAAAGTAACTGCAATCAAACTCTAGTACCCTGTCCCCTCGAGTATAACCTCAACACCTATTTTCCCCTCCGCACGGGACCACCTCATAATCACTTCATGAATACAGACGCAATTGAAACAAAAAAACTGAAGTCGTTTAAACTCTTCGTTTTTATTTTAACATACTTGAGAGAATAAACATCTCCATACTTAATGCCCACTGTTAGGATTACAATTTTAGGAGCAATGCAGAAAAACGAAACTTATTTTAAATATAATAAGTACGAGGATGATACATCAGGAACAACCAAATAATTTTTTTTTAAAGGGAAACGAGTTAAATTTTAAAAGAAAACAAAATACAATATTTTAATTAAAAAACTGTCTTGGAATTAGTCAAATGAATGGATACACATTAAAATAACTTTTTGTGCATTTTACTGTATCACAGCCTTGGCAGAAAGCTCTCTTGTTCGTGGAACTATTAAGCAGTAAGCACAAAATGCTGCTTAGCAAGTTTACGTGATAAGCGAGTACGTGTAAGTTGAGAACCAGCCTCAAGTCTGAAGACGTTGAAGTGAAAGTTCTGCAGGATATCTGCACGAGGGATTAAAGACAAACTGATAACATAAACATCGCAAAAAAAGAAAGTCCACATTCATTGGAGGGGTCATCATTTTGAATCTGATCGTCTTATGATGACGTCATTTATATAGACCTTTTGAGAATTTTGTTAGCTACATTTTGATACCCCGTTTGCTACCAAAGACAATTAATTGTCCAAGATTGACAATGGTTTATGAAAAATGATGCAATTTGAAAAGTTGCAAATTTAAAGATTACGCAAGTAGAAATTGCTAAGCACAAACACACATGCACAGTGCCCGAACAAAGCGCAGTTAATTCAATTCGGGTGCTCCCATGCATGCAAGCACTGCGCGATTGATATTCCCTGCTGTTCGTTTCGGGCAGTGTAACATTGTCACACAGCAATTTCCACTCGCGGACTCTTTTAATTCACAACTTTTCAAACTGCATCATTTTCCATAAACTGTTGTCAATCTTGGACGATTTTACAGTCTTTGGTAGCAAACGGGGTATCAAAATGTAGCTAACAACATTCCCCAAAGGCCTATAATGACGTTATCGTAAGACAATCAGACTCAAAATGATGACCCCTCCAATGAGTGTGGACTTTCTTTTTTTGCGATGTTTATTTCCGGTTCAACAAAATAGTACCTTTCATATAAATCAATCTGGGCACGTGACCACTTTACACTAACAAAGTTGGAGAAACCAACGTGCATGCTACTATACAAAGCAATGTCCCCGTGATGGATTATCTGAACAATAGCTAGCACAATGCTTTCGCCATGGAAGGGGGCCTCCGTGATAGAAGTGGTGGTGTTCTCGGATCGGGCACAATATCTAGTTTATCCGGATCTCTGTTGGTGAGCTTCAATTTAATATTTCAGTAAATGACACTTTGAACAAAACTCTTAGATTATCAATGAATTATCTATAACAAACTCCAAAATGATACAATAAAAAATGTCACAACAAGTTAACAACGCAAAGTGGTCCAACAGGGAAATATTGCCAAATTATGGAAATAATCACAAGTATAAAATTCAAACAATTAAAAAAAAAAGAAGATTTGCAACTTCAGAATGACTTTGTAAAATTAGAAGACTGCAACTTATGCAATATTGGTCATCATTAATTTTGTAATCCAAATACCTAGGTGGCTTGGTTATGGTAATTGCCTCTGTGCACAAGTACCCCCTCAATAGTTAGGAAGGGAGAGTTGGGGGAGACCACTGGGAGGGACATTTTAACATATTGCTGACGACGCACGTCGCCTATGCGAAGGCACTACATACAAGATTGTGTAGTTCATAGTTGTGCGCACTTTGTGCGATACACGCGCAACCGGTACGCTAATGCGGTGCGTCCCCCCACTGGGGCGCCATCTCCTGTTCGCACACGGATTCCATAAGTGTGATAAATATGTGCGTTAATAATAATTATGTGCATATTAATGATTTCCTCCAATACACTGGCCTGTTATTCTTCACTCACCTCTTACATCTTAAACCGTGCATTGGTACTGATTAAAAAAAAAAGGACTAATTAACCCAAATTCCCTTTGAATTTTTTCTTCTTAATACTCTAAAATCACCACTGTGCAGGAAACCAATGGCATATTCTTTATATTAAAATGTTCAAGGCTACCCACTCCCCCCCAAAAAAAAAGTGGCTAGGCTCCGCCTCCATTTCCCCGAATTCTGGAAAATCCTGCAAAACATCTTCAGTTCAGTTCTTTTGGCTTCACATGAAGAAAGAAACACTGATGTCCAGTGCTTGCAATAATTTTTTTTCCCATGCTATATGTTTGTTATCTCAATATCCCGTATTTGCACAATATTGTTATTGAGCAAGACAGTTTACTGCAATATTTGCCCTCCAAACTAATGAGCCTGCCGTGTATCCTTCATTGGTTCTCGTGAGTATTTCGCTTACAATGAACACTGTGCCTGGCTGCAGATTCACCGTGTATATTCATGCTGTAGATCGCTACACTCAAAACTTTGTTGGCAGTTCCCTGAATTTTATAACATGGACTTTCTGCTTTAACTATTGGGTTGATATCAATGCACAGCATATGCAGAGCAGTACATATATTCAGCGAATAAAACGATCAGTTTGAATAATTTTCGCTTTCACCGTACTTGTAACGACTAATTTCGGGCACTGAAAAGCCATGGGAATTTAAAGCCATTTTGAGATATGATGGACACGATATGAGGGCGCTATCTACAGTAGGTAAATTGGATAAATACGAGAGTAGTTTACAAACTCTAAATAGCGCCCTCATATTGTGTCCACCATGCACATCAATATGTGAGGCCTTCTAGCAAAATGAGACGAAATTGGGAACAGGCCTTACTGGGCAAAAAGGAAAAACTAAATGAGGGTTTTTTTCTTTCTTCGATTTTCAGATTTATTGATATTTGTTATCTTTGATATGTCTACCACACGTTTTCAAGATAGAAAAAAAAAGTCTTAAAGAAATGTGGAATGAAAGTGTTTTTAAGGAAAAACAGCTTGCATTTTTCAGTTCCACAACTACTAAACTTGAAACTTTAAAGACCTTTTTCTCAGGTTTTTACTTTTTTGACTGTCAATAAATGCAAACTTTAAACAGCCATATCTTCTCAATGGAATGCCTGATTAAAGTGCAACAAACAGTATTGTAAGGAGAATTGTATTCTCTTTCTTAAAACCTGCAAACCCTCATTTTTACCTCTGCCCAGTTCTGTCTCATTTTGCCAAAACGCCTCACAAGCAGTTACTCACCACAGGACTGTGGGGTTTTTTTTGCCGATTTTGAGAGTTTTATCATTACTGAATTTTCAGGTCAATAATCACCTGTAAGAAGATACACGGGTTTATTCCAGAAATTTCTCTGTGATCCAAAACGGTCCAAACTGAAGTTGATCGTTAGAAGCTGCTGTTTCTGCGACCGCACACGGTTGGCCCAAGCCGTTTCACATGATGAAGACCTTCTCAACTTGGTCTATGGTGAATTTCTCTTTCGTCTTGGGGCAGATTACCACCCCGTTATTTTCTGCAGCCATATTTTTGAGGGACTGTGACGAAAAGGAAAACAAAGTAAACACCTAGTGTGGAACAGATATAAATCTGAAAAGAAAATGGATATTAATGTTGCTCTGGTTTAACAATTTTGGCAGATGATAACAAGAGTGATATTTAAGAAAACAAGACAAGAAAAGAAAATATAATTTTATTTTAATTCTAGACTCAGCACTGTTGCAAGTTTGCAAAAGAAATTCACAATCTCTCAAACTGAAAGCTCTGAAACTGAGCTACACTACGTAAGTTCAAGGAAAACTCAACATAAAAATTTACATCCCACAGCAGAAACACAATTATTCAATTGACCTATCGCCGTTTGCGAGTTAGCCACGTTTTGTTTGTCTAAGATTTTGCGCATCCCGCGTCTATTTGTTTATCATGTTATTGGACCATATTTCACAAGCTGCGTTGACACGATTCTAACACGATTCTACCGTGATAGGTCAATTGTAAGTCATCAGCAGATTATGTTTTTTTAATGAAAAATGTGCACTGGGCTAAAATCAACAAAATATCCACACTTTTTAAAATTGTGCTGCTATTTAACTTACTAATTCTCCATATACGTAGCCATTTGGAAGCATCATAGGTGGATTGTGTTCATTCATTATATTGCCTGCAGATCACGGGGAAAGAAAAACATTTCCAAACATCATTATCTGAAACCTTTAAAGTTTTTATATCTTATATTTCAAAGTCGATCACTTGTTTTATTAGTTGGTGACGAGCCCATGTATAAGGTATAGACGCATCTGAGCACATGATCACTGTATTTAACCATGGACAATACTTGCTTAAAGAGGAAAAGACATTTCAATTTTCGTCATTTTCGGGTATATGTGTGTGATGAAATAAAAATAAACTATTGTTTGTGTCTGTCAAATGAGTAGTACAAGGGTACTTTGAGAGCTTTTTTTCAGGTCCAGTTTCGACGAAATGCAGCTGTGTAAAAGTAAAAAGTTGCGGGCACAAAAAAAAACACAAAATCGTGTGACGTGATAAACAGGACGGACTTATTTATTTTCATCACACAGCTACATATACCCGAAAAATGACGGAAATGTTTTCGAGCATTCCACAACCTCTTTAAGCATAGACAATATGTGCTTTGCAGAAACAGGTCACCAGCCAAAATATATTACAATGTATACTGGTCGTGAGTGGTTCTCTGCTGATTTCTGCTTAAAACAGCAAATTTGAAAGTTGGCCCCTGGATGGCTGGGGAAACAAAGACACTCGTGAACTCTGATCCGAACTCATGAACTCTGACCTGAAATTGTGCAGACTAGCCTGGACTGGGCACAGTGTGCGTAGGGAAGGTTCCTGGCCAACTCGTTCAGGTTCTTACTGCATACTGGGCAATCTGCATTCTTGTTGCTGTCACTATAACAGTGCCTAGAAAGATGCGTTACAGTCAAGGCAAATTTGTAAACAAACAGGCCGGGTAGCAGCGAGCGAGCGGCGGTTGTGATGATGACTGTGGCGGATGACACCACGGCACCACACAGGCACCGTACCAGTAGAGTACAGACAGAAAAGAAAAAAAGGGCGGGGCGTGATCTATGTATGCAAAGTATGCAAATTTGGACGCATGCACAACAGTGTTGCAAAAACCGATCTTCAATGCAATGCAAAGCTGTAGTAGTTGATGAATATGATATAATATATAGTAAAGTAAAGTGTCCACCAACCAACCAACCAACCCACCCACCAACCAATCAACATAAGCAGCTCAAGCCCACGGCGAGTTTCACACAGCCGTGGGGAAAATGGGATGGCAGTTTTAAGTTTACGTATTGACAACTTGCAATGGAAAAATAATCCACAATATTTTCAAATGCAGCTCTTTGTGGAAATGTAATAAATACCTAAAATTTGACATAACATCATTAATTATGCACGAGGACATGCCTTCTCTGTAGTATATCTTTGCACATGTGAATATTTAAATTATTTGACCCCATGCGATAGGTCATAAAGACAATGATGCAATGACCGTTCTCTGACTCTATATCCGAGTTGGGACGACAAAAAAGGCAACTGTTCCAAACTGCATGAAACCAATACAAAAATTCCAAATCAGAAGTTATTTTGAGTATGTCAGAGCAAGGATACGGTGTTTTCATTGCAGCCAGTCCCGCCTCCAGCGAGACCGTTAAGACAGGGGTGATGTTCAGTTGATACAACTTGTAGTTCTCCTCCCTGAATTGGTCCACAATCTGTTGCCAGCGGTGACCATCTAGTAGCTCCTTCAAGATAAAAGGATCAAATGGAAGGATCAAGGGAAAAAAATGAACAAATTTGTTTGGTTTGGATAGTTTTCCTTTACTCATTCACCCATTTGTGCTTGTATTACATTGTATTACACTGCATCCATGTTTGTGTACCAACATACAAACAAATGAACAAATTTTGCAAAGTTTTTTTTTGTTTTATTTATGTATTTTATATTGTATTGTTTGTATTGGTGTAGTAGCTGATAGGCCCAAAGAAAAAAAAAACCAAAACCAATGGTCAGCAATGTCAATAGCCTCCACTCAACTCCCAACTCAAACAAACGCTGCTGCAGATGATTAATATTTTTTTTTTTTAACCGCATGCACGCTGGCTTAACGTGTTCTGTATGTGCTGCTTGCGTTGCACTTAGAATACACTTTCATCAATCAATCAATCATATTAATTTCTACATATCTACAAATGAATTCAAAACGTCTGCGCCCATGGCCCAGGATGGCTTCAAAGCGTCTCTGTGCGCAGAATGAGGAGTTAGCGCTCTAGTAATTTTATATAGCGCTATGATTACACTGTATTTCTTAGCTGGTGAATTCAAAACCGACAAAACTGGGATGGTTTGAGGCGGTAAAATGTTGCCCACTGGCTGCTGAGCCTTACCTTATAATGCGAGACGTCCGTGTCCGCTGGGAACGCCAGAAGACCCATGACCCTCTGGACTTCGGCAAGCTGCTCCCCCTCCAGGGAGCCGAAGAACTTGCGGGCGTGGCGTACCGCCTCCACGCGCTTGTTGAGTAAGATGAGTTCAATGAACTCCTGAGTTCGTAGGTTGAATTCAAGTGTGCTCTGCAGAAGACAAAGATTATAAAGTTGTGGTTAACAGGTGTCAGTCCTCGACAGACCAAATCGTTTTGTGTTTCCCATTTTACACAAAAAGTGGAAAACTTAGGACAGAACTGTAAAACAGCGACTCTACATTTGATGAATCTGGTGAAATTACAGTCGGATATCGGACATTAATTTTTGCAACTGCTTTCAATATTTGTTTTGAAAGAAAACAGATGTGGTTGTTTAAACTTTGCACTGAAATTGCATTCTACATGTAAGTCAACAATAATACTGACAGTCTGCACACGACAGCTAAAGTTTAATACAACTAATTATTTCCGTCTTGGCAGATTTTGTGTTTTATTTCTCCCTCTTGAGAGTCTCACCTTAATTTTCCTAAGTTTTGATTTGTTGTCGTGGCACCAGTTTAGGCAGGATGATGTTTCTCGTCTTAGTAGCGACTCCTCCACTTCTTTGGCTACTAGGAATAGCTCTATATTTGTTAGTTCCTGAACCACGAAAAAAAGACAAAATGCAGACTTTAAATTTGAAATTGGCACAATCTCTTGGTGATATGAAAACTGTGCAAAAACCTAGTGGAGGTCCCAATCCCTGCAAGTGTGCAACCCACCGCGAAGTCGAGGTTATCATTTTTTATATGCATATTCGCCCTGAACAAGGTTAAAAGGCACTCCAGGTACAGGGCTACAAGAGAAATTAAACGAAGAGTAGGTACAATGTACTCAGGAAAACATCGCTCTTGAAACAGGATATATCATAGGTTGAAGGGACACAAGCACCAGGCAAAGAATTCCAAAGAGATGCAGCACGTGGGAAAACTATTGGTATATCCCTTTTTGTTCTACATCTGGGCACTGCAACAGTATATGGATGAGAAAAGGCGGACAGCCGAGTTTCTCTCTCCAACACTCTGATTGGAGGAACCAGGTTCGACAGACCAGTGGAGAAATGACCAGCTGAACAATGACTATGAAAATAAGATGAATCAGATCTAGTATTAGGAACTTTGGCATCTGTATCCGAGAAATTCAAATTCCAGTCTGGGACCCAGACTACCTCTATATTAGAATGCCTAGCACACTTGACGGCCGTGTCGTAGTAGCCAGCCCTGAGGAAGTACTCCACCAGCATGCGATCCACTCGCTTCTTCTTCCAGTAGGCCAGGGCGGCTCCTGTAGATCCCTCATACTCCTTGAGATGCTCGAGGCGGCGCTTGACCACTCGGGCACTGTCCTCCTCTTGGGTGATAGACTCGTTAGCCTGTGGGGGGAAAAGTCCATCCAAAGTGGTTTTATAGATGGTGTTTAGGTCATAAAATTGTGGAGAAATATTCACATGATTCATTTCTGAAGTTCATGTTCGACCACCTAATGGACCTCAGGTAGGGCATTACTCAGATCTTCCACAGATATCAAGCAAACTGGATTTTTTATCAGTTTCTTTAAAATCAATGCTTGATTATAGAGCCTACCTTTCTTTTGAGAGCACTTAGCTTGTCCACCATAGAGTCTAGAATGTTAACCACTGTTCCGACGGTAGTCGACGTATTCTCCAAGCATTTCTCCAATTCGTTGTGAACCTAAACATAATACGGAAAACAAAAAAGTTTGGATGTTTTTACTTTTTACAGAGTTTTGGGTTCAATTCACAAGTTAGAAAAATTGTACACTTTCAAAGGCAACATTACTCTCTGAACATTTTTATTACTCTGATTTCAATAAAATCTGTACATCTTGCATTGAGATACATAAGAGAATGACAACTTTAATGTTGCATTTTGCCCTTAACGGACGCAAAGGGCGAAATGCATGCATCTATACTGGTGTAAATCCTTACATCTGTCAGCGGTGTAATTGGACTCTGACAATTCTGCCTGATTCAAGGTAAAAATGAAAACCATACACACATGTTTAGTGCCGTGCCAATATGTTGTTTATAATTTGAAAAGACCATCACAAGACCAGCACAAGACCAGCACAAGACCAGCACAAGACCATCACAAGACCAACACAAGACTATCGCAAGACCAACACAAGACCATCACAAGACCAACACAAGATCATCACAAGACCAACACAAGACCAACACAAGACCATCATGAGACCATCACAAGACCATCACAAGACCAACACAAGACCATCACAAGACCAACACAAGACCATCACAAGACCAACACAAGACCATCACAAGACCATCACAAGACCATCACAAGACCATCATCATAAAGACCATCACAAGACCATCACAAGACCTCCAGTCTTAATTCAAGTCACAAGCTTTTCAAATGAACTGCAACAAAGACATTCCTTTGTCATTGTTCGTGCCCTGTTACTTGTGTCTGGTCTTGTGATGGTCTCGAATACAACACTGCCTCATTCAGGCAGCAAACTCTGTGGATAGTAAATCAAACGTACCATATTTTGTTTGACCATTGCATATGTTGGGCGCGATCAGTCGATATGCGCGATCGGGCGATGTGTGCGATATCTGTCATGGCGCAGCGTGATCAACCAACTGCGCAGATCGACTGATCGCGCCCGACATTATACATACCTGCATCACATGTGAGACTTCTCTATCAATTGTCTTCTGGCAGTTGCGAAACTTCTTGTTCAGTGTTTCATATGGTACCTGTATTATAAATATTATTTAAAAATTTACATCAGCATGATCAGTGCTATTTTTCAATATTATTAGTGTTATCTCACTTATTCTCAGTGTTATTTTTACAAAATTTGACATTTTATTTAAAGCGTTTTAGTTTAAGATAAAAGCCATCTTTGTCTGACATTCCTAGCTAGACAGATGTACCAAAATAAAAATCATAAAGTCAAAACCAAATTTTAATGACCTGTTCAACATCACACCGCATGACCCAAAACATACAGTTTCATAAGTGATATGACCATCTCCATCTCCATCTCCATTGTTTAAGTCAGCAAAATATCCTGCCGGATACATCAACGCTAACTTGACCAAACTGGCATAGCCATGTTACTTAGCAAATTAAGAGATTTCCGTGCGTGAGATTGACCCCAGAACTAGGTGTGATAAATCTGACACAGATTGACACATTTTCCTGACAAACCCAACCACGCTAATGTACATGGTATGACCCCAATTCACGGGCTAAAATACTGCTAACATAAAGTAACACTGCAGTAACAATCGTCACTTTCACTGTGCACTGCTGCTGGCTAGGCTGTGCAGCGCCACATTGAAATGACACAGCACTTGAATTTCGAGATTGTTTTGCGACTTGACCCACCAGCTCCACCACTGTTTTTGGCGATACTGGCCAAGCATTATGGTTTTTAAAAGAGTCATCTGCATTCCTCAGTTACTAGACGAACGATCAGTGACTCAGTATTGCTTCTAATGCCCTCTTTATATGGAAAAAGCTCTAAAATACCTTCAATGTTGCGTGTTCCAGTGCCTTCAAGTCAGCCATTTTTGATAATGAATTATACACAGCATTGCATTGCTCACTGTACCTTCGAATGAGTCCAGGAACCAGACGCACTAGACACCGACTAAATCAAACCAGACACACAAACAGATCTGAACAAACAAACAGTACATAGCAATACATTACATTCTCCTGGCATTTTAAAGAAACTAATGACAAAATACACTTAAAAAAAGACAAACCAACAGTTAATTGAATGTGATGCTACACAAACCAAGAAATTGTACCGAAAAACCTAAAACATGCAGGCAGAGAATTTATAAAATGATGGGGACAATTTAAGATAGACAATGGAGGAATAAACAGATGGATAGACAGATGGCCAGAAACTTGAACAAAGATTATAAATTAAATACACAAAAGCCGTATCCGCACGAGTAATGAAACAAACTGACAAACTGAATTGAATGGGAATTCTGGAGGGAGGGAGCTAACTTTAAAGAAAAATTAAAACAAAACAAATCCCCTCTAAAAAGTAAAAGAAACAAAAGATAGCACAGCGTTGTCTTGGGATATGTTTTCACTAATTAATGTTCTACTTTAGCATCAAGTAAAATGCGTATGCGTGGATTAATGTGTTTTTTTTCTGGTGCCGGAAAAGTTTTCAGTACTACGATCGGGCTCACTCAAGTCCCTTTTTTCGCGATTGCTACCGTCAGGTGGCGCTGTTTAAATTTGCCATTCTTATAGCTCCATGGTCAGATTGACCCCGATCTTGGTCTATATCTGCACAGTCCTTTTCCGGGTCAAAAAATACACTTTTCTGGATCAAAATGATAAAATACGATAATGTAAATTTGGACCAGGAAAAAAAAAAGTATCATTTTTTGACCCGTGCAGATATCTCTCAGATTCTGGGTCAACTTCTGACCCGGGTTAGTACCGAGGCTGTGTTCAACGGTGTGAAATTGTAGCATTGTTTTTAAAAACGTTTCGGAAAACTGTGAACCAAATGTCGGGGGAAAAAATCGGACAATACGAAAAGAACTGTTCTCATCATCACATCTTGGCCTTTTTTACAAGGCAGGCCAGGGTTCACTGAGATTGTAGCGCGGATGCAGGTTTGGCCCAAGATCAACTTGAGAGGGGCTGTATAGCTGCCGAGACGGGGGGTTAACAGGCTGCGTTTTTCTGCATTATTTGCCATTTGTGACCCAAAGAGGGTTTAACGCCCCTAGCCTGCCCCTTACATGTAGATCCGACACTGAAGTCTTTTAATAGAGGTGTGCTTAAATCACTAAAACAAATTCTGATCTTCCCCGCAATGACTTGCGAGGGCGCCTCTTTGAACACATACACAAAAGGGATCAAGTTTGTTTCTTCAGAATTACAGACCCTTGTTAATAATCTTCTCGGTTTGTTTTCGTTAATCGTAAACAATCGTAATTGGCCTTAAAAAGTATAAAACAAATAGCAAAGAAGAGAACTAAAAACCTGATAAAACTACCCCGGCCAAATTCGTCACTTCCTTCGATATTACCATAACCCCAACTTGAAGACCTTATGGTATAGACCTTTATTTTGAAGGAAGAAGTGTTCGTTTAATTATGGTATTCGTCAGGCGCGGCAGGGTCACGGCATTTGAAAGACCTAAAAAGGGAATACCCACTTCATTTCCAAACTGAAAGTCGTAGATTCGAATCCATATCGCCGTAGCTTGTGTACCCTGTGAAATCTCACACGAAATCATCAGGCGCACTGAAGTAGCACCCCGGCCCCCTAGCCCTAGGCATCCATGATGGCCCCCTCGCAGCTCTGTGGATGAGCCTGTGGCGGCGGCCCTCAAATGGAAAATATACCTGCTACATGCTGGCAAGAAACAAGGAAAAATATTTAGATTACTTTAACACGCCACACGCTCGTGAAAAAAAATGTAAGGTAAATGTTGACATGATTGATATCCACTTAAAAATCAAAAGGGCAGGAACACCTCAATGGGAATGCAGTGAGGGTTAATTGTAAAATTTGTTTTTATTGATAACAATAACAAGGTTATTTTATGTACTCCCAATTTAGACATGTCACTGCAATTTCTTAGCGCCCCCTCCCCAATCCGCAACCCCAACCGGACTTGGTAAATAATGAAAATCATAATAGTCTCGACGCGACCTGTTCGCCCACCAATATCCGGATTCCTAAAAATGCGCTTATTTCAGTTAATTGTGTATGGTCAGTACGTGATTCATCGAATCCATAAAATTGGTTCAATTTTCTTTCACAAGTTGTCAGATGCTTGCTTTTTCAAACCCATTCAACCATGATGACATGCCGCTGCCGAAATGTCACTTTCAAAGTTTCATCACAATTACTTTGGGGTCCGGGGGAAAATCATGGAGGAATAAAACGAAAAAAATGTATGCATCAAACAAAATTGACATTTATTAATATTTTTTTCGTAGCGTCTCATCCTTCAACAAACCTCCACCACAAAATATGCAACTGTTCAAGTGATGTAATTTGAAAATTATAACGGTCGAAGAATTCACCGGATGTTTTTAATATGGCCAGGCTAATTTTGTCACCCGACGCTGTGTTCGCGGGAGGAGCTAATTCTGGTACCAACTATCCGTTGATCATACGCGCTAATCCATCCGTGTCCGACGGTGTCCTTTAAAGGTCTTTGTGTGAAAGAGGTGGTTTTGACGAACGCAGAACGGCACACATCGTTCGTAGTTGGAAACAAAGTTTTTTTTAAACTGTAAATTGTACGGACTATACAACAACACAAAATTGAAAAATCATAACTATGCTTATTTATTTTTTATTTGAAACTAAACTGTAACAGGAAGGTGCCGGTTAGTCAACTTTGTGTCGAAAAAAACCCCGTTTTTAATTGAAATATAATAATTCCCTATTAATTCTCAATAACAAGTAGGGGCCTACTCTTGAGATGAAAAGAATTCCAAGCAGCGCATATTAGAAGCGAACAGTTATCAATAATGCCGAGAGAAAATAGTGTGTTTATGGTCACATGCCCTAAAAATTATCCAGGTAGGTAGGAAAATAATTCTATTTAATTTTTTGTGTGTCATGTTTTGTCTGTCTGTCCTTTCTACTTACTTTGTTTATTTTAAAGGTATTCTGTTTTATTGTTTAATTAACCAAAATACATACAAAAGTCACATAAGGCCCAAAAAAAAAAGTCTCCGGTTTCTGGTATGCGCGCGCGTCGCCGTAGCCATGTGCGTCGGCAAAATGAAAAAGTTTTTTTTTCAATGAAAGATGATGTCTCAAAACCGCCAAACTCACTGGTTTGACTGGAATTCTGCTGCTGCACAATTTTAACGTGTTTTTATATTGGGTTATGGTCGAGAATAAGCTTTATGTGGCCTCTTTGGACTCCCATACATTTGCACTAAGTTTAGTCGGGCACCATTTGCAGTCATCAGCCGACATTTGAAGCAAAAAAATCGGGTAAAAAAAAAAGCCGCGTCGCCGCACCACTTTTTGGGCAAGCTCCATACCAGAAACCGGAGACTTTTTTTTTGGCCTAAGGAAGACTTTTTTTTCAAAATATACTCCATTTTAAATTTTTGGCCAAATACGGAAATTAAAAATTTGTGGTCTGCACTTTGACCAAAAATAAGTCACATAGGTAGAAGGCGTTTTTATTTGTAAAATAAACTTCATTTTAAATTTTTGGCCAAATGTGGAAATTATAATTTTGAGGTCGGCAATTTGGCCAAAAGAATCAAGGTACAGGTCATGGGTTACCATATAAGTTGAGTACAGAATACAGATACCATTTTTATAATGCCTAAACTATTTGTTTTTCCCTTCAAAGTTTTGTGAACCACTGCTATTTTCGTTTCCATCCGTACCAATTACTCAAATCATATGAAACGATCCTCTGACGTCAACTAAATTAACTGTACTCAATAAACAATCGATAAACAATTATTTATTAAAAAAGTAAGAATACTGAACTTTTAAAAATTGAATCTGGTCGATATAAACCGTAACAACCCATCATGGCTCATCGAGAACACCGTATTCAATTCTAACCCCAACGTGCACGCATGGGCTTAGCAAAGTGCATGCATAATACACGCATTGGGTACCAAAAAGACTCAACGAGCAGTTTGTGCACATTGGAATACAAAATGAGAAAGCACTAGTACCAGCGCCATCGTATCTGCACTACGTGAGGGCAATAATTCCATTCCACCGGCCAGCGGTTTTCTTGCTTTTTTCTTCGCCACCATCGTGGCTTTGACCCACTTGTATGCGTGGGACCGTGGAGGAATATTCATGACCGTGCCCCTGTGGAAGAAGGAGAGAGAGCCAGTTCGCCAACGCCTCCGTCACCAGTGAGGCAGAGAAGAAAACCAAGGCTCGACGGCCGAAGAAGTGTTGGGAGTTGGGACCAGTTGTGAGATCGCGATAGGAGATAGTTGTGGTACCGTTGTGTGTGGTGTATACGTGTGTGCGCTCGACCTGAACCCTTTCCACGCACGGTAAAAAAAGAAAGCAAAAACATCAAGCGTGGCTTGTGTGTCCTCAAAAAAACACAACAAAATAACCCACACACCACCACACCGTGTGGCCGTTGGCGTTTAGTCGACGGTGTCTTTGTTCGACTACATTGATAAAAAGGTGAGTTCTCTGGTATTTTCTCAGTGGTTCCCGTTACGTTTTTTGGTTTTGTTCGCCGTCTTCGTTGTCTGGGCCTGAAAAATTGCCGCCCGTTTTGTTGGTGGAGTGAAATTAATTCGGTGCATGCACTCTGCGTAAATGGCGTTGTGTTAATGATGATCGGTCCCACTCCCAGCAAAAGTTAATCAAATTTTTGCTCTGGTACGTTGCCGCTGCCTCTATGGTCAGATATGATTTTTTTTTTTGCGTGTGTTCGCACAGCGGGAAAGTTGTGATGGCGGCTGAGTTATTTTTTTTCAATTTACGGTGGAGGGCATTGGCTGCTTTGGCATTGTTTTTAATTTCCAAATAGTGACCAGTCGTGCCAGCGCCAGCTTTAATATTTCTCCCAATTCTGGAGTCTAGGTTGCAACACACAGTAGTGATCCTAGGATTTGTCCAGTCAGCCATTTGATAAAACTACAACATGTGCATTAAACTTGTCATTTAAATTGTGGTTATAAATATAATGATTATTGATTACTGACATTGCCTGTTTTTATCGTGATTTTTATGTTTAAAAAAAGTACAAACTGAGTTTGTTTTGTGGCATATGTACATGTACCGTAGAAAAGGGTCAGTGCACACGTCATGCGTGTTTGCACTTTGCATAAAAATAAACATTGCATGAGAGTGGACTATCTGGAGATTTTATTTTAATAAAATAAGAGAATTTGAATAAAATAAACGAAGGAGAAAAGAGGCAATATTATTGAATGAAAAAAGGGTCACCATCTTGAGGGTAGTGTATACAAGTTTACAAATTACACCAATATACCGATACCAAAAATAAACGACACACACTGTTTTGTGTGGAGTAAAAATCGCCAATTTCACCATCTTTATTATTTCTCTTTGGATATCTAAGTGTAAGTGAGACTGATGGCTGGCTCTTTACACATAAAGTATGTCGTTTTGTAAGGGCACCCATACCCTGTTCATGGCTGCTTAATCACCAGCTTTGATTGTCTCTTGTTCAAACAAGATGTTATTCTTTACAAAACAACGTTACCAATTAAGACTGGTTGTGGCCTCGAGTTACCGCGTATGTTATGTATACTTGAAACAACACAACAGAAGGAAGCAGGTTAGACTTGTTTCAAGGCTTCCTGATTAATTGTATATTGTGGAGCTGAATCCCTGCAGCTGATCACAAATGTAGCCCTCTCCCCCCAAAAGCAACATGAGCAAAGCACAAGTAGTCTAAACGTGTTTCAAGACTTTACTGGATGGTTCAGCTGACAGTTGTAATGTGTTTAAAAAAAAGAGAAGAAACAGGCCTACAAATTGAAAAGTAATGTATTAATATGTACATACCGGTACGAGTAAAAGAATTATATTGGGCTGTCAGGATACTACAATTACATGAGTATTGTATGACATTATCTTTTGTACACTGGTTTTGACTTCCCAGTTTTGCTTACAACTTTGGTTTTTGAATAAGGATGTCCGGAGCTAGATTTCTTTACACCAGTAATACACAGAAATGAATGCATGTAACCCACATAATACATGTACCTTTTCCTTTTCCGTATTGCATCCTGGTTTAACATACAGAAATTATATGAAAAACTTCAATATGGGGAAAAATGAATTTTATGTTCATTGGTACAGTACATACATGTGTACATGTACAATACATTATACCTCAGTACTACCGGTATATGTACATGTTGGGCCATTAACAATCATGACAATGCATGCAGTCACAGTACATGTGCACAACAAACCTACATGTACATGTACCTGATTTGCATATGTGATACACTTCTCAAAGCATCGGACCTACAAATTAAAGTTAAAGACACAGTACAAATTTTTTTTTCCATGGAATGAGGGCTCAACTTGGAGTTAAATTCATTTTCTTGGCCAGTTTTAATTGACTCAGTATTTTAGGTGAAATAAAAGGTTGCAAGTAGGGCTGGCTTTGTGTTGCTTCCTTGTAGTATTAAAAATAATCTGCAGCCATTCATGTACATGTACACCACAACTGAGATTGTGCAACCAAACACATACACATTTGTACATGTACATGTGTAAAGCACCAAACCACCTCAAACCCATACAAGCATTATTCAGTTCCTTCTAATCCCTCCGCATCATGCATTGAATTGCATTCTTTCTACACACGTATGCAAGGACTGTACAGTATGTATATGTACACATGTACTCCAGACACCAGAATATTTGAATACAGGCAAATTGTACGAGGATCCAATCAAAGGCAACCGTACACACCACCGGTTCATCAGAGTTGCATTCATGGGGAAAACAAGAGGCCGACCCTGCAGGAAATAATTGGCTTATTACAGGATTTTAATACGTCCCTCCCCCCCCCCCTGTAACTGGTGGCGATGTTAATGAGTGACATTGGAGTGCGGAGAAGCTGTACATGGACATATCGCTGTACTGGGACCACACTGAACACAAGACTCTAAAATCTTATCAGAGGCCTGGGTGGCCAAACTCTTGGAAAACTGTGTTTGCTGTAATGAAATGTGGTGAAAATTCCTCCTGACTTTTTTTTGGCTAATGAATCTAAGATTTTCTATTCAATCAAGTATGTGATTTCATAAGGTCAATTTATCCATTTGAAAAGTAAGTGATCGTATCACTCATCTTCAGATATTAATTACACACTTAGAGATTTTTTTAAAGAAAAAAAAACAGGCTTTATAAGCACAAATATTTCATTTTGAAATGGTTTTGCCAACTACTTTCATTTGAGAGAACATGTACATGTTGATACGTGGTAGTAATTTTTAGAGATATTCACTGCACATGCTAGATCCTCAAACATCTCCAAAGTTACACCAAAATAAAAAAATCAACATATTTTTTTAATTGCTCTGTTTCGTCAGAAGTAGGGTCAGGGAATTAGACTACAAGAACAGCATTTTTATGCCCCGCGGCGAAGCCGAAGGGGCATACTGTTTCCGCCTTGTCCTTCCGTGGGTGTGTGTGTGGGTGTGTTAGTGGGTGGGTGCGTGCGTGGGGGTGTGCGTGCGTGTGTGTGTGTGTCCGGACAAATCTTGTCAGCGCGATAACTTTAGAAATACTTAACATATGAACTTCAAATTTGGTTTGTGTATTGTTCTTGGTAATCCTAAGAACCTTTTGCATTTGGGGCCGAAAGGTCAAGGGTCAAGGTCACAGTGACTAAAACAAAAGAAATTTTGTCAGCGCGATAACTTGAGAAATACTTTACATATGAACTTCAAATTTGGTTTGTGTATTGTTCTTGGTAATCCTAAGAACCCTTTTGCATTTGGGGCCGAAAGGTCAAGGGTCAAGGTCACAGTGACTAAAACAAAAGAAATTTTGTCAGCGCGATAACTTGAGAAATACTTTACATATGAAATTCAAATTTGGTTTGTGTATTGTTCTTGGTAATCCTAAGAACCCTTTTGCATTTGGGGCCGAAAGGTCAAGGGTCAAGGTCACAGTGACTAAAACAAAAGAAATTTTGTCAGCGCGATAACTTGAGAAATACTTTACATATGAAATTCAAATTTGGTTTGTGTATTGTTCTTGGTAATCCTAAGAAGCCTATTGCATTTGGGGCTGAAAGGTCAAGGGTCAAGGTCACAGTGGCTGAAACAATAGAAATTTTGTCAGCGCGATAACGTGAGAAATACTTTACATGTGAACTTCAAATTTGGTTTGTGGATCGTTCTTGGTAATCCAAATAGGCCTATCACATTAGGGGTCGAAAGGTCAAGGGTCAAGGTCACAGTGGCTAAAATAATAGAAATCTTGTATTTATTCTGAGATCATAGGGATTAGGGATTAATTCATTTAAAACCTACAGAAGACACTAATGCTGTCAATGAATGTTCCATGTGACCAAGGTACATGTAAGTTGATGTTAAAAGAGTATGTGTTATGTCATGGAAACAGTCACGGTTGCGGGGCATTTGTGTTTGTAAACACACCTTACTTGTTTCTTGTTATTTTTCCAGCATCTATGAACACAAAACTTTTAACAGGTCAGTGTAACAAATACGTGATTTCAAATACTAACCCCCAAATCCATCCGTTTCTGAAAATTACAGCAAAGCAAATTTTGTATTACCTCTAAAATTATGGCAGTGGATTTTGACTGCTCATTTGTTGGGATTGAATACGTTGAGTCTCAGGTGTATGTATATTGTGTAGCTTCATAACAATAGCTCATCAGCTGCACATTGATAATTGGTAACGAATTGAATTGCTTAAAGAAAGGATTGGAAAAGAAGGATTGCTTTTTCTACTCTGTCCAACGCACATGAAACCAACCATGAATTAGAAAGTGTGGCTCCAGCAAAGAGTGGTTAAACCATTTAATGTTTGTTATGACTCCAGTTGATGAGCAAGTTTTTTTTGTACACTTGCCTACCACATTGTAGTTATTCAACTGTGACAGGTGGAGGTGGGGGGGTTATGTATGCAGTGACTATTGCCATGTATGTAAAAAGGCATATTGAATGAATGATCTGCTCAATATCCAAATCAGATGTTCTTTCAAGGAGGGATAAGACGTCGTAATTGTACATCACAAATGGAAATGGGATCTTTATGATCATCAGACGAGCAATTTTGTCGTCAAAGAGCATTTGGACTACCGATACAAACGGTCCAGCAGGCATAATTTCGCCTTTTATCATGTTGATTATGGGTAATACATTGTACACGATGCACATAAAAATTTCATATACTGTACATGTATGGCGGGACAGGGGAAAGTGATTAGTTTTTCTGCACGTCGTACAAAATGCCTGAAATCCTTGGTTGTATTGTTTGCACGGGCGTTCAAGAGATTCTGCCGTCGGAAGATTGGCTGTGTGGTTGGTGCAATGATAACAATTGCAAATGCCATGGCAGTGTTTGTACAGTACTGATGTGGACCCCCAATAGTGTTAAACTCTCCATTCGTTGGCCATTTTGGGATTTATTCACTGCTAAACTTACACTGTGTTTCATCACAACAGGGATGGATCCAGGAAATTGTTTTACAAGAGTGAGGGGCCAACTCCAATGTTTTTGATGCAATTGAATCTGGACTGTACTTGAGCTGTCTACCTTGATAATGTATACGTGTAGTGTCTAAAACCTTTACCTTTTGGACTGAACTAATAAAAAATGGAGCTGTAAGGCATAATGTAAACATGATACACCTATTGACATCCCATTTGAATATCCACATCCATGCAAATGTTTAAGTTGAGGCCTTCGTTTGCTGTCAGTCACTAAGCAGCTTTTCCCTTGGTGCCCTCCAGAGATGCGCCCAGGCAAGACAGTGCACTGCGTGCTCGACTGCACAGAGCGCATCACCCAATGATATGCCTGAAAGAAATAGCCAAGGACGTATCGTGCATAAAGCGTTGTTGGCAGCACCCACCTGCAGTACATGTGGGTACACATCTATTAGTGATTCAAGATGGGGATATAAGACAAGACAGTCTTGGAGTCTTCTCAGTACAAGATGGTGCACTGAAGCAGTGGTTGGTGGTTGGTAACGGCACTCTTGGTGCCAGTTCATCTTCTGCATGATGAGTCTCATTTGATACAGTCTGGAGACAATTACCACTGTCATTGTATCAGGGCGGTTTGGTGTTCCCTTCCCTTTTCTGAAATCAAAAACTAGCTTTGAGCTTGCAGTGTGCTTATATAAAATATAAAGGATGGAAGATTTTGAGGATGGAAGATCTATCCAAACAGTCATAACTGAGTGACTTGGACAAAAAATTTACCACCCTTAAGGATTCATATGATTTTACACTTAATGAACTGCTGGTTCAAAGGTATCTCAACATTTGAAGATGTTATAATTTCCAAAACGCGATGTATCCATTGGTAAAGAGAGGAAAAAACCCACGTTTATCAAAGTTTAAAGAATAAAAACAATATAACAACTGTTTCTAAATTTCATTTTTTTATCACCTTATTGTCTTTCGAAATTGTGTTGAAACGATATTTTGGAAAAAGATATTTTGGAAAAAGACTCTGCATTGCTGTAAATCAATGTATGATTTTAAGTGAGCCAACATGCACAGTCTTGATATGATCTTTCAAAACTAAATTGTGTGGACTGGTTGTGATTGTCAACCATGCATACGGTAAACCATAAACAGAACTCATAAACATGACCTTCATTTCAAAAGGGTCCATGTAGCATGGAGTGTGGATATGACCTTAAATGGACCTGGTGGTACTACCAAAATGAAAGTGCACTGAACAGTAACCCCTTTGTTTTCAAAGCACCTGCTTGACATGCACAGGTGGAAGTGGCATGTGAGCATATCTATGCAGCATGCATGCACATCTTGTGTCAATTCGTTAAATTTAAAAACCAGTTATGCGACTCCACTGTATCTTGTAGGGGGGGGGGGAGAGGTTTCTCATTTCTCAAGAAAAATTTTACGGCCAATTGGCCATGTCCTTTGAACTCAATGCCGCTCTTAATTAACCCCAACGTTTTGCCCTTGTGAATATACCGGATGTTGTCTGATGGTGTGCTCAGAAGAATAGGGAAAAAGAGGAAATCGCAAATTACCCAGACCGCAAAAACAAACCAATTTTCACACAGGAACTCGGCCTAAGAATACACCCAGCTTGACGAGATGAATTAAAACAGAAAAGTGACTTTGATTAGTTCAAATGTCAACTATTTTTGGGGGGTTGCGTAGTCAAACCTGTACACTTGGCACTGTGGGGGATTGCTCCCAATGCAAGTCTGATGGGCATAGAGCGACGTTTGGAGACTCCACAAACTTTGCCTAAAAGTTAGCCATTTTGCGGAAGTTGATGATAAAAAAAATAAAGTCAAAGCGCAAAGCTGAATGCTTGCATGAACTTTGGGTCACATGTTCTTAACCATACATACCGGTACATTGTGTGATAATAAAAGTAAATTCTGTACACATTCATAAAAGAGACTGTATTAACTTGTGTTTCTTGGGCACCTACAGAGGATATTAATTGCCAAAATATGACTGTAGACTACAATGTACCGGTACATGTACATGTACAACATAAATGTACAGTATGTATGTGTACATGTACATGTTCATGTACCGTACATTTGCTTCGCACACAATTGAACATCTACCGGTAGTGGCTTTACAATTTCAAAGGAAAGGCGTACACTAACAAAACCAATCATTTCCTATAAACTTGATTCTTGTATCATGACCTTTTAAGGTCATCACTGTAGGTGTGCCTGTAGAGGCCTTTCATTCTTTCTATCAAAGATCTTGGTGTGGGGGGGGGGGATAACTCCTTGTAAAAATAGGACTGGGCGTAACAAATCTTGACCTTGTTCAACATTACAAAAAGGTACATGTGTGACCAGTATTTGAAGTGTTAGAGAACATTGAGCATGCTTTTGATCTGTGTTGGTGCACATGTCTGAAATGATTGATCATGTACGGTGTACATGAAGCAGAAATATTTAGGGTACATGTACATTGTTGTACATGTACATGATGGAGCTCCCTTCTAGTACATTTTCAGTGTACAGTGTTAAAACAGCAAGAACTGAAAGTCTGTTGCTCACTACTCAAATCTATAAACTTTTAAAAACAAAATTTAAAAAAAGATACCTGCCATCATATTTCAATATATTTATCATGCAGTACTTCGGCTTGAACTAGACAGTTTTGATGGTACGAAATAAGGACAAATAGCAAATCAGATCAGTGATGAAACCTTAGCACTCACAACCTTTTCCCTTTTTTTCTTCAGTTGGTCATGCTTCATAACCAGCTTGAATAAACCGTGACCTCCGACTGGTGTTGTGTTTCACTTTCCGCCGCCTTGTAAAAATGCTATGTGTTTCCAGATAGCACGTGCACAAGTGGAGTGCAGCACATGTGTGCGTGCTTTAAAGTGGCTGTGAGCGCACACAAATTTTATAGAGCTGTAATCTGTATTTATTATGGCAGACTGAGTTGTTCATATCGTTATCGATAGTTCGCGGTCGGAGCACTTGGGAATCTGGGTCACTGTTCAATCCCAATTGGGAGGTATAAAAGCCCTTGATAATGCAACGAGTCCTTAATGTACATGTATACGTTCACTGTGGTTTCGCTGGTCCCCAAGGGGTAGTCTAGTGTCCTGTTTGTACCTACGTGAATGTACTCACTGACTGACTCGGTAACTGTCACTTGTGTGTTACACAGTGCTATTGTATAGGATTACACCAATGAATGGGCCAACTCTGACCCATTGTGCACAGTGTATTGAAAAGACTTCCAGAGAGTACCAAATTCTGAATTGATCGAATATAATTTTCTGCGCTCCTGGACCAGCTTTACTGGGCCTGCCTTTTCCTGTTTACGACTTCTTGTGACTTCCCCGATGACAAATTTCGGTCGGTGGTTGTTGAAGACTCCAACAAACCACAACTAATCATGCATTTTCTTTTTAACTGCCAAGCCCAGCTGGCGTTACCACTTCGTCAATTCATCGTGACTCACTTTAAAAGAGCATGTTTAGGGTATAAATACGATCCACTGAATTTCAGGCATCGTCTGCCTTTTCTTTTGGGATCCGTCGTCGGCTTTTGAACGTTGCACTTCGCCTTTAAGTATCACAATCCGGATTACATCAGAACATCAAACTGAGTATCTGTTTCACTGTACACCGCAGACCACATTGCAAGCGGAGCTCTGAATCAGTTAATTTGGCATTCACGTTACGTGAACGACAAATACACCTGACGCAAATCAGTTCCCAAGGCCCCACTGTCGGTGAAATGTGGACATAACAAGGTAAAGTTGTCGCCAGTGAAATATAAAATCATTTTTTTTTTTTTAAGTTTCCTGATTTTGTTTCGGATCAATACATTACAGATTGTTGCAAAATGTGCATGCATTGGGACATGTACGTGTACATGTATGTAAACAAGGAAAGAGTGTACGTATACATGTGAAAGGACATGACTGTTTCCTGATAGGAATACAAACAATTCATGGGTGAAAAACCTCTATTTAATGTATCAGTTCAAGTTAGAACTACGTTTATTTTATAGCAAATTTCAAAGCATTTTATTTAAGGGAGGCAGTCATTTACCATCTGGACTTAAAAAAGACTTCTTGGTAAAAATATCCTCTTCATGTTTTTTAAAGGGGATGTACGTGTACATCATTGGCAAATGTTGTATATTCCCTTTAAGCAAGGGTGGGATTTTCCCCAAATTTTCCATATTCATAGATTTGAGAAAAAAACCAAATGAGAAGTCCGGGGTCAAAAGTTGATCTGGAAGATGCAATTGGCAGTATTGAGGGGTGCATTTTAGGCAAATATATAAATTTACCATAGATACACTGTACATGTTCATGTCGACCCTGTGTTTCTCTGGGGCGCTGCCAAATAATTTCATGAATGATATATTTTTCTCCTAAATGTTACCTTTGTGGAAATATTTATCGAAACAGGTACACATGTACATGTACCATAGGTCTGTGTTATACTTTATACATTGGAGTTTTTTTATATCTGGCTCTATGGGCCGATTCGGTACACGTACAAAGTACAAGCAGTAATAGACACGGCTACAGATAACACTAGGTACGCCACAATGCATTTGTGTAGCATGACTATGAGGTTCCATGCCACAGTTCACGCCACGCTGTACACAGTCCAGTGAGCAACCACACCCTGTTTGCAGGGGGTCCATGATTTAATATGCACAATTTGGTCTCTGTTGTGTGTGTGCGTGTGTGTGTTCACATCTTCCAGCCTTCAGTTCCGGAGCTGTCGTGGGCAGATGATTGGAATGAATTGAGAGTGGGGTGGCACTGTGTGTTATTTATGTGCACATGGTATGTACATGTACAACACCAATTTGCTGGGATTGGTATGGTGAACAGTTGAAATGGTCTCGTGCAATATTACTTGTGCCAGATATATACAAGACCTGGCGAGTGACGTTTATTTACATGTACATATGTACAGTGTGTTTTGGTTTGTCAAGAGTCAGCTCCTGAAAGCTTGCAAAGGGAAAAAAAACATATGGAGCAAAAAATGTTTGCAGTTCATTGTGCTGCCAATACTGTACATTGAGTACAACGGATCAAAGACACAAATCATAATGGACGGCCTTGTCTTGCCGTAAAAATGCTTGCCGGCTTAAACAGAGATAAATTGAGGTGGTGGAAATGCATCAGTGGCTTTTGGTTTGTGGGTGGTTATGTTGGTTTATCTTGTCTGTTTACTAAGATACACGTAGCATGTGTTCATGTAAATTGTGTACATATATTAGAAGTAGAAGAATTATTGAAGAATGTACAGAATATACCAAATTTGTGTTTTGCACTGGTGTGGGTTTGTTTGTTGACATTCTTTTGTATGGTATGAAATGGAAACTTATATACATGTATACATGTACATGTACGTACATCATACATTGTGTACTTGTGCAAATGTACTGTGCATTCATCTTAGTTGCATGCCCAGTGGTCTAGATTATTGTTAGTTTGGTGTTCATGTAGGAAATTTGCCTTCTTTTAGAGCATATCAGGGAAGGTATGCTCTACCAATATGTCAAGCTACATTTATGTTTGCACTAGTACATGTACATGGTTAAATTGTATATGAACGCGTGTATTTTAAATGTACCTGTACATGTATTATGTATGTTTCATTTACATGTACCGGTACATGGTGACATTAAATTTTATGCATAGGTTTGAAGGTTGCACAGTGCCTTGCTGGTGACTGACCTTTGTCTTCAATCAGAGCACAGTAAGTTGGGATTTAGTTGGGGTCAGTGTGTACGTGTAGATGTACTGGTGACCTGTACTTGGGGTTGGGGGGGGGGGAGGAGAAGGAGGGATGGCTTCGACAACATGATGGATGATCAGTAAACATACATGTACATGTAGTGTATCTGTCTCATATGTAAACATGAGCTCCATTCTTCTTGCCAACAGAGATCAAATTGATTGTTTTGCCTCTCTCTCAGATGCCCCAAAAATCCAGATGATGATCCGTCTCCCCAACCTAGTTTCATGTCACTCACAGCCACTGATCTGATGTCAAACTTGTATTTCTGGTTTTTTAATTTGATAAATTTACCTTCTAACATGACAGATCGCATATTGTCCTTTGCCCACCGAGCTGTTTTAATCCTGAATGAGTGATGGCGACCATTCGTTTGGATTAGTAGAGCGAATAAAACATTAACTTTTTTTCAAGCTGGTAGATGCATAGAGCAAGATGCAACAGCGGTTCTGGTAGAGTACATTCCTTGTGCGCTAGGTAGGGTTAAAAGGGGATGGGGAGGGGGAAATGAGCCACAAAGCACTGTATGCTGTGTGTGATGTGGGTCAACTTGGCTTCATCCGTCCATAGGGTTTACAGTTACACGCATTTCGTTGTGGCCATGGGGAAAAATTTAGTTCCATGCCTTTAACTTTGAAAGGAGTATAGCATGGAAATTCAAGGCAAGATTTGCTCAATATATATGTACTTTTTCATGTATGCATACAGGATACATTTATAGTTTATAGAAGGTTGGAAATAGGTGGAGGGCTGTGGGTGGAGTGCCGTGGCCTAGTGGTCTGAACATTGGATTCGTGGTCTGTGGGTAATTTTGCAGGTTGTGGGTTCGAGTCCAGCCTGGGGTTGTGACAGTGCGTGTGCCCTTGGACAAGGCACTTTGCACCCAGTAGTAAATGGGTACCTGTGAGTAGTATTGGGCGGTTTCGGCGGTTCCCCGGTTCTACCCCGTTCCAGTAAGATAACCGGAACCGCGAGACCAATCATCTCAAGAACCGGCTACTCGTTATGCTCGGTTCATGAGTGAATTACCCATTCTCTGTGCACAAAAGCCAGAGCCGACAGAGGTGACACCGTTTAGGTTACATGTAATTTCAAGGGCTTATGTTTTTCATTGAATTTCTGGGAGCTGGTTCCGACTCGGAACCGGTTCTTTTCAGATAAACGGAACCGGCTCCAGAAATTCTGGAACCGCCCAACACTACCTGTGAGGCCAGAGATGGTTATTGTGGTTGATTTACATGTACCTGCTTTGTGCAGAAATTGGTGGCATCTGGGCTGTATACTCCTCAGGGAGCTGGGATATGGTATTTTGAATGTTTCATTGGCCCAATGAGCATGGGTAAAAATGATCAGCGCCTTAAGCACCAAAACTGGTGGATACACGTGTGCGCTTCAAATACACATTAATTATTAACCCTCACAGACCCTTCCAAATTCACCAGCAGCTTCTGGAGGATTTTGTAAGATTGAAAGAAAGGAACTCTGTTTCTGCTTCCAAAAAGTCTTCCAGGAGACCGCAACATTCTCCCGTCTTTCCAGAACCACACAGCGCTAAGGAAAACTTGTGCATGCTGGTGCTTTAGTAGGCCTGTTGATCGATTTAAAGTATGAGTAAATGAACATAAACATGAAATTGTAGATAATGAAATGCGTCTGTCTACACACATGTACACGTAGGCCCACTTTGCGCTCCAGTCATCCTTCCAATGGCTAAGTTGTTTCCCGACCCCATCCCCTTCTCAGCCCAAAGTTCTACCCAGTGGAAGTGCTTGATTTACCAGGAAGGAAAGCTTGGGGAGTCAAAAAAAAAGTCCCCACCGGAAAGACTGACCTCTCGGCCCCGAGCCCAGCATGAGCCTTGGTACCCTTGTTTGTCTTACAAATATGGATAAAGGAAAGAAAAAAAATTAAATGAAACCACAAGGATGAATAAAGCATCTATAGGGAAATATAATATTTTTTTTAATGGTTGATACCCCAATTGACTTTTGAAATTTCATTCCTGGAAAAGTAGCGCCATTTATAAATACGAGTACCCCTTTTGTGACCTGAAAGTATGCTGGTTTCTGTTTTGCAATGAATACCGGTACCTGTACTTGCATTTCGCAAGTTTTTGTTTTGTTTTAACTTCACACCAGTACTGGTACCGGTATGTCTTATACATGTATGTGTATGTGCAGCTCTCGGTAGTTGACACATCGGTAGAAGTCAATCTAAATGGTAATATTGGATTTAGCCAACTTGCAGAGCTGCACCAGTAAGTACATGTAGAATAAATTGATTATTTTGGCAAATTACTGAACATGTACACGTGCATTCTCTTAGTGTGCATGTACGTAGAACACGGCAGATTCAGTCATGTGATGTTTAGAATCTGTTCACAGTTATAAGTACGGTAAACTCTCAAAAAGTTCATTGAATGTGTACATGTACATACGTACATGTATACCCATACCTGTCCATGACTGTGCCAATGTGAACTTGCAGTCATGCAGTGAAGCTGTCGATCAAAAAGCAGATCATTGTTCAGTATGCTTGACCGAATTTGCAAAGTGTCCATTGTTTGGTCCAAAGCTATACACCTGTAACTCCATTGACCTACCATGCATGTATTATTCCATGGTGTGGCAAGTACCAGACGTACACAATGTGCCAGCCTGGGTCATTTGTCATGGTATTTGAAACTGGAAACTAAAATTGGCAGCTGACTTCTGCATGTACTGGTATATTCATAGCCAATTGCCGGTGTATATGTACATGTAGTAACTTAATTCACTAAGTTACAGGCTTACTTGCTGCACATGAGCAGTGTGAGACATCCACTAGTCTTCGCATGTTGGCGACATTTTACCAACATACTCTTGCGCTTCAGTGGCATAAAATGTCCAAAATCAGTTTTTCCAAAGTTGTACCCCACAAATATATACTCAAAATAAGTTTCCAATAAAACTCACCATATAATCAACAGGGCTACATTTTTTTTTAAAGGAATATTTGTTGCTTTTTTTTGGCCATGAAAATTGACAGTGAATCATATTGCATAAAGAGCAAATCAATAATTGTGAAAAAAAAAAGTAGCTCCCTATTTATCACCTGGAAGGGAATATTGACATTGCTGGCTTCACTTCCATAGGTCTCACTTATTCCTAAAAACTCAGATTTTTAAGGAAAACAAATATTGTAATCCAGTTTTTGGACTTAACAAATATTCCTATATTCCATCTCACTGGCACATCATTCAAATGAAAGCTCTTGTTGCCCCCTGTAATTTGATATCACATTTGAAGTTTTTTTGAAGATTTCATAAATTTTTCATTTTTTTCCAGCTATGTCCACATTCTCATGGAATTGCCCTATATACTCCCTAAACCCGCATGATGAATGATGATTTCCCGGTATTTAGATGTACACTGTACATTGATCACATCCTTACTTCAGCATGTATGGATGTACGTGTAAAGCCTGAATGTTCGAAGGTTGGCCTAAATTCATCAAAGTCATCAGTTCTGTCTTCCCTTGTTCCGGTCTTGTATAAATGTAGACAATCTGATTTTAAACACCAGCTGCAAAATTTGCCATTGATTTCTCTCAGGTAGAAACGGTTTCATTCAATTAAACAACTCTCAGGAAAAAAAACATCCTGCGCTCCAGGCGTGGCACAAACAACAGGCAACATTGCATAATTCATTGCTCATTTTTTGTTTTGTTTAACCATCTCTGCCTGACCCCCTCCAAACCCCCTGGGGGTAGAAGTCGGTCACCGGAGGGTGCCAATGGAATGCGGAATCATCCAGACCTATTACAACCAGCGAGGGCTAAAACCCTGAGAAAAAATTATCATCATTTCTGCTCGCGTTTACCGCAAAAATGAGAAGAAGAAAAAAATGACTGGGACACTGAATACCACTGCAGTTGCTTGTAGCTGCTCACCCATACCCTAATGACATTTCTATAGATTTTTTATTTTCTCCATCCGGCCGGTGTGTTAGTGATGCTCGGGTCGCAACCACCAAGGAATAAACGTGCGACCGTCAAAAGAAGCGTTGACAGTGGTGTATGCGCCCGTAAACAATACCCACATAGCACCATCGCTTTAAAAAAAAATGACACCCAATAATCTTCCACACTATCCTTTTTATATTTCTTTTTAATATCCCGTATTTTTATGAGCTTTTTTCCTAAGTCCTGCGGTATCGGTTTTCCCCGAGATGTTTTTTGGGCCTTCTCTGGGCCCCGTTATCCGAGGCGGGGAGTATATATGGCCCCAGGTTTAACTCCTTGTCTTGCCGTGTTGATATTGGTACTGGGTCTCTTTATATAGCGGCGCTCGGCTCAGGTGTACGCATGCATAAGTTTGATACAGGAAGACAGGCTGAATGGGGGGCCTTTGTGTCTCTGGCTCGGTGTTTGTAGCAGGCTGGTCAGGGTATGCTTATGAAGACCAGGCTCCACTTCTTGGTGTTACATACTGTACAGTCCTGGGTTTTCAATTCATGCAAACAGTTTTCGTGGATGCATTTTTATTTCTGAGAGTAATGCTCCCCATGATTTACCGGTATCTCAGTTTTACTAAAAACTCATTTGTTGTGCATGTGTATTTGGGGTACATTTATTCATCTGATATTAAACCCATCCACAATCCCAGATCTTGCAAAATCCAGGAGGAGGTTTTCATAGATTTTGAAGGATTGAGGATGGTAGAACCTAGCCACCGTGTTCATTTACTTAACGTACATGTAGGACTTGATGTCTCTTGAAAGTCAAACGTAGAAAGAATCTACCATTCGTTTCCAGCACACTGGATGCTTTTAGAAGATTCAGGATGGTTCTGTATGCTAATTAGGTTGAAGCACGGTACCAGTAGTATAGTAGGGGTACATTGCTTCCTTGTTGAACTTTCTGGTTTACGTGGTTCGCTTCCTACTCGAGGACTCTGCGTGAATATTGGGTCTCGGGTTGATACACTTTTGTACATCAGATTGTTTTGGTTTCCTATCAAGGAAGAACGTGTACTTTCTGGGGGTTTTCCGATTTGAAAGGGAAATTTCCTTGAGTGAGTTCATTTTTCTTCTCCGGTCTTCTTGTCATGGAATCAGACACCAACTGATCCTAAACAAACATTTGGATTGAAGAAATTGAAACCTTTTGAAACGGTTCATTTGGTTGTTGTTTTTGAGCCCCTTGCACAGACTCTACCTGGGTTGAAAGTTATATTTTGTTAGGATCTGAAAAAAAAAAATCCAATTCATGCTTAGAAAACGGAAATACTTGTTATTTTTTCAAGTGTGGATTGCAAATCTTTCAAAGCTATTCCGATTCAACAGAGGCCAGTGGTATGTCTATAAACGTGAATTGGTTTTAATTTAAAAACCCCAAGCCGTTTTTTTTTCCAACTTAGTGGGAGGAGCAAGCTGTGTTGGTTGGGTTCTAATGCTAGCCATTTTGATCTTTGAGCTTCGTATTTGGGAATTTCATCATGAAGGCACGCCCTGGCATTTGTGGCATTTTGTGTCCTGTACTGATGGCAAGAAAGGGTTGATGTGGGCGGGGCCATATGCGTGTATCTCAGCTATTGTGACCTTTGATCCTTCAATCTTGAATTCTGTCCACTCGGCCACACCCTGAAATACCACTCTCCCATTCTTGGTGTTCCGGGTCGGTGTTGCCAAACGTATCCATTATAGATCCTGTTCTGTATGTGTATAATGCTGAATTCTGTCACATAACCACGCCCTGAGTTGCCCCTCCCATTATGTGCTCTCTGTTCTAGAGAAGCAAGTTGCGAAAGTGGGTGGGATCAAATCCCATCTATAATGTTCTGTGTTCCATTTGATGGCAAATTCTATCACTTAACCGCGCCCTGAGTTGCCCCTCCCACTTTTAGCATTCTGTGTTCTTTGTTGAATGCAAAAAAAAGCAGGTTGTAAAGGTGGGCGGGGTCTAATATCCATCATTTTGACCTATGTTCTAATCTGAATTCCATCCACTTAGCCACGCCCTTTTAGTCACTCTAGTCTCCTCTCACTGTTAACATTCTGTTCTCTTGTGTCCTATTTGTGCACTTGCGGTTGAGTAATGTGTCTTTATCTCTTCCTCCCTCTTTCTGGTATTTTTCTTCCATTGCATGCAGGTAGGCCCTGTCTTCGAGTCATGCCGACAACATGTGGTTTTCCTAATTGCAAGTTTCGTTCGCGCTACAAGGGAACCGAGGACCCGCGGCATTTTTATCGCGTGCCCAAGCGCCCCACCGTCCTGCGAGAGCGGTGGCTCGAGGCGATTGGTCGCACAGAAGAAACAATTGTCGGTCAGGTATCGTACAAAAACCTCACACACACTGAGCATGCCCAGAAACCGTCTGCACTGTATTTGAGTGGTTTCCGGGCCGTTCTCTTGTTCTTATTTTTGAGTGGTTGATGTTGAGCTTGATGGACTTGGCTGATTGGGCACCGTGTTAGTTCTTTTTGTTGTTGCGGTCATTTTTTTACCTTGGTCTCACGATTATTTTTCTTCATTTTTTTTGTGGGCCATATATTGTTTTGTATCGTGGACAGACAAAGGACGGGACGGGATGGGATGGGAGAACTTTTTTTGAATCCTCGTGAAAATCTGTCCAAGAAGTTGTTGGGATTTGATGGAAAGTGGTGTCGTTCAGTGATCATTGAGTCTGTGGAACAGTGCTTTTGGCATGGTTTTGTTGAGTGGATATCGTGTGCATGTACCCATCCAATCATTCACCTACCCCACTCACCTTGCATATTCATCATTTCTCATTTGCATAAAACCCTTCATAACTGACATTTAACAGTAAATTAACTTTGAAATTTCCCATCCTAATCTACCCTTACGAGAAATTTGGACTTGCGGCATGGAGCATCATCCTGTAGTATGAAACTTGACCAAAATTTGAATAATATTTTTTTTCTTAAAAATTATTAAATATTTGTTAACTTTACAAGTAGAATATGTAGGATTTAAGCTGAGCAATAGCCAAACAGATTTTGAAAAACATTAATGGTTGTTTTTCCCCAATTCTCAGAATTTTAGCAATTCCAGGTCCGGTACTGGTAGAAATTCCGTTATAAGGAAAAGCATAATTTGCAAGATACCAGTACATGTAAATACATACATGTACATGTAGGAAAGACATGCTAAGTAAAAAGGAAATTTCAGTTTCAGTAGTAGTGGGGAATCAATATTAAAAAACAACAACAACTTTTTTGGTTTTAGTGAAAACCAAAAACTCACTCTAAACATGTAAAACATTGCTGAAATGAACACCGCAATAGCAAACATTTGGCTATCAATCCCCTTTGGCACCAAGCACTGTAACGAATGACCTCTATAACAAACTATTTTTTTCCGGAACTTATTGTGTTCGTTACTTCGTAAGTGGCGTTGTACTACCTCCTGAATGTAAATAAATGTACGTACACGTAGTAGCTATCCCAATATAGATGTTCCTATATTCTCCATCCACCAAACAAAGAGCTTTTCCTAAAGTTCATTTCTTGCACTACGGTACATGAAGGATTTATTTGAGTTTCCCTAGGCCTATTGGTCGAAAGGAGCATTAAGTGCAATTGTATGACCTTCACAATGAGCGTGGGTTTACCTCAGTAACAGGTTCCAATAGTCCTTGCCATTACACGTGAGCGACAACACGTGCGACTTTCCACTGCCATGCCGAATGTTGCAGCCGAGCGCGTCATTCGCACGTACATGTATGCGTGCCGCATGTCAGATTCTTGTGCACGCATGTCGGACATCGGTCACAGGTGTGATTGTTTAAAACACCATTGGACGGGGCTTGGCACATCAAGAGTACATGTTGAGACCACAAAATTAGTCTATACCGGTAGGAACAAGTTTGGTTTACATAGATGTTAAGTTAGGAATGCAGATATCTCTATAAACTTCACGAGCATTTTACCTAACTTTTAGGCAAAAAAAACATAATTTCGTTGTGTTGGCCTCACATGAAAGGTATCAGGTGGGTCAATCAGTCAGGATTTTTTTGTTTGTTATAAATACCGGTAGTAACATAATTTCGTTGTGTTGGCCTCACATGAAAGGTATCAGGTGGGTCAATCAGTCAGGATTTTTTTGTTTGTTATAAATACCGGTAGTGCACATACCGTAGGCCTTCCCTTTGTTCTAATTGACGAATAAATGGAAAGAATGGCCACTTGTCGGTTACCAGACCCCCTCTACCAGTACCAACGTACACGATATGTTTAGACTACCTGTACTGCACACGCCAACTATACTGTGTACACGAACATGTATGCGATACAATGTACATATGTACAGAGTATGTGCACACATGTATACGATGTATTCAGTACACCGCACCACATGCCCCAGGCCTCGGCCTTATCAGTTACACGTACAACATTTGAACTGTACTATCATTTATGTGCATTTTGTAACAGAATTTTAAATTATGGCATTAGAAAGAAACAGTTATGGCATTGTTAAAGTTTATTGAGGTTTGTCAAGTGAAAAAAAGAAAGAAAAAAAAAGAAGATTTCCAGATTTTTGGGTTGGTCGGGTGAGGGCAACACAATTCTTTATTGGTCTTACTATGATACCGGTATGTTTGATTGCTCTACAGTACCTAAAGTTGCACATGTAGTTTTTCTTACTCAGCCCAAAGAACACCAGCGCCTCAACTCCAGAAGGAAATGGGTAATAAATCCACCATTCCCGGGCCAACAAACAGGAAGAGATTCTTGTCACGCAGAAACATGCAAAGTAAAAAACAAAACAGAACAATAAATGGAATCTGGGAACAAAGGGGGAAAAGGAAGTGGCAATTGAATGTTGGTTTGAGCAACAAGATGGGACAGTGCTAAGATGGTGCAGTGTACTGTGTGATGTGATAAAACAAACTTTGCACTTACATGTACTGTATGTGGTTGATTTGATACAAATCTATGCATTTCCTTTGTTTTATATCGCCCATGTGCATTGATACAGGGACCGTTGGGAATATTTTGAAAACGGGTCTCCTAACGCAAAGTGCATTGAAAATTGTCATATTCCAAAATTTAACTGACTGGGAAAAATCCTGTTGCAAGCATTGCAGATACGTCACACTCCCAAGTTCAACAACAGCCTAAAAATCTGCTCTGTAAAACAGGCGAACTCAGTATGTAGACCAACAAGATGAGGTCGATCTTTTAAAGCTGGTCACAGAGTGCAGTAAACTATTCAATTGGTCAAAAAAAGTTATTTTCTGGAACTTTCTTTTCGTGCATCTGGTGTACGCAATGGGCCGGAATGAGCCCTTCATTGGTGTAACAGGGTAATCCTACATGATAGCACTGCTTGTCTCAAAAGCGACAGTCAGTCGGGGAGTCAGTCAGTCAGTAAGATAGGTGCAAAGAGTATAGGCTGGCCCTTCGGGACTAGCAAAAACAAAATACAAGATTGGTTGATGCTCAGAGATAATGACACTTAAAATGAAAGAATTGCGATACATGTAAGAAGCAGAGTCCTGCCGTTCCCTTGATGGGGTGGGGTGGGGGGTGTCTGCTTCTGAGATGTACAGCAGGTGGCTGCCAATATTTCCCCAGGGTAACATCCAGAGCCACATCCAGTGATTCATGTTTTATTCATCCAATTTGCAGTATTTCAACTGTTAATGATTCAAACTTGACAGTGGCCTACTTGAATGGGTAGCTAGCCTCACACACATATGTACAAGGAATTCCCCTTGTATCACGGAGTGGCGTTATCTCCCATTGCTGAATTGAAGCATGCCCTGATTGAAGTAACAATTTTAAGGAAGTGAGTACACCGTTACCCGTATATACGAGTAAAAAATACTGTTGTGTTAAATGCCACTTCATGTTTGAAGGAACTGATGAAAGTACTAGCTTTATCAGCAGTATGCATCTCATGAGAGTGAAGTGGTCCTCTTGTGTTGAAAACACTTGTCATGTTGTTAAAGTGAGGGCAATTACGTTGTACATACGTGTACGTGTACAATATAAGACCAATTTTCTTCTGTGTTGTGTTTACCGGTGATGCCAAATATTTCTGTCACTGGCTTAACTTATCCAAGTTGTTATACTAAGCATGTTTTACCGCTAAGCCGGACAGTAAAGTGGGAATAAGTACCGGTACCTTTTCATCCATAGATCGATCGATCCCTCAAGCCCCGCACTTTGGTGTCTCGACCAATCACAGACGTGATTAATGTCCGACATGCGTGCACAAAAGTCTGATACGCGTGAACGTGCGTATGGCGCACGGCCGACCAGCTCGAACATGTACATGTACTGTTGCATTGGTGTGGCGCAAAAAGTGTAATTGGACACTTGCACTGTGGGCGGAGCCTAACAGATTGGTCTATTTATAGCACCCAGACTCACACACTTACAATGAGAATGATTTTTGAAAAAATAACATTTTAACCATAGTAAATGTAAATCCTAGTCCTATTCACATTTTTTGGTACTTACGGTACATGCACTGTACGTACATACATATAGGTACGTTAATTAATATGTACATTCAATTATGCAGATTACATGTAGAAGGCCACTGTACTAATAATTGTGTGTGCTTTTTGTATTTAAAACTATTAGAGTTTACAGATGCCCACCATGTGTGCTTTAACAAACTGACCGTTTGCTACCTAACCAAATCCATAACCTGTGATTTTACTCCATTGCGGGAGCCAGTTGTTCAATTTTTAACCCATTTATGGTGTGTTTAAATTAACTCCATTATTTTTTCCTGGTGTGCACATATTCCAGTCTCAACGAGTACATGTACATGTTTTTGAGAGGTGTTGGGCAGAAAAAGGGAAAAAACAACATCTTTCAGATGAGATACATTCATTATGTTACTAGCTGTTACAAAATCGATTTCATTTGGGATCATTGTTTCATCTGTGACATCTTTGGTGATTGGGTCAGTAAATTTCACCATTTTGTTTATACTTCATGGCACATTAAGGACACTGTGTTCTTTGAGAGTAAACATCCTCTGAAGATTGTTTTACAAATTTATGATTTTATTTGGGGGGGGGGTGGGATGGGAATGGGGGAGTGCAGTTTGGGGAAATTGACTTGGCTCATCTCCATTTCTCAAGTACATGAACATCATATGGGTAAATTAATATGTACATGTTCCCTACTCAATGTTCACTGATGGGGCCACTTTTCATTGGTTTCTCCCCAGCCAAATGCCTTTCATCTGTCTGCGTCTTGGGTCAACATTTTATATAATCTACGTATTATTTTTTTCTCATAAAGACTTGCCAGGAAGTGGCGGTCTTTTGTTAATATGGCGGGTCCCTGTGAGTCAGTCGGAGCAGCCGACCGTACATGCGTGTCTGATTGCCGGATGACCTTGACCATTATCCATGTATCTTGAAAGAGAGCCTGATCCTTGGGCTAACCACCAATAATAGAGGGTAGCTGCTCCCCAGCGAGCATTGTCGCTCACCGACAATCTTTGGAATCTTCGCTCTGCGATGTTTTTTTTCACGTGATCACTGTTAAAATTGTGGTTTTCCCGTAGTCATTTAAGAACGGGTCATTCTAAGCGAGCTCCTCGGTTCCTGGGGTTAGGGTCAGCAGACGCGTCACTGAAGTTCGGCATGATTCTCTAGCTTGTGCTGATGACAGTAGTTCTTTGGTGCCTGTAATTTGTCCGTCTTTTACATCTTGTGATTATTGGGAGGTTGCATATTTTGGATTTTAAACTCTCCGTGATCAAATTTACTAATTGCAGATAGACTTTGGTTCATGTTTTTTTTTGTAGACAAATGATTATGGCTTCGAATCTGTAACAAAACAAGTTGAAGCCACTTTGATTAGGCTACTCCTTTGCGTACACATACCGGTAGCTGCCAATGGTACAGATTTTCTTCCATCACTGTGCAACCAGAAGTGGTAACAAACCTGTACACAAAGCTTAAAATATTGTCCAATTTTTTTCCCCAGAATTCTGTCCAGATGCAGGGTATTTAGAAAGTCATTGGTATTTTTTTAATTGAATGACGGTCCTTGATTTCTGTTCATTATTCTGTGGTAGTTTCTTCCGGTTCTTTTTTAAATTTTGGACTGAAAAGTTCTATGACGGCACACGCACAGTATGAACACAAAAGAGCAGCTTCTAAGAAGAGGGGAATGTCTTCTGAATGTCTTGTTTGTCTTTGTGGAGTACCGGTCGGCAGCCTCATTTCTGGCATGCTGTCATGGTGCCTCTGATTAAGGTTCAGTGCTGAGACTTTTCTGCCTCACTTTGTGTTTCAATCGTCTCTGGGCATGCTTTGCAGTGCGTATAAGAACGATACCCTGAATTATTACTAAAACCCGAATAATCCCCCCCCCCTTACAAGAGGTTTTCTCAAGAGGGGTGCTATTTCTTTTATTTTTTTTTTCAAGTCGAAAAGAAGTGCTATATTTGGTTTGTTAAAACAAACCCACATGTATTTTCATAATTCGTAATTTTTATTTTCCTGCTGTTCTGATACAAATCAGAGGGAGGAAGTAGTAACAATTGCTCCCCCCCCCCCTGAAAAAAAAAAATGCAGAAGAAAAGAGCTAGCGTCACTTTTTACAAACTCTTCTTAACATTTCTGTCGATAGACGATGTGGGACATTTATTGATCCAAGTAAGTACTTGGGAAACGTATCCATGTACGCCACACAGTGTATTTAAGTAAATGGTATTCGTGTGCTTTAAGAGGAAATGCATCCTATATTGAGAGGGAGTTAGTATGATGTCCTGTTCACGTACCGTACACGTACACGCATTCCCGGCAAATTGGGGAAATATTTCCATGCGTTCACTGTAATTTGGGGAACTATGTCCACGGCAGTCCTCCAACTGTGACTAAAGAAATACTCAGCTTGCAATTTAAAAACAAATGTTCCCATCATCCTTGTTGTGAGAAATTGAGATTGATATTTTAGCAAATTTTTTAGTTCAATCCAAAGAAGACAGAAATGGTGTTGACCTTTTGACCCATTAGTAGCTGGGTTTTTGGGTGGGTTTTTTATTTTTTATTTTTTATTTTTTGGGAAATATTTTTTTGAAATTTTTATTCAGCTTGTCAAAAATGTAACCTGACAATAGTTCAGAACCATATTTTCAACCGCACCTTAAGTCCTAAGTTTATTGCCAATGTAGAATGAATACAGTACATGTAGATCAAAATGTGTACAAGTGAAATTTATTCATTTGGGGATAAAATATGTATGTTTATGGGCTATCAACATTTACTTTGATGCAAACAACATCCTCTTCGCATTAACTGCTGCATACATGTATACAGGGAAGTATTATAGAGCGTCCGGTGTATTTACACAATGATAGCGACAGAAATCGGCACTGGCATTCAATTCCGCTGATTATAATCATCTGTTTTTATTTCACTTTCCCTTTCCGTTGACACCACATTTGTTCTTTGGTTTCGTTATTATTATGATGGTTATGATTTTGATTTGTGTTTCCCCTCTTTGTCATGTGGCCCCTTGCATGTTCTTTATTGGTTCTTGTAGGGCCAGCACTTTGCTCCCCTCGCTCGTGCCGACGGAGTGTGGTCACCAGTGACACCTGCACCGGTACCCAGCCACGCCCACATAGCCACGCCCACAAACCCGGCCGCCTAGCCATTGGCCGCCCTTGCATCCTCTGTATACACGCACTCTGTTCCAAAGCAGGTACAGACTCATTTTGTTTGATTTTTTGTTTTGTTGTATAATTATTTCCTTCGCCAAATGCCATTGTGTTATATTTTTGTTTGATTTAAATATTTCAATCCATTACTTTTCATTCTTTACCTCATTATTTTGTTGTTTTTCTTGTTGGAGTTATTTTGTACACATTTTGCTGGCAATGAATTGATTTACTTTCTTTACAGATTTTTTTATTTGAATTCAAAGAAAAAATTTGCCAACTCGGTTTACAGCTACAGTACAAGCGCTGTAAATATGAAAATGAATTGGTTAATAGATTTCAAGACGGTAACAAATCATAAAATCATTGCATTTTGAACAGCTTAAGCTGTCCGTTATCTTGGAGAAAGGTTCACTTTAACAAGGTGAAGTACCCTTTTATTCGAATGTACATGTATAATGCCAGCCAATCGGAGACTTTATCGCCCGGTGACAATCTTTGCTTTCGTCCGTAAAAGCCTTCAATGCCACAGGGAGGTTTAGAGCGTGGAGCAAACATAATAGTCTGGTGCCGTTTATCTATCAAGACGTAAAGTGCTGTAACGGTATCTCGCCCTCAGCATCAAGATATCACACACGGTCTCAGAGGAAGGTACATGTTCATGGGATGGTCGACAGCTTCTGCTTGTAATGGCTGTTAAAGAATTTTAAAAATCAGCTACTAATTTTTGAGATACATTATGATGACTTGTCTGCATTTGTTGGGGTCAAGAACAAGCGTCAGTGCTTGTACGAGGGAGACTCCTTTCCTCCAGAAAACGGGTCGTTGAATTTGTACTGGGATCACAATATTCAGATCTTAGGAATAGTGGTTTTACCAAATCGGTATGATTTTATCCAGTATTGTTGATTTGACTGATTATGAAGAGTAACTTGCTGTGTATGATGATAATTTCTTGAAAAACAAGAATCATATACACATGCAATGATTACAGGGACAGGAAGACAGTCACACTTTGAACCCCTGTACATGTAGGAGTTTCTTTAGGCCTACCGCTCTGATCAGCTTTAATGTTTTTCCCGCATGCGTTTGACATTCAAATCAAGGAGGGGAGAATTGCTCACAATCGTACCTTGCTCGCCACCTTTCCCCTTGCCCCTCCAGCAGAACTGCCACCACGCGAGTCATTCGAGCTTGTTGATCAAATTGTGAAACAACAGGGCAGTTTGAAATGATCCCACTAAATGCAATGCCTCATTCCGGTCCGCCCGGAAGCGGCTCAAAATTTGATCACCGTCTGCTTCCATGAAGGAATATAACAGAGGGTGTTGACGAGGTGCTATTTCATGTGGCAACTGGCAAGACGCTGCTCTAATAAATATTTCATATTTGAAACAGTGAGACCATTAGAGAGTTAGACCATCTTAAACCCTAACAGAGCTCAACCCATCAAACCCCAACGGCATGTTTTGTTGGAATCTGTCAGGATGGGCACAGTACCCCTAAACTGACAGTCTTTTACATTGGGTTGGCACACCTCCAGAATCAAAGTCAGAAATATGTGTGTGCAGTTTCCCATATGGTGTTGGAATTTGCCAGGATGGGTATGGTTCCTAGTAAATCATGCCAGGGAGTTAGGGTATTAAACAAATATGCATTCGATCCATGTTAACAAAAAATTACATCAAGAATATCTTTTTGATATCCTTTTTATTGCACCCCTATCATTAGAATGTGTAAATTCCTACATGTACCAAGTAGCAGTGACCACGCAAAAAAAAAATATAAAAAATTTCAGTACTCCGAAATGACGCGCCCATTTTTCTGATGCAAACAATATGTAAATATCATTCTGGGAGGGGTCATTTGGATACAGCAGCCGGCAGCGGGTACCGGTTTAAAACCCATCAATAACGACCCATCCGTATCGTATTTGATACACGCTGACCGGCCGAGCCAACTGCCCCTGTAAGTCAGCCAGCCGCCGCACGTCGCAAAACGGGGGTCCGCGCTCAGCGCCTTGTCCCCCAGGCCTGCCCATGCTTCTCTCAACCCCATCTCGTTTACAAAGAAATAAAATTAGCGATGCGCAACAAGATACAGCGGTGGTTGTCTCCAATGACAAGGTTCTTGTGGGAGGGGGGGGGGGGGATGTCGACGCTAGATAGAAGGGAGCCTTCACCACTGTCAGTCCGTGGCATTATCCTCTACCAGCCCCGCGGCCCTTGTATAAAGTTCATAATTTATGGCTTGGGATATTGAAAGGGGGGAATTGCAAGGGCTTTATTTTGATTAGGATTGCAGGCTGCCTTACAAAATGCTGGAATATTTGATATTTTTTGGGGGGTTGAACTCTCTTCCAGATTTTTTTTTATTCTGAGTATTACCCACGTTCACCCGTCATGGTGTTTGCCGTAGCGTACATGTATGTCGCTGTGTACAATTCCATGCTACAGAATGCATGGAATAGTATTCTCATGCAAAGCATTTGCGAACATTTTCATTATCCTAACACTCTTTGAAAGTTCTTTCCTTCCGAGATTATCTCGTACAAATTGTTTGGTATTAGTGAAATATGCTCATTTTTTTCTTAAAGAAGTTTTGGTGGTTTTCTTGAAAGATAAATATACCAAATGTACATTGTAATTGTCTCCGATGTCAACTGCACATTCATGTAACTTCCTCACGCATGTAAGGTTCAGTTTATTAGAATAGGAATGTTATTTTGCGTACTACAAAGAAACTCAAAGAAACAAAGTTCACTTCGTTAAGACTATATTTAAGTGGTATGTATGTACAGGTAGTTACTTGAAGGAGCCAGGTGATATGCATGCAGATGAACATTCACACTCAATTATGAATGGGAGTCCACATTAAATTCGTGCACCATTTAAACGTCGAGCAAATACTTTATAAAGGTTCTGGTCGAGTGGAGACTCCAGAGTTCTATTCATTGCACATTGAATGCAACAGCATTTGTGTGTGTGTGATGATAACAGTGGGTCTGTGCTCTCGGCCTGTGATGCGCCAATACTTGGCATACCATCATGTCCAACCCGTCCAACCCTTGTACTCCATACCCAGGCTGATAGGCCAACAAGGCACACAAGATACAGCACCCCCCCCTTCCCTCCCGAGGTTTTGGAATTCCTCAGAATCAGCTTTGAATCAGCCCCTCCCTGTCCAGGAATTTGTCTTACGGATCTGCTATAAAGCGTATATAAAATTGTTTAGCAAAGTGGACCCTCCATTAGGGCTTATTGGCAGAGGAAACCAGTCACACATCCCTTTACATGTACATTTGTTGCTGACTGCTGTCATGTGGGATATACCCGGTATATGCCATTTTTAACAACCCGCATAGGCGAACTATGCACCCCAAGGGGGTTAAAAATGTCCCACTTCACAGAAATCAAGGAGATTTAAATGGTTGTAACTTACTTTTTACTATGCAAGAAATAAATGAAATCACTACAATGTGATCTTTGATACCTGCAGGCTTTGGAAAGAATGTTGCATCCCGACGCCACTGTTTTACATCATATACTATCTCAGTGAAGGTCTGTCATTGAAAAACTGCTGAAAAAACATGAATCTGGGACTGAGAAACATTTCCAATTTTGTTAGAAAATACACTCAACTCTCCATAGACTTTGTACACAACCAAAGAAGTGGTGTCTGGATGCTACATGTACATTCTTGCCCAGGCTTTCCAGGCGTGGGACTGAGCGGTTCCAGGTCTCAGTTGCAAGTGCCCTGGCAGGTTCTATGTGTACATATGCGCGCAACGTGCACAATTTGTATGGTAACATGGTCGTTCTAGACCAATAAAATGACAGTATCCAAGCACACGATATCACAAAAACATTTGGTAACAAATTTAATGGAGCTGAGTACCAGTCACAAGCAGTTTTGCTGGTAACCTGTTTTTGCTAAGCAGATATTTTCTGTGCTTAGCATATTTCTGGTCTGAGCAGTGCTACCCCCCCCCCCCCCCCCCCCCCCATGTGACAAAAGTGCTTAGCATTGTGGACTAATGTTGTGCATCCGGTCGGGTTGACCAGGCCAAACTGACCCGAAACATAAAAAAAAATGAATCCGAATCGAAACCGATCTACCGACCCGACCCTATTGAAATAATGGCAAAACCGACCCGACCGACCCAACGTTGGTTTCGGGTCGGGTCAGGTCGGGTAGGCTTCGGTTTCGGGTCGAGTTTGCACAACATTAATGTGGACCCCTGATAAGTGCATATCGGCTAAGGATCCAGTGACAAGCGAATAGACTCCAGGCACAATCCCTGATTAGCCATGAGAAAGAGACGGAGACATTGAAGGATACTGGAGTGTCCTGACCGCTGTGCACTCCCACTCCCTCTCCCAGTCGGCTGCATATGCAACTAGACCAGCCCAAGCATGTAATCACTGTACACTCACAGTCGAGAAACCATTGTGCACGCTATTGTACGAAGCAAGTGCCCTTTGACGGATGATTGGAACAAAAGATAGCACAATGCTTTCGCCATTGAAGGGGGCCTTCGTGATAGAAATGATACCGTGGTCAGGTTGGTCTCTAAGATTGTGATCATGTCTAGGACATGTAGACAGCAGCGTATCCAGCTTTTTATGCCGGGGGGGGGGGGCCAAATTGACACTGTATCGATGTCTCAACCGTCTTATAACTGTCTTAAAATACTTTTTGTTTTGTTTTGTGTATGTGTATGTAAAAAACATACATTTTGAGATGAAATTTGGGAAAATACCAACCAACAAACAAAAAAATCCCAAAATGCACCCCCCCCCCGAAAAAAAATGGTTTAGTGCCGATGGAAATTACGCACACCTCTCTTTTATTCTTTACTTATCACATGAAGTTGAAATTGGGTTTCCAATAACTTTATTAGCCCATGAACATTTGGTGTCCAAATTTTGCTTGGAATTAAATAAAATAAGGTAAATCCTACACGTAGCATCATGGAGGAATCTTCTTATTCCTCCAATATCCTACAAGTTTGTACATTCACATACATTTTGGTGTCTAAAACCATGAAGGAACAAACACGGCCTAAAAGTTTTCAGAAAATGGCCCAAACAAACCTTGCCCGAACACTGCCTTTTATTACAAACATGTACTGTGTCCATATTGGGTAGCAGTATGTAGATACATGCACATTCAGCTGATAAGGAAATCCATGGCTAATCCTTATCAAGACAAGACACCCAGTGTCTGTCGGCATGCTGACACTGCAGATCACCTCAGCAGTTCAAGGTCACCGATCACTGAACCATTCCCTGCTCTGTGCTTGCACCATTGGTTTTATGGCTGGGTAGAAATCGGGCTTGCTTACCCCCCATACCGCTTGATGTAACTTGTGTAATCGAAACAGAAACTGGGCAGAAACAGTGCATGTACATGTACCGGGTATGTGATGTGTACATACAGTGTAAGGTACATGTATGTACTGGTACAACATATTCAGGCCAGTTAATACTTGATGCAAATGCAAATGCGAAGCCACTTTGAAGTCAGAAAACATTCGCTTCGGATTCACCACGGTTGAAATGTGTTCAACTTTTGTGAATTCGCAGTGTGTACACTTGCCGCGATGTCAAAAATTCGCGTTCACTTTCGCAATGATTATGAACTGGTCTTTTTAACAGTTTTGTAGTTCCTTACAAAATTGTAGTGCGTACGGTATTTTCCGATCCAAAATCATCGATCCAAGTCTTTTTATAAAGCTGTATTCTCTTCTTTATTTTCTTTTTTAAATACCCAGGCATGTTGCATTTGGCCAGGACAGAAATTGACACATATCAGTCAGATGATGTAAAAAAAAAAAAAAATGGGGGGAAAAAAGTAAGAATCAGGTCCTGTCACTTACAGGCCCCTTTCTTCCCCTCGGCATATATGAGCGTGAACAGTCCCTTGTCAGAATCTGCTCAGATCAGATGTCCTGGTATTTGAAACGACAGAGAAGACGGGGGAAAAAAAATAACAGAAAGGAAAGAAAAGCAGTGGTTGACTTGCCTTTTGACTCTGGGCTCGCATCCAATTACCCATAACTCCTGGGTCCAACTGTTGTTGTGCTGCGTGGCGCGCCGGAATGAGACATATCGATGATTTTGATTGTTGAGACTTAAGCGTGCTGCAGGAGGGGTGCTTTTTTTTGTAGGGTTTGTATAACGATGTGATCGTTGGGGTATTGAAGTGTAAAGCCAGTGCATCTGGCAGGTTTTGGCATGCTTTGGTATGCTTGCATTTTGGCCTATGATTCTCTGCACGATGACAGGTATTTAATGTATAGTGTTGATGGACTAAGCAGACTTGACCATATGCACAAAGTTCCGAATTCTACCACTTCTGTTAAAGAAGTAAAATATGGAACCATCCCTCCCCCCCCGAGTCCCGGACCAACTAATATTCCTGAAAGCACAACTTCCAAGAAAGCTTCCCTGCACAGGTCATTAAAAGCCTCAGAAGCAATATATTTTAATTTTTAGTCCCACTTGCAACAGCTTCAAGATGGAAAATGTGAAATTGGAGTACAGTGCCCTGCCTAGGGACACAAGCACGGCCTTGCCGAACTTTCAATTGTTATATCGTGTGCTTGGATACTGTAATCTCATTGGTGTAAGAAGTAGGCTTACATGTGTCATATAATAATGCATGTCGCACACTGAGGGTTAATTGCTGGCATTGCGTGCGTGTGTGGGACCTGCCGGCGTGCTATAGCTTTGCGCAGTGAGAACTACAACATCAAACGCTCAATCTCATGTCCGTCAGGACACCAAAGCCTTTATCGCAGTGATTTAAGTTTTAAGTTGACTTATTGGCATTGTATAAACAAAACAGTCATTGACTGCAGTGATGTGGGATATGCCTTTTTTTTTAACCCCCTCGGGGCGTATAGGACCTAAGGCGAATGCACCCCTCAGGTGTTAAAATGTCATATCCCACATCACAGCAATCAACAATTGTTAAACTATATCAGCATTGTTCTAGTGAATGAAGTTCAATCTTGACCTTCTAAGTGACTTGTATAGTACAGTGAGTTGATTCCTCAAAAATGATGAGTCACGAATGTAATTCTGAGTTTTGAACCAGAAGCCCATGTGCTTGCGACGTGACCAATCCCATGCTTAAATACTCATGATCAGCGGGTATCGCTTGAATTGATCAGCGATTGCCAAGCCATCGCTCACCTCCCTACCCTCCCTCAGTCTCCCCCACACTCTTGTGTCTCTCTAAGCCCCAGCTTCTGCAAGCCTTTCATGCAGCAAATGCAGGTCCCCAACAATTCATGTAGTATTCATCCAGTGCGTCTCCCCAAGCCAGCAAGGCATTGAACCAAAAATATCAACCAAAAAAAAAAGTAGATAAAGAAAAAAAAGAAGGCATCCAGCCTTCCATTTGGATGTAAACTGTCCCTTCTCTTGGCCCCCCCAGGGCACGTGACGGCCCGTGGACCCAGTAGCGGGCCCTCGCTAGAATTGCGCGGCCCAGCCAACAGCTTTAGCTGTAGCTGTCTGGAATAAGACACATCAGACTTGGTCAGTGAACTGGTGAGGAATCTACCACTGGTCTTAGAGGGTTGATATTTTTTCTCCGTTGGTGTTTTTTTTTTATATAAGAGTGAGAAGAGGTGACGAGTTTGACACATTAAGAGCCCACCGTGGTGCATTATGGTCTTGATGGGTCGTACATCGTGCAGTAGGCAGGAAACATTTGAAGTACCTGGCATGAATTACAATTTATTGGTTGGAGGGAGGACATGGATTTTTTGTAAGTGGTGGGGCCATAATGAGTGGCTATTTACCAAGTATACCAGTACGTATTATTAAAACAAGACGAATAATGCAGTTTATCAAAAATTATAAGTTTTATTAAAAAAAATTAAAAATTGAAATGGCCTGATATTTTAGCCTTAGCAAGGCCGCCTTCAGAGGCAAATGACAGAGGAAATCATTTTATTATTCAATAAAATAATTAAAAATATTGATTAGTTTATTGAATACGCATTACTTTTCAGAATGGTAAGCAACCACCATTCTTGTGTGAGGCATACATGTATGACCACAATTATGACATAACACGTAGCAGTTAATAAACGCTGTCAGCCACTAGTATTTGCCAGGCTGGTGTTACCCAGTAGTTCAGATACACCATTCCCACGGTTGGACCTGCTCAAATTTCACAGGTCTCATATGAGGCTGTACGTATAGCTCGGATGAGGGGGGTCGCAGCGGTGTGTAATTTCATCCCCTTTGGTCCGGGGGAAGGGGAAGCGCTATTCAAAATCCCAGGGATATACTTGGATACATTTCAGTTGCAATTTGGTGGTTTTTTTTTTTATCTTGAATGAGCTTTGACAATGATGCTCCATTAACTTTTCTTATGTTGATTTTCCATTCTTGTTGAAAGAAGTGAAATTTTAGCTTCAGATGCACACTCCAGTTTTTAATTCAAAAGGCGAAAAGTTGTACCGGTAATATTCACATAGCAATTAGAGCAATATTGTCAATTAATATTTCCTGGTGTTTTTCGTCTAATTGTACTTTTTTTTTTAAATATTTTTTTTAAATGGTGCCACTAGCCAGAAGGCACTCAAAAGTTGCAGCATGTTTGCGGACATTTGGTGAAAAAAAAAGGCAACACGGTGAAAAAAATGTCATCACTATATCAAATGCTAATGAGAAATGAATGATTGAACTGCAAAACTACTGAAACCACAATATCGTCATCTTCAATGATGATAAAGGCTTGTTAAAAAAAACAACTCCTGCTTTTTAAGGTCGGTGATCAGTTTTCCGAAACTGTTGACGTAAAGGAAGGTTTGGCTCTCAACGACCCTCGGGGTTTCTGCCAGGAATGAATCAAAGCCAAGTCACTTAACAAAGATCCCTCCCCGAACCCAGCTGTCTGGCAATTTGATATTCCTCATCCCGAGGAAGTCGATTCTTTTTTAGCCCGGTTGCGAGCCGCGACTCCAAAAAAAAAAAAAAAAAAAATCAAACCAAACAACGTTATGAGTACACGCAAGCAGAATTGCCGGAATCCTACCACCAGTGTCCGCTTAAAAGAATCTTGTCAATTCGACCGTGCGCTGTCGCTCTCGTCTCTCCCAAACACACCGGCCTGAACCGAGCTTAATGCGAGTATGATTGACTGTCCGCAGGGTCCGACAAGAACTGCTTTTTTGCTTTCCCCCCCCCTTTTTTTGTGTGTTGGATACCGGGCATGCAAATTTCACCTGTGATGAAAGGGCCAAATCAGATAAGATGCCTAGCTTGGCCCTGGCATCGGGACGCATTATCATCCCTGAGTAGCCGAGAGGCAAGACCATTCTACCTTGCCCACTCCTCTCCGTTTTTTTTGTTTTGCACCTGGACCGGCTCTGCCACGAGATTGTTTTTCTTTAAACCCCGGTCAGCGAGGCCTTCGTTTCTTACTTAAACCGCTTCTTACTGCATACATTTTTTCCCCCTACCTCTTCTGGCCCTTTCTACACCGGCTATCTCCCTGTAGCCCGTCTTTTTATTTTCGTGTTACTTTTTTTTTTCTCCTTTTTTCTCTCGACCCACTCTGTCTTGCCTTCACGGGATTTTTCCCCCGCAGTCCAGGTTGACTCCGCAAATACACCCGTTGCTATTGCATATTGTTTGCCGCGTGCGGGGGAAAAGATCGGTCACTCACCCTGTTCCTTATGCAGGTTTTACATTTTTTTTATGCACGTGTACGTACAGGGTACGTTTGACGTAATATATGTCAGTTTGCTGGTGGTGTTTTTTTTTTTCCTTTCTCTCTGTAGCATTATTAATACCCGGTCTCATACCGGCGTTCACTTGATGATGTGGGCTCCACGCTTACATAAAATTGTTTGCGTCTTGTTCATTTTCTCTGGTGGGGAGGTGTGTAGACAGGGGTTGGGGGAAGTGGGGGAAAGGGAGGGGGTTTCATAAACAAATACCTGTTTTATTGATTTGTTTGTATTGTCAAGTTTACAAACTTACAGAAAGCATCAATGTGATGGAGTAATATAAATAAAAACACACTTGTCAAGTACCAAATTTGTATCGGGTTTAGGGTGAAACCTGGAGGTCGATATCCAGTATGGTTCTGAGTGTTTGGAGAGCGGCTACTATATTTGCTCTGGAACAATGGTGAAAAGTCAATGGAGGTCAATTTGAGGTACTTTACATGTGTACACAGTGTAAACGTACAAAATGTACATGTACCGGGTACATGTGCATAGTTTAATTACATCTTTGTGGTATAATCTTGTGGGTGGACGTGCTGATTGAAAAATCCGCCCCCGAAAATTCATCATTCCACAATTTGAGTTAATAGATAAAACAAAATAATGTTCATGTATTGGGAAAGACCAAACAAGGTTGTGTCAAATGTGGCATTTACAAATGTAGTGAACATTTTCCAGGACGGCATCCAATGTACATGTACATATACAGTGTGCATGACACTAGGTGTATTACACAGCCATATTGATGTTGGTGAATGAAGTACTTTAGATATTGAAATGTGCACATTATGGAATTTGTTCAGCAGAAGAATGAGTGAATGACCCTTGACATCACGCCTACCAAGTTGAACATTCATCACGGTCTAGAATCATTCAACTGTAACCTGCCCTTTGACTGCTTAAAAAAATGACGTACATGTACATGTACAACATTTCCCATTATACCGGTACATGTTATACCGGTAGTAGTTCATGTATCGACACGTATTTCACTTGTACCATGAGTGTTGACCAAACGTAAGTGACTGCTTGTTAAAGTTAGAATAATTACGGGAAATGGTACACACATGTGTGTACCTTAAAGCTATAGTCCATCATTTGCAGCCATCCGAAAAGTAACTAGCGTAATTATTGTTGAAAAACATACTTGGTTGAAAGATAGTAAGTGGACTAAACTCCCTGTGAAATTATTCTTTCTGGCAAGCTGTCATTTTGAAGTAATCAACGAAAGAAGGCCTTTCCAACGGTGCGTCTTAAGACGCACCGTAGGACAATTTAAATTAGTAGTTCGTTTTGTTATGCGGCGAAGCAAGCATTGGCACGACGCACACGTGCGTGCGGTTGCTATAATTCGTGGGATCAGTGCGCGACATCGCGTATAGCTGCAATCGGCTCAGTGAGAACGTGTCTCGGACACTGAATTCAGGCCCAATTCAAAACATGATTCAGCAACTTTAGATTTGAAATTAAGATCCTAGAATGCTGTTTTTCTCGGAATAAGCAGCTGAAGCTGAGCTGAAACTTCATCAGGTTAGTTGTTCAGTATCCTTCATTAGATTTTGAACACTTTTGTTGCTTCAAACGAACAAAAGGAAACAAATTACAAATGATGGACTATATCTTTAAGGGAGGCATCTCCATAGGGTTATGCCCATTTTTTTCCCTCAAACTTTAATGAACCCTAACCCCAATTTTCCCTTATCCTACCTTCACAAATTCTGGTTTATTATGTTTTGGGCCACGAGCAATTGATCTAGCCTGTTTGTGACGATAAATGTTGCCTCTAAATAGGAGTTGTGACATTAGGGAGACGGTGAAATGTCTCCCTAATGTCCGGTGTCTCCCTAAGGTATAACTAATGATGTTAAATTGTTTCCTTGAGGGTACATTAATTAACAGGAATAAGTTACATATGTACATGTGTACATGTACATGTATGTAACTTTTCTCATGCATTTAATTACATCAAATTGTAATAATAAAAACTTAGCAATATTAACATTTTAAAAATCATTTTACATGTGTTCTTTATCGAGTTGGCTGTTAAGTGTAAAAAAAATCTTTTAACTTAAACTTTAAGTTTATCTTTTCTCTTGCATTGACAATGTACATGTAATTACATGTAACGGTAGCCTAATATATTTTATTGATAAAAACCTTGCCCTTTCGACTTTCTGAATTGTGAAATTATGCAAATTTATGCTTACATCACATTTTTGTATCAACATCAAGATTTTTTGATGATTTGATTGCTCTTCAAATACAACTTTTGCAATCATACCCAGTACATACCTGGGTGGTTCATGTGCGTCCTCACGGCATACACTTTTGTACATAAATTGTGGTACTTGTGTTCGTGGGCAAGACACTTTACCACAATTGCCTCTCTCCACCCAGGAGTATGGTTATTAGTGTGAGGGTAGAGACCTGATCTTGGCTTCAGAAAAGTGGTCTCATGGCCTGATGAACAGGCTAATAATTGTGAAGTGTTTTAAAACCTTTGGTGAAAAGCGCTTTACATGTAAGAACCACATTATGTACATGTGTGTATATGTGCATACCGTGTACCAGTACATGTACCGGTATGTATGTACACATGAATATTCACATTATCAAATGAACATCCTAACATGTACTTAATATCACTGAATCCCAAATCCTAATCTTTGTAGACCATACAAGGACCCACTCTCTATTGCTGATAAGACTTGTATCCAAAGCTAATTAGAAATTACGGTATTATGACTGTACAGCAAGCTCCCTTTCGACCCCCTCCAGCCATCCAGCGAAGGTCTTTATGCACAGGCTAATACCATTCACGGCGAAGAGATCTCTCCCCTGTGCACGTCCAGAAACCATTATCTACTACGGGACTGGGGGGGGAAAGAAAAAAGAAAGACGGGGAGCAAATCCTCGGCAAGGCTTTCACCTTGAGTCCAGAGTGATTGGCAGTGGTGTTTGGGATGTGGCTCATATGGAATAAAATCTTGTTTGCTGTCCTCCTGTAGAAACAGAAATTTGAAGAGTTTGGGCAGTTTTCTTGTTGATCAGCAATTTTTGGGTGATTCTGGGTAAGAAAGTTCATGATGTTCTGACTCTGAGTAATTTGACATTGGAACAGTGTGTGGGATGTTGCTTATAATACGTGGTTTAACTCTATTTTGTTATTTTTTTTATTTTGAAAATTGAAGTGGCGTCATGATGATGTCATAACAAGTCATGTGACATTCCATAAGAGGCTATTTTCACATCTCTATATCTATGATGCTGAGTTATCATATACGTCACATGTGTTATTGATGAAAATTTGAAGTGGTGTCGTCATGTCATCATCACATGTCACAGAGTCATTTTAAACAGCCGGAATAAATGATGTTTGTCCTTGAACACATGTCTTCTTTTATTATTTTTTTTTTGGGGGGGGGGTACATTTTTGTGATTTTCTGGTTATAATAAGGCTCACGCCAAATACACGTAAGTATAAATCGGACCTGTTTAACTTGATATACACAGTAGGTTGTTAGTTCAACGTGGTGATCATGCGTGAATTTACGTCTTGCACCGGTACGATACCTAAACAGTTGCATTTATCGGAAGGCAATCATATAAATTGAATTAAACAGCTAAGATATTTAAAAACCAAGTATGGAATTTTCAAAATCCAGGCGTAACACAATTTCTTTTTCCCCCAAGCAAATGTTGGTAAGTATGTTCATCTGTGTGTCTTGCGATATTGTGCCAGGCAGGACAAATTTCGTGTCATGCACTGTTTCTCCCTCAGTGTTCCGTAACTTCCCTTGTACTTTTTTTGTTGGTTATATTTCGTATTACGTTGAGTCGTGTTCGGTACCTGTCCAGCATGAACTGCATTATGTGCCTGTGAGTTGTCATGCGGTATTCTTGTCAGATGTGTCAAGACGTGCGTTACATGTTTATATGCACCGCTGGTTCAGAACGACCAGACATTCTGAGTCTCAAATTGTGGAGTAGCCATGTGGCAGTAATTAGTTTTCAGACTCCTGAAATAGCATTGTTTAAATTTGATTAAGCAAAAAAAAAAAAAAATAAAAAAAAAATCATCAAAAAAGAAAAAAGCAACTACAATGTACCCCCACAAAAAAATTGTTTTAAAAATAAAAACCCTTGCTTTCAAAATAAAATTGGAATGTATTAATTATATGTTTAGGAAGAATTTTTTAAAGTTTCATAATGCACGGAAATCATGCATGGAGGATCAGAAAAATGATTCTAAAAGTCAGGTGTTCCATTTAATACATGTTCTGGCATTTTGGTCGGCCAAATATCAAACAATTTCTCAGTCAAAACAATTTTAAGAATGTGTGCGCACTCTTTGAGACTCTTTAGAGTAGGACCTCGATTAAAGCTTAAGTTTTGTAATAAAGCAGGCAGTGAAATTAATGTGTTTTTATTTTTTCCCTCTTTTTTTCCCCTCAACCTATTCTTATTTTCTCATCCTCTTGCTTCCCTGTTCTGTCACCCTATTTGTCAATGGTTCTGTCACCCTGTTTGTCACCTTATTTCTGTTCATCTCTTCCTTTGACCATCGTTTGTCCATCACTACCTTTATCACCCTCATGATCTCCATTTCTGACACACTGTCCCCACCCCTCCTCCCCATGCCTCTGCCACCCTATCCCTGACACCGTGTAGTTGCGGATCTGCAGCTGTCACTTCCCCGGGGGTGAGAAGAAAGAGGGAGACGTGCCTGTACCAGACCCCGAGGTAGACCCGCCCGTCACAGTGGACGTCAGCACACTCAACAACTCGCGGCCTCGCTCCCCTATGGATAAACAGAAGAAGCCGAAACGCCCTAGAATGTCTGTAGATAGGATCGTCGAAGGTGGGTAGAAATGTAGCAGTTGTTGGCTGGAGTGGGACTCGAACCTGTAACCTATAGATTACTGTGCCCGTGTTGCGTACGTTTTCTTTTAGAAAACTACCATCTACTCTTAAACATAAGTGAAGCTCTGCCTCATTTTTTTCCTTGCCACTGAGTGGCCTAGTGGTTGATGGCAATCAAGTCTTTGTCTGCATGCGCCCCTCCCCTCCCCCATGAAAAAATCCCCAAGTTTAAAAAAAAAAAATCATTTATTTGCCATAGAGAAAAATCTTGCTAGGATTGAAATATCAAGCCCTCTACCTTTATTGATTAAAACTTTTTTCCATTAGTCTGTGAATTATTACACCAATTTCCCCAACTTTTCCCATTATTTTGACATTTTTAAAACTCTCTCAAAAAGATGAAAATTATCTGATCATCAAACTCCAAATTATCAGTCGCAAATCAACCCTGTGTCCCTCTACAGCTCACTACTCCACCCCTTGCTCCTCCCACAACCTCCCAATACCCCCTTTTCCCCAACCACTAAATTGTTAAATTAGACCAAGCCACCCCTCTCCCTCGAATCTCTTACCCCTTAATGAACCAAAATCAACACCAAACAAAAAGGACCCAAATTTCCTGAACTTGCCCCCAAATAGGATCACTTGTCAGTTTTAGGCTGAGCGCCGATCCTGAAAAATTGTTCTTCGGTTAAAAAAAACCCCCGAGAGATCCGACGTGGACTAGCTGTGAGCAAACCCTAGGATCCAATCAATTACAGAGGGGGAAGTTGTGTATTAACTCCGTGTGCCGCTGCTAAGTGGCTTAAATTGGAAGTTCTGCTAAACTTGGGCAACATGGAGTTTTGCTTGTGCTCGCAACACGGTTCGTCCGTAAACTAGTTTTCTTCCCCCCTACAAAACAGCCGAGTATTTTTGGGGTAGTGGGTTAGGGGGATATCTTATCTGTTTTGTAATGCTGTGGGGAGCCGTGTGCGGATTTTGTTGACTTGGGGGGAGTACGTAGGGAGGTGGGGGAGACAGGGGAAGTAGGGCAAATTAAATGAGGGCAAGGGGGAAAAATTGTAATTTGGTGGGGAACACGCAGATCCTCTAGTTGTTTCTTTCAATTTAGTAACTTATTTTTGTACAAAATACATGTAAGTGTTTGTTGCCCACTACAGCTTCACTTGCAAAACCTGAAATATGTTATTTATTTTAGCAGACATTTTAAACTAATCTAGTATTCTTCATTTTTGTTTTAAAAACTTCCAAAGTTGGAAGACCTTTCAATCCTAGCAGATTTTTTTTTGAAAATAAAAAGGTCTTTTAGGAATGGAACTGTCAGACTGCTTTTAACTCTGCACTATGTATTTTCAAGTTCACATGTTCCGTAACTGTGGGGACTACACAAGAGTTGTCCCATTGTACTATGGGGACCGAAGACGCTGTGGGGACAGCAGAAAGTCCCCATAACTCGGTCCTAATTTGCCTAACAATAAAAAACTTCCCCATAACGCGGTGACGGCCCGCCCACTCCAGTTGGTATAAAATTTGTGCTGCCAAAATTTGTGTTGATACGAACTCAAAAACAACAAAGACAATTGAGAGCCATATAGGCAGTGCCCAAAATGGCTGTTAAAAAACTAAAATGTGTGTTGATACTAACTCTAAAGCAACAGCAAAGATTGAGAGCCATATAGGCAGTGCCCAAAATGGCTGTTACTTGTACACGTAAGTGGCTGCTGCTAAAGCCGTTCAGGTTGAAACTTTACTAAATAAATCTAGAGCCAGAGACAAACAGGTTGATTTTGGACACACATGAACTCCTACATTTGATCCATTACTAAGTTACAAACTGCACAAACAGGATATTGACCAATAAATTAATTGCTCTTCGGAATGTTAAATTTTGTTCCTATTTATTCCCCTTTTTTTCCCCCCTATCTGAAGGAATTCGTCACCCGGCTGCGGCCGTGACCAGCAACAACCCCCAGCCTCTCCCCGCCCGTCCATTGGTGGCGCTGTTGGACGGCCGGGACTGTAGCGTCGAGATGCCCATCCTCAAAGATGTGGCCACCGTGGCGTTCTGCGACGCGCAGTCCACAAATGAAATCCACGAAAAGGTGAGACTCCCGACGGAAGATGTCGACAGGCCTGTTCAGAAATCCAAAGGCTTTTTGCCAGTGTTTGAATTGAGTCCATCGCAAAGCTGGTCACAAGTAATTCACATTTTCAATTCACAAGCCCTGTCTCAAGTTGCGGTGGATTAACAATTGCAGAGGAATGCTTATGTTAATAGCATGTAACTTGACTTAGGTCTGGATGACTTGTGAGGACTTGTGATGGATTTGACGACAACAATGATATTGATAGACATGTCCTGAAATCTTATGGCTTTTTTAATGGGAAGGTGGACACTGGTGTTCATAACATGGAATTTTGCGTCGGGGTGATGCAAAACAATATTAGGTTTTGCCCTTCACCGACGTATTAACACTGTATACTCGGTGCGTTACCTCCCAAGTGATAGTTGGAAAAAAATCACTCAGGTGGGACTCGAACCCACGACCCCCTGCTTTCTAGTGCAGACGTCTTACCACTCGATTACCGAGCTTGCAGGATCAGTTGGCTGGTTCAAATCTGATGTACATAGCAGCGGGTACCGCAATTAAACTATTCATAAGATGGCATTTTGCGTCGGGGTGATGCAAATCAATATTATGTTTTTCCCATACTCGTACGGTGTGTGGCAATGTACAAGGCAGAAGTACATGTAATGTGCCCGCAGTTTTAGTTCATCTGCTTCAACGCAGTTGTGGTTCATATGAGGGCACCACACTGGGCCTGAGAATGCTGACATTCACTGCTTTGTGTGTTTGACTTCAATGAATCGGACTATTGTGCGGTCAACTTCATTTACCGGTATTTTCCACGGTTTGCAGCATTGCCAATGTTGCTAGCAACATAACTTTTTGGTATGATGCCTTGCCATAAGGCACTTGTGGGTTGATGGCTTCTGACTAGCGCCCCCGAGCAAAGTTTCTGAGAAGGATGATGTAGGTCAAGGGTTATTGTGGCTACAGAGGCTATTGACAGATAATAACGATGAACAAAGATAATGGGCTGATTGACAGACTAGCTCAGATCACTACAGCATTTCAGAGTCACAGATCCCTCATTTAGTTTTGGTGTTCAACCGAACCTTGGGTTTTGCTTAATTTAGCCATAAATATTCTGCCGATCTGTGGTGGTAGAAGACGAATGACCACAACGCTGTCTCCTCTCAAACTTGATCACATTCCAACTGGTGAATCAGTGACAGATTTCCTCCCCTCTCTGCCCTTCAACTCACTCTTTTTTTTTTGGTTTGGCTGGTATTTTGGAGCTTCTTAGTACTAGGGGGGTGTCAACAAGGATGTCTCTAATTGATCCTCTTCCTGTCGGCTGTGTCCCTGGGTACTGTCCCCAGGACATTGCCTCCTCCCAACGGAAGAGGGTACCCTTTTAAAAAAAAAAGTCGGGGAGGATAACTTCAGTCCAATAACAACAACAAGTCAGTGCTGAGCCTCCTTCCCGACTGCTGAAGGTCACGGAATGGTTAAAGAAGAGCTTTTTTGGGGGGAGTCTGGATGCAAACAGGTGATGCATGAGGGTGTTGGCGACACTAACCCCCTTCCCCCTTTTACCTAACCCCCTCACCCCCTTTACCTACCCCCTTACCCCCTTTACCTACCCCCCTCACCCCCTTTACCTACCCCCCTCACCCCTCTCCTTCCTAAAAGGTAGAACTCCCAATCTGGTGAGATGGTAGTGTCGTCCAGCTAGGCTTTTGAGTCAATAATTTTTGTTGTGCTGAAACTGTCAGAAATTCACCTTTCCAAAGTTTGGCTTTAGTTGTGATGTCATGGGAACCAGTTTTTACTATTTTGACAACAAAACACTTTTTAAACCTGGTAAAACCTTTTTTAGGTCAACATATTTTTATCATGTGTGTGATGTGGCAGGTTGATAAATTTAACAAGCCAAAAAAAAAAGATACACGTAGTTGAACTTTTCATTGAAATTCTTTGAATCAGAATTGTTTTGCAGCGTCTATTGTTTCCAGTTTAGTTCAGCAAAGAGCTCTGCTAGTTATGAGGGTACTCTGATTTGATTGATTGCAAAATTGCCAGCGGCAGTTTAACTGCTGCAGCACTAAGCAGTAGCGATGTGGGCAAACCGCAGTGCACAGGAAACACAAGTTACGGGCCGTTCCGGACTTTGTTCGTGTGTGTTCCCATCCATCTTTTACATGGAGCTGTTTCTCACAGTGTGAACCGAATACAAGTGGCGAGGAGTTATAGGGGCCTACGTTACTACAGAATCCGCTGAAATTTATAGTCTTGTTTTCACTGTTTTCACTCGCAAAGGGTGCCGATGGGGGCTAATCCGTTTCACATAATCTTGTGGACGCACAGGTCGCAGTAGGCCATTTGCTGTTAACAATGTATACATACATCTTGTGCGAAAGGGTTATGCAGATCTACGGAAGAACTGACCGCGTCAGCAGGTGAACAGTTTGTCCAATGAGAGCAGAGAACGAGTGACCCGGGGTCATCAGGTCAACACAAATCTTCCAAGGAGAGCTCAACTTGATTAGCACCCACCAGCGCCCTTGGATAGGTTGATGGGGACGAACGAAATTAAAAACTGTGGTTTGGGGGATTATCTCTTCCAAGGGGGTATGAGGCAGGAAGCTGCCCATCTCAGGTCATTTCTGGTACCCAAACAACCAGCTGTGTTGCGGGGTACATTGTATAAAGAGCAGACGTACCAAATCATATTAATATTAACCTTGCCTGGTATAATTAGGAAGAGACACATTATAGCCGAGGGGCGAGCACTGGTCCTGACCATCCTTGGGTAGTTGATTTCCACAGGAAATGATGAATATCTGTAATTCCCCAACCTGTTGGTATATGGGTATCTGTGTCGGAGTCCAAGTTTTGTTGTATGTAGCAGAAACAATGTACATGTACAGGTACCGGTATGTGCTAGGCTTGGGCAACTCTAGGTCGGGATCGAATAGATTCAATTCTTTATTTTGAATCAAATCATCAGACTCCACTCGCTTGAGAAGTGAACTCCCTGTAATGGGCCTTATGCACGAGTTGGCCATTTTTGTCGTGTTCCCTGAATGTAGTTCATAAATTGTGAACTGTTGAATGGGATGGTGCCAGACTATTTATTCACTATAGCCTCAGGCCGTGTCCGAAACGGGCTTCCAGGGCTACGGCTACGTCTATTGTCAGCGCGTCCCCGCGTATTTTCAATGGGCGCGGACCTAGACCTAGCTCTAGACAGTTGATTCGGATGCAGCCTCACTTTCCTTTTTTTTTGAATGGGGCTTAAAAGATTAGAGCATGTTTATTCACAAATTTTACATTATTCATCAGAGCAGACTGGTATTAATTTGTAACGTCATTGCTTTCATTTCTCTACACAAGTTCCAAAAATGATGATTTTACCTCACTCTCGATCCAATATGGCCGACTCGTGAATAAGGCCCATAGTTGTTTCCATTTCCCCCGGAATGCATTCCGGACACTTCACAACAAATAATAATAGTTTTCAAAAGTTGAATAAAGAAATAGACTGGAACAGGGCTTGAACCTCCAGTCAATATCTTTCTTCAACTTCGAAAATTATAATAACAAACCCAGTCAGTTCCCCTTTGTGGTTCATTTGAAGAAAAATTAAATAATCACTTCAAGATATTATGGAGTTTATCCCAATACTTTTTTACTGGGTAAAGTTGGAGTCAATTTCCAAAAGGACTCCTAGACAGAATTGGAATCGTTTAGAAAAACAAAGTTCTCCATCCAAGGAAAGTATCCGCTTGCAATTCGCGAGTCTTCTAGTGTCTATTTCGGTGTTGACCCTTCACTGTTACCATTCTGACCTTTTTTCCTGTCCCCATTTCTGGATCTCTGTCGCCCCTGAGGACCCCCAGCTGCCCACCACCGGTGGAAGTGGATAATAGTGTCAGAGGGCCATCGTTTCCTATCAGGCCAGGAAGCTCAAAATACCTGGGACCCCACGCGACAGCCCAATGCCTGCCGTCTTGAGATTATCTTGGAATATATCTGAAGGAAGTGAGGCATGGGGAAAAAGGGGGCTTGCTGTCTTTTGTCAGCCACCAGACAGTTTAACGAAGAAACAAACTGTAGTTGCTATAAAAAGCATCAGATAGAGAATCAAAGAATGTTGCTCCTGTTGCTGTCTTAAGTTTTAGCCTTCGGTTATGTTTGTTTGTGGGATGTTATCCAGACGCCATGTTCAAAAGCTCAGTAATTGGACCACTAGAATGTTGGTGATGTTTGGGGTTTGGATCACCGAAAAAAGTCAATTTCTTATGTTCACTGAAGTTTCAGGGGAATATATGAGGATCATTTTTCAATACGTAGATGTAGGTTGATGACTGCGAAGGGTTGAATGTTCCTTTGATTTGACAATATGACAGGCAGCCAAAAGAGTGCATTTTCATTCGTCTGCATGAAAATGGTTTCTAGCTGTGTAGCAGGGTCAAATGACATTGCACAGACCAGATTCTCTAAACTCTTTTGCATTTAGAACGCCAAGTCAAGTTTCAAGTTTCCCCCTCAAGTGAAAACATTCATGTAATGTTGACACTTTTGTCAAGTTTATTGGTCAAATCATGAACACCCCCCCAGCCCCCTCTCAGAGATACCATTACCCCCTCTCAGAGATACCATTACCCCCTCTCCCCACCCCTCCTTCGTACAAACCAGATGAATCACTCCCCCTCTCCACCGCGCTGGTTTTACTGAGCTTATGCTACCGAGCAGCCTGTGCCATATTTAGCCCAGCGACTCGTAGATTGGGGACGTGTTTGATTCGAAGTGTCAGGGGGCCATAAACTGAGGAAATCGGAAAGGAACTTTTTGATCAAGATCATTAGTCATTCTTGTAAAGCGTATGCTGCCATTGTGTCGCCATCTGTGTTGAGTCGTGCTTCGTGTTCATGAAGTTTTTTAGTTACAGTGACGAGTTACTTGGAATTGGAAGGGTTGTACATCGAATCCTTGGCATCTTGGTCACAATTTGGCTTGAATTTCCCAATAGATAGGACAGAAACCTTGTCCTTTTAGATGACGAGGCCCCACAAGTGTCTTGAAAGTCCCAGAGTTGATGGAGATTACTCACTGCTTCGGCTATTCAGCAGGAAGCGGTGCCCAACAAATTTGTTTCCTGGTCAAACTGTGAGCTGCCAACAAGCCAAAAATATGACGTGACATTTGGGGACGTTCACTTTTTTCCTTTTTTGGGGCCGAGGGGGGCAGCCTTAAATTTTCTGTTTACTTTTCAGGAAGTTTCTGGATTTGATTGATCACCCAAACAGATTATTTTTGAATAATACTTATTTTTAAGAGTTGAATCTGTTTGTGAGCTGTCAACATGCCCTATTTAGAATGACATTTACAAATTTCTGCTGTAAAAATGAATCCTCACTACATCATCACAACATTTTCCTACATGTACATCACAAATCAATCACAAGTTAAATCACAAGACAGATCATGAAGTAAAATCACAAGTCCATCACAAGTCAATCACAAGTCCATCACAAGTCTTATCACAAGTCCATCACAAGTCAATCACAAGTCCATCACAAGTCCATCACAAGTCCATCACAAGTCTTATCACAAGTCTATCACAAGTCCATCACAAGTCCATCACAAGTCCATCACAAGTCAATAACAAGTCTTATCACAAGTCCATCACAAGTCCATCACAATTCCATCACAAGTCCATCACAAGTCCAAACACAAACCAGGTCTGTACAAATCATTGATGAACAGCAACAAAAAAAGGAAGCCCTTGTCATTGGTCATTTAAATAGCTTGTCATTTTGATGATTTGTGATTGACTTTCATGTTATTTGTTGTTTCCTCAGGTGCTTAATGAAGCCGTGGGGGCGCTGTTATATCACTCCATTACACTGACCAAAGAGGACTTGGAGAAGTTCAAGGCTTTACGCATCATTGTGCGCATTGGCTCCGGCTATGACAACATTGATATCAAGGCGGCGGGAGACTTAGGTATGGAAATCATGGAAGTCTTAGGAATGATGGAAAAAGATATGAGATAATGACATGGAGATTTGATGATGGGAGGGAAACCATGGAAAAGTTGGGAAAAATGTTCTGTGTGCTTTGAAAGTCAGTCAGTCAGTATGTCACTCAAATGACAATAGGTTTGTAAAAACTACTTCAACATTGTAATGTCTTTCTCTCTTGTTCCCCACCCCCTCCCCTTCCCCAACCAGGCATGGCGGTCTGCAATGTCCCAGGCTACGGCGTCGAGGAAGTAGCAGACTCCACGATGTGCTTGATCCTGAATCTCTACCGTCGAACCCACTGGATGATCGAGATGGTCCGGGAAGGCAAGAAGCTTCTAGGGTCCGAACAGATCCGGGAAGCAGCCAACGGAGCCACTAGGATCCGAGGGGAAACGTTGGGGATCATTGGGCTAGGTGGGTGACCGAGGGTGTGGGGTAAGATGGGGTGGAGGGTTGGGCATGGGTTTGAGGGGCTGAACAGATCCGGGAAGCAGCCAACGGAGCCACTAGGATCCGAGGGGAAACGTTGGGGATCATTGGGCTAGGTGGGTGACCGGGGGTGTGGGGTAAGATGGGGTGGAGGGGTGGGCATGGGTTTGAGGGGCTGAACAGATCCGGGAAGCAGCCAACGGAGCCACTAGGATCCGAGGGGAAACGTTGGGGATCATTGGGCTAGGTGGGTGACTGGGGGTGTGGGGTAAGATGGGGTGGAGGGTGGGCATGGGTTTGAGGGGCTGAACAGATCCGGGAAGCAGCCAACGGAGCCACTAGGATCCGAGGGGAAACGTTGGGGATCATTGGGCTAGGTGGGTGACCGGGGGTGTGGGGTAAGATGGGGTGGAGGGGTGGGCATGTGTTTTAGGGCTGAACAGATCCGGGAAGCAGCCAACGGAGCCACTAGGATCCGAGGGGAAACGTTGGGGATCATTGGGCTAGGTGGGTGATTGGGGTGAGGGGTTAAGGTGGTGTGGAGGGGTGGGCCTTGGATTGATGGGCGGAACAGATCCAGGAAGTGGCCGGCCGATGGAGTCACTAAAATCTGAAGGGGAAAGGCTGGGGATCATTTGATTACGTTGGTTAAGGGGAGGAGAGGGGTATGGGTTTGGGGGTATTACCCTGTCTGGTTAAGGATTTTGTAGTATGCAGTCTGGTTAAGCCTCATTGTGACTAGGTGAGTAACGAGGGTGTGTAGGGTTGTGGAAGGTGGGCATGAGTTGGGTCAATAACCAGTCTGGTTAAGGATTTGAAGCATGTCTAGTGAAGCCCTGTTGGCATGTAGGCACAAGGACCTGTCGGAGTGTTCTAGTTGAATCCTTTTATAATTATAGTACAGGGGTAGTAGAGTATACAACATCTGTTCTGATCACTCCTTCCTTGACCAAATGGTTCTTCATTGAACACGATCTGTAGCGGGTCCCTCATGGATGCTTTCAGATTAGGTCATTATAACATACTTTTCCCCTGTCTGTTGTAGGTCGCTGTGGCACAGCAGTCGCACAGAGAGCCAAGGCGTTTGGGTTCACCATTCATTTCTACGATCCTTACTTAGCGGATGGCATAGAGAAATCACTGGGTTTAACTCGCGTCTACACATTGCAGGTATGCTGTCAACAGATCTCCCGAAGAGGCCATTGTCTGGGCTCCAACACTTGAGCCTGTTAGCTTTGTAGTAGTTTTGTTTCTAATTTGGAAAGTTCTAAGTGAAATCGTGAACACTCGTGTGCTTGGCCGAGTCAGATCATCAGCATCACGGGTGAATAACTCTTGAACCTTGTTTATCTGCTAACAGGACCTGCTGTTCCAAAGTGACTGCGTGACGCTTCACTGCTCCCTCAACGAGCACAACCACCACCTCATCAACGAATTCACAATCAAACAGATGCGGCAGGGAGCCTTCCTGGTCAACACGGCGCGAGGCGGCCTGATCGACGAGACCGCCCTCGCCCAGGCTCTCATGGAGAAACGCATCCGTGCCGCCGCCCTGGACGTCCACGAGAACGAGCCTTTCACCTTCTCCATGGGCCCACTGAAGGACGTGCCCAATCTCATTTGCACGCCGCACAGCGCCTGGTACAGCGAGCAGAGCAGCAACGAGGTGCGGGAGAGCGCGGCCGGGGAGATACGACGCGCCGTGACAGGACGGATACCCAACAGCCTACGCAACTGCGTCAACAAGGATTATCTGGTCCCAAGTAATCAGTGGACGGAAGTTGCCAGCCAACCCCCTGAACTGAACGGCTCTGCTACCTACCGGTACGCGCCGACCGCGCAAGTGGTGGTCCCTCAACCGCAGGGCCTTGAAAACCACGGAGTGTCCGCGCTCATGCTCACCTCCAATCTACACGCCGATTCCACGCTGACCCCTACACAAAAAGCAGAGGGAGACCAATGAGAGCGGGCAACCAGTTATTATATCAAAATAGATCACGCCATACTTGCTTAAAAAAAATAAAGAAAAGAAAATAAAAATCAAAGAGCCACTTTCCCCCATCTTCCAGAGAAAAAACAACCAAACAACAGCCGTGTGTATATTGAAATCAGTTTCTGAAGGTATCTATTGCTTCCTGTGTACCTATTCCCCCGTCCGTTGGTGTGCAGTGGCTGTTGATTTGCCAGAGGCGAATGTTGTGCTGTCGCCAATGTACCCACCAACTTGTACTGCATCCTCTTTGTATTCATCCATCCACTGAATTGTCAGTTTTTTTATGGAAGATTAAAAAAAAAAAAAAGGTTGTGCATGTGATGTTTTTGTTACCAACTTTCAAAATGACAAAAAAAAAATTCTGTGGCAAGAAAAGTTCTTGAATGTAATCGTGTACGTAAAAACACTGATGATGTTTGTTGTGTGCATAAACTGGTTCGCACCCACTGTCAAATTAAATGTCGTGATGTCAGGTGATCGGAATGTTGAAAATGTTGAGCGTTTGTTTCGCTGGACCAAGCCATACCTCAGTGAGAATTTTGCACCGTTTTTCTTGTAGTGTTACGTTTTCTTGTTTTCTTGGTGATGTGTTTGTACCAAAAGAAGAGGAGGCCCTCTCAACGCGAAGAGTTGAACAATTGGATGACAACTACTTAGCTGCTGGATTTTCGTTTGTTTTGCATATCACTTTTTGTATTTTTAAATTTACACGAAACCGCAAAGCAGTATCAAAAGTATTGCATGCTGTAAATTGTAGTTTTATAAGAAGAAGAAGAAAAAAACTTAATTTGTTTCAGTTATTGCAACATTGAAGGACCGTGTGTTGATGTGTGCGTGTGTGTGCGCTGTTAAAACAGGGGCGCAATACTCGTTCACTGTACCAAACATTTGACATAGTTTTCAGCTACAGATGTTTAACTGAATTCATCCGAGGACATTTTCAGTTTGCCAAGGCATCTGAGGACGTTTTTCAAAGGAGCTTCAATGCGTTGAACAACCGAGGACGTCATTTTCAACTGCATTGGATAAGTCAACTGCACTAATTATCAAGCACTCTACAGCACTGCAAACTGCACGGAGCCTTTGGAAAAATTGTTTCCAACTTGCCTCACTGGATTTAACATCCGAGGACTATTTGTGGCAGATGATGAACATGCATTGAACAACTGAGGACGTTGCTTAAAGTTGCAGACGGTTTACTGCACTGAACATCTGAGGACATTGTTCTCTACTATAAATGCTTCACTGTACTAAGCATCTGATGGCATTCTCTGTTGTAGATGATCATCATCCGAGCATACTTTTTTTTCAGTCACATATGCCTAAATTTTGGATTGTGTAGTCGGCCATCTGCTTGGCCTACGTGCCACGGCCTTTAACCTGGTTTCGCAATTTTCTCTGCTGAGCATTGTAGAAACTTTGGTCTGAAAATAGAATGTTACATGTATATCATTTTTCGAAAGAAGTTGCATTCCAGTTTTGCAAGTTTGTGCATCAAGCAAACACTGCACAATCAAATTACGCCTCTGTGCTTTGTGTTTTCCGTTGCTGAATTCACATCATCAGAAAAAGGTTAAACTTACTTTGCATATCTATGTCACTACACAAGGTGTTTATAATATACGAGGCCTTGCCTGCTATACCTGGGAGGCAGCTTCGCTTTTCATGAAAGCAAGCTTTGTGGCGGATATATCAGCAACTCTAGTCCAAACTGACTCTGGACTGTAGGAAATGCACCCGGCTTTCTGGTCTTTCAGTAGCTTCTACAACATGTGACTTCCTAAAGTAAAAACAGGTGCTTTGGATTTTGCAGGGAAGAGACAAGCACTTCAAGCCAGTAAAGAGCAAATTCTGCAGAACTTAACCAAGAAACAGCCACAGCAACTTGCTTTTTCATAAATTTACTGCATTTTAGAAACAAAAATACCAAGCTCTTGTACATGTAGATGCTCATGTAGATACACATGTAAATTAATTGTAGAGTTCTCGCCAGTTTTGTCGGATGTTTTACTTGGAAAACTCAAGGAAAGTGTAAAATAATTTGCAAGATAATGAAAGTGGAAACACATACAAATCTACTGTTGAAAAAAAACAAAATCATGAACAGACACTGCAGGAAAATGTGTTATCGATAACATTTTTTTTTAAATTTTGAGCCTTATTCAACTCTTAATGACAACTCTTTTGAATCTTGGCTGAGAACGAGACATGTGGCTTTCAGTATAGAGGTGGTTGGTTCGAACCCTGTTTTGTTACGTCTTCATCTGCCATATTTCTCAGCCGAGAATATAAGTGAATTTACATGTACATCATATTCAAAGAATGTCATTGATGCAGAACTGAAAACCTCTTCCCCCCCAAAAAAGTAGACTCTTTTCCAGCCAGTGACTGAAAATCCTTCAGAATTCTGCTAACCATATTTTTTTAGCAACTTAGCAGGTACTATCCTTCTGATGGTAGTAGCTTTGCTGCTGATGTATTGTTGAATGAGAAAGGAAAGAAGATTTTTGTATATGATAGGGCAAACGTACACCGTTCATAAACCACACGTCAGACTTTGGATCTCAAAATTCTACGAATATCAACCCCCTTTTCTGAACATGCATGAGTTATCGCTTGTCCGATGTATTTCTGAAATTGGCCAATTGTAACACCGAATTTCAAAGTTGCACTTGTTCAGCCACTTTGCTGGAAAGTTAGTAGAGCAGTCTGTAAACAGCAAGATTCATATTAATTTTATGTGTGGTCTACGTCTTTTAATAATTTCACATACTTGTTCCTTTCCTTTTGCATTGGCAACTAGTAAAATCACTGGCGGTATCAGTGAATACCATTTTGCAATTTTTGCACTCCATATCTGAGTCAATGCTGTTGCACAGGTGACATGTTATACATGTATATCATTGTCTGTATTGTCTGTAAATTAAGAGGAGAAGATTTCAACTTTTTTTCTATGAAGGGGAAAAGTGAACAAAAATGCTTTGTTTAAAAAAAAATACAATGAAATATGTGAATTATACGAGAAGTCAATTTAAGAATCACAAATATACTCACTTGTACAAAAATGATCATGTCTTCAATTGTTGAAATGTGTTTACTTTTTTTATTGTTTGTTTACAAAAAGAAAACAAAAAAAGGCTTTTAAATATTTACAGCATCCTGTGTCAGTGTTTTTCAGAGGAAAAAAAACCAAAATATGAAATTATAAGGCCAATAATTATTGTTCAAATGTGCTTCTGAAACTGTTATTAAAACCAGGTCAAATATAATACCATTTGTTTTGCCTCGAAGATTGTTTATCAAATGTGTCTATAAGTGGTGGGTTACCAGCTTGAGTGGTGGGTTACCAGTGGTAGCCGATTTCACAAACTTTATGCGATTGCATAAACTTGTGCCATAATTTATTGCCTATGATGCACATTTCACGTTGCACATTTTTTTAACGACGCGTTTTAGAAAAGTTTTAGTAAGCAGGTATGCAACTTTCCAGCTGGTTTCCTCTTTTTGGGAGGGTTCCTACCAGTGCCTTGAAAACAAACAAATCACAGTGTTTTGTTGAGCCTGCCACTTTCCTCTTTTTACTAAACTGGGCAATTGCATGTCTGAGTAAGACTGCCACTTACGCATAAACTGAAGGGGTAACTTGCACATTTCCTTTTGCTCAACATTTTTTTATGATGCATTTCAAGAAAGTATCAGTGTGCTTGAGGTGATTCAACGACTGTTTTGTGATCAAATAGAAATCATACACAAACTGATGTCATAAAAGCTGTTAGCACCCGAACTTCATTGTATTACATTGTATTTATTCACTGAAAAAATCAATAAAACCATAGAGTGCTTGGGGCGGTTTCAGCTGCTACAGTGAGCTGCACACCGTTTCATGAAATCAGCTGCTGCGCTTCCATACAAAATGCCATAGTTCAAGTTTTAGTTTGCACATTGGGTCTGGAAACAGTTACTCTACATTTTTTTCTGTAGTTATCATGATAATCAAATGAGGATCCAAATATCTTATTTTCTTGTCCCAACAATATTTATGCAAATAAAGACAGGTTTTCTGAATGACGCCAACACTGCATGCTCCTAAACAGCTTAAATTTTATCATTTAATTTCGCACTTGTTTTTTTCCCTTGACACATGAAGGGAAACTGTGCATCTTACAATAAAAATTAAAAATGATATGAATTTTGGATTCCTTGTCCAAAATTGGTCTTAAGTTGTGCCAATTCCGGGGTCAGGACCTTTAGACGTGCTTGAAATCTCTTCTCTAGTCTCATTGGCTTTGCCTGTTTCCGTTGGCACTCTATCTTGCGTTTCGACTGAATGACCTGCAGGCTGCACTTCTGATGATGAGGTTTTACATTCAGCTTCATGCTTGTCCTCCACCGATGTCCCGTCTGGGCCACCGACCTGGTGCGACTGCTCTTGACCGGTGGTGGATGTCACCTCTGGGCCACCGTCCCCCTGTGCACGGTGGCTGGATGAGGCTGACTCTAGAGGGCGCTCTTCCTTGTTTCCGGAGTTGGCACTCGACATGTTTAGTCTCTCCTGTCACAGAAGAATGTTAAAATCATGTTCAATTGCATTGAAAAAAAAAGAAAGTAGCTCGTGTTTTGGATGCTTTATATACTTTGGATACTATTTGAAGCTCATACAGATGACACATTTTGGTTTGAATGAGTTAAACTTTTTAACATTGGCATGTTTTTCATTTTCAATGAGGGGGTACGTAAGGCAGGATAGGAGTGCCTTTTGCAACCTTTTTCTCTCGCCTGTCTTTCTCTATGTGCGAGGCCAATCCACGGTAGGGGTTGGGTGTTTCGATGACGTCGTAGGTGTGTAGTGGAAGAGTGCTCAGCCACTGCATCATGCTAGTTGGTTTGGTAGGGTTAAAGGAAATAAAGCTCACAAAATCTGATTTTTTTTTTTTAGATTGGAGTGATAACAATCGTCCTCAATGACGTAACTAGATAAGATATATTTATTTTTACCTAAAATAAAGAAATTATAATTACATATCGTAATTGTCAGATGAAATAGGGACAGGAAAAAAAGTGAACCCCAAATTTATAGAATGACCTATATGCTAATTGGAACTAAAATCTAAAATCTGGAAGGATACGCTCTCTGTTTCTTCTCGGTGCTGACAATGGTTGGATATATATGTTCCTTCTTGAATGCCTCCAAGTCATCCTGGAAAAAAATTATCAAGAACAGGTTTGTGTTTTATCACCATCTTAAAAATTCCAGCTTGTCAAAGAAAAATAGGCAACTCCGGGGCTTTTCATAGGCATGGGGATGCTAAAAAGGAATAAAGTTGATTACTGGCAAGAGGACGGTACATGTTGTCCCATAAAAAGTTGTGCAAGCAGATTTCTTTAATTTCTAACGTAAGTATTTTATCTTGATGGAGCATATTAATTATACCCTTGTGTATAATCAGTGAAAATGCCATGGAAATCCGTTCATGTAAACCAGAGATCTAACAGATTGTAAAAGGCTATGGTTTTTCACCCATTCCCATGGGATTTACACAGTCGGTGATATCAGTGCATCAGATTGTCATGGGCCTTTTCACTCTGATGTAAATTAAGTTAACTGTGTAAATCCCATCCCATTGGAATGGGTGAAAAAGACAGGTTCAAGCCCGGCTCCAGTCAAGTTCTTTGTTTGACTTTATAATTATTATGCATGTACCTAGTCAGTTTTCTTTTGTGATTTATTGGAATATAATATTCTTGTTTTATAACACCTTGAAAATTGATTACCTTACACTCCTCCCACGTGAGTGCCTCGTGCATTCCGTCGCTTCCCCACCTCCGGTTGTAAGCATCGTAGTGAACCTTTATTAACGTAGGGAAGAATTCAGAAATTGTTAACTTTTACTCTATGGGAATTTGTTGGGAACCTATGGGAATTTGTTGGGAACCTTAAGGTATCCTCCAAAACGAATTGCTACGCAAGAACCTGATGGCATGTTCTTTGAGCTTTTATTTTTCCATGGAGATGAAGTCCCAAGTACATTTGTAAACTTAAAGTGGCCGGTTCTACCCTCTTAAATCCTGCAAAATCTGGAAGCAAAACTCACCGATTCCAGGACCAGCCCTAGGCCAGGGGCTCTAGGAATGTCTAACTTGTCCTCTCCGAATGCCCTCTCCAGGGTGTCCTTAGGAGCGAAGCCCTTAGCAATGGCAATCACTAGTCCTATACAAAAAGGGAGACACAATTCGATACAATTTGTGTAAATTTTGCCTAAGGCTTGTCATAATTTTGATCATCCCCGACACGAACAGACACAAACTCATCCAATTTTGCAATTGCTAACGCCGCCTGTCAAATGCTTGACAGAAAGTCATCACGGAACTTCTCAAGTTGTTCCTGACTGCCTGCTGTGCATTATGATACATGCAGCTACTGGTAACCAGTGATGGAACCTAGCCCTAGGCTTCGGTTCCAGATAGTCAGGCGCGGATCCAGGGGTGGGCCGCGGGGGCACGTGCCCCCCGTCAAATTAAGTCCACAAAAAAATAAAATGAATAAAACAGGGGGGAAAGGAGGCGGAGGTGAGAGAAATGGAGGGAAGGAGAGGGCAACCTAACAAAAATACCGGTGCCGATATTAAACATCAGCGGCCTGCAAACATTGTGCACTGGCAGTACGACACAGGGAACTCGTGAAGCTTCGAAATAAACCGCGATCCCAGCCACCGTACGTACTCCATACGTAACCCGGCATAGTATATCGGTTTATGCGATTCATATGAGCGTACGTACCGGTACGAAAAACACGCACTTGTGACAGCCGATGTGCTGTGTTTGGCGCGATGAGCGCGACATACACGTTGTACTCTGCTCTTTGTACCACACTATTGGTCAAGAGTACGGTTTTCGTAGGAACACTTTGCCAGCATTCCTTCGGCGCTTTTAAGGAGTCCAAAACATGTCCGTTTCCGTAGATAATTTCCATAGAAGCTTATTATCGATCATAACCCCATCTAAAAACACGTTAAAATTGTGCAGCAGCAGGATTCCAGTCAAACCAGTGAATTTGGCGGTTTTGAGACATCATCTTTCATTGAAAAAAAAAACTTTTTCATTTTGCCGACGCGCATGGCTCCTGCGACGCGCGCGCATACCAGAAACCGGAGACTTTTTTTTTTTTGGCCTTATGCAGACGAAAATGGTGATCAAGTGAAAAACAGAAGAAACTTAAAAGGCTTGTTAAAGCATGAGTATATATTAAACCTATGAAAAAAATCCTTATTTAACTTAAACATTTTTGCTCAAATAACTCAGGGAAAGAGGGGCAAGGAATCGCCTCAGATTGCACCACAGAGCATCTAATTATCAAAAAAATTCCCAGGGCCCTTAGGCGGGCCCCGGACCCCACGCCGAAAGACATTCGCGCTCCGCATTATTAGTCCTCGGTGCAGATCTCCCTAGCCCTACGCATCCTTAAAACAGTTTACAAACTAAGCCTATCCAATTCCTTTTCAAAAATAAAATGCAAGAAACTGGTTATGCAGTCGAAAATACTTGGTTATCAAGTGAAGAACAGAAGAAACAAAAAAAATTTAAAAAACACAAAAAAACACATGGTGTTACCGCAAACCGAAGCGATAATAAAAAAAACACCATATTTTGCTGAAATGGGGCCAGGAATTGCCTCAGATTGCACCACAGAGCACCTAATTAATGAAAAATTTCCCCGGGGCCCTTCAGTGGGCCCCGAACCCCACGCCGTAAGACACTGATCCGCGTTCGCATTAGTCCTTGGAGCAAATGCTAAGTCAATACGATTCCTTTTTTTTCTAATACAATGCTTGAAATTATGCAGACGAAAATACATGGTTTGCAACTTTGAAGTACACATTAGCTTACAATTTGTAAAAACAAGAGTATATTTTTAAAAAAAAAATCCTTATAAGCTTAACAACTTTTGCTCAAATAATTCAGGGGGAAAGGGGCCAGGAATCGCCTCAGATTGCACCACAGAGCATCTAGAATCCAAAATTTCCCGGGGCCCTTGAGCGGGCCCCGGACCCCACGTCGTAAGGGCTTCGCGCTCCGCGCTCGCATTAGTTCTCGGAGCAAATGCTCTACAGGTGTGCCCCCCGTCTAAAGAAATCCTGGATCCGCGCCTGATAGTTGACTAGAGTAGTCGGACCATCCTGCGTTTGAAAGCAGCTAGTCCAACTATGATTAACTGGCTTGAACCTGCTCATAAAAGGTTCAATATGAAAGAAAACACCTTCGCTTACCGATCATCTTCCTGATCTGGTGGAGCACAAAACTTTGACCCCTCACCCTGAGAATGACAAATTCTAGGCCCTCATATATATAGGGTTCGTCACAGGTGAACTCTCGGATGTAGCGATAGGCGCTTGGGTCCTTGAAGAGCCTGCAAACAGGAAAGAGAGAGAGAAATGAGCCTCTGTACTGATGATGTCACACTTTGTTTACGTGTGTGCTTTCCTATGGTGCTCAGTGGACCGTGGGTCCCCACTGGCTCCATAGGAAAGTGCACATAACAAAGTGTGACGTCATCAGTACAGAGGCTTATTGACCGACTGTAGTGAATGCCTGGATAGCGAATATACTTGTGATCAATCCTGGTACACAAGTCTTTAAGACTGAATTTGTACGTCCTGTAAAATTTGACGTCCTGTAAAATCCTACTTTTTGTAGTGAGAAGACTTGAACTCGACTTACTTTCCAGATGTGAAGTTGTGGAAGTTGTGAGTCCCAATGTACAACGTCAAAAGTTCCTTCACCTCCTGCAACTTCTCCTCTAGACCAACAAAATAATTTATTTAGCATTTATTAAATCATGACTACTTGACGATTTTTGGTTGAAGAAATTGGCTGGAGAAGCTTTTGAACATGCAACCAGCAGAAATCCCAACCCGCACTCTACAAACTGAGCTATCCAGCCCCATGTTGGTTGTTTCCCAATCTGTCGTTGTTTTCGTTCAAGGGGCACTAGTCAAACTCCATAAACCTGTACTTGCAATTTGGCTTATCATCTGCCGTTCAGTCCTTACCTGTGACTCTGTAACTCTCTGTGGTGATCTCCTCAATTGGCTCAAAAGCAAAGGTGGGTAGCATGTATATGTAGGTGCGGAAGTCGCAGTTGTATTTAGAGTTGAAACTGCCCGTGGTTCGCTTGATTCCTGCAGAGCAAATTGGGAGAAAATAATCAAGGAAAAAAGTAACACCCTCTGTTGTACTAGCACCCTGCTATTGTGACTTCCGTATCCCAAAATGAAATTCTGATTTGCAACCCTAAAATGTCTAGGAGGCCAGCAGACGTACAGGGTAAAAGCTAATTCACCTCCACAAGAACTGAGCTACTGCTTGGGTTATGGCGGTATCCTTTAAGGGATGGGGGTGGATAGGCATGGTGGGGGATGGAGAGTGGAGGGTTGAGAGTGGAGGGTTGGGGGTGGTGGTTGGGGTGTTGGGGGAGTGGTTCGGGGGTTGGGGAATGGTGGGAAATGGTGTAGGTGGTGGGGGGCCAATTCAACAATCCCTTACCCATGACCCTAATGCAAGGAGGTAGATACTCATTGATCCTTTCCACCACGTTGTCAAATATCTTCATCTTGAGAGAAACAACTTGTCCAGCCGCCGAGACCCCTTTGTCAGTCCGGGCGCAGCGCTGGAAGGCCATCTTGCCAAAGTTCTGGGCCTGCTCCTCAGTGATAGCTTGGCACTTCAGCAAAGCGTGGGCCAAGTCTTCCTCAATCGTTTTCTCCCCAGGATTTCTGTTAAGATTTATTGGAAAGGAATCCCAACCAGTTATTGTTTTATTATTGGCATTATCCAAACAGAAGGCAAATAGCCACTCATGGTGTGGACAACTATTTAAAACTTAGTCAAGAATGAAAAAGTCATAGTGACAGAAGATATCTGTTGACTTTTTTTCCTAATTGTGAAGACTGTAAGTTGAACAGAAACGTGTTCTCTTATTTTAGCCTCTAGAGGGCAGTATGACCTACTTACTTCTGCATGCCCTTGTAGCCAACTCCCGAGTAGGAAAGCAACATGGCAACCTTCCTCTTGACGATTTTGAGGGGACTTGCATCTTTGCTGTCATCCTGTTCAATAGACAGAGAACTTGTTTTAAGACTGAAGTGTGTTTGGTCCAATAAAACATCTGTCACGTCATATTGGACTTGGAATAACATTGAATAAAATACAGACAGTGACGGCCAAAATGAGGTCACATTTGCCCAAAATAAGCATGCCATTGACCAACTTCATTTATCGCCCGATACAGAAAAGGATTTAGAATGGGATTGGAGGAATTTAGAAAAAAAAAGGAATTAAAAAAACAACAAAATTATCTAACAGTCAGTGTTTTAATAATAATATATTTTTTTTAAGGGAAATATTTTCAGTGCATGTCAAAGTTGTTCGAACTAACCTCAGTTTTGAGCTTTTTGGGTGCAGGCTCCTCAGTAGAAGCAGCAACGGCTACTGTAGTAGCTTCAGAAGAGACTATGGTAGTGGCTGTGACAGTGGTTACTGGAGTAGCCGCAACAGTGGCTACGGGAGTGGTTTCTGTAACGGCTACAGTCTTGGCTAATGTTGTGGCTGCGGTATCGGCTTGCGTGGTGGCTGCAGAAGTGGCTGTGGCTACAGAGGCAACAGAACCGATCTGTTCCATGGATTCCAATGGACGTTTGTTACTGCTCGATGCCTGGCTGTCCTCCGGTGATTGTGTCACCTTGGCAACTGCTGCGGCCTCCTTGGGAATGGCGTCAGCCATTTTGAATTTCGGCAGGACGGTGCGGAGACGGAGCAGGCCTTGTTGTATCCTAGCAACCAGCATTGACCGGTTCAAGGGAGGGCGGTATTCCAAACAAACAAGGACCCTCAAATCATAAGCTTGACTTGATGAAATTGTTGACTCTGCAAAGGGGGAGACACAAAACAAGAAAGGACTTTATAACACCAAATCGCTCTTGGAGTAGGGTAGAGTTGTGAACATCAGAAACCCCTCCCTCTTTTCACAAAATTTTCGAGTTGGAATTTTTATTTTGTTATATATTTTTAAACTATTTTCAGAGAGGTGACACACACGAACACCTTAGTTTTAAAACACAAACTTTGTGAATGGTATAAATTTGTTGAGGGAACTTCCTCTTTTTTTGTCCTATTAAAAGGAGCACTCCAAATAAGATATGAGATAATGTACTTCTTAGGAAGGCAACATTCCTCAAACACCCTTTAATGCACCCATGTTTACGTTACATACCTAGTGTGGACATTCCTTTGTTTTCGTGTAGTTAAGAAAAACCTATGAAAAACTCATTTTACACACACTGAGAAAACTCTTTCAACCCAATTTTTTTTTCTATGATTCCTTTTAGTATTTCTCTTCATTTTGCCATGGATAAACCTAACTCCAAAATGCCTCTAAACCTGTTTTCCAGAGAGGGGGAAACACTGTGTGGACGTGGGCAAGTCCAAAATCCTGACAAATCTCATCCCTGAATTTAACTGTTCAATTCTGCCATCTATGGAAAAGGTTTCTAGACACTCAGTGTGGGACTGCGGGGTCCTTCAGCATAATATTGTGTACACAATGTAAAACAAATTTGTCATATAAATTTTGTACAAGAAATGACAGTCACAAGTTCATTGTATCCTGCGCATACAAATACTTTAATGTCAACACATACACAACCTAATACAAAATTTTGAGCAGAAAACTAACTAAACTAGTTTAATATTATACATAGGCCCTACGTATCTATGCCTTCTTGCAATTTTTATTGGCATTTTGCCCAATACCCACAATTAAAATTGTTGCAATTTCAATTGATTTGATCAAATGGTTTTTTTTTTTAGATTACATCATAACCATTTTTCATTTCAAAGTATTGAAGTTTCAGCTACTTTCAGATCAATGCATATTTAAGGCATACTAGTAAATATTCGTGACCCGTCATCACAAAATGAGATTAAAGTCAGACATTTTACAAATGTAGATATTTATATATATCTGGATTCTGCAGAACAAGAGCTTTCCAATGATATAACTGAAATATCAGTAACAGAAATATAGACACCAACTTACTTGACGATGTAAAACTGAGACAATGGCATTTAAAAATCCAGCAGTTGTGTTACGGTGAATTTTTAGTCAACTTTTAATAGACGGAATGAAATAGGTTTTCAAAATGTTTGACAGAACAAAAAAATTGGGGGAAGTAGAACAGGAGTTAAAGATTGAGGTTCGCCTGTAAACAAAAAATGACCATCCTTTCAAATTTTGGCTTTGCCCCACCGTACTGCAAAATGGCAATTTTAACTTTAAGCTCATTTTGTTGTGACAGGTCACATTTTTATTTTACATGTATACATTTTTTAATATATACATGAAAGCATCACCATGTATATGTTGTAATTTCAGTTACAGAACAATCTGTTCAAAGCAAACAATTGCGCAAATACAACACAAACTGAACATAAAACATTTTATGTCGTTTGAAATAGATTATTAAATTTCACATTTAATTCTTAAAAATACGTAAATAGTTTTGGGTAAATAATAGCCAAACATTGATATCAGGCTACTCCTAGACAAAAGAAAACCCTTTGCAGTATCAAAAGTAATCAAGTGTGCAGGGCGCAGTGTATGAATGTTAGATACATGTAAATGTAGTAAGGACATCTTTAATTAATTCAAGGAAGGGAATTCAGAAGGGAATATTTTTTTTGGAGGAACAATTTTGTCACTGGGGATACATGTACATGTACTTTTGCTTTGTATAATAATCAGGTGATGGAATATTCAAACTATTTTCAGTTTGGAGATTTTGCTACAAATGGTTTGTCACATTTAAAGTCACACATTTTCCAATTTGACATTGTTCTTTCTACAGTCAACATGTCTAGATTTAAACTTTCTTCCAGACGACTAGCCACAGCATGAGCCAGTTTGGAAACACAACCATTGTAGCCAAGCCGTAAGACAAGTTTCCAAAGACGTAGCCGTCAACAACAGCTCGGTATAAGGCATGCTTGGACATCTGAAGAGTGGTGGAGAGCAATTCTCCGCCATCTGAAATGGGCGAGGTGGCTGCGTTAAAGACGGCAAGGAACAAGAAGAGGAGTACTGGTGGGGAGATTAGGAGCAGGAGCGCAGCATTCAGGAGACGGAGGGGGGTCCTTGATGACGGCCTGACGACGGCACTGATGGGTACCATGGCAACACTGATGAAGAAAGCCAGGGAGAAATTCATCATGGAGATTGCGGACAGGATCACGGCCTGCCAGATCAGAGCAAAGGACTTCAGGAGCTGCCACTCGGCGGCAACTTCGCCTGGATCGGAGGGGGAGGACATCTTGCGACGGATGATGTGAGGAAACATGGCCCCACCCACGAAGAGAGCCATCACTCCCAGACTGACCAACTCCTCTGGCGTCAGCTTGAAGACATTGCCCAAGCGACTCATGAAGAACTCAGGGCTGATGTAAAGCAGGGCACCGGTCACTGATGCTCCGATAAGAAGTGGCATGATGGTGCTCAATGGTCGAGGAACAAAATCGTCCGCGATCTCTGAATCAGTCTTCGGTGTTTCCTTTCCCGAGTCTTTTGTTGGTGGAGATTTGGATATGCTACCAGATTTAATCCACAGAGCAAGACCATTGAGTAACGGGACCATCATGAGTAATGCAAAGGGTGGCATGTAGAGCCCAATGGAGACATAGCGGTCACAGTTCGGGAGGACGTAGAAGAAGAAGGACTGATGAAGCCGCTCTAGGAGGTTGTTGATGCTTCTGATGACTCCTTCAAGAACTCGACCCACCACTTGCATACTCTTGCTGCCGGACTTTTGGCCTGCCGCTGCCCTGATGGTTATGGCCTCTATGTGGTAGTGGAGGAACAATCCATGTATGGCACGGGGTTGTCCTGTGGCCTGATGTGCCATGTTTAGCAGCATTGTTTTGGCGGATTTCTCATACCCTTGCCTGGTAAGGCGGTGGTAGTTGCTACTGTCTACTTGATTCTGGAAGGAGGCTTGGACTCCTTCCTTACCGCACAGCCGCACAACCAGGTTGAAAAGGTCTAGATTGGGTAGGTGGCCATTGATGCCCTCGGTCACCAAGTCCAAGCGTTTGACGCGAGGAATGCCCACCTCGAGATTGACCGCACCCATGATGGCCCCGCTACGCCCTTGCATGATGGATGAGCTGATGTAGTCTGAGGGTATGCCTTGGTAAGCCTCCAGCCAGGCCTGCATGCCCATGTCCTCCTGATCAACCACTAAGAAGATCAGATCCTTGGACCAGTAGGTCTTGGTCTGAAAGAACTTAGCCAGGGACAGCATCAGCCCTATCCCAAAGTGCGTATCACCACGTTCTTGAGCCTTCTTGACGCTGCGGTAAGGCACCATCAAGACAATCGCTTCAGTCCCCGCAATTCTTGGAGCTCTCAAAATGGCATAAACGTTAGTTCCCTGGATGGTTTTAGGCACTCGACGCTTCCCAATGACTTCGGTTTCCAAGAAGGGATGCTTGATGCTGAAATTCTGGGTGTAGGTGTCGAGACCAAGCTGGGTGAATTTGGTTTCCATATACGCTACAGGCAAGCCCTCCCCGCCGTCAATGACCTTCTTGTATTCCTCAGCCAGCTGTTCCACATTGTAGCTGCTGTCGGCATACTCACGGTCCACCAATCCCGGCAGCAGGGCATTCTCGGAGAAGTAGGTGCCTGCATTCAGCGTAGGGTATGCCAGGGCCAGCATGTAAGCCACTCCTGCCACGTAGCACAGGAGGCTACCAACTTTGTGGAAACGGCCAATGAAGGTGGCAAGCACTGCCTGCGTGTACGGATCAGTCATAAGCCCCATTGTCGCAAATAGACTAGCTTCTCAGTTCTTTCGCACTGATCAGTATTTCATAAGCTCTTCTGGAGATCTGGTGATCTGCAGGGGCAACAAACCAAGGAAGAAGTCATTCATCATCATTCAATCACTTGTGACCTTGACAGATTAACATCCACGATGATGATAGAGGTTACAGTTCAGAGGTCACCAATTCCCCACTTCACTCCTCTTTGAAATGACCTTTTTTAATACCTGCCATGAAGAAAATCTGTTTAAAAACATGCATGCAGGAATAAATTTAACCCAAATTTACTCCTTAGTTCTTAACGCACATAACAATAACATTTTGGTACTGATGAGCTTCAATTGAGAAAAGTTAAGTAAGTGCTAAATCATGAGCAAACTTAAGGTTTGTCATGTTTGTATTTTACATTAGTTCACAGTTTTTAAAACTAAACACTAAGGCCAAGGGCCCAAATTAACATAAATATCAACAGCGCCTCCATAGTCAAGTTGGGGTCCTCTGGGGTGCGGTCACAGCGCCCTCTTGTGAGCCAGAAATATAAGGAACCTTTAAATATGGAAAATGGGCACTTAAAACGCTCTTTCTCAAAAGGCGTCTCATACCTGTAAAACCATTCAAAGAACCCTTACAAAACACAGTGTCAAAATAAACCCATATCGTTCGTAGCCCTTTTAGAAACAGCGCCCTCAACGAGGTGTTGGTCCAGAACGTGAAATCGATAGCGAGCATGGCGAGCGATTAGCGAGCGTGATGTGTTTTATTTCTCCATGATTTAACCAAGTAATGACATTTATTGAGGATCCTTAAGAAGCAAAAGGGTAGTTTCAAGGATTGTCATTATGGTCATTAATATCACTTGAAAATAAAACTGAAATTAAAGACATAAAAATGCTATTAAAAAACTTACAACGCACGTTTTCCGTACCAGCACTGCAGTGGTGTTAAATTTAGTCAGGTAACAAGTATGAGCCATATTCGAAAACGTTAATAGTGTTCAGGCTACCAGACAAAACCGGCACCATTGAACTGGTACCCACAGTTACTATGTGATTTTAGAATGACATTAACAATTATTGGTTTGGGTGCCCTACTAAGACGGACTTCGGACTATTTCATTATTCACCAAAGGTAGGTTCATGATTAGGGTTCAACTAATTATTATATTAACGTTGTATTATTTCAATAAACAAAACCATTTATCTTTTTCAATTTAGTATTAAAGACTTTTGAACTTCAACATATAATATTTTCCAGTGCCTGTGTTAATGGAATACTTACTCAGTTTTTACCTGTTAAAATATAGCCTTACCATGCTTTACACCCCAACGAATTCAAGAGTCAAGAAATTCTATTTTTAGACGTATACTTAATACACAAAACACATTGCCAAAAGCGCAAGCAAATAAACACACTCATTTCCTATGATGAGGGTGGATTGTCACGTCGCTGCTTCCGCAGACGTGTAAAGCAAAGCCTGTGAGATTATATAGGTCTCTGTTCCTTGCTCTATGGTCTTTATATGTAAGTCGTGTTTAACTTTGAACTGTAATAATGTAAAGTTGTCAGTCCCAATATTTTTATTTATGTGTTTGGACTTTAAATTACTAAATCAGACATGTGTTTGGTTGGGGTGGGTGTAGGCCTTATGCTGGGTGGGCATGAGGGTGGAGGTGAGGGTGGGGGGCTGGATGGGGGTTAATGGAAATGCGCTATATCACTTGATTGCGTCAATCCTGTAGTGTAGGAAATCTCAGACATTACTTCCCTTTTTTAGAACAATCCCCCAAATCAGAATTAGATTTAGAATGAAAATCTGTATCTGTATCTGTATCTGTATGCTACTGCACAATCGCCTATGGTGGGGCTATCACGTGCAGGTAACGCTGTCATGGTGCTGGTTGATTACTAAATTTTGAAGTGTGCATGGGTGGAAAGTTGGCCGATATTTATCTTGTCTAGGGTGAGCAACTGATGATGGCAGCACGATCGACCGATAGCGCAGCATGATCGACCAGACAAAATCAAAACATTATTATTTAGTATGTTCCACGTGAAGGTAACATGTACATAATGTACCTGATTTTTTTTTTCATTATTGAACTTTGAAGTGTAATGTATAGTTAGGCCTATATTATATTAATTTGTACATTTTCAGATGTGTACAGTTGAACTTGAACAGTTTTTGTTATTTGCCTTTCAGATCCAAACACAAGAAATTGTTTGCTACCACCAATTCACCCCAAAAAAGTCTGTCTGCACCAAGAAAATTCACCACAACTGAAACGACATCATGGTGAAAAAGCTGGAGGACATGTGCCTGCAGTGCATCGGCCAGAACCTGAACAGCATCAGCCAGGTCGGCCGCCTGCTGCCAACCAAACACAAGGAGATTCTCCTGCAGAGGCTGGGCGACCACGACATGCTGACCCCAGACTACCTGCCTCATGTGACTTATCATCTGTTCTCGCCGGCGCTGCATTCGGTCAAGTTCAAGGGCTGCGAGCAGGTTACTGACGCTGTCTTGATGAAGTTGAACGACTGCAAGTGCCAACTGGAGTCACTGTATATCGGTCGCTGCAAAATGGTCACGGGTAGGTGTGACGACTTGACTTCTACTTTGAGACTCAGTATATTAATGGACAGAAAAGAACTTGCACACTCGCTTGACTGAGCTGCATGAATGCATATATGCGCAACTGCTCAGTTTCTTGTCCAGCAGGAAGGCCTGCAGTTATCAAGGGTTATACTGCACTGATTTAAGTTATTTCTTGCATAGTCAGTTACAAGCATTTATCGTTTCGGTACGAGATAACAAAACGATGGGTGACTACTGTGATGTGAGAAATGCCATCTAGTGTTAAAAACGTCATATTCCACATCACATCAGTCAACAGTTGTTAACTGTAATGATCAAGTCGCACATTTCTGTTGGTTGGTTAAATTTTCCAGATGTTGGTCTTCAGGCCCTTCTCAGCAAGCAAACATCTCTGAAGAAACTAACACTGAAGAACCTGCCTCAGATAACCTGCAAAGCACTAGAGGCTGTCGGTTGTCCGGATACACTGGTAGATGTCAAAATTCTCTGCAGTAACATCAGCAACAAAGGTAAAGAGGCGGTTTTAGCTCTGTTAGTCCAGTTTAGTGATTTCTTATCATCGATCTTAAGTGATTAAATTAAAGTTTAACAGTGGGGCTTGCCTTTCACTAAAGTAACCTTAAAAGCAATGTATACTCAGTGCTGTAGGGAGGTTGTGAGTAAAAAAAATATAAGTTTCTTTGGTTGGGATTCGAACCCAAAACCTCCATCTTACAAGTGCAGATGGCCTACCCACTCAACCACCGAACTTGCCAGAGTAGATTATCAAGATGAATAAGATTATCTGTTCTTGGTACCCTGATTTTAATTTTAGGAGGTTGTAGTTTTTACTGAGAGCACAAATGGTTGTGCACAGACCATTGTGTGCGCAAACCAGTATACCCATGTCATGTGCTATTAACTTAACTCTCTAGAGTAAGCTGAATAGCGCCCTCTATGCTCGTGCGTAGATCCATTGGATTACAAGCTACCGTACTAACAAAGCTTGTCACTAAGGACGGGTCCGAATCACTGCGCTACAGCCGGACATAGCACACGAGTCTATGGAAAGTGGCTGCATCCGTTAGCCAGTGGCTTCCATAGGTACGCGTGTTCTTCCTATCCGTAGCCTAGTAATTCGGATACGACCGGTCAGGATTTTGCATTTGTCATTTGCGTGTAGGTATCCAAAGCCTGGTGACCAAGAACCCAAAGATAAGCAAGCTTTCGTTTGGGACTCCCACGTCCAAGGCCTCGGACGATGTGGTGCCTGTCTGTGCTTCAGCGCTTGGGAGCAACTTGGTGAGCGATGCAACAGAATAGCATTTAATAATGATAATTAATTAATTATTAATTATTTACATTGTACGTGAACAGTTCACCCCACATACAGGCCTATTTACCTGCTCCAAATAACGCATTCCTATTGTGCCTGCCATATTTCCTTAAGGCTAATTGGCAAATGTTGTGAATAAAAAATATTTAACTGTTTTTACATTGGAAACAGGTTGAACTTGTGATTTCTGACCTGAATACTTTAAGCAATAAGAGCCTTGTGTCAATCGGAGAAAACTGCCCCAATTTAATCCGGTAAGTTCTACTGCATATTGCAGGCATGTTGCAATAATATTTTCACGAGAAGGGTGGAGAAGGGGTGCATATAGAGGGCCAGTTTTTGGGGACCTTTGCCATTTCCGTTCTCCTCTAACCGTCTTGTTTGACACAGTCAGTTCAACTGCAAAAATGCTCGGAAGTGCACAGAAAACCCACAGATTTATCCAATTTATCCAAAGGCAGACGAAGCCTTGTGTAACAATATTCAGTAAATTTTAGGCTGTTGAGGAGGGCGGAAATGGAAAAGAACTGTGGAGGATTAACATCTACAATTGTATCTTACAGGTCTTTGAGATTAAACAAATGCACATGTTGCATTAGTCTCTTATTGCTTTTGATCCAGTGAAAAACACCGCATTTGTTTGCGCCTGCTGTTTTTGCACACAGTTTGCAAACGTGTATGAAAATGTTTTTATTTGTTTATCAACACTATTCGCCACTTTTTGGGGGAGGGGGGGGGAGGTACCAGGGTGTAGATGGTTCTCGTGATACCCTCAAAACATGAACAATTTTTCAGTTTTTTTTTTAATTTGTGCTTTTTTGCATTGTCTTGCAGTATTTGCCTAATGGGATGCAACAAGTTCACGAGCGAAGGTTTGATGCCGGTAAGTCATTTGCCTATATTATACAGGCATGCAACATTTCCCCGGATCAGCTGATTTCCTCTCCTTTTTGTGATGCATGCCTGATTATACAATTATTTGTTGTGATGTGATCAATTGTTTTTGCAAGTGACAGCTGAATATTGATTGTGCTTATTCATTTTGTATGGTTAGTTCGTGTGTCTCATACAGTATTGCAGTGCAGTCCATCATAACACCTCACATGTTGGCATATAGCGGTACTTTCCTCGCCTTCCACCGCTGTAACCTGGGTTTGCATCCCGCCTGGGCCAATGTAGATTGGGTTTTCAGTCCCTATTTTATTCCGTGGGTTTTCCCCAGAATGTTCTTCTGGGGTTTTCCTCCCACCTCTAAAACTAGTGTCTTCTTCTTATTTCTTCTTGCCGGTTTCTTTAGGCTTGCGAGCTACAGTGCCTAGGGTGTTTTTGAGGAATCCTTGGCTTCATTTGATACAAGAAATAAATGATTATAAGTCTTCGCAAGTCATATTCCCTAGTCAACTCACAAACTATTCACATTAATTGTGACATAGGATTTCTTTTTATTGTTCATGCCCCTTTACTTGCAACAATACCGGTCTAACTTCACACTCCGTCTATTGTTCTTAAACACCCTGAAAGTCAAACGCTCTAAAAAATCCTTGCTTTTATCCCAGCTGCTTTCTGGCTGCTCCAAGCTTCAAGAACTTGACCTGTCCTTCTGCTACAAAGCTCTGGAACCCTCCAGCTCCAACGTTCTGGAACACCTACCGACCAGCATCACGTCGCTGTCTCTCAGTGGGCTACCAGTGGACGGCGCCACACTCCACAAGGCCCTGGTGCGCCTCACGAAGCTCAGCGAGCTGAGGTTATGTGGGATCAACAACATCACGGAAGAGGACATTGAAGAGGTAAGCGTGAACTCTGTGATATATTTGCCCTTTTTTTAATTTACAAAAATATTTGCTGACCTCTCTGAGTGATCCCAACTGTAATTTCCCAGGTTTGGCCTGAAAATAAGTTGGCAGTAATTTTTGTAAAGAACACAAGTTAAATATTGTTTTCTTCATAAAAATTAATTATAAGGACAATTATGCTGAACCAGCATTGCTTTTTAGTTTCAAGATGAAAATTTCAAAATTCGGGACCTAAGCGACACATCTTCAAAAGCCGTTTCACAAAACATTTTCATATTTTGGAGTGATGTTTTAGTAACTGATGTATTAAATAATTCAGTTATTTAGAGGCATCCCTGTGAAAGCATAAAGGCAGAAGTTTTAGCTTGTTGGGGTTTGGGCTAGGGGTAGGGGGACGAAGTTAGTGGGGAGGGGGAGGGGTCAGGCAAAAGGGGGGTACATGAACTCATTTTTTTTTTGTAAATTTGTTCAAGATCTTTAGTTGCATCGGAAGTGAGCTCACACTCCTAGACCTGACCAGGTGTCACCAATCTCTGACTGACCACGCCCTGCGGTCCGTCCTGAAATACTGCACGGAGCTGGAGGACTTGTCTATCTCAGGCTGCGCACGTCTCACGGGGGAAGCCTTCATCAATTTAATACGGGATCCACGAAGGGCCAAGAATCTGACCAGTCTAAAACTCAATGGCGTGAAAGAGGTACTATTTAAATTACAATTTACAAAACAAGATTAAATTACAAAATTACTTGTATTTCCATCAGTCAGATTTTGTGACATTTTTTCCCTATCCCATTGCACTAGATTTCCCATTCAATCCTGATTGGAATAGCCACGTCGTGCCCAAACTTGGAGACCATCTACCTTGCTGGCTTGAAGTGTGTCGACGACGCGTTACTGTTTGACCTGGCCACTAACTGCCCTAAACTCAGCAACATCTCAATCAAGAGCTCCACTGGAAAGGACTCACACCAGGTAAGGAGTCGGCGAGTCGTTGTTCTTGCCCGTGGCACTGTGTTACTGTGCCCCTTAACTCTCCTAGTGGAAGTCAATATTCGGAGCAATATGTAAAATCCTTTAAGTAGTTCACATTGGATGTCGTGCATACACGCAAAGGTTTTGCGGTATTCGGAACGGATGCACATAAACAGGCAACAAGCAAGTCTGGAAATATCAGTCAGCGACCCGCTCGCAGCAAGCGAGACTGGAAATATCAGGGTGTGCTACCTGCAGATGACAGTCTCAACCCGTCTGGCATCGAGCTTTGTGAAAAACAATCCTGCGCCTGGGTCCAGTCAATGTCAAAATAATCCAGGCGTGAACTGGTTAAATTAACCGTACCACATAGAAAGTGCACAAAAATACAGCACTGTGGAGAGCAGTGAAGCGTGACTGAATCTCCTGCTTGCCCTGAGCTTAACCACACTTAATAATTGTGCAGGGATTGGAAGTGTTATCCCTACTCCCCAGAAGAATACCTCCAAGGAATTTGAAGCGTGGGCGCTTACTCTGTGGGCAAAAGTGGTTTTGCAAAACTTGAAGGGTTTTGATGGTGCAGATACGAAGTCTAGGGAGGGTCAATGAGGTGACAGATGCATATATCGTCTTTAGATTTTAACCCTATCTCCTAGCTTTTTGTTTGGAACTTTCTCAATTCTAAGAAATTCTTTTCACTTCACAGCAGTGGCAGAAACCAATTGCGCAAGGGTTTTGATTTCCCGTTTGAAGTAAAATTTGCTGCGATGAACCCTCTTAAATCCGGGTTGAATAGTTGTTTTCCCTTGACCAATGTAATGTTAAGAACACTGTACAGTCAGTACTCCTGAGCTTGCAAGACAAAAAAAAATCACAATCTCAATTAAGTTCTGTCTAGGAAGCTTCTGAATTTTTATTAACAAGCTCTTAGAGAGCACTGACCAACATGCTAATATGTGGGAAATAAAATGACACTGTTCTTTGCAAAATTCCCTCTGTTTCTTTCAGATTCATTTAGAACGCTCGTAATTTGTCTAAACTTACTGATGGTTTTAATTTGTCGTTACGATGCTTTAGGTGACGGACGCAGGACTGCTTGACCTGGTGCGATGCTGCACTCTACAGCACGTGGTCATCTCGGGCATTCATAAGATCACAGATAGGTGCGTCTTAGCCTTAGCCAACTCCTGCCCAGACTTGAAGAGTCTGTATGCATCGGGCTGTACCATGATCACTTTCGCTGGTATCAGATACCTGAAGGTTGGTGTCAAGATGCTTCTTTTTATTGCTAGATTGGATTCGAACCTGCGGCCTCTGGAATATTGTATCTGTGCTCCACCAACTGAGCTATTCAGCTATGTGTGGGCAGTCTTCCAATTAGTTAGCGTCAAGTTTGGTGGTTTGCATACATTGTGCTGGAGTATAACTAAGTGAATATAGTGCCTGTGTGACATTCCAGAGGTATGGGGTTCGAATCCTTCCGTCAAATTTTGATCCTGAAATTTAGGAGTGACAGCAAATGTACAAGGATACCAAATTACACATGCTTATAAAACCCTGAAAGAATGTTGCATCCTGACGCCACTTTTTCTCATCTTATTTTTTCTCAATGAAGGTCGGTCAATGCAAAAATGTTGAAAAGACATGAATCTGGGACTGAGAAACATTTCCAATTTTGTTAGAAAACACTTTGAAAATGCACTGAACTCTCCATAGACTTTGTACACAACCAAAGAAGTAGCGTCTGGATACTACATTCTTTCCAAAATCTAAACCAAAATGAGTTTTACTAAATACAAGAGTTTCTTACTTAAATTTGGACAAAATTAATTCATTATGTTTTTTGTCTTCAGGATATGTGTAACAACAGAGTCTATGTGGAGCACAAGATTCCCAACCTTGATCCGAACCAGGTCATGGCCAAGAATCTGGACACGGGAGAATTTTGCCGTGTGGACCAGATGCACTGACGGGAGGTTGGTTAGTTTCATGGGAATCTCTTGAAATCTCATCGTTGGTCAGTCAAAATGAGCATCTTGTTGTAACTCGCCAGTCAATGCACCCTTCCTGTCTGTTAATCAAACGGGGCTCATTGACCAATTAGATCGCTAGTTTTGGTCAGGTGATCACTGTTGGTAACAAGCACTGTGAGAAATGCACACAAACCAAAAGTGGATGGGGCTTGTGGGCGGGACTTGTGGGTGGGACTTGTGGGCGGGGCTTATGACCAGATCAGGAACAGTGCATGTAAATGTCTCACACTCAATGTCAGTGGTCATTGAAAGTTTTATGTACAATTATTTATTTATACGAGATCCTCGCAAAGGAGTATTGGACACGGTTCCACTTTTGATTAAACACCTTGTCTTCAAAATAATAATAAAAAATAATAACAGGCATTTATATATCACTTTTAAACGGGGTATCAAGGCGCTTTACAATTATTATTACCCTTGTTCAACAGGCAAACACTCCTAAAACCTTCTCAACTCTCTAGGGAGCATACACGGCCGGTAGGCAGCCATTTCAGCACTCTTGGCCGTAATCAACCTCTCACAGTAACCAACTCTGCCCTCACAGGTACCCATCTACTCCTGGGTGGAGAGAAGCAATGAGTGACAAAGTGCCTTGCTCAAGGGCACACGCACCATAACCCCGGGCAGGACTCGAACCCACAACCTGCAGACCACAAATTTAATGCTCAAGACCACGATGCCACGGCACTACACACATATTGTGACAGTTGGCAATATACTTGATCACATCTAGTTTTGATTAACACTGTAAGGATCTGGTCACAATATGTAGACACTTTATGAGTAGGCATGTCTGTAAATATTTACAAAGAAAATATAGAATATATTTGTAAGTAATATTTGTACTGTTCGTCAGCTTTTAGATACATTTTGTCACTTTTTTTTTAATGTCATATTTTTTAAAGTGACGATTATTGATTATACAGGCTGCCATATTTGACAGGCATCTGTCAAATTCACAACCTTTTATGCTGCCAAACTTCTTTTTCATTTTGAAACTTGTGATATATTGATTGTAAAAGAGTCTTTGTTTCACACTATTTTTGTTTATTCTGATATCAAACCATGACAACCTTTTCAGACAAAGTCTCAAAAGCGGTAAGAGTCGAGATAAGATTGAGGTCTGGACTCTGTGAAGGGACTGTACACCGCGCTGTGTGGCTTATTAAAACTAATAAAAATAATATTAATAATGTGGTGCTTATATAGCTCTTTATACCTAAGGTTTAAATGCACTTTACAATTTATTATCACTGTTCATCAGGAATGAGACCATTTTTCTGCAGCAGCTCTAGATCAGTGCAATTTGTTCTCTACCGTCACAGGTACCTATTAACACTCCTGCATGGAGAGAGGCATTGTTGTAATGTGTCTTGCCCAAGAACACAAGCCCCAGGCATGCAACTTGGAATTTATTTTTTGAAAAACCAGGAAATTCCAAACCACACAACACATTGTACATTGCCTTTCAAGTTGTAATGGCATTCATGAGAAGTAAAAAACGAGGAAATCAGCGGATCGAGGAAAAGTTCCATGCCCGTGATCCCTGTCAGGGTTCGAACCCACGTACCATGGAGTCGAACACCGAAAAAAAAAAACCAGTAGCATGTAAAATCAAACTTCAATATGCACAAATGACGGCCTAATTTTATGGTGCTGCCAAGCTTGAACGTATTGCTGAGCCAATTTTTTTGTGCTTTGCAGTGAATGTTTATTTTTGCTGTTTGCCGTTTTATGCAATCTTTCTAAGGTTTCAACAATGTGTAGTGCTCTTTATTTTATCGAAAGGGGCACATTTCTAAGAACATGTACATGTAGTCCTTCATGCTGTTATAGCCATCTTTGCTGTCTTTACTGGATAAAGAAAGTCTCATATAATCTGCTTAAAGACCCTCTTAAAAGATAAATGAAAATGTATTGAATATATTTTGTCAAAGTTATACATTGTATACCGTTAGCCACTATTCCCCATGTTTCCTAAGGTCAATAATACAATAAAGTAAATCGGACTTGGCTACTGATTAATAGTGATGCAAATAGACTGGTGCTTGACATGATGTAAGGGAAATCAGGGTAACGAGCAACACCTTGACCTTCAGGGCACCAGACAAGATGGCTGCAGTGTTTGTTAGGCTGCATTCGAATCAGCTGTCTAGAGCTAGGTCTAGGTCTGCGCCCATTGAAAATACGCGGGGACGCGCTGACAATAGACATAGCCGTAGCTCTGGAAGCCCCTTTCGGACATGGCCTAAAATTTTCTTACAAGAGTAAGATTATTTTTTTCATGTTTCATCAAAAACTAGTCATCATAAACAGATTATAAGCTGAGAAACTTTGTCTTGTGATTTAAAAAAAAAAAAAAAATCTCCACTTTTGTCTAACAGAACGTGTTACTATATGATTGTGCAATTATTAATTTGGATAATGCATTAAAAATGTTTCTATCTTTGTTTTTTTAATAATTTTGAACTTTAATTAAATATTTTGATATGTGGTATGTTAAGGCATGTATATTTCATGGTTGCTGATGTTAGCCTACAGACACACTCATATATATTGAAATGTTTTTCACATTACATACTTAGAATAATATCTAACGTAATTTGAAATTTTTTCATCCCAAGTCAATAAATATTAGCAATTTGTTTACAACCTATAGAGTGTGTGTGTGTACGTCTTGTCTGGTACAAGCGTTCGTTCATGCTGAATGTGAGCAATACCTGCAAATTATGAGATACCTCCATTTTGATTGACAAGTAATTTCTCTCGAAGTTTTTTTTATTGATTCACATCACTAAAAACACATCAACAAATACATCGTTAACTTATAATAGATTTACTTCCACTGTAAAAACTCTAAACCCTAAAGGTGCAAGTTTATAACACAGCAGAGTGGCATAAAGTGAAAAAAAAAAGGTTTTGGGGACTTTGAAACCCTTGATGACAATAAATTGTGACCTTGTTTGTGCCAATATCAAGCAGTAAAGTTGTATCCAACCACCATAAATTAAATCTTTTGGTATCAACGTGGGAGATTTTGGAACATGGGCTTGGTTTTGGCGTTCAGCTGATTTTAGGTCCCTAACATGGGAGACATGGACTTCGTATCAGATCCATTTTCTGCTAATGAACGTCCAAATGATATAATAGGGCAAAAGCAGCACGTGTACGGACATTAAAAGCTCCTTTATGAAAGTGAATTCCAATTGATAAAAAATCGTCACGATCCAGCCAAAATGTTTTTTTTATATCCAAATATATATCCTAACTCCCTAGGGGGTGTGCAAAATCGAATTACAATTGGAGGATTCAGGCCCGTTGGCACCTGGACTTCATTGTATTGCATTGCATTTCGCTTTTCGGCGCTACAGTAGCTGAAGAGTTGAAGAAACGGTGGTTTCCCATTCGTTGTGCATGTAAGAGCACGGTCGGGACCGAGAATTCCCATTTTAACCAGAAGTTTGTTTATAACCAAATCTGTATTAACCATAGTTGAATTTATTCTGGAACTAGAGATAAACTGAGATTTGAAAACTTACCACATTCAAGTCTTTTAACTTTCAAATTCACAACCATCTTCTTACAAAGGTAACAACTATCAGTAAACTTTGACCTTAAACTTCACCTGAACTCAAGTGTACAGCTGTGTTCAGGTGAAGTTTAAGGTTTTGTTGTTAATTACTTCGTTTAGGTACTGGCGCATTACAGTGAAAACTTATCGCTGTTGACTATAATGCATGTTTCACACGCATCCTGGAAGGACTCATTAGACCTTTGACCTCTGAATACATCATCACTGGGCTTCTTCAGGCGTAAGTGTCAGGGTCAACTTTTGTGAGCTGGAACCCCGAACGACCGCCACTTCCATTTTCTGCAGGGTGTGCACAGCGTTGTAGACTGCCGTCGCCGACTTGACCGGCTTGCCGTCAATGTGGGTGATGATGTCACCAGCCTTCATGCCTGCCCTGTGGCGAAATGGATCGTTCCAATAAGTCAATTCATTGGCAAAACAGTTGCTAAACACCATCTGCTAACTAGACAGTCAAAACTTCAATCAACACATTTTTTGGTAAACACTGTGGCTAGTCCAATTCCAATAACAGACAAAAGCAAGTAACTCCTAGGTACAGCTGGCTTATCAAGATCTTTTGTTCACTGCTTACATCAAGGATCCAACCCTCAACCACTTCTACTTTTTGGGGCAATTGTTTTTGTACTTACACTTGAGCAGGAGATCCAACGATGATCCTGTAGACTAACACACCATGCGAAACATTGGGGAAGTCGGCCATCCTGGACTTGAGGTCATTCAGTAGGCCGGGGTTCAGGGTCAGCATGGTGATGCCGATGTAGCCCCGTTTGTCACCCTGTGTGCCAGGGGATTTCTTGCCACCTGCGAACCAGCCTGTCCACCCCTGGCTGGCATCTTGAGAAAAAAAATAACAATAACAATAAAATGTGCTAATTGGATACTCTTGAGTGGAATTGATGGTCATTTTAGTGCTTAATCTATGGCGATGATAAATATGACTACTGCAATCCTAGGCCTGGATAGCTCTGTTGTTTTCAATGATTAATCTGATTCTATGCCAGGTTTGATTTTCACCTCAATCTCTTTCTTGAACAGAAACTTTGTTGACAAAAGAATTTTATCAGGATTTATGGGATACCCTAGCCCGGTACAGGGTCAGAGATGTAGTCGAGGCTGTTGTGATTGATCACAAGTCAATCACAAGTCAGTCACAAGTCATCTAGTCCCAAGTCAACTCACAAGCTATTCAAACGAACTGTGACAAGTGCATTCCTCCGTTGGTGTTCGTCCCCTGTTACTTGTGACTGGACTTGTGAATTGACCTGTGATTTAAAATGTTACCAGACTTATGATGTATTTGAGATTGATGGCAACACTAGTCTTGAGAAAATCACGGAGCGCTCCGGTCCTACCTCCTGACTTCATCCTCTTCTGGACTTCCTCAAGGAATTCCCGGGCATTGTCAATGGGAATGGCAAAGGAAATCCCGGAAGTGACTTTCATGGTGTTAATTCCTATGGCCTCTCCGTCCAGGTTGACCAGTGGACCACCGGAATTGCCAAACTAGGAGGATAAAAAGAAATAAATCCTTCAGGATGACCGGATAGAGAAATTGCTCTTCAGTCCAAGACACCAGGACTTGGGGAAGCAGAAAATATCTTGTCTGCACTTCAAGCTTTGAACTTACGATTCAGTTTTGGATAATCTTTCACATAGAACCGTTACTACAGTAATGGGAGCAAGTGTTGATTTTGAATTGAAATGAACTGAACTGATGGGAGAATTAATAAAATTATTCAAACAGATCCTCACATTGATAGCAGCATCAGTCTGGATGTAGTCAATGTCTTTGCTGAGTCCAAGTTCTTTGCTGGTTCGGCTGACGGTGCTGACAATGCCCGCTGTGATGGTGTTACTTAGCGTCAGGGGACTACCCATGGCGATCACCCACTCGCCCGGCCGTACACGGGAAGACTTGCCTAGCTTCATGACGGGCAGATTCTTCTGTGTGTCCAAAATTTAAGAAAAAAATGGCCGAGTTGGATACACTTGCCAGAAATGATTGCGCAAGTCAAGATCTAGGGTAAAATACTGGTTTAATCCGTAAGTTAGACAACGGGAACCATAGATTCTCATTGGTTCATATTCTATAACTAGGAAAACAGACTTATGGAAATTCTGAAAACAAGTCAATCACAAGTCAAACCTTAATTCAATCACCAGGTAACAATTAGCAGGATTCATTTGAATATTTTGTAACTTGATTTGAAATTGTAGGATTTGCTTATTTTAAATTTTCTTTTTCTTTCTGGTAATTAAACCAAGGATTCTTCAAAAGCGCCCTAGGCACTGTGGCTCCAAAACCTGAAGAAACCTGTAGAGAGAAGACAAGGAGAAGAAATTGCAGTTTTGGAGGTGGGAAGAAAACCCCAGAAGAATATTTCTGGAGGAAAAGTACAAAATCAGGTAGGGACTGAAAACCCAATCCACATGTAGTCAGGGCAGGAATTGAACCCAGGCCATAGTGATGGAAGGCGAGGAAAGTAACCACTGCGCCAACCTGACTCCCCCAATGAAAAACTTGTGACTGACTTGATTGACTTGTAATTTACTCGCATAGACTTGACTGAAATATTGCTGTGGACCACACCACACCAGATAACTTGGAATGTACACATACACCATCATCAATTTTGACAGCTGCCAGGTCAGAAACAGAGTCCACTGCAACCACGTGGCCGTCGACCATCCGCCCATCTGGAAGCTTGACCTTGACTGACTGGGGGCCCCGGATCTTGTTGGCAACCACGTGGGCGTTGGTGAGTATGAGGCCATCTGGGCTGACGATAAAACCAGACCCATTGGAGATTGATACCTGTTGCCTGCCCATCATAGGGTGCCTGAAAAGTAAAATGGAGTATGGCGTGAAAATAGGGAAACACACAATTTAAACATAAATAATTTGATATATTAATGTGGCAACTACAAATATTAAGAGATCTTTTCTGGGCCATAACATAAAAGATTAATAAACATACATGTAGGTTTTAATCTTTAGTTTTATTTAAGGTATTTCAGATGATTTTTTCCCAATGCAAATGATTAATAAAAAACATTTAAATAAAACAACCATTTGCAAAATAATATTTTCTTCAAATTAGACTACATTATAAATATGAATGATGCATATAAAACTAACAATCTTCATCATCTGATCATGTTCAAGTTGAATCTCAATCAATCAAAATTTAACAATTTAGACATAGGCCTAACAATTATTTCTTATATTCGTTTTATTTTACAACATGTAGTTGACTTTTATCTGACCTTCCTTGTATTTCTATGTAGACTACAGAAGGTGCTGCTATATCCACTGCATCAGCGATGAAGTTGAATCGGTTTGAGCGGGGAGGAACGTAGCCATCACCCTCATCAAAAACTTTGGCTGCTTTGACCACAGGGAAAACACTTCTTTGTTCCTCCTGAGACTGAGAGATCGGCCTAAATGAATCGTCACTCGAACTGATATTATGATCACTTTCAGTCTGCTGAAAATTGTCACCAAGTTTCTCACGTTCTTCTGCTTCTTTCAAGGCCTGTAGTTTTCGGCGCTTTTTGTCTCGTCGAGGCTCGAAACTGGCAAACCGTAGGTCACGTACGTACGGCGAAATTACAGCCACAATCACTATCACTAAAAGGTACTGAAACATCCGTTTCTGGAACTGTTTCTTGTTCTTTTCCATCTGTTGTTGTGTGATGGTTCTGCATATCGCAGTCTGTGGCTTTAGTGACTGTAAAATTTGACGATTGGTTGTGAAAACCGGAACTTTGCTACGAAAAATCGGCAGCGATTGCATTACTCGTCTAATCATGGAGGCCGCCATCTTGTTTCGATATAGTCGGGAACCAAAATGCGTTTCGTCATTCGTCACGAGTCTAAACGGGTGGGAAACAGTATCGCAGTCTAGATGCGAGACTTGTGTATAAATATTTTGCCGACGGCTGTTTGTTGTTTCTGGAGTGATCATGGCGGCGATTTTGAGCTCGCAAAGTCGAGGTCTGGACATCAATTTGTCAGATGTCAAGCGTGATTTGCAGAGAAGTATCAGAGTATGTTTACAGAGGGGTCTTTCACAAAGTGTGAAATGGTTAGTGCAGCTGTTATTGTGAATATAATTTCAGTTGATTAATTTTCAGAACAGATCAAAGAGGGCCCAGTTTCCGGACAGTTGATTTACGTGTAGACAATAGTGAGTGTTTTTCTTGCATGTGTGCCCTTTGGACATCCCATACTGATGCAATTGATTAATTAAAGCTGACAGGATAGTGAAAATATAATTAAAACGTCAAACATCATTCTTTCAAAGATCAACAACTTCATATATTTTAAACCTTTTTTCAAACTTTTGTAGGGCCTGTATTCAAACTGGTCAAATATTTTTTCATTTGTTAAGGTGTGCTGAGTTATCATTCGCTCTGAAATCTGTTAAATCTACGCCGCTAGAACCAACGGACCAAATAGAGGACACTGAGGTAGGTGTAGGTGTGGTTTACATAGCATGCCATCTAATTGTTTTAAATAAAGACATTGCATTGTATCTCCGTGCTCGTTAGCACTGGCAGGACCTCTTATCGTCAACCATAACTTCTTTAAAAATTACCTACACATATGTGTTGCCTTACAGTTTTTGTCTCTTTTTTTGGCAGGACTTCATAGCTGAGTTTGACGAGTACACCCTTGCAAAGTCCTATTTCGACCTCAGAGAGTATGACCGAGCGGCTTACTTTGTTGACAAGTGTCAAAGCCCCAAGGCCTACTTTCTCCATGTTTATGCTCGATATTTGGTAAGCAGGGTCAGCTTCTTTTTTTTTTGAGCATAGAAATTGTTTGAGCAACATTTCTGCTCATCTCAGTGGAAATATTGCTTAGTAAATTTCTGTACTTCGCAGTTCTTTGAAATTGGAACAGGCTTAGAATCCTACCCTTGCTGATCTGTACATTATGTTTTATATCCTACTTTTTAGTTTTTTCCTAAGGAATATCTGTCAGAGGTTTTTGTTCTGAAACTTAGCATGTTCTAAAATTATGTATCAAAGATTTTTTCAGCCTACTTTATTGGGTACAGACTCTTAGACAGTCTAGGGAAATGCTCAGATTCATTACTACATAACATAATGTTTATCAGTAAAAAACAAAAATCAAAAACAAAAATCATTCAATGTTTTGAGTGTAGTTTACTGCATTTTCTTTCAGGGCGGAGAGAAGAAGAAATATGATGAAGTTGCAGACCTGACGGGACCGATTCAGTACAAGTCCATGAAGAACGAGACTCTGAAGGCACTACGCATAGAACTGAGCAAGAAATATGCTTTGAACAAACTGGATGGCTTCTGCCTGTACCTGTGAGTCAAGATAATCCCAGATATCCATAACAAGTCACGTACGAAGTCATAAATTCAGACTAAATAGGTTTGAGATTGAGTTGTGATTGGACTTGTGATGGACTTGTGATTGACTTGTGATCAGCTTGTGATTGACTTGTGATTGACTTGCGATTGACTTGTGATTGACTTGTGATTGACTTGTAATTGACTTGTGATCAGCTTGTGATTGACTTGTGATTGACTTATGATTGGTTTGTGATTGGTTTGTGATAAATTTATGATTGACTGGCGATTAACTTATGATTGGTTTGTGATTGGTTTGTGATTGGTTTGTGATCAGCCTGTGATTGAGGTATGATTGACTTGTGATCAGCTTGTGATTGACTTGTGAGGACTTGTGATCTGAAGACCATATAATATATGGCCACTGAAATTAAGGTATGAAATTTTTACGAAAATAATCTTATCCCAAAGGTATGGAATTGTACTGAAGAAGTTGGAACTGTTGAAGGACGCAGAGGGTGTATTGCTGGAGGCTGTGAGGCTGGAACCATACCACTGGGGTGCATGGATGGAACTGACTAGTCTGGTTACAGACAAGGACAAGGTAAAAATAGGCCACGTCCAAATTACTTAGCCACGGCTTGTAATCAACATGCGACTATGGAAGCGGCTGAAGCCATTTCCCATAGACATGTGTGTTACAGCTAGCCATAGCCAAGTACATTCAGACACGGCTGTACATTTCTTTGTGTATTTCTTTCATTGAAGATTTACTATTTAGATGATGAGATGGCTGGACTGGTTTTTTTGGGGGGTTCACGTGAGGGCCTCAACAACGCCAGTTGATATAGACGCCATGATGGTGTGGCAAGCTCCTGATACGAGCTCTGTAACTCAAGTCCCCAAAAGGTATCTTTTATTTACTTGATATAATAATGGGACAGGAAACAAACTTTTTAATTTTTAATTTTGCATGTTTTTCTTTTCAGCTGAACACACTTGCTCTGCCGGATCTGTGGATCAAGGAATTCTTTGTCGCTCAGGCGTACCTTGAGCTGCATCTGAACGAAGAAGCTCTGAAGAAATACACGGCCCTCAGCGAGGCTGGATTCAGCCAGAGCACTTACGTCATCTCCCAGATTGCCTTGGCCCATCACAGTGTCAGAGGTCAGGCATTTGCATAATTTGCATAATGATAAATATTCATGTTAGGAATGGCTGAGATCAGCACACCATTTGTCTTAAACAGATTGGTTCATCTGGTTGATCACCTGTCATTGGTCAATTCCTTTCATGATTGAGAATATTCACATTGATGATAATGAATATTCATAGTGGATGTTTACCTCAATCTGCCCAGATCCTCCCAACTCCATAATCAGGTAGTTTTGGAAGGTTTTGTGGGATTAGGGAAGGTGAACCCCATCAACTGTTTCTTAATGATGCCCCTAGAAAAAAATGCCCATAGAGTTTGGGTCAGTAAGTACAGTCAGAGCACGAAATAGTTACTGCAGTATTGCTTGAGTTATCTCAAAATGTAGGTTAAACTCAGTCATGTTTCATTATTCTCAGAATGTCCCCCTGAACTGTTTCTGTCTTGCAGATATGAATCGAGCTGTGGAGTTGTTTGGACAGTTACAGAAAGTTGACCCCTACCGTCTGGAGAACATGGACATTTATTCCAACCTTTTGTACGTCAAGGTAAGAAAACTGACCCACAAAGTTGTTCACTTCAATAAGAATCTGATGATACTAAGAAAATAAAGTCATGAATGTTTATTTTTTATTTTTGTTTTATCAAACAGCAGAATGAGTCGGTGATCCCTTATATTAATACTTTTTGATTCATGTGGTTATATTTGAAGATATAGTTTTTATCTGATATTGGCAATTGTCCGTTTCAGGAAATGAAAGCAGAGTTGAGTTTCCTGGCACACCATGTATGCGAGGTGGACAAGTACAGAGTGGAGACATGCTGTGTTATTGGTAAGAACGATTACAGTGGTGAATTTTCGAGGATTCAGGAAGATTAAAAACAAGCCCGATCGGAAATATCTCGGAAGCTGCGGGCCAACGAATTCGTGTTCATGCATGAGTCACGTGATTGTGCCATGTAATTAAGTAGTGTTTTGAGTACAAAAATCATGTTTTTGACCCCATGATGACCTTTGACCCCAGTTTGGTCATGTGACATGCTAGGGCTGGGGTACTGATACTTTTGACAAAGTTTGGTTGAAATCGGTCAAAATATGTAGGAGCAATAGACAATGTCAACGTTTGTTACTGGCTAACGAACTGAGAGACATGATGATTTGTTGAGCTAAAAATGCCTTCAGAGAAATGGGTTAATAATAGCATTTCTATTTTGTCAATTCTGTTTAGGTAACTACTACTCGCTGAGATCTCAGCACGAGAAAGCCGTCTTGTACTTCCAGCGAGCGTTGAAGCTCAACCCTCACTACCTGTCTGCGTGGACTCTGATGGGCCATGAATATATGGAGATGAAGAACACGCCGGCTGCTATTGAAGCATACAGGCAGGCCATAGGTAGGACCTTGGGGAAATAATTGGATTGGATTGAGAATAAGAGCAGGCTTGCCTCGTCGAGTTGGATCTAGAAGATTCAGCTTAGGACATTATTCATGACTCAAGACAGTCAGCCAGTGACTCAGTCAGTCAGGGACTCAGTCAGTCATTCGGTGGCTCAGTAATAATCAGAGGACAGGAGGCTAGCCATTCTGGTAAAAAAAAGAATTGTGAAGAGGAGTTGCTCTAGTATTTTCTTAATCTTTCTCTTTCAAGAGGAGGAACTTTTTTTGATGGAATTTTATCCTTGAAGTTCAGTTTTTGCATCTGATTCAACCTTACGTTTTAGTCTTTATTTCCCATTTCGAGAAGTGTTTTTGTTTTTATGGTTTTCATGCCAATTCAAGTTTCCGTATTCATAAGAAAACAGTAATCATTGTAGATTGCAGTTTATTGTCAGAATTATATATATTTGCTGTGATAAATTTTACGTAGTTTTGGTTTTTGTTTTGGTTTTTGTATTTTGTTGTTACTTTGTTGATTTGTTGATGTAACAATGAGTGACATTTTGGTCTCATTATTGTTCTGAATTTCCTTTGACAGAATTGAACAAGAGGGATTTCCGTGCCTGGTACTGCCTTGGACAGACCTATGAGATCCTCCGCATGCCGTCATACAGCCTATATTACTACAGACAGGCACAGCAAATCAGGTAAAAAATACAGGTTATGTTCAGTACTGTGTAGCCTCCCAAGTCCCAAATTATTTCAGTTGAAAAAAAAATACTGCAATCTGAAATTGCTTGCATGAATATCAGGTAGAGTTACACCGTTTTGCAAATTTGACTTGGGAGGCTACACATTACTGAACAAATTTAAGTATATTGTCAGTTTCAAACTCTCTAATTGCTGTGCTTTAACTTAATGCATAATTTTCATTGTTTTCGCTTACTTGTAATTCCATGTGAAGAAAAGTGTCAAATATGGTCAGAGGTCATGTCGTTAAAAAAAAGAAATAAATAAAAAAAAAAAAATTAAGAGAAATAAATAAAATTGCAGCTATTTTCAAATGTGAGGCAATGATCAACCCATGGAAATCAACCTCTTTTTACTTCCATACAGGCCCAATGATTCCCGGATGCTGGTGGCGCTCGGCGAGAGCTACGAGAAACTGGAGAAGATCCAGGAGGCCAAGAAGTGTTACTGGAGGGCGTACTCGGTGGGCGACATCGAGGGCACGGCACTCATCAAGCTGGCCAAGCTGCATGAGGCACAAGGGGAGGAGGAAAAGGCCGCCCAGTTCTACACAAAATATGTGGAGCAGTCGGAAACCATGGGGGTGAGTTGGCTGCAGGTCTTGAAAATTCAACTGTTTGAAAAATTTTTTGTTGAGGGTAGCCATTTTTTTAAACCCTAACAGAACTCAACCCATCAAACCCCAACAGCATGTCTTGTTGGAATCTGTCTGGATGGGTACAGTACCCCTAAACTGACAGTCTTTTACATTGGGTTGGCACACCTCCAGAAACTAAGTCAGAAATATGTGTGTGCAGTTTTCCATATGGTGTTGGAATTTGCCAGGATAGGTAAGGTTCCTAGTAAATCATGCCAGGGAGTTCGGGTTAAAGATGTGTCTGACAGTTTTGCGGCGTTGACTGGGGAAATGTTTAGGGAAGTAATTATGTTGCTCATCTCGATATTACTGTTTTATTTTTTGCGAAGACGGGGATGGTCGAGGAGCAGTGTGACGCTTATCGATTTCTGGCGACGTACCACTTGAAACGACGCAACTTTGAAGAGGCCAGTAACTACGCCCACAAGTGCTGTGAATACACTGAGGTACGTAACAAGTGAATAGTTGAATTTTGAAATCTTGCATATTGAGACACGAGACTTTCTGCATTTTTTTCACCTCAGGTTATTCAGCCCTATTTATGAAGTCCTTTGTTCCATGGGAAGTCTGCTTTTTGCAGCTGGCTAGATTGATATAAAGGTAAAATTTTGGAAATTATCTCTGTTCAATTTTTTGCCCCCCCCCCCAAAAAATCACCTCTGTTGTCAAATACGACTGTTGGCTTCCTGACAAGAACATAATTGCGGTAAAATGCCTTGCTCGTGGACACAGCCACTAGATCCCTGAACTTGACTTCAACCTGTATCGTAAGAACAAGAGCTAGTACTTGTAAAACCTCGATTCACAAATCAAGGTTTTTCCGCAGATAAACTCAAAAGAAAACATCTCAGTGATTAGGTGTTAAAAACAGATTTTTATTTTCAATTCACTCCTTTCCAGACAAGAGAAGAAGGCAAAGCAATCCAGACAGAGATATCCCAGCTGCGTGCCATTGAGGAGGCGGGGTCAGCAGATAACAAGGAGGCGGCTGATGTAGGGTCAGTCACCCGTCAACCTCTCAATATCAGCGACGGTGGGACGCCTGGACAGCTGTCACCAATGAATCTCACCTTTACACCATGATGACCTTTGAACCTTTGAACTATACTAAGGGAATAAAGGTGTGCTTGGGAGGTGTTAAACACTATGTTTAAGACTGGTTGGAGTCTGGAATGCTGATAATTACCCGAGCCGAAATTCATAAACACCTTTTCGGTCAAAAATCAGAACTTTTCTGTCCAAAAGTCCAAACAAGTCATAAATTAAAAACTTCCCACGATTTTGTTCAAGAATTTTACCTGTTTTTTTGAAACACCCCTCAAGCTATGTAATGGAGTGTCCTGCTTGCGAGTTAGCCGTAAACAACTCCTTTTATGGAGATTGGTGCACGCATCTTGCGTACTGCATGATGACGTGCAGATGCATCTGTGAAAAGTGCATTGTAATTTTAAAACTTGAAATACTGACTAACTGGTAGTGTTGTGCATGTCTATGTGAGGATTGTGATTTTTCAACCAATTAAACGGTAAAGGGCACTGGATTTCATAGGATTCCAAATTTCATGTGACACTGGAAAAGTGTTTAAGACCAACCAGCCATGTCTTTATCATCCGTTTAAGACCGGCCACGTGACGGGCTCTTGACCAATAGGAATGGGTAAACTGTCCTGGGTATTTATGAATAAAGTTTTAAATAAAAACCGAGGTATGAATCACATGACAGTGTGTCTTTGAATGGAAGTACTTGTATCTTGCAGAAAGTTGTTCTTGTTCAGACGTTGCAATGTGTTCATATTTTTGTCAACAATTTGATTGTTGTATATAAAAGGCTGAAATGATGATGGACATCAGACGCTTACCAACCAGTAATCAATTTTGTACAAGCAAATTCTGCACTTCAAGTGCATTTGAGGTGCATTTAACAGTTCAAAAATGAGTAAAAGTATTCCATAATATATGTCAAGCAGTTTTTGTATCTAATTTGTCCAAATTTTGTAGAAAATACATAAAGGTTAAAATTTGAAATCCTTCTGCAAGAAGAGCATTAAGTTCTCATCAAACACCAAATATTTGTAAGATTTGGGCAAAAATCCTTGATTGTTTACCCATTTTTAGATGCTATTTTTCTTTTGAATTGTACTTTTGTCCATAAATCGAGTAGGATTGCTTTTTGGCCCCTTAGATATCTTTCCTGCAAGTTTCAGGCAAATTCAATTTTTGACCAAAATTGGGAAAAAATACATATACCTTTTATGAACTTTTCTACAAACAAGGCAGAAGTTCCCTTGGAAGATGAAGCATCACCATATATTCAAACGAGAAATATTTTTAAGACTTGTAAAAATAATCAATAATAAATTTTCAAACAAAATATAAAACATTTTGACTGATTTCACGCATTATTTTTGACACCATTTTTCTTTTGAATAATATTTTTGTCCTTAAATCTAGTTCGAATGTGTTCTAGGGCCCCTCAAACATCTTTCTAGCAAGTTTGAAGCAATTAAATTTTTTGACAAAACTGTAAGGGGTTAACCTTACATTTGATCCAAATTTGGCCAAAATATGGACTTTTCCCCTATCAAGGCAGGAATTCCTTTGGATGCAAGAGGACCCTCAATTTATATTGAAACACCCAAGATTTTTAAGATTTGGGCAAAAATCATCGATTTTGAAAAAAAAAAGATCAAAAATTTGCCGGCAACCCATATTTTCAATGCAATTTTTCTTTTGAAATAGCACTTCAATCCATCAATCGAGTTGGAATGTGTTCAAGGGCTCCTTAGGCATCTTTCTAGCAAGTTTCAATCGAGTTGGAATGTCTTCTAGGGTCTCTCAGTCATCTTTCCTGGAAGTTTGGCGCAATTTAAATTCTTGACCAAAATTAAAAAAAAATTGCAAGGGGTTAGCCTTACATTTTTCACCAAATTTGGCCAAAAAATGACTTTTCTCCAAACGACGCAGAAATGACTTTTGATGCAAGGAGAGTATCATACAATATTCAGACTGCCATTATTTCGAAGATTTGGGCACAAATAATCGATTTATTGAGAAAAAAAATCATATTTTCCACTGATTTTTACCCAAATTTTCGATGCATTGTTCCCGTATAACGGCACATCAGTCCACAAATCGAGTTGGAATGTCTTCTAGAGTCTCTTAGGCATCTTTCCTGGAAGTTTGGCGCAATTTAATTTTTTGGCCAAAATTGAAAAAAATGCAAGGGGTTAGCCTTACATTTTTCATCAAATTTGGCCCAAAAAATGACTTCTCTCCAAACGACGCAGAAATGACCTTTGATGCAAGGAGAGTATAATACAATATTCGACTGCCATTATAACAAAGATTTGGGCACAAATAATCGATTTATTGAGAAAAAAAATCATATTTTTAACTGATTTTTACCCAAATTTTCCATGCATTGTTCCTGTATAACGGCACATCAGTCCACAAATCGAGTTGGAATGTCTTCTAGAGTCTCTTAGGCATCTTTCCTGGAAGTTTGGCGCAATTTAATTTTTTGGCCAAAATTGAAAAAAATGCAAGGGTTAGCCTTACATTTTTCATCAAATTTGGCCAAAAAATGACTTTTCTCCAAACGACGCAGAAATGACCTTTGATGCAAGGAGAGTATAATACAATATTCAGACTGCCATTATAACGAAGATTTGGGCACAAATAATCGATTTATTGAGAAAAAATTCATATTTTTCACTGATTTTTACCCAAATTTTCGATGCATTGTTCCTGTATAACGGCACATCAGTCCACAAATCGAGTTGGAATGTCTTCTAGAGTCTCTTAGGCATCTTTCCTGGAAGTTTGGCGCAATTTAATTTTTTGGCCAAAATTGAAAAAAATGCAAGGGGTTAGCCTTACATTTTTCATCAAATTTGGCCAAAAAATGACTTTTCTCAGAACGACGCAGAAATGACCTTTGATGCAAGGAGAGTATAATACAATATTCAGACTGCCATTATTACAAAGATTTGGGCACAAATAATCGATTTATTGAGAAAAAAAATTCATATTTTTCACTGATTTTTACCCAAATTTTCGATGCATTGTTCCTGTATAACGGCACATCAGTCCACAAATCGAGTTGGAATGTCTTCTAGAGTCTCTTAGGCATCTTTCCTGGAAGTTTGGCGCAATTTAATTTTTTGGCCAAAATTGAAAAAACATAAGGGGTTAGCCTTACATTTTTCATCAAATTTGGCCAAAAAATGACTTTTCTCCAAACGACGCAGAAATGACCTTTGATGCAAGGAGAGTATAATACAATATTCAGACTGCCATTATAACGAAGATTTGGGCACAAATAATCGATTTATTGAGAAAAAATCATATTTTTCACTGATTTTTACCCAAATTTTCGATGCATTGTTCCTGTATAACGGCACATCAGTCCACAAATCGAGTTGGAATGTCTTCTAGAGTCTCTTAGGCATCTTTCCTGGAAGTTTGGCGCAATTAAAATTTTTTGGCCAAAATTGAAAAAAGTTAGCCTTACATTTTTCATCAAATTTGGCCCAAAAATGACTTTTCTCCAAACGACGCAGAAATGACCTTTGATGCAAGGAGAGTATAATACAATATTCAGACTGCCATTATTACAAAGATTTGGGCACAAATAATCGATTTATTGAGAACAAAATTTCATATTTTTCACTGATTTTTACCCAAATTTTCGATGCATTGTTCCTGTATAACGGCACATCAGTCCACAAATCGAGTTGGAATGTCTTCTAGAGTCTCTTAGGCATCTTTCCTGGAAGTTTGGCGCAATTTAATTTTTTGGCCAAAATTGAAAAAAGTTAGCCTTACATTTTTCATCAATTTTGGACAAAAGATGACTTTTCTCCAACGACGCAGAAATGACCTTTGATGCAAGGAGAGTATAATACAATATTCAGACTGCCATTATAACGAAGATTTGGGCACAAATAATCGATTTATTGAGAAAAAAATTCATATTTTTCACTGATTTTTACCCAAATTTTCGATGCATTGTTCCTGTATAACGGCACATCAGTCCACAAATCGAGTTGGAATGTCTTCTAGAGTCTCTTAGGCATCTTTCCTGGAAGTTTGGCGCAATTTAATTTTTTGGCCAAAATTGAAAAAAGTTAGCCTTACATTTTTCATCAAATTTGGCCAAAAAATGACTTTTCTCCAAACGACGCAGAAATGACCTTTGATGCAAGGAGAGTATAATACAATATTCAGACTGCCATTATTACGAAGATTTGGGCACAAATAATCGATTTATTGAGAAAAAAATCATATTTTTCACTGATTTTTACCCAAATTTTCGATGCATTGTTCCTGTATAACGGCACATCAGTCCACAAATCGAGTTGGAATGTCTTCTAGAGTCTCTTAGGCATCTTTCCTGGAAGTTTGGCGCAATTAAAATTTTTGGCCAAAATTGAAAAAAATGCAAGGGGTTAGCCTTACATTTTTCATCAAATTTGGCCAAAAAATGACTTTTCTCCAAACGACGCAGAAATGACCTTTGATGCAAGGAGAGTATAATACAATATTCAGACTGCCATTATTACGAAGATTTGGGCACAAATAATCGATTTATTGAGAAAAAAAATCATATTTTTCACTGATTTTTACCCAAATTTTCGATGCATTGTTCCTGTATAACGGCACATCAGTCCACAAATCGAGTTGGAATGTCTTCTAGAGTCTCTTAGGCATCTTTCCTGGAAGTTTGGCGCAATTTAATTTTTTGGCCAAAATTGAAAAAAATGCAAGGGGTTAGCCTTACATTTTTCATCAAATTTGGCCAAAAAATGACTTTTCTCCAAACGACGCAGAAATGACCTTTGATGCAAGGAGAGTATAATACAATATTCAGACTGCCATTATTACAAAGATTTGGGCACAAATAATCGATTTATTGAGAAAAAAAATCATATTTTTCACTGATTTTCACCCAAATTTTCGATGCATTGTTCCTGTATAACGGCACATCAGTCCACAAATCGAGTTGGAATGTCTTCTAAAGGCTCTTAGCCATCTTTCCTGGAAGTATGGCGCATTTAAATTTTTTGGCCAAAATTGAAAAAAATGCAAGGGGTTAGCCTTACATTTTTCATCAAATTTGGCCAAAAAATGACTTTTCTCCAAACGACGCAGAAATGACCTTTGATGCAAGGAGAGTATAATACAATATTCAGACTGCCATTATTACAAAGATTTGGGCACAAATAATCGATTTATTGAGAAAAAAAATTCATATTTTTCACTGATTTTTACCCAAATTTTCGATGCATTGTTCCTGTATAACGGCACATCAGTCCACAAATCGAGTTGGAATGTCTTCTAGAGTCTCTTAGGCATCTTTCCTGGAAGTTTGGCGCAATTTAATTTTTTGGCCAAAATTGAAAAAATTGCAAGGGGTTAGCCTTACATTTTTCATCAAATTTGGCCAAAAAATGACTTTTCTCCAAACGACGCAGAAATGACCTTTGATGCAAGGAGAGTATAATACAATATTCAGACTGCCATTATTACAAAGATTTGGGCACAAATAATCGATTTATTGAGAAAAAAATTCATATTTTTCACTGATTTTTACCCAAATTTTCGATGCATTGTTCCTGTATAACGGCACATCAGTCCACAAATCGAGTTGGAATGTCTTCTAGAGTCTCTTAGGCATCTTTCCTGGAAGTTTGGCGCAATTTAAATTTTTGGCCAAAATTGAAAAAAATGCAAGGCCTTACATTTTTCATCAAATTTGGCCAAAAAATGACTTTTCTCCAAACGACGCAGAAATGACCTTTGATGCAAGGAGAGTATAATACAATATTCAGACTGCCATTATTACAAAGATTTGGGCACAAATAATCGATTTATTGAGAAAAAAAAATCATATTTTTCACTGATTTTTACCCAAATTTTCGATGCATTGTTCCTGTATAACGGCACATCAGTCCACAAATCGAGTTGGAATGTCTTCTAGAGTCTCTTAGGCATCTTTCCTGGAAGTTTGGCGCAATTTAATTTTTTGGCCAAAATTGAAAAAAATGCAAGGGGTTAGCCTTACATTTTTCATCAAATTTGGCCAAAAAATGACTTTTCTCCAAACGACGCAGAAATGACCTTTGATGCAAGGAGAGTATAATACAATATTCAGACTGCCATTATTTCGAAGATTTGGGCACAAATAATCGATTTATTGAGAAAAAAATCATATTTTTGAATGATTTTTACCCAAATTGTCGATGCATTCTTCCTGTATAACGGCACATCAGTCCACAAATCGAGTTGGAATGTCTTCTAGAGTCTCTTAGGCATCTGTCCTGGAAGTTTGGCGCAATTTAATTTTTTGGCCAAAATTGAAAAAAATGCAAGGGGTTAGCCTTACATTTTTCATCAAATTTGGCCAAAAAATGACTTTTCTCCAAACGACGCAGAAATGACCTTTGATGCAAGGAGAGTATAATACAATATTCAGACTGCCATTATTACAAAGATTTGGGCACAAATAATCGATTTATTGAGAAAAAAATCATATTTTTCACTGATTTTTACCCAAATTTTCGATGCATTGTTCCTGTATAACGGCACATCAGTCCACAAATCGAGTTGGAATGTCTTCTAGAGTCTCTTAGGCATCTTTCCTGGAAGTTTGGCGCAATTTAATTTTTGGCCAAAATTGAAAAAAATGCAAGGGGTTAGCCTTACATTTTTCATCAAATTTGGCCAAAAAATGACTTTTCTCCAAACGACGCAGAAATGACCTTTGATGCAAGGAGAGTATAATACAATATTCAGACTGCCATTATTACAAAGATTTGGGCACAAATAATCGATTTATTGAGAAAAAAAATTCATATTTTTCACTGATTTTTACCCAAATTTTCGATGCATTGTTCCTGTATAACGGCACATCAGTCCACAAATCGAGTTGGAATGTCTTCTAGAGTCTCTTAGGCATCTTTCCTGGAAGTTTGGCGCAATTTAATTTTTTGGCCAAAATTGAAAAAAATGCAAGGGGTTAGCCTTACATTTTTCATCAAATTTGGCCAAAAAATGACTTTTCTCAGAACGACGCAGAAATGACCTTTGATGCAAGGAGAGTATAATACAATATTCATACTGCCATTATAACGAAGATTTGGGCACAAATAATCGATTAATTGAGAAAAAAAATCATATTTTTCACTGATTTTTACCCAAATTTTCGATGCATTGTTCCTGTATAACGGCACATCAGTCCACAAATCGAGTTGGAATGTCTTCTAGAGTCTCTTAGGCATCTTTCCTGGAAGTTTGGCGCAATTTAATTTTTTGGCCAAAATTGAAAAAAATGCAAGGGGTTAGCCTTACATTTTTCATCAAATTTGGCCAAAAAATGACTTTTCTCCAAACGACGCAGAAATGACCTTTGATGCAAGGAGAGTATAATACAATATTCAGACTGCCATTATTACGAAGATTTGGGCACAAATAATCGATTTATTGAGAAAAAAATCATATTTTTCACTGATTTTTACCCAAATTTTCGATGCATTGTTCCTGTATAACGGCACATCAGTCCACAAATCGAGTTGGAATGTCTTCTAGAGTCTCTTAGGCATCTTTCCTGGAAGTTTGGCGCAATTTAAATTTTTGGCCAAAATTGAAAAAAATGCAAGGGGTTAGCCTTACATTTTTCATCAAATTTGGCCAAAAAATGACTTTTCTCCAAACGACGCAGAAATGACCTTTGATGCAAGGAGAGTATAATACAATATTCAGACTGCCATTATTACAAAGATTTGGGCACAAATAATCGATTTATTGAGACAAAATTTCATATTTTTCACTGATTTTTACCCAAATTTTCGATGCATTGTTCCTGTATAACGGCACATCAGTCCACAAATCGAGTTGGAATGTCTTCTAGAGTCTCTTAGGCATCTTTCCTGGAAGTTTGGCGCAATTAAAATTTTTTGGCCAAAATTGAAAAAAGTTAGCCTTACATTTTTCATTAAATTTGGCCCAAAAAATTACTTTTCTCCAAACGACGCAAAAATGAATGACCTTTGATGCAAGGAGAGTATAATACAATATGCAGACTACCATTATAACGAAGATTTGGGCACAAATAATCGATTTATTGAGAAAAAAATCATATTTTTCACTGATTTTTACCCAAATTTTCGATGCATTGTTCCTGTATAACGGCACATCAGTCCACAAATCGAGTTGGAATGTCTTCTAGAGTCTCTTAGGCATCTTTCCTGGAAGTTTGGCGCAATTTAATTTTTTGGCCAAAATTGAAAAAAATGCAAGGGGTTAGCCTTACATTTTTCATCAAATTTGGCCATAAAATGACTTTTCTCCGAACGACGCAGAAATGACTTTTGATGCAAGGAGATAAGAATACAATATTCAGACTGCCATTATTTCGAAGATTTGGGCACAAATAATCGATTAATTGAGAAAAAAAATCATATTTTTCACTGATTTTCACTCAAATTTTCCATGCATTGTTCCTGTATAACGGCACATCAGTCCACAAATCGAGTTGGAATGTCTTCTAGAGTCTCTTAGGCATCTTTCCTGGAAGTTTGGCGCAATTTAATTTTTTGGCCAAAATTGAAAAAAATGCAAGGGGTTAGCCTTACATTTTTCATCAAATTTGGCCAAAAAATGACTTTTCTCCAAACGACGCAGAAATGACCTTTGGTGCAAGGAGAGTAGAATACAATATTCAGAATGCCATTATTTCGAAGATTTGGGCACAAAAAATCGATTAATTGAGAAAAAAAATCATATTTTTCACTGATTTTTACCCAAATTTTCGATGCATTGTTGCTGTCTAACGGCACATCAGTCCACAAATCGAGTTGGAATGTCTTCTAGAGTCTCTTAGGCATCTGTCCTGGAAGTTTGGCGTAATTTAATTTTTTGGCCAAAATTGAAAAAAATGCAAGGGGTTAGCCTTACATTTTTCATCAAATTTGGCCAAAAAATGACTTTTCTCCAAACGACGCAGAAATGACCTTTGGTGCAAGGAGAGTAGAATACAATATTCAGACTGCCATTATTTCGAAGATTTGGGCACAAATAATCGATTTAATGAGAAATAAAATCATATTTTTGAATGATTTTTACCCAAATTTTCGATGCATTGTTGCTGTATAACGGCACATCAGTCCATAAATCGAGTTGGAATGTCTTCTAGAGTCTCTAAGGCATCTGTCCTGGAAGTTTGGCGCAATTTCATTTTTTGGCCAAAATTGAAAAAAATGCAAGGGGTTAGCCTTACATTTTTCATCAAATTTGGCAAAAAAAATGACTTTTCTCCAAACGACGCAGAAATGACCTTTGGTGCAAGGAGAGTAGAATACAATATTCAGACTTCCATTATTTCGAAGATTTGGGCACAAAAAATCGATTAATTGAGAAAAAAAATCATATTTTTCACTGATTTTTACCCAAATTTTCGATGCATTGTTGCTGTCTAACGGCACATCAGTCCACAAATCGAGTTGGAATGTCTTCTAGAGTCTCTTAGGCATCTGTCCCGGAAGTTTGGCGCAATTTAATTTTCTGGCCAAAATTGAAAAAAATGCAAGGGGTTAGCCTTACATTTTTCATCAAATTTGGCCAAACAATGACTTTTCTCCGAACGACGCAGAAATGACTTTTGATGCAAGGAGAGTATCATACAATATTCAGACTGCCATTATTGCAAAGATTTAGGCACAAAAAATCGATTAATTCTGAAAAAAAATCATCTTTTTCAATGATTTTTACCCAAATTTTCGATGCATTGTTGCTGTCTAACGGCACATCAGTCCACAAATCGAGTTGGAATGTCTTCTAGAGTCTCTTAGGCATCTCCAAACGACGCAGAAATGACCTTTGGTGCAAGGAGAAAAGAATACAATATTCAGACTGCCATTATTTCGAAGATTTGGGCACAAATAATCGATTTAATGAGAAAAAAAATCATATTTTGAATGATTTTTACCCAAATTTTCGATGCATTGTTCCTGTATAACGGCACATCAGTCCACAAATCGAGTTGGATTGTCTTCTAGAGTCTCTAAGGCATCTGTCCTGGAAGTTTGGCGCAATTTAATTTTTTGGCCAAAATTGAAAAAAATGCAAGGGGTTAGCCTTACATTTTTCATCAAATTTGGCCAAAAAATGACTTTTCTCCAAACGACGCAGAAATGACCTTTGGTGCAAGGAGAGTAGAATACAATATTCAGACTGCCATTATTTCGAAGATTTGGGCACAAAAAATCGATTAATTGAGAAAAAAAAATCATATTTTTGAATGATTTTTACCCAAATTTTCGATGCATTGTTGCTGTCTAACGGCACATCAGTCCACAAATCGAGTTGGAATGTCTTCTAGAGTCTCTAAGGCATCTGTCCCGGAAGTTTGGCGCAATTTAATTTTCTGGCCAAAATTGAAAAAAATGCAAGGGGTTAGCCTTACATTTTTCATCAAATTTGGCCAAAAAATGACTTTTCTCCAAACGACGCAGAAATGACCTTTGGTGCAAGGAGAGTAGAATACAATATTCAGAATGCCATTATTTCGAAGATTTGGGCACAAATAATCGATGTAATGAGAAAAAAAATCATATTTTTGAATGATTTTTACCCAAATTTTCGATGCATTGTTGCTGTCTAACGGCACATCAGTCCACAAATCGAGTTGGAATGTCTTCTAGAGTCTCTTAGGCATCTGTCCTGGAAGTTTGGCGTAATTTAATTTTTTGGCCAAAATTGAAAAAAATGCAAGGGGTTAGCCTTACATTTTTCATCAAATTTGGCCAAAAAATGACTTTTCTCCAAACGACGCAGAAATGACCTTTGGTGCAAGGAGAGTATAATACAATATTCAGACTGCCATTATTTCGAAGATTTGGGCACAAATAATCGATTTATTGAGAAAAAAAATCATATTTGTCACTGATTTTTACCCAAATTTTCGATGCATTGTTACCGTATAACGGCACATCAGTCCACAAATCGAGTTGGAATGTCTTCTAGAGTCTCTTAGGCATCTTTCCTGGAAGTTTGGCGCAATTTCATTTTTTGGCCAAAATTGAAAAAAATGCAAGGGGTTAGCCTTACATTTTTCATCAAATTTGGCCAAAAAATGACTTTTCTCCAAACGACGCAGAAATGACCTTTGGTGCAAGGAGAGTAGAATACAATATTCAGACTGCCATTATTTCGAAGATTTGGGCACAAAAAATCGATTAATTGAGAAAAAAAATCATATTTTTCACTGATTTTTACCCAAATTTTCGATGCATTGTTGCTGTCTAACGGCACATCAGTCCACAAATCGAGTTGGAATGTCTTCTAGAGTCTCTTAGGCATCTGTCCTGGAAGTTTGGCGCAATTTAATTTTTTGGCCAAAATTGAAAAAAATGCAAGGGGTTAGCCTTACATTTTTCATCAAATTTGGCCAAAAAATGACTTTTCTCCAAACGACGCAGAAATGACCTTTGGTGCAAGGAGAGTAGAATACAATATTCAGACTGCCATTATTTCGAAGATTTGGGCACAAATAATCGATTTAATGAGAAAAAAAATCATATTTTTGAATGATTTTTACCCAAATTTTCGATGCATTGTTGCTGTCTAACGGCACATCAGTCCACAAATCGAGTTGGAATGTCTTCTAGAGTCTCTTAGGCATCTGTCCTGGAAGTTTGGCGCAATTTAATTTTTTGGCCAAAATTGAAAAAAATGCAAGGGGTTAGCCTTACATTTTTCATCAAATTTGGCCAAAAAATGACTTTTCTCCAAACGACGCAGAAATGACCTTTGGTGCAAGGAGAGTAGAATACAATATTCAGACTGCCATTATTTCGAAGATTTGGGCACAAAAAATCGATTAATTGAGAAAAAAATCATATTTTTCACTGATTTTTACCCAAATTTTCGATGCATTGTTGCTGTCTAACGGCACATCAGTCCACAAATCGAGTTGGAATGTCTTCTAGAGTCTCTTAGGCATCTGTCCTGGAAGTTTGGCGTAATTTCATTTTTTGGCCAAAATTGAAAAAAATGCAAAGGGTTAGCCTTACATTTTTCATCAAATTTGGCCAAAAAATGACTTTTTTCCAAACGACGCAGAAATGACCTTTGGTGCAAGGAGAGTAGAATACAATATTCAGACTGCCATTATTTCGAATCATTCAGTCCACAAATCGAGTTGGAATGTCTTCTAGAGTCTCTAAGGCATCTGTCCCGGAAGTTTGGCGCAATTTAATTTTTTGGCCAAAATTGAAAAAAATGCAAGGGGTTAGCCTTACATTTTTCATCAAATTTGGCCAAAAAATGACTTTTCTCCAAACGACGCAGAAATGACCTTTGGTGCAAGGAGAGTAGAATACAATATTCAGACTGCCATTATTTCGAAGATTTGGGCACAAAAAATCGATTAATTGAGAAAAAAAATCATATTTTTCACTGATTTTTACCCAAATTTTCGATGCATTGTTGCTGTCTAACGGCACATCAGTCCATAAATCGAGTTGGAATGTCTTCTAGAGTCTCTTAGGCATCTGTCCTGGAAGTTTGGCGCAATTTAATTTTTTGGCCAAAATTGAAAAAAATGCAAGGGGTTAGCCTTACATTTTTCATCAAATTTGGCCAAAAAAATGACTTTTCTCCGAACGACGCAGAAATGACTTTTGATGCAAGGAGAGTAGCATACAATATTCAGACTGCCATTATTTCGAAGATTTGGGCACAAAAAATCGATTAATTGAGAAAAAAAAATCATATTTTTCACTGATTTTTACCCAAATTTTCGATGCATTGTTGCTGTCTAACGGCACATCAGTCTATAAATCGAATTGGAATGTCTTCTAGAGTTTCTTAGGCATCTGTCCTGGAGGTTTGGCGCAATTTCATTTTTTGGCCAAAATTGAAAAAAATGCAAGGGGTTAGCCTTACATTTTTCATCAAATTTGGCCAAAAAATGACTTTTCTCCAAACGACGCAGAAATGACCTTTGGTGCAAGGAGAGTAGAATACAATATTCAGACTGCCATTATTTCGAAGATTTGGGCACAAATAATCGATTTAATGAGAAAAAAAATCATATTTTTGAATGATTTTTACCCAAATTTTCGATGCATTGTTGCTGTCTAACGGCACATCAGTCCACAAATCGAGTTGGAATGTCTTCTAGAGTCTCTTAGGCATCTGTCCTGGAAGTTTGGCGCAATTTAATTTTTTGGCCAAAATTGAAAAAAATGCAAGGGGTTAGCCTTACATTTTTCATCAAATTTGGCCAAAAAATGACTTTTCTCCAAACGACGCAGAAATGACCTTTGGTGCAAGGAGAGTAGAATACAATATTCAGACTGCCATTATTTCGAAGATTTGGGCACAAAAAATCGATTAATTGAGAAAAAAAATCATATTTTTCACTGATTTTTACCCAAATTTTCGATGCATTGTTGCTGTCTAACGGCACATCAGTCCACAAATCGAGTTGGAATGTCTTCTAGAGTCTCTTAGGCATCTGTCCTGGAAGTTTGGCGCAATTTAATTTTTTGGCCAAAATTGAAAAAAATGCAAGGGGTTAGCCTTACATTTTTCATCAAATTTGGCCAAAAAATGACTTTTCTCCAAACGACGCAGAAATGACCTTTGGTGCAAGGAGAGTAGAATACAATATTCAGACTGCCATTATTTCGAAGATTTGGGCACAAATAATCGATTTATTGAGAAAAAAATCATATTTTTCACTGATTTTCATCCAAATTGTCGATGCCTTGTTCCTGTATAATGGCACATCAGTCCACAAATCGAGTTGGAATGTCTTCTAGGGTCCCTTAGGCATCTTTCCTAGAAGTTTGGCGCAATTTGATTTTTTAGCCAACATTGAAAACATTGCAAGGAGTTAGCCTTACATTTTTCATCAAAGTTGGCCAAAAAAAAGACTTTTCTCTAAACGACGCAGAAATGACTTTTGATGCAAGTGAAGTAGTATACAATATTCAGAGTGCCATGATTTCAAAGATTTGGGCACAAACAATCGAGTGGTTGAGAAAAAAAATCATATTTTTGAATGATTTTTACCCAAATTTTCGATGCATTGTTCCTGTATAACGGCACATCAGTCCACAAATCGAGTTGGAATGTCTTCTAGAGTCTCTTAGGCATCTGTCCTGGAAGTTTGGCGCAATTTCATTTTTTGGCCAAAATTGAAAAAAATGCAAGGGGTTAGCCTTACATTTTTCATCAAATTTGGCCAAAAAATGACTTTTCTCCAAACGACGCAGAAATGACCTTTGGTGCAAGGAGAGTAGAATACAATATTCAGACTGCCATTATTTCGAAGATTTGGGCACAAAAAATCGATTAATTGAGAAAAAAAATCATATTTTTCACTGATTTTTACCCAAATTTTCGATGCATTGTTGCTGTCTAACGGCACATCAGTCCATAAATCGAGTTGGAATGTCTTCTAGAGTCTCTTAGGCATCTGTCCTGGAAGTTTGGCGCAATTTAATTTTTTGGCCAAAATTGACAAAAATGCAAGGGGTTAGCCTTACATTTTTCATCAAATTTGGCCAAAAAATGACTTTTCTCCAAACAACGTAGAAATGACCTTTGGTGCAAGGAGAGTAGAATACAATATTCAGACTACCATTATTTCGAAGATTTGGGCACAAATAATCGATTTAATGAGAAAAAAAAAATATTTTTCAATGATTTTTACCCAAATTTTCGATGCATTGTTCCTGTATAACGGCACATCAGTCCACAAATCGAGTTGGAATGTCTTCTAGAGTCTCTTAGGCATCTTTCCTGGAAGTTTGGCGCAATTTAATTTTTTGGCCAAAATTGAAAAAAATGCAAGGGGTTAGCCTTACATTTTTCATCAAATTTGGCCAAAAAATGACTTTTCTTCAAACGACGCAGAAATCACCTTTGGTGCAAGGAGAGTAGAATACAATATTCAGAATGCCATTATTTCTAAGATTTAGGCACAAAAAATCGATTAATTGAGAAAAAAAATCATCTTTTTCAATGATTTTTACCCAAATTTTCGATGCATTGTTCCTGTCTAACGGCACATCAGTCCACAAATCGAGTTGGAATGTCTTCTAGAGTCTCTTAGGCATCTTTCCTGGAAGTTTGGCGCAATTTAATTTTTTGGTCAAAATTGCAAAAAAATGCAAGGGGTTAGCCTTACATTTTTCATCAAATTGGGCAAAAAAATGACTTTTCTTCAAATGAAGCAGAAATGACCTTTGATGCAAAGAGAGTATCATACAATATTCAGAATGCCATTATTTCGAAGATTTGGGCACAAAAAATCGATTAATTGAGAAAAAAAAAATCATATTTTTCACTGATTTTCACCCAAATTTTCCATGCATTGTTCCTGTCTAACGGCATATCAGCACAGAAATCGAGTTGGAATGTCTTCTAGGGTCTCTTAGGCATCAGCTTTCCTGGAAGTTTGGCGCAATTTAATTTTTTGGTCAAAATTAAAAAAATTGGGTTAACCTTACATTTTGATTTGGCCAAAAAAGTTTACTTCCCCAAACAAGGCAGGAATTCCTTTGGATGCAAGAGGAGCATCAATTTATAGTCAAAAACTCAAGATTTTTAACAATTGGGCAAATAATATCGATTTTAGAAAAAAAGAAATTACATTTTTGATCATGAAATTTGATCATTGTTAAGTGCATTATTGATTGAGAAAAAAAATCTCACTGAACTAAAATATAACCGCCTGGTTGTAGTCTTTTCTCAATTTTTGCCAAAAACAATGGGAATGCAAATTTGCTTGAATATTAAAAGATGCATCCATGAGCGGGTGCTAAAAAATAAAATATACAGAAAAAGCCATGCGTTAGTTGGTTTGCCACAGCAATTGGACGGAAAGTCTTTTTATTTCCAAACTTCAGCAATACCATACATTTTGGTGGGAAACAAAGACACATGTCATAATTCACAGTTATTAGCACAAAATTTGGACGGACGAGTTCAGCTTTGTGTGGTAATAAGGCACACGGAGAAAAAAGTGTCATGAACTCTGTGACCTTTGACATGGAGCAGCCATCTTTAAATAATTGATCTGGTCCAGAATAAGGCTAAAACTGAAAGACTGGTGCTCCCGACAAGAGTTGACCTTATATTGGGATATACACCATGAACGCAAGGGACTAGACACTAATGGTTGCCAACTTGACACGCTTCAAATACTCACAGCTTTTACTGCAAAAGAATCATGCATATTGTCATATTTGTGAATAGTAAATAAACCCGATTTTTCTACAACATCTTGGTGATCATAGAGTTTAGTTTCTACTTGAATACGTAAGATTAGTTCACATTTATATACATTAAATTCTAAGTAATAATACAATCAGGAATATATGACACCTGTACAGATAATAGTTTTTACAGTGATGTTACAAATGCTTATGGATATAAAATGTACAAATTCAATATATATAATTAAAAAAATGCTATTAGTAAGTGGGATAATACATTTTTGGTTTAGAATCTGAACAAAAAATTATAAATTTATGGCTAAATGTGTTATTACACTGGGAGATATTACAAACAAAAATACAAAGATGTACAAATATGGTAACTTGTAGGACGGATGATACAGCAACTGCACGTGATACTATAGAACGCAACTGCAGATTTACAAAATCATACACTACATATCCTGCCAAACAAAACAATTAAAAAGTATTACTGTATTTTTCTCAAAGGCATTTTCAGCAGTCACATCAAAAGGGCAAGTCCAAGAAAAGGTCACTTTTTTTCTCCCATATGTAACACCATGTTTTCTTCCATTACATAATCATTGCATAGACTAACAACATAAATATTCGGGTGTTCTCCTTGCAGATGTCCAACAGTGAAATAAATAAAACCACTGAAATCCATGAATATTGTAGAGGGTTATAAACCTTTATTAGGTATGGGACATAGTCTACGCAAATTCTTGGACTTGCCCAAAAGCTTTTTCACAATACAAAAAAGGCAACAGTAGCAATTTATAACGGATGACACAGTGGACAGGTGTACGGACATTTTTCAGGCCCGTGCTCCTCTGGCTCAATTTCATCTGAATTTGCAAAAAAAATGTAACGTCTCTTTCTTTCACCGTTATGGGGAGATGGGCACAGAATCCACAAAGACACTTGCCTCGTCTCCATCACGTATTGATGAACTTCTTGGTCCTCGGAGGCCGAGGCATCTGTAGCGGTTTCTTGGGATTGAGCTGGATGTCGTGGATGGGCGAGTCAGGGAGTGGATCAAGACGTTGATGGCTAGGGCTACCTCCACTGGAGGCAGACCCGTTGACGGCCATGGTGTTCAGGCTTGGGGCACTGACGTAGCGTGGGGCTTCTCTGGTGGCTTCTATAGATTTCTTCTTCTGTTGAAAAGAGACAAAAAGTCTGGGTAAACTTTCAAAATGCCAAGTGCTGATTGACAAGTCTATGGAAATTTATGCCAGACAACCCCTGCAAGCTGGGTGGTCGAGTGGTAAGACGTCTGCACTAATAAGCAGGTGGTGTGTTTGAGCCCCAGCGGAGAATGCTTGTGAATTTTTTTCAGCAAGCTCTTGCACAACACTGAGTATACAATGTTTATAAAATACGTCGGTGAAGGGCAAATCCAAATATTCAAAATCCAAAGCAAATTTCATCCTATAGTTTGGTTGTGGTACCTGCTGATATATCAGATTCGAACCAGCCAGCTGACCCTGGCAAGCTCGGTGGTTAAGTGGTAAGACGTCAGCACTCATAAGCAGGAGGTCGTGGGTTCGAGTCCAACCAGAGTAAGTTTGTGAATTTTGCTCGCAAGTACTTCAGACAACACTGTTTTTGAAATTATGTTCTCCATTGTTAATTATCCAATATTGAATTTTCATCTACCTGGTGGAAAATTCCATCATATATAAAATGGATAGAATGAATACAATACAAAATGCCTCATTTTAAATACCCTGACTCAAATGAAAGGCAATAAACCGCTACCTTGTGGGCAAAGGGGTTGAGCACTCCAACGTTAGGGTTGGTGTTGAAGACTTTGTTGAAATTGGTCTCACGGTTGATGAGCTCCAACTGGAAGTAACGTTTCTCATCCTGCGAAAGGCAGAAGAAAAAAACAGTTGAAAAGTGTGTAAAATTGCTAAAATAACTGTCTGACATTTAAAAACTTTGCAGTCAAAACAGATATTGGTTTCCCAAATTTTCTTACTAGCCCCTGGGTTAGGTCACTGTATAACTAAATTGTGAACATCAAATTTTACTTGCATACAGCGGTATTTTGTCATGTTAAAAAATATCTTTCCAAACGGACTCCTTGTTTGTTTAAAAACGTTCCCCACGTACCACAAGTTTCTGCATGATGACCTCATGCTCTGACAAGGTTTCTTTGAGGCGAGCAATGTGCTGCAGATCCTCAGGTCTGGATTCCCGACTCTGATATCTGTCCTCTGCCTCCTCCAACCTGAAAAAAAAAGCATGTGAGAGTGGAAATGAGGTCCTGTGTGAATTTATTGGTATGGCTTGCAATTATCTTAATCTGTATCTTAATTTGTATCTTAATCTCTCCGGCATCATTCAACTCACATGATCTGTAAGGCGGATATCTTATCCTTAAGGAGTTCCTGGGCCCGGTTGAACTCTCCCAGCATGCTTTGGGTTTCCCTTAGGTGCTCCGCTGCCTGGGTGTCCATGTCCCTATCATGAGCCTCGGCTAGTCTCTGCTCTTGCCTCCTAAAAATAGGAAAAACGATCCAAGGTTGGAAACTTTTTCCTTTCATGTTCGGAACAGATAATAAGTTCATCAGATCTCTTTTTTTCATAATGGCGATCACTGTAAGATGCACAAACATTCATATATGTTTACTAAAACAAGTACGCAGAACAGGCTTGCAATCACAATGGTTATTATTTGGGGATAACAAATAAGTAAGCAAAGTTGCTCCTAAGTCTGCCAACTATCAAACTGGATTCTTATCTTCAGAATGCCAGTCTGACTGACCTGAGTTGTTCCTCAGCCTCGCTCTTGACCTTAAGCACCTCTTGACCTTTGAACTCTAGCTGATTGGACAGCTTATGGATCTCCTGGTTGACTTCAGCCAGTTGTTTCTCCACGCTGTCGATGTGTCTGTCCCGCTGCCTCACGTCTTCCTTCAACTCCTGCTCCCTCGACTTGTGGTCTCTCTCCTAGATAAGGTGAGAGTAGATGTTAAAGAAGTCTCAAAGTCTCTAAATATTGACTCTACATCTTCCAGATGCAAAATTCCATTCTACAAGATGCGATTGATGACCTAATGACATTTTGACCATCGCTTGACTTGAGACGTTTGCATGTTGCTATTAGTGCGCATGTGTCAAGTATGTCTCGTCAAATCAAATCAAATCAAATCAAATCAAATCATAAGTTGATGGATCTCAACTGAACCTGCTCATGGTTTAGATGTGGACCTCACGTCGATTATAAAAATGTTGCTGGATTGTTTGGGAACTTGTAATTCTTGCCTCAGGGGTAAACTGACCTGTTGCTGTTTGATTTCTATGGATCTCTCTAGTTCCATCTTAGCAGCTGCCATCTGTGTGCGATGAGCCCTGGATAGCTGGTCCATCTCGGCGATGTGACGCTGGGTCAACTCCAACTTCATCCTCTCTGCAATCATTGACAAGGATATAGAATGGAAGGAATGAATTGGGATGGGAATCTAAGACCTATGGATCTCTGGTTCAGTGCTTCTACCCAATGTGCTGCTGAGTCGATTCGAACTTCATCAATGTCGGCAAATGTCATGTGAATGACAGTGATGAAACATGGGAAACTAATGAAATTGGAATGTGAACCCTAGACCTACAGATATCTGGCTTGGTGCTTTTGTCAATAATGCTCTGTTTCCATTGGCACCTTCAATATATTTTTTTCAATTTGTTGTAACTTTTATTGACTGCTCAATTATACTAATCACAAAATCTGCTAAATGTTCAGCATTAAGGCCAGGATAATTTTTGGCACAGTGTAAAAAAAACATAGCCATAGCCACGGAATTACTGATTTTGACACAACCTTACTTAAAGGCTATGAGATTCCATAGAAGACAAGGACATTTAGAAGTTGATGACAATGACTTGCTGTGTATTTATCTGAACCAATCTCTGCTGACTGCTGAAAGGAAACAATCCTACAATATTCACTCTCAAAGCCGTGCCTTATCTTACCTATTGCCTGTTTATGCTCTGTGGATTTGGAGTGCAAGCCACTCTGTCTTGACTTCTCTGCCTCCTCCTGCAATGCCTCCATTTCCGCCCTGTGGGATTTCAATTGCTCCTCCATGTCTTCTCTATGCTGATGGGTCAGTCGCTCTTCTATTTCCTGTAGGTAAATCATTAATTCTTTTTAGGTTCAAGTAAGCTTTGGAAATGGCTAACTTGTCAAAAGGGAGGTCTGTGTTTGGCCTCTTTTTTTTTTCGAGGGGGTTGACAAACTTGGGCCTAACACTTAGCTTTGGGGATCAGCCTGAAGCCTCTCTCCAGGTCACAAGTCAAGTGACAATTCAAGCCACAAGACTTACGTGATGACTTATGATTGACTTACGATGACTTGTGACGACTTTAGATTGTGTAAGACTTGTGATTGTGTATGACTTGTGATTAACTTGTGATTGACTTGTGATTGACTAGTGATGACTTGTGATGACTTCTGATTGACTTGTGATGACTTGTGATGACTTGTGATGACTTCTGATTGACTTGTGATGACTTGTGATTGACTTGTGACTGATTTATGATGACTTGTGATTGACATTTGATGACTTGTGATGACATGTGATTGACTTGTGATGACTTGTGATTGAATTGTGATTGACTTATGATGACTTGTGATTGACTTGTGATTGACTTGTGATGACCTGATAACAACTCTGCCCACATACCTGTACAGCTGCATCTTTTTCTCGTCTCAACCGTTCCTCTTCTTTCTCCTTCTCTGCCCTCAGTAGGCTCAGTGCTCGGGCGTGTTCCTCGGCCGCTGCAGCCATCTCAAACTTCAGCTTGTTCAGTTTCTGGTCAGCTAGTCCCTGCACGGTCACCACCTCCTTCTGGGCCTGCTCTGCCTTGCTGTGCAGGGCTTCCTTTAACTGAGACATCTGAAATATGGCGAGAGATATGGTAAATACAGAAATACATGTATAGTACACTTGGCCTTGGTCCAAGATTGGATTTTAATGCAGCCTGCTTCTGACAAGCGAACTCAAGCCAAAACAGCAGCAGAAAGCTATCAGAAAGATTAATCAAAACCAGTCTTAGCTATCCTTGGCACTAAGGCATTCGCTTTGATATGGTGAACAACTGCGCATGAAGTGTGCTTGGAATTTCCTGGGTCCGAGTGCCACAAGTACCTTTCAGATGTACTAGATGTATTTCTGACTTGCCTCAGGATTTGCCCAAGGAGAGGGCTTTGCCTTTGAGAATTTTTGTGAGAAAGATCCATCTCCGAGTAATTATTTGGCATAAATCTTGAATGCCAGTCAGAAATGTTTGTCAAACTTCAAGAGAATGACTTGAAGCTAAAACCATGATGCCCAAAGTGCAAGGAAAGGGCCATCGGTTACTTGTACAGCGGGGGATCTTAGAGGATTCAGAACTGGTGAGTACCTCTTGAAGGAGGTCCTTGAGCTTGTTCTCCCAGCCTGTCCTGGAGGCATCCAGTTCCTGTTCCTTCATCAGAGCCAGCTGCTTGAGGGCGGCCCTCTTGTCTCCGCTGTGCTGCTCTGTCAACTCGCTCTGTAGCTTGTCACATTCTCTCCTGTAGAGAGTGGGTAGGAAGGTGAGATTTAACGATGGGTAACCTGAACGGATTCAAGTACTGTGGGCTTTGATTCAAATCCAACCAGTGAAATAGAATTGGTTTTTGTAAGTTCTGCTTGTCACATCTTTCCAACAATGTATGGACAGGATGGCCAGGTTCAAATAGTGGTTTTCTGAATTCATTCAAGTCTTGGTCAAATCTAAGCATATTTTAAGTCCTCTATTCAGTATGACTATTGTGCAGATTCTATTTGTTCCTTTATTTTTCTGTTTTTACAAACACGTTTAAGTACCATGCCAGTTTATATTATGTCTCATTTACATGCGATCATGAGAAGTATGTTGTGTAGTCCAAAATTACATCAAAGATACAAATTTCAGAGCCGGAAAGGTTGACAAAATACAGAAAACAAGTTAGATTTTCATTCTTTTGAAATGGATTAAAATTAAGATATTTGATTTTTTTTCCCTCTGTTATTATTCTAATCAAACCAATACAGTTCGAAGATAGAAGAAAACGAGTTTGAACAATTTACCGCAGTGTTTCTGTCCAGCGTTGGTCAAGATCCTTTGACAACCGGTCCAGTTTGGTCTTCAGTTCCTCTTTAGCTTCTGCCATCTTGCTCTCATGCGTTTGTTTTAATCTGTCCAGTTCCGTCTGAAATAATGGAAATAAAAACAATCCATAACTGTCAAAATAATTTGAAAAAGATCTAAACACAAACTGCCGCTTATCAAATTCATATGCTTCGCAAAAATCAGCTGAGTGCCAGTCACAGGTCATATACATTGCATGAGTTTTGGCTGGTAACCTGATTTTGCTGAGCAAATATTTTCTATGCTTAGTGTATTTCTGTGCTCAGCAGCCCCATGAAAAATTAGAACATGAGGACCACTCACCCGGTACATGAGTCCCATATTCTTAGCTTCCCTTAGCTCCTTCTGTATTCCGTCCAGCTCAGCCTTCAGTCCCACGTTGGCCTGAGACAAACTACCGATCTCCGAATTGGCTGAGCCAAGGCCTTGCTTGTTCTCATCCAGGATGGCCTGCAGGCGTTGGCACTCCGCCTCGGCTGACTGTAAGCGGTTGGTGAGTTCCTCTCTGGTCTGGTCGAGTTGGGACTGCACGGCATCACGCTGCTGGGACAGGCGCTGGGTGGTCTCTTCTAGGTTCCTCTCCAACTCCTAGTGGGCGAAATACAGTCAGAATAAATAAGGCTGAATCTGAGTTTCTTGGCAACGGCTAGCAATTACACATGCCCCTATGGAAGCGGCTAAAGTTCCTTACAATAGACAAGTGGGTTACTCCCAGCCATAGCCATGAAAGCAGCTGCAGCCACTTCCCATATACAAAGAGTTACTTCCAACGAGCTTTAGTGGTGACTAGCAAGCAGGAGGTCAAGGAATTGGGTTCAATTTGTTCAATTTTCTTTCAAGTCCTCAGACAGCAGTGAGTAGACAGTGCATATGAAATTACATTGATGAAGGGCAATCAGGCAATATTGCATGTTTACTCCCCCCCCCCCCACCCTTACACAAAACATCCCCCACCTGTAACTGTCGGAAGCCACCATTACATTTTCCCTACGTCTTAAGGGAAATCCCGATAGACACTGACCTGTCTGAGACTGGCAAGATCTTGTGCTGCTGTCCTGGCAGCTGACTCCCTGGCCTCCTTGTGTTCACCCTGTATCTTCCTGATCAGTGCCTCGTGGTCTCTGCTCAGTCTGTCTCTCTCCTCCTTACTGCTTGTCTTGGTGGATTCTAGCTCCTTCTCGTATCGTTCCTTCATCACTTGCTTCTCGATGGATAGTTCTTCCAAAGCCTAGGAAAAAAGATGAATGACTTAAAATCTAAGGTAAAAAACAGTCACTTTACCATTATTGCCTCGTTCTTCGGATGGGACGTAAAGCCGTAGGCCCTGTTGGTTGTGTAATGCACGTTAAAGAACTCAGTAACACTTATCGGTAAGAGAAGGGGTTTGCCCCGGTGTTTCTGGCAGTGGCTGCAATATGCACCGCAGCACATTGTCAACCCTTTAAAAGGTGCTACATATAATGGGTCTCATATTTCTCATGAACTTCATTTACTTTTCTTTACCAATAGACATAAATTCCAGCGCCTTGAGTACCTAATTGTTGGTAGATACGTGTGCTATATAAGACTCTGTTATTATTATTTTTATTATTAAATTTGCATTACAGAAAGACTTTGCCTATGATAAAGCTATCTTACCTTTTCAAGTGACTTGAGCTGGCCTTGTTGCTTATCGGAGAGACTCCTCTTGCTGTTCTCCAGGCTGTCTCTCTCCTTCTCCATCCACTGGAGTTTGTCCTCCAGTTTGGCAAGAGATGAGCGGAGGTCCTTCATGGTGGACTCATTGCTCAGGCGGGTGGCTTCTAGAGTACCTATCTGACCTGGAGGGCAGACATGGAAAAGTGTCAAGCTCGCAGACAGCATTTAGTCTACAGCGCTACTAGAATTATGTCAGCGGAGGGCAAAACCCAATTTTAAATTGTACATCCCTGGATGCAAAATTGTATCTACTAGATATTGATAACGTGTCGGCTGCTAGATGGGAACCAGCCAGCCTACTCCTGAAAGCTTGGTGGTCAAGTAGTTAAGATGACTGCACTAGCAAGTAGGGAGTTATTGGTTCGAGTCCCATCTGATTAAGTTTGTGATTTCTTCTCAAAAGTGTTTGGACTATGCAATACAAATTGCTTTGTGATACATCCAATTAAATTAAAAAAAAAAATTTTCAACCTCTAAATTATCCATCTCAAAGTTTTTTTAACCACTTGGTTTACTGGTTACTCAGAGATGTGGTCTGCTACAGAAAGATGGGGAAAGCTAGGCCGGGATGGAAAAATAATCTCTTCAAATTTTTAGAGTGACTTACTGGATTTTTTTATGAGATCTGTGGCTTGGTCTTGGCATCGTTCTCTGGAGGCAGCTAGCTCTCCCTCCACCTGCTTCAGCCTGGTGATGGCTTGGCTAGAATCTTGCTTAGCTTCCACAAGCTGCAAAAGGAAGAACACAGGGCAATAATATGTAAGAGGCGTGACACATGTGATAAGGCCAAAAAAAATATTTTAGCTTCCCGTTTAATACCCTACCTACCCTATTTTGACAGGCCCTACACTTATTTTCGCTTGAGAAAAATGGGAAGACACTTAATGCTTTTTGGTTTGGAAAGACATTTAGCATTTTAGTACTGGTGAAAAACATGGGTTATGAATTATTTGTTTACACCTAGCTACACTGTACTATACTCAGTGAAATCATGATTTAATGTAAGAAAATGTGTTTGAAAAATCTAGAAGTGCATGATAAACATAGTTATCAAAGTTTCCGTGCAAAATTTTTTTTATACAAAAACCCTCAAATAATCATAATGACGGAAGCAAGTGTATTTAGTTTTCATAGACTGAATCATTACATGTATTATCGATTTTACAGATCCATACTGAATTCAATGTTTTTCTTTTAATTTCTTGTATTTGTCACTTACTGGAATTCTGTTAATTTGTTCTCAGCCTACATGTACAATAAAGCTCTCCCTAAAGGTATTCTAAATATGTTGAACTATTAACAAAATGGATATTAAATATACTGTACAAAACTCCATTTAAATGCATTAGGGTGTTGTCTACGGTTATCATCTGATAACAACCTAATGGAAACATTCTTGAAGATATTACGTTGGCTTGAATCAATCATCTGCTGATAGCTACTTGAAAAGAAAGCAAGCTGTAGCCTGTTTAACGCTGAATGCCATGAGGCCAGAGGCCAAAGTCAGACACATGCGCCACATTTTTCAGCGCCAGTTAGCAAACAGAATTGCTAAATTTATCACCTAACTCACTCAGTGATTTATTTTATCACAGCAGGCTTATATGCTGGAGATTGTACTTGGAATTTATGACGCTTGAAATTGACATTTGGTGCGGGAGCTTTCTGGCTTGGAAAATGTGAATTGGAATCATGCATTGGGATGTGTGAATCTTACATTTTGTGGTTCACAGTTTGTCAAGAGATCTGTGGAAATTGATTTCACTTTTCAGTAACACTTGATTAAAAAAAATATTTTTTTTATGCTACACAATTTGGAGAATTTTTTTTTGAAAAACATTATATTCATATCTGTTTGGTTAAATTTGTTTAGCTAGATTGAAAAACAATTTTCAATTTAAAAAAGAAAAGAAACTTAAAGAAACATGGTACAAATGTAACCACAAACACACAGCTAATCTCAATAGTTTTAGGTAAAAAAAATATATTAAACACATTCATGACCAAAAAAAAATATCAATATTATGAATACTGGAAATTCTGGAAAAAATAAGTTTTAGCCTTTTCTTGTATTTTGTACTGCTGTTGTGGAAATGGGCGTGGCAGGATGCATAGTTAGCACCTTAAGTACTTGTACATTGCAACTGCAGCTCACGTATTGGCACTTAAGAACACTCTCAAAAGGGACAGACTTTTTGCTTTGCAAATTTGCATGAAGAAAGAGAAGTGTTATGCTAAGCCTTTGGAGGATCTGAGAGCTTCAACAAAGATCATTCTTCAGTTGGCTCCAGGCTACTCTTGGGAGTAAGCCCTAATCCGCCCCACTGATGCTCAAGACACTCTCTCAGTGTCTGCTTTATCTGTATTTGCTGTGAAGGAAGGGTAAATCTTCCCGGGACTTTTCAGTGGTTGACAATGATTTCTTTTTCTGTGTGGCCAACTTGAAAGGCAATGGAACAGAGGCAGCACAACCTTGATGTGTTCAGAATTTGTTTGAGCATGAAAAAAAAAAGTATTTTATGAAACTTGTAAGCTCCGGTTTTTTTTTATATACCTTTTTCAGAGCCCAGACTTATTGTCTAGGCGATATTTAAAAAGGGCTCATTTAGGGCAAGAAGAGGCATTTTTTAGTAGAAGTTGGTAACATAGCTATTTTATTTAATTTCAGGGTGCTGAATCCGAGAACGATGGTTACCAAGCTGGATTTTTAGTGGAAATATGCCTAATTTGCATACCTCTTTAATACCTGTTATGTAATATATTTGTTCCCATATTTGGGTATATTTTGTATTATTTTATTTTTTGAAAAGTTTATTTTGGTGATTATACTTACACTTCCTTACTTCAATGACATTTTCCAAAGCATATAAGTGACTGAATAATTACCGAATAAGGTGACTTTCTTATCATCAATTAAAATTATGCATGCACTTGGAAAAAATTTAGGGGCCATTTGAACAGGTCTACAAGTCTTCAAGAAACTTCCTAGCGAAATGCCGATTTAGAATTAAAATAACCCTGTGAACCAAGGTAAAACATCTTGAAATGCACCCGTGCACCATCTAGGGAGGTACATGTACATGAAAATATCAGATAAATTGAGCACAGGGCTTTCAGCTGACTTTTCCATCAGTCTATGCATGGATGCATCCCTGTACTTTGCCCTCCCTTTCTTGTGGACAGAACGCCCGGCCTTAAGCCCACTCCAGCTGTATTCTACGTTGAGCCTTTTGGCATTGACGATCTGTTTCTTTTCTACAGAAATGCTGTTAGTCTGCCAGCTTTAATCTCTCAGCTGCACTGCTTGTCAACACTGTGATTAAGTTGGTCAATTTTCTTGAATATCTCTCAAACTATCCTGTTATACGAGGCACTTATAATCGGCTTAAATCTGATTTACAATTCAGCATTCTGAGGGATTATTTCATCACTAGTCGAAATCAACTATTTACAGAGAACGTTTTGTACATTTGAGCACATATATTGGTGTTAGTTTTCAATGTGGGAAATTTTCAACCATTGTGCACAGCATTCATACAAAAAGTTTATTTTCTGATCTGCAATTTAACCGCGACAAATATTAGTAGTAATTATTTCACTATCTGGAATTCTTTTCACAAACTGGTCAAGCATAAACCAATCTTCATCTGACTGTATTAACTACCAATCCGGGTATGGAATTATTGTACACTAACAGAGCTAGCCGCCCCTCCGCCATCCCACCCTGAATGACAGTTAAACTGAACAGTGGCTAGCACAATGCTTCCACCATTAGTGGGGGCCTCCATAAGTGCACAGTGCTTCCATGCCTGGATTGGCTTGCGTTACAGATCAATCCGCTTACCTGTTTACTTAAACTGCCCGAATCACTTTCCCTGGCTGCAAGCTCGCTCTGCGCTTTCGTTAACTTGTCCTTATAGGACTCCAGGTCTTCCTCACACACAGCCAGTTGCATAGACACATTCTCAATCTGTGTTTCCAGCTCGTGTTGCTTCTCTGCGGCTTGCCTCCTGAGGGCAGCTTCTCGCTCTTTCCATTCCTCAACGTTTTTCCGCAGCTCTCCATCCCTGAGTGCTGCTAGCTCCCTCTCGTAGAAGGCCTGAGCTTTACTCAGCTTGGCCTCGTAGTCTTCCACCGTCTGTCTCTTCTCATTCTTCAACTCGTTGTTTTGATTGTACAGATTCTTTATTTCAGATTCGTACTGCTCGATGAGTTCCTGCCGTTCCTTGGTGAGTCCTGAGTGCTCTGACTGCAGCTGCTTTTTCAATGTTTCTACCTCCTCGGTGTGCGCGCGCCGCAACTCTGTCAGGGCATTTGTCCTTTCCAACTCTCCGCGGCGTTTGGTCTCCTCGAACTGCTGCAGCCGGTCTTCAAAGTTCCTCTTAATGGCAAGCAAGTCCTGCGACAGACCCAGCACGGTTTGGGAGTGATCCGCCTTTAGGCTGGCTTGCCTCTGCTCTTCCTTGCATTTGAATTCGGCAAACTCTGCCAATGCCTCCTGTTTGCATCTTTCCTCCTCCTTGATGGTGGTTTCTAGAGTCTGGATCTTCTGTCGGAGTTCTGCCTCTTGGCCTATCCGGCTCTGGTAAGATGCAATCTTGTCTTTTGTCCGTGTGACTAGCTGCTGGAGTTCCTCCTCGTGTGTTTCTTTCAGGTTCTGGACGACAGCCTCATGCTCGTCATTCTTAGTGTTCAATGCATAGATAACCTGCAAATGGAGATATTTAATTGCCATTCATTAATACAGTGTTGACAGGCCAGAAAAGTGCAAGTACTGATCATATTGCATTTTTGATGGTAAAAAAAAAAAATTTTTTGCATTTTCAAGCTCATCAAACATAAAAATATTATGAACTGTTCAAATTTTGCTTGGAATCTGTGCTTTCCAATTTGGGAAAGAATGTTGCACCCTGACCCTGCTTTATTCATATATCATCTCGATGAAGGTCAGTCATTGCAAAAAATGATCGTCACTCTCCTTAGACTTTGCACACAACCGCTGAAGTAGCGTCATGTTGCAACATTCTTTCCCCAATTTGTGATAATCATAATACGGAACAAAAATGATAGGCCTAAGTCCCAGACCTGCTCAATAAAAAAAAAAAACTTTACCAGACACCGGGTAGGCCTAGCTATGCCAACTTTAAAGTCCTGAATATTGGAAAATAATTGAATAAAGTGAGTTGTATTAAAATTGAAGCATTTGAATCATGATTTCCATTACCAATTAGATCTAGGGCCTCATAAATTTGAGGACATTTTTTTTGCAATCCAATGCCTCTAATTAAATTATGTTCATTTTTTCGACAATGTACGGAAGATGCCGGGATGGGAGGCACAAATAGAACAGCTGTAACACTACAGTACGCGCGCTGTGTCCGCCTGGGGTAGCCTATACAGTCACCGCAAGGGTACCCACTGGGCGATGGTGTAGTGTAGGGCCCCTATTTTGTTTCGATCAAATTAGAATCAAGAATTGTTTATAATATAAACAATTACTAAATAAAAAATGACATTGTCATTGCCAACCTAAAGCACACTTTTCTCAATGTAATGATACCTTTTTGGTTATTTTTGCACAGTTTCTTGGGGTAGAAATTACAATTTTCCTGCACGGTTTATGGGCCGATTGGTGCTGTGCAGCGCAACTTGCATGCTCATGGCACATCGCGCGGTGATCGCCATCTTTATTTTTGTGCTGCGTTTTGTCATTGTCATCGTCATTCTACCACCAAATTTCCCTCAAAAATTCGAAACCCTGCCCTTTATCTATGACATTCCTGTATTTTCTTAATGTAGGCAACTAGTTTGGTAGGATAATTAATTTAAAAGTGGATTTTGTTCCCTCAAAGGAACAGGGCCCGTAGATACACAATCGTCACCCTTCATGCCCTTTGCAAGTCACCCAGCTGTCGGAAATAGACGACTTATCACGTGGATTACTTTTTGCAGACGAACGAAAACAACTCTGTGCAGGCGATGAATCTTAAACATGATGACAAACGACACAACAATTGCTGGAATAAAAAAGAGCCTACCTTTGTGAGTTGAGCGATTTTCTTGGACATCTTTAAGTGTAGTTCTGGCGTCACATCGGCGCTGGCTAGCCCACTTGCAGCGCCAGCGCCGACCTTATTCTGCTGGAAAGGATTTCCAAACGACATCTTCGTCGCCATTTTGATTCTCCTTTCAGATGACGGAACTACATACTACGGAATTCCTTTACTTATTCATCCGCTCAGCTTCTCCAGACAATAATTGCGAATTTTTTAGAACAACAATTTATTTTAAACAGACAGAAGTTACAATAAGTCACATTTAAATTGCATATTAATGAAAACCTTCGATATTTTTCCAATAAAAACTGTTATTAGAATGATTTCTTTCAGTGCGCATGAAATGCACACACCTCGGCTGTGATTATTGTTGCCGGTTGCTACGCTACTGTCATGCAAATTAATACATGTGGAACGAGAGAGGGCGGCAAATTGATTGAGTAGTCCGAAACAACACAAATCCCTGTCCTTTTTTTATCCGGAAAGCATTATTGCTGTGAAGAGTTTTGCTTTTCCGAAGACTTTGCAGAAAAGGTTTTTATTTGTTTTGATTGTTTTCCCATTGACCCTTAAACGTGGACCTCATTATATTTCTCTTCTAATAACTGTACACTACCAATCAATGTCGCAACTGCCAGAAATGGACATTTTGCGGTGGGCCATGGGCCGCTAGCTTAGAGGGCATCTTTTGTTATTTTTATTTAGTAACAATAAATGTACAAAAGGTTCACTCATGCACATCCAAGCAAAACAAAGGTATTGCACTCTAAGATGGCTGCTACGCAAAAGGTCTATTGAATTACCTCAAACTACACAATATTTCCCCCTGTGTGTAACAGCGCTATGTGGTATTTCTTCACTTTTTCCCCGGTCCCAGCAAATTCAATAGTACATGAATCAACAGCGCCCCCTAGATTCATTTGACGTCCACCCCCTCCCGTTTTTTTGGAGCAACCCCCTCCCCAATGCTGACAAGATATCGCTCCTACTGTAAAAAAACCCCACAAAAACAAAAACAAAACACCAAACTGCTACCATTCTGTCATGCAGGGCTACCCCAGTTCCACAATAAACACGTGGTCACATAACTGGATAGAAATGTGAATCTTTGAAATTTGGACGAAATTGGAATATTTAATCAACTGAAATTGAGTCAATTTCCCGGCATATATGGACATTTCCGTTGCTCACCTGATAAAACCTTGGTCCTGGACACCTATACCGTTGATCAGTTCTTAGACAATAACCTCGAAGAACCTAGTTTGATAATAAGTTCATCAACTGTCAAATCAACCACAGACAACTGCGATGACAACTCGCCGCTCACCGCCGCTTAATTGGTCTCACCATTCGATTTTAGACAAATTCCCCAAATTTGTCTTACATCTATTATTAAGGTCGAGTAATAGTGCTTTTCACTAAACAAACAAAATGTTGACAAGCAGGTAAAAAAAATTGTTTGAACTTGCGTACGAGCGCAAGCAGTGTCGTGCGTTTGGCGTGTGTGTGGGAAGAAAATCGATGGGGCTCGTAGGCCGATCGGCCCCGTGCCGTCCCTGCCAGCGGTCCGCCTGTTGATCCGTCTTCCTCGGAGATCGATCTCGGCCGCCTGTTTGTCCAAAATATTGTCTCTCACGAAGGGTGCTTCATTTCACACGCACTTTAATTGAAAGACTGATACTTTGACTAATAATAATTAGGCGAGGGTAAATCAATTCGTTTCCTCTGATTAGCGGATGGAGTTGTTTTCACCAGACGGGCTATGTGTGAGTTGGTGTTATCTCATAAATCATAGGCATTAAATGAAATTGGTGTGAATCAAAAACACTTAAATAGACCTCTTTGACCAAAAAAAATGGTCAAGCTCACAAAAATTGGCTGATTCCAAAGTTATTCTGTGTTGGCTTTGCAGCCCCAAAGAAAAATAAATTGCATATTTAATCTTCCACATTTGTTTATTGTCTGAATGAGATACCATTGAGAGACCTGGGTTACTAATTTACTTTAATGTAATGATTGAGGGAAAAACCATCGGCATAATAATATTAATTACATCTGTTGTCTATATACAATAATTTAATGCAATGGTGGTGGAGAGTAATTACATACACCATTCATAATTTATGCCCCTTGGCTTGAAATTAATGAAATAAAATTTTTGAAATAAAAGAGGATTTTTTTTTTGTAAATTGCTGTTGTCACGCAATACAAATATTATTCACTTTTACATAAGGCATCGAACGAAAAAGATCGGCCCACGTTTGGTTATGGGATATATGTTTTTTTACAGTTTCGAAATATTTTTGACCCGACAATAATTCTATAATCTTATCATTGTCCATACTGCAGGGTGTAAAGATCCAAATAATAATGTCTGTTGCTGTAGCGACATTTCGATTCACACTGGGTCTGGAGCTGGGATACCGGCAGACGAGATGGCACTACAACTGGATGTAGAATCCTCTGCTGTCATGAAGGCCACGCCCTCATCTCGGCTGGTCTTGTCGTCATCAGTGACATCATCAGTGACGTCATCCGTTGTCCTTGTCTCCGCTAGTTGATCGTCCTTGTCTTTGGCGCGGGCCTGTCTCTCTTTCTCCCGCATGGCGCGGTACTCGGCAAGCTTCTCCTGTTGGCTCTCCAGATTCTGCTTGCGCCACTTGATGCGTCGGTTCTGGAACCACACTTTGACCTTTTGGGGAGAGAAACACAAATAAAACAGGTCAGTCAGTGAATATTTAGTCGCTTATTTATGGATTGATATTAAAGACATGGAAGGATCGAGAGGAGGGCTGATTTTTTTAACTAATACTTTGGTTTTTCGAGAGAAAACGAGTACAGGTTTTCATTGACTGAAGATGACTGTATTTAGGGTGGCGGTAATTGTCGTGATGTCGAATAGCATTTCACGGCTCCAAGTTAGCTTCGGATTTTGAATGAACAGGCTTTCCACTGCCGATCACACTAACCGTCACTGACAACCACCACAATCAGTCAAATAACTAACCACCCAAGCATCAAAGGGGGAGTGTAACCAAATGATTAGGGTTTGTGACTCGTAATCAGGGGGTTCGAATCCTGCTGCTGGTCATAATGTTGTGTCCTTCGGCAAGCCACTTCATTCCAAATTGCCTCTCTCCACCCAGGGGTATAATTGGTACAGGCATTAACCTAGGATAGTCCATGATCCCATCAAGGGGGGAAATAGAAGAATTCTCATTCGTTTCACGCCATCCAGAGATTAATGCCGGTGTAGCATGAATTTAGGTTTTATGAAATACGGACTCATTGGTGGTTTTGCGCATGCCCATGCATAGATAATTAGGAGAGGGAGCGGTCACGTGAGAGGGTTTAACCAATAAAAGGGAAAAAGAGTCCGATTTTCATACGAGTCCGATTTTCATGTGACACCGGCCTGATGAGAAGACCCACAGCCATAGAGGCTCAGAACAGACTTGGTTGGGTCAAAGGACAAAAGACCCAGCCAAACTTTCAGGCCTACCCACCTGCGATTCAGACAGGTCGAGCTGCGCTGCCAGGTACAGTCTCTCCGTGCCAACCATGTACTGCTGCCGGGCAAACTCGGTCTCCAGCCGGTCCAACTGTTCCTGGGTGAAGATGGTCCGTACCCGCTTGGGTTTGCTGGTCAGCTCGGGTACCTCCGAGCGCCAGTCCATATCAGGGGGAACCGGTCGCTCCATGCCGGGACACATCTCGTGTCTGTCTGTTGAGTATTTTAAAAAAGATAGAAAGTTTGTTTAAAAATACTAGGCAGTTTTACATTCTATTTGACATTCTGCATGAAATGACCTAGATTGTTGGATAATTTCAGTAAAATTTGGGAAGACTTTGCAAAAACTTATTGGCAAATTTTGATCAACGTTGGGCAAGGAGTTGAACAATATTTTCAACCCTGAGAGTTTTAGTAGCAAGTTTCAAAGGCCCTGTCTGAGCTGAGCGAGGTGTGAAATAAAACCCCAGCTTTCAACAAAATATATGATCGAGGAGTAAATAAAATAAATATCTTATCGATATTTCGATAAAATATCGAAACCAGAGGCGGTGTCCGAAGCTTCGCAAAGACCGCTTTGGACCCCAAAAGTGAGACAATAATCAAGGCAGATTCAATTTTGGCGCAACCACAAATCTGTCACTCCATCTGAAATGAAACTTTTACAGCGGGAACAAAATGTTGCCCATCTCAGATTCATTCTAAGGAAATTGTTGCTTCCTCATCTTTTCAAATTTTTTGGGAGGCTCAACGGGTGAGGAAGGCTTCTTGTCCAAAAATGGACAGTCCCTTGATTAATTCGATCCCTCATGGGTGTATGCATTGTCAATACCCATCAGCCCGTCTTATAAGATATAACCCTTTTAGACACATCTCCAAGCCCCTCTGCAGGTCCCCACGGGCCCGTCTTCACACCCCTCCTTTGTACCGGCCGACAGTTGGGACGGAAGCTGCCAAACTCTGACAAAAAAGTTCCCTAATGTGCTGTCATCCCCCTTCATTCATGTTATTCTTCGCTCATAATTGAATACAAACAACCGTCTATTCAGCCCACTGACAGGCCCACGTCAGAGTTGGCAGTATTTTCTTTAATGCATTTCGGGCTTGCTGATCAATACGCGACAAAACGGACGTTTTGGGGAGCTTTTGACGGGGAGTGGCGGGCCGTGAAATCGGATTGGATGACGGGCGGTCCGGACTAAACGCGGAACCAAAGTGGTACGGGCGAAGCTCACTGTCGGATTTCTGAATTGTAATTAACAAAGTTAATGAAGTGCCGTGGCGAGAAGTTTGGGAGGGCTTAACGACTGGGTTCTGTCAGCGAGAGCAATTAATCATGCCGAACGTCAGGTTGTTAAATGGAGACCCATTAGTAAGTCGGTGATGGTTATAAATTGACGATCGAAAATTGAGGTTGGGAGGGTCTGGATGGATCAGGGTACTATGCAGCTTAACGGATGACATCCATACAGGGTGAAGATTAAGGGGGGGGGGGTTACATTAAGGCGAAGGAAACTCACAACGTCAGTTTGATGAAAAATGGTCGAAAAGATTATCTCCCAAAAAACTCACAGGATACTGAAAACTGGGTGGGATACTGAATAGCTCCCGGGTTTTTAATTAATGCAACTGTCAATATTTTGTGAAAGGAGTTAAAGTTGTACCGGAGATTATACCAACTTTTTGGGGGGTAAAGAAGAAATGGAATAGCGATCAAAGAAAAACAGTTTAAGTCATCAACAAAGAAGGATTTCAGAAAGGCGGAAGTATTTTGTTTCGCTACTGACAGAAATATTTGTTTTGCCAAATTTAAATGCAACTTACGCACGATCGCAAATTGTACTGAAAAAAAAATCATATGCAAATTGGAATATAGGCCTAATGTTTTTGAAGGGGTGGGGTCTGAAGTAATAAAGTCGATACACATTACACCAGTATATATTAGTAAATAACATCCGTCAGGCGAAAAGGAGGGGAAGGAGGAGCCACCCTCTACATCCCTCAGAAGGCGCTCTTGTGATTCTTAGTATACATGTACAAACATAATTTGCTGTTGTGCTAATACAGAAAATAGAATTTATTTACCTTTTATTTTTCGGTCGCTGTCGGTTGCTTTAAACGGTTCCAAAAAGTCGAAGTCCTTTACTTTCTCGCCAAATTCGTCAGATCTCAAGATGGTTCGGCCACCTGAAAGCGGCGGAGCAAAGTACGTCGATCCCGGATAGAGAGCGATATGAGCGGCAGGAAGCGAGCGGTGGAGGCTCGGTACTTTGATGCCGTCCGATGTGGCCAATTGCCGGCGGAGGTCGGGCTCGTCGACCGCTTTGTCGTCTCCTCTTCCCTCGTAGTGCTTCGTGTCTGTGTCCTCCTCTCGAAGACCCAAGATGGCATCGATGGTGAACGATGACGGCCTGTTTCGGCGCTGACCTCGATGACGGTGTCGTTTGCCAGACGACGTTGTGTACGCGTGAGGATGGGTGAGTATCATGGCACGGTAGGGAAGCTGAGACAGGACAGCACCGGGCCAAACAGGGGGCGAGAAGGGGTACAGCGTGGGGTACGCTTCCGGACTCAGCATGATAGTAGACACCTGTTGATTCAAGTCTGAACTTGTTGCAGTCGCCGTTGAGCCAAACGGCCTCAAGAATCACAACACTCAATCAGTTATTCCTTCCTACTAAGAGACTGGGGTATAGGGAGATCCTCAAAGCTTATTAGCAAGATCGACAGAAATCTTGTTCAGGACCTCAAGGATGAGACCAGTCTCAACTCACGTAATGCCCAGAAAGTGGCCGACACATCAGTGAGGCTTAGAGCGAATTACGCCCCGGTATTTAAGTGGTCTAACATAGCTTCCTGAATGACAGCAAGGCGTTAATCGCCTGTCTGAAACTCTAATCCTATCAATTCGTTCTATTTATTTTCCCCTCCTCCCGAGGGGAAAAAATCGAACTCGATGCACGCAGTAAAAACCTACCCAGAGGTAATTAATTATTCAGTAGTAGCGCATCATGACGAGCTTCTGCGGGAAGAGGGACGGGTGATAGATGGATCTACATGTACATGGAGGTTGGAGATCACCCCTTCAACGACGGTGAATCTTGATTGGTCAGTTGCGTGTGTGACATCAGAAACAAAAACATTTCTGATTGGATGATACGAACGTTTAAGTTGGCATAGTTTCTATTGGTTGGACGCTCTCATTCTAGTATCGGTCTGAGAACAATGAAGCATAATGTTTGGGCTAAAGTATAGCGGATCAATTTTTGACCAAAATTAAGAGGGAATGTTGACATAAGATTGGTCTTGTTAGATTTCAATACCTTTTTACCTTTATTAATGAAAACATTCGTCAAGACATTGAGCCCCAAATTGCAGGAATAATTCTGGCCTTGAGTTCAACCTTTGTCTTATCGGTTCAAACCAAGAGAATTAAAAGGACGGGAGAGGAATTTGAACCTACGACCTCTCGATAACCGTACCAGAAAAATGCACTTATGAAGTTGATGTAATCATTCCAGAGATGTACCGGAAGTGACTAGTGACGGAAATTGTTCAATTCTTCGGTTACGCGAACTAGGAGAACCGATCTGGCCAAGCCTTCCTCCACCCTTTTAATTGGTGAAGCAGCAATACCCCCCGGACAGTTTCCTGATACTGAGGGATAACATACACATTTCTACTATACAGATGAAAGGAGCTGATCTGCTGAATTAGCTCTCACATTCGTGTGAGAGCCTAATTCTCATTTAGAGCGCAATTATACAAATTCAGCGCATTTTTCTTTCAGATAAATAAAAGCTCTGCGTTATAGTTACATACAACGCAACTCTTTCCCAAGGAAGGTTTAGAGCCTCGTCTGGCTTTGTTGATTCGTCGTTGCTTACTTTTAACGTACCATTTTAAAAGACCAAATCAAGCTTAGAAAATCCAAAACATATTGTTCAATCGATGTTCTTTCTCTCGTCTGCTCGGCTGCGTTTCTTTTGATCATTCAAGCGTGTCATGCAATGTCATCGCGATGAAACTGCATCCACCTGACACGACAACCCTGACCAAGATCTTCCACCCCAATTAACACGACCCAGTTAAGAATATATTAATTTAAAATTCGTCTTAACAAATGATGCTGTTTTTCTGATGCGGCTTGTGTTATTACACAACTATAGATGAGTCTGCGATGATCGATTTACCGAGAGGAGAAAGAAAGTGATCGCGAACAAAACATGGTTTCTCCTTCCCCTATTTGTGTCAAAGAAGGGAGAAATCACAGAGGGTTAGGCCGGGAAGAATGGCTGAAAATTACCATCCCTTCCTTGATGTATTGTGTCGATGAACGGGCAATTGGGCAATTAGTTCGTGGGGCGTGCTCCGCACGTGACTCGGTCAAAGATACGGCGGATTACGGGATGAGGTTTTGAAGTGGTGCTTGGAGTAAGTGGGTGTGGGTGAGACGGGGGGGGGGGGGTAGTTGTGATCGAAGAAAAAGGTCCCTCGCCGGTGCGATAGTTGATAGTGAATTGGCCTAGCTAATATTGGTGCAAATGTTTCCAGAATAACATCAGTTTGGAGGGGTAGGGGGTGGCGGACAGATTCGATCCGATACTACTGGGAAAGGAAAGTGTTCGTGGCTGGGACCAGGGCGGAAACTCTTTTCAAAGAAAATGCATTATACCTGGTGACTGTTAAAACAGTCATGCACTTTTGTAGCTAGTACCTCTCATAAGGTTTTATGATAGGCCCTAAACGGGATTTACTTTCGCCCTTGTCTTCCAATATGATTGTAAAATCGTTCTAATTCACCTGTCGGAGATTGGGCACTCGCCAAGCCGAAGGAGTTAAATTGATAGACGTTTATACTGCAGAGGTTTGTCCGACATCCACTCTCTGGGAAAATACCCATTTGTAGCAAGATGTTCCCCGTCAATATTTAATTGCTATTTACACATAATATCACCCATATCGGATTTCCCTGTTTTCACAGGTCTAGGTTCACAGTTTAACAATTATTAAAATACAGAGAAAGGGGAAGAAAACGATGTAATTACTGGATCAATGGCCACGCTCCATCAAAGCTTCCTATTGATCTAGTCGCGATGAAATTTAATTTGTCCATCAACGGACGTATTTAGTGCCATCGGGATTGAATATGATTTGAAGGTAAACAAGACTGGAGGTGCCGTGTTTATTTTACCCTCTAGTTATTGGATGTGGCTCTGGATAATGTGTAAACAAACAAGTCATAAAATGTCCCCACATCGTTATTGGTTTTGAAAAACAAGAGAGACAAAAATACGTTTCATTATTAAAAGTGATTTCTCCGCCGTGTTATGCGTCGAGGTTTGTGTTTCTTATGTTTTCTTTGAACTTTTTAAAAATGCATTTTGGTTATTTGTTTGTTTGTTTGTTTGTTTGTTTGTTTCATTATACACATTTAAAATTTCTTTTAAAAGTGTCAATGCAAATTCGTCACTGCGCGCAAGCCAGTGACAATGAGATTTGTGAGCAAGGTATACTCATTCGCGCTGCAAGATAGAAATGAAAGTTTGATTGCTCAAAAAAAAACGATAAAAAAAGGAGAAGGAAAAACAGCCTTCATTTTAATTACCAATAAAAGTATTTTTACTTATGAATTCACCGGTCCATTATTAATGATCCATTATTTTCCGGCCAACTGAGGGCGCTGTTTCTCATCCAGTATAATGATTATACAATTTAGGGTACACTTGACACACTTTTGAAAATAAAGTTTTGGAAGATTAAATTTCTTTATTTAATTTAGTGACTGATTGCTGTGTACTCATAAGAATTCATGTCCGCACTCCCCAGCGCCTCTCCAAAGCAAAATGGTCACGAAATATCCTGAAAATTACAAGGAGCCTGTATTTAATCGAGGGAAAATGAACGCACCAATGTCACTGAAATCGAACTATATTGCATTGCACGGGCCCATTCATAGCGTCGCACGGAACCTTTTAAGGAAGCATCCGGACACAATTTTTCGGATCGGGACCGGCCGTGAAAGGAGGGGGGCCTAAACCTTTCGGAGCTCTTTATATTATTGTTATTCACATTTCCCTGACGCAAATTCGATCTATAAACAGAATAGAATGTTTAAAAGGACAGACAACGGAAAGCAAAAACCGGTCGAATAGTACAAGAAAATAAGACAAGTACTAACAATATATATTTTGAAATCACACCCTCCGGGCCGGCTAATTGCTGTGTTGTGAATGTTGCATAGTATGGAAGATCCTAACATGATTTGAATAACAGCTTCATAATTTACTACATTATTTTTCTGGTTAATATGGTGGAAACAGAAGTATCGTTGACACTCACACATTTTAAAATTCTGATAATATAAAACAGCACTGAGTGAATGAATATTGAGGAAAAAACACACATTTGTTTTGAATTTACCAAGCTTTCGTTAAGCTTCATTTTCTTTCTGTAGGATGGGAAAACCAGACAATAGGCATAACCTTTGACCCTGGAATAAACAATACACCGTTGTTTTCCGAGCTTTGTCTAAATCAATCCGATAATAATAGAGTCAGAAAATGGCCAGTACGTCGCTGTATATCTGACATCTAAACGCAGGGTCATTATAATTTATTTATTTTCGCGCCCAAAAATACAGCCTGAAAGTGTACCCTGGTAGCGCGCCTCCGGAACCATTGAATAGGAAAATTAACCTGCAAAAAATCTAAAATTTCCAATTATTTTCGGTACATTGATTTCTAAAGAAATTCGCCCTCGAAAAAGGCCTTTGTAAAATTGTTACCGGTATCTCAATTTATGGAAACTGAAAAATTGCGTGACGTGAAAGAGAAACATCTGCCAAAAAATTGATCTAATGTCAACTAGTGGTGTACACTCGGTGTACTTCTGATAAGGACTAGACTGCATTCCAGCCAGCCCGACTAAATCTAGAACCCATCGGCTGTAGGTAGGTAAATCTTCGCATCGTTATACATAAGTACGCGATGTGAAAAACAAACGTGAACGAACAAGGAGGCCTATAGGAACGAAAAAGCCGGATGTGACAGGTCGTAAGAAACATTCGTTTTTACCCATCTCCAACTGATTTCTCATCATTTTTTTCTTGAGGAATACCAATATAAAATTCTAACATGACTGCGTCTTGGGGGTGATTACGTTTATAAATCATTCTGTCAAAAATTATATCAAGAAAAAAAGGCAACCCAGTGTAAAATGCCCATAGGCAGACTGCTTGGCTATAGGGTTCAGGAAGTTGACCGTGTGACCTTTTACTTTCAGGCTCTGTAAGTGGGATTTTCATAACGGTTTTGTACGCTGTCACGAGAACTGGGCCAATCAGATTTGAAAGAAAGAAATCGTCGAGGCAGACAAAGCAACCAATACATTTTAAGAAAATGATCAGAGAGCGTTGTTCTTTTACGTGTCAGAAGTCAGATATCCTGTCAAAATGTACAGTAACTCCGACTGCCTCCTTCGTTTGTTATACTCTCCCCCAGGAGGATAAGAACAAACCGATCAGCATTGAATAAAGTAGTTATAAATTGAACACGGTGACGAGGTTGGGGTCCGCTCATAGGTCCGACGCCTCAAAGCTCCGACGCCTCGTAAGTCCGGCAAATTAAACGCCTCATTTTTCCGTTGTCGGACTTATGAGGCGTCGGACCTATGATGCGGATTAAATAAATGTTATGCCTCATAAGTCCGACGCCTCATAAGTCCGAAATTTCGGACTTATGAGGCGTCGGACCTATGAGGCGTCTGACTAATGATACGGCCCCACGAGGTTGACAGCGAGCTATCTTAAATTAATGAAGAAAAAAGAACACCGAACGAAAGATGGGCGTGCGAGAGTCATCACTGTCCAATCCCTAATATACTGTATCGAAGAACCAAATATATCTGTTACACCAATTTATGAACACGCACCCTCCGGATCGGCGAACTAAACGACATCATGTCATGGTGGTATTTATGTACCCATTATCTTATCACGAGTGTAATCACAGTTGCCTATTCTGTGCACACGTATTCTGGTTAATCCTATGAAAATAACGGTTAATCGTCAAATTATTGTTAACTTAGAAGATCCATAAGAAAATATTCTTCACATAACACAATAATTGATTAAATAAAACCTCCAAATAACGAAACGCCTTCAATTTCGTCGATTTTACACTTGCTTTACTATTCCCGTTGCTTCGCGCAATTCATACCGCGCGCGACCTTTGACCCTGGAATAGTCCGCCTTTTTTGTGTGATATGTTTGAACTTGATGGTAATACCCTTATAGTTTACTGTTATGCATACATGTACATGTACGGTTAAACTGACGTTTCACATGTTCGTCAGATAATTCAATGTTATCTGGGCTGCAATATTTATTCAGAAAGAAGATAGCCTATTACAATAATTCATTGATAGTATGCTGTTTGTTAGTTTTTCCCGTTCTCTGTCTTTCCCTTACTTTCTGTTGTAAGTTCTGTTTGTCCAGTTTTTTCAAGGAATGTATATAGGTCCTATAAGACTCTGTCTTTTTAATGGGTGCATAATGTTCCCCAACCCTAAGCCTCATTACCATCTAACCCTAACCCTAAACCTAAACCTAAGGATCATTTTGGGGTAACAAAGGTATTGGGGAACATATATGTATTGAGGAAATCGGGTAGACCCCATTTTGAAAATGCCTCCATATATTATGTGGGCTACAGAGAAGGTGTTGAAGAATGCGCCCCTAACACTGAAAAAAGACAAGATATATAATCTGCAAGGCATTAATAATGCCTCTATCCATATTAGGTATAGAAGTGTCATGCCCAGGCTGGGATCGAACCCACAACCTACACTATTATCCGCAGACTACGAATTCGGTGGTCCAGACCACTAGGCCATGGCACTTCCACTGAGCAGGGTCATCATAATTTAATTATTTACGCACCCACATAAACTATTCGGGCGCATCTACGCGTATTCGTCCTTTGCACGCTTCCACCATTAGCATGCAGAGCCTCGATCTAGCAACTTTACAGAATAAATTTAGTCGGTTCTGTGATTCCCCTGTATCGGAATCACTGAAACGGCCCTGCATGCATATGGGGGAGCAAATACGCAAGAATTCGGCCAATCAGATTTGAGGGAAGGTAGTCGTCAAGGCAGATAAAGCAACGAATAATATTTCAGAATAACATTTCAGAAACTTAAGTTTGAGAGTGTTGCTCATTTACATGCATGAAGTCAGGGATCCAGTCAAAGTGTAATCATAGCTCCGCCTCCTTCGTTTGTAAGCAATTAAACGCACACCTGCTTTGTACTCATCCCTAGGAGGATAAGAACGAACCGAACAACATTGAAACGAAGTAGTTATTATTAATTGAACATTATGACGAGATTGACAGCATTTGCATATAAAGCTTTGTTAAATTAATACAGTTTTTTGCTTTTGTACGAAATTATGTTGGAGCTTTTACGATGTATCAATTAAAATGATAATGAGTTGCTCGTTGGGTTGCGTGTCCAAGTTGATAAATTGTATTAGAAGGAATTACAATCATCTACTAAAATGAAGCAGCAACGAATTCTCTCAAATTTGGAGACTGTTGACATCTCAATTAATGTTTCAAAAGCAAATTGTGAAACAGATGCCAACGACCCTGTTCAATGATTGTATATTGTAATATATTATACTAAACAATGAAGTATGACAGACACAATCGAATAGTTTCTAAATACTGAAAAAATAACACCGATCGAAAGGTGGGTGTGCGAAGTTTGGCTTTCTTAGCAGGTATAGTAGAATAGTAGAATAACGTTTTGCTTGTAGCAGGTATCTAGAAAAGTGGCTTATTTATATGGCACGGTTCTTTTCGGTGAACACACACCCTCCGGATCGGCCAATCATTATCATGTCATAGTGGTATTTATGTACTGACTATCTCATCACAACTATAATCACAGTTGCCTATTTTGTATACACACGTATTCTGGTTAATCCTATGAAAATAACAGTTAATCGTAACATAATTGTTGACTTGTAAGATCCATAAGAAATATGCCTTATGTAAAACAACATTTGATTAAAAAACCTTCAAATTACGAAACGCTTTGAATTTCGTCGATGACTTGCTTTTCTATTTCCATCGCTTCGCGCAACTCATGCGCACGTGACCTTCGACCCTAGAGTAGCTCCGCCCTTTTTGTTTTACATGTTTAAACTTCATGGTTAATAAATAATATTGAACCTAAGTCCATAGGTTGATTGCTTATGTTCATGTACATGTACAGTGATACCGACCAGGCGCAGCTCTAGATCCTATATTTTAGGGGGATAGCAGGCCGGTGGATCCAGAAATTTTTGCAGTGAGGCGTGCTGAAATGTAGACCGGTTTTTTTCTTCGGACACTTAGGCCTGGGGGGGGGGGGGGGGACTCGTACCATATTTTCAATTGGGAGCGCTGATAAAATCCTACAATCATGCACACTATTACCTTATAGCTCCCTTCTCACGACTATTTTCTTTAGGGGAGAAACCGTTCGCATTGAGCGTCACCTTCTAACATTTGCTACTGCCATTTTTTTATGGCATTTTTTTTGGGGGGGGGGCTAGACAATTTTTTTGGGGGGGGGGCGGCCTTAAGTATTTCTATAGGCCCTATAAGACTCTGTCTTTTGAACATGTCTCCACAATTGCCCTTTTTCCTTTGTGTCTTACATAATAATAATTTTGTATTTCATCAAACATCTTTTTCATATTTACCGTCTGTATAAAAATCTGAATGTACATTTTGAAATATGGAAATTAATGTTGAGATGAATTGGAGAAACTGAACGTGCGGAAATCCTTTGTTACATTGTTCCTTTGTGTCCGGAGAAAAAAAACCATGTCTACATTTCGGCGCGGATGTGCGGTTGTCCCCCCCCCCCAAAAAAAAAAAAACCCGTCCAAAGCTGGAAACGCTACTGAAGATAATTGAATCTCTTCATAGCATGAATAAGGTTGGAATGGGTTAAACTAGTCCACTGCTTCTAGTATTAGGCGTAGAAGTGTCATAGCCCAAACTGGGCTTGAACCCTCAACCCAAGGTTTTACCCGCAGACCACGAATTCAGTGCTCCGGACCACTAGATATTAAAGCCATGGTACTTCCACTGAGCAGTGTCATATTAATTCAATTATTTACGCACCCACATAGATAATTCGGGCACGTATAGCCAGAATTCGGCCAATCAGATTTGAGGAAAGGTAATCGCCAAGACAGATAGAGCAACCAATAACATTTCAGAAACTGAATAAGAGAGCGTTGCTCATTATGTATGAAGGCAGGGATCCAGTCGAAGTGTAAAGTAGCTCCGCCTCCTTTGTTTGTAAGCAATTAAACGCACACCTGCTTTGTACTCGTGCACAGGAGGATGAGAATGAACCGATCAGCGTTGGAAAAAGTAGTTATTATTTGAACATGGTGACGAGATTGACAGCATTTGAAAATAAGGCTTTGTTAAATTAATACAGTTTTTTGCTTTTGTACGAAATTATGTTGGAGCTTTTACGATGTATCAATTAAAATGATATTGAGTTGCTCGTTGGGGTGCGTGTCCAAGTTGATTTATCATATTGGAAAGAATTACAAATGAAGCAACATCGAATTCTCCCTTCGTTGAATTTGGAGACTGTTCGATGTCTCAATTAAAGCTTTAACAGCAAATGGGGAAACATGATGCATGGCCCTGTTCAATGACAGTATGTTGTAATAATAAACAAGAATGGACAGACAAAATCGTAATAGTTTCTAAATACTGAGAAAAAAATAACACCGATCGAAAGGTGGGTGTGCGAAGTTTGGCTTGATACAGCCGATATATTGGTTGATAAAGCATGGCCTGATATAGCCGGTATTGGTTGACACAGTGTGGCTTGGTATTGCCGGTATGGTTTATAAAGTATGGCTTGGTATAGCCGGTATGGTTGAGAATACAGCACGTATCTTCTCGGTGAACACACACCCTCCGGATCGGCCAACCGTTGTCATGTCATGGTGGTATTTATGTACCGACTATCTCATCACAACTATAATCACAGTTGCCTATTTTGTATACACGTATTCTGGTTAATCCTATGAAAATATCAGTTAATCGTAAAAATATTGTTAACTTAAAGGATGCATAAGAAAATGTCTTTATGTAAAACAATAATTGATTAAACATAACCTCCAAATTACGAAACGCTTTTAATTTCGTCGATCTTACACTTGCTTTTCTATTTCCGTTGCTTCACGCAACTCATACTGCGCGCGACCTTTGACACTGGAATAGCTCCGCCTTTTTGAAAAAAATGAGTTAATGTTTGAACTTGATGGTTAATACTAACCGTAAGGCCATATGTTGTTTGCTTATGTGTACATGTACATGTACAGTGATACCGACGTTTCACACATAATATTCGTCAGATACAGTGTGAGTAGAAAAAAATTGCGGAACCCAAACCCCATAAAAAATATATCACATATATTTCATATTTTAAACAGGTTTTAGGGTCGTTGTATTTAAATGGTGATATTTTCTAAACGGATTGACCAATTTCAGTATTTTTTTCATCTAAAAGTACCTTATGAAATTGGCTTTCCACTCCTTATTATTTTTGGTGCTACATATGTTTTGAAATATGAAATATAATTTTGGGGGTTTGGGTTCCGCTTTTTTTGTCTCACCCTGCATTTCAATTTTATCTGGGCTGCAAGTATAATAATTTATTGTAATCTGATGTTTTGTTAGTCTTGTCTGTCCTGTTCTCTGTCTTTCCCTTACTTTTTGTTGTAAGTTCTGTTTGTCCAGTTGTTTGAAAGGCATTTCATGGGCCCTATAAGACTCTGTCTTTTGAATATGTCTCTGTCTTTTGAATATATAATTGCGAGTATAGTATCTACTACATTGAAGCAACATCGAATTTGTTGAATTTAGAGACCGCTTGACGTCCACAATAATGTTTCAAAAGCAAATATGGTTACAATGATGCCAATGACCCCTTTCAATAAGACTGTATGTTGTAGGCCTTAATACTAATTAAACAAATATCATGGACGGGCACAATCGAATACTTTCTAAATCCCGAAAAGAAAAAAAAACAGCGATCGAAAGGTGGGTGTGCGAAGTTTGTGTAAGCAATGCAGTACATTTTGTGATTTAGATTGGTAAATCGTAGATATATAAGTATATAATCGAGAGCCTTCTCGGTGAACACACACCCTCCGGATCGCCGAACCAAACAAATCGTTGTCATGCTGGTATTTATGTACTGAATATCTCATCACAAGTACAATCACAGCTGGCTATTTATTACACGCCTATTCTGGTTTATTCTACGAAAGAATAACGTAATAGTAAATTTACTGTTGACTTAAAAGATCCATTACAAAATATTGTTTATTTGAAACAAATCTTACCAAAAACAAAAATCGAATAACAAAAAAACGTTCAATTCGCCAATCTTGCACCAGTTTTTGTATTTCCGTAGCTTTGCACCTGACCCTGAAATGACCCTAATAGAACTCCACCCCCCTTTTTACACGTTATTGTATGACATTGAACACGCCACGGTTATAATTCATTACCCCTGATGCTATTCGGTTGACTGCACACAAATACCATGACAGAGCAGACAACGTACAGATGCATATGCAACTACTGTGGTCCACAATGTCGATCCAACGCGGGCCTTGTGACCCACAAACGCGCCTGCCAAAGAAATCTCAACAAAAAAACGTGTTTAGCGAGTAAACACAATTCTAAACACTTTCTTGCTATCATCTCTTTAGCATGTAAACATGTTTACAAACTGATAGCAAGATAAGTGTTTTGAATTGTGTTTACTCACTAAACACATTTTTGTAGGCCAGGCAATTATCCATACAGAGGCAATTAGGCTACCTTTGTCCCATTGCCTAAAATCGAGAACTTCTCCCATGGTCAATTTGACCTCTCTTGGAAAATTACTCATTACTCTGTCAAAAAGTAACAGATTTGGACGTTTGATGTCTCATTTTAATGTGGAAATGTGTATTTATCAAACCATACCTATAGTATCTATGTTGGTCACACATTCTACGTCTGGCATTCCGTTATATTTTGTTTGCAATTTTTTGATACACACTATATTATTTCAATTTTGTTAGGGTTGCAAAATTCATTCAGGAATAGAGCCTCTTACAAGTCATTGTTAATACAATTGTTGTTACAATTCATTGTTAAAGGCAATCTTTCTTTTATATAACACAATTCCTTTTCTCATTTATTAAAAAATCCGTCTCTTTACAAAAACGTGTATTTATTTACTTCGACATTTCTATCGCGGGTTGTGAAAAAGATTATTAACCACGAATCCAAATATTTAAAGGTGTATTATTATTATCGTGTTTTATCAACTACCTAATCTCTTTGACATTTTTGATCGGGAATTGCAAATGTAAATTGCTCTGCAATTTCAACGGTTTCAGAATTATGAGAATGCGCCCATGACAATGCCAGAAGGCTGCAGGATCCTTGCAACTAAAATTCACAAGTTAAGAGAGGAAAGGTTGACTGCTCTCCAGTGGATTCCATCTTTGACGATCCATCATCTTGTCGCATCGTCAACCAATTCTACTGGACATAATCCACCTGACAAAACTACAAGAACAATCTTGTAGAGGTGGTAGAATCCGGAAATGGACATCGAAACAGGTGATTGTTAAAGTTGGGTACATGTGCTTTTTGGGTGTGGCACCCGTTGAAAAATAGACTTACAAGTTGAGTTGATACTTTTCTAGCATTACATTATAGTTATGAGCTTTCCAATGAGACATCGCATGAAAAAAATCGCGGCCCATGGCCAGTAATCAATCAGTTAATTTCAACTTTTGAATTAGGAGCGAGACGCTCCTAATTCGTTCTGAATAGTTGTGCGCATTTTCTGCACTTGAGCGCGCCAATTAAAATCTATTTTTTTAAAACTGTGTAAAGGCCTGCAACAGCAAACAAGCAAATTTATCTGTTACAGATATAATATTCCTTTCCATTTCGCTGGGAAATGAAAATTGAAATTTTGAAAAAGCAACTTTAATGGTTAATGCTTGTGGTTAATACTGTCTTAATGGCACTGTGACACTTTTAAATACAAATCGCAAACAGAAAACTAAGTTAATTTAGTTAACAGTTAAGGTGAACTGACAGCTCCTTGTAAAATCAGAGCAGACCTGTTTGAAAAGTTTACATTAAAAAAAACACCGTGTAACAGATTACTCTTACACAACAATAATTGTATTATATCATATTGAAAACTAGCATTCCTCGTACACGTTTGGAAACAGGTTGGAATTTAACGGAACACCTGTTTTATTAATATACTAAAGTAATTGCACTGCAGGTGAGTAAGCAACGATACTGCAGTTCGGTCCGCCCCATCCATCATAGCACTGACACCGACATTTTGAAGACTTCTTTGCACCAAAGCTAAAGATCCTGCCTTTAGTAACACCAGAGGGCGCCCCTGAGATGTCCTTCTGATGAGGGATGCATTCTAGAATCTTCCCCACACACCTGCCGTGTCCGCTGCAAAGAGAGGCAGAACACCGCGCTGCTGCTTGGGTAGTTTTCAGAACCAATGGGCCAAGAGCTAATTTTACGTCTTTTTGAAGACTCAAGCAGGCTGCACGGTTGCTGGTGTCATTGTTGTCGCCCCAGAAGACCACACCTGCCAGGCCTTGCTCAGCAGGCAGCAGGATTGAGTTGTACATATCCTCCTAGAAGACGGAGTTTAAAACTAATTGAATGTTTGCATTTATTGCTGTTACTATCAATGCGTTGGTGGAAACATGCACAAAAGTGTATTAGAGAAAATACAGACGCGGTGTACGAAAACATCTAGTTCATCATACAGAAATGCCATACGTGTTGATGTAATTACTTACCAAGTTGAGGTTTAGACCGGTGTGGGAATAGTTGAGGGCGATATAACTGAACATCGGCTTGGTGGGGTCCTTGGAGTTCTGTCTGACTCTCAGAGCTTCTTGAAGGATGGTGTCGATGTAGACAGCAGTGTCTGTCCGAGTGTCCTCCTCCTTCATGTAAATAGATGAGTAGAGGGTTGGTGAGGCATCAGTCAGCCAAGACATTTGATCGTTGGAGAGCACTGTCGCCTGAGTGCAGTACCGAGCGTCTGCGTGGTTGTCGCAGTACGGGAAGTGATAGAAGCCAAACAGTGCTTTCGGTCGTAGTCGATGGGCTAGTAGCACCGTGCCTTCGTACAGGGACCTTGCCGCCTCCTCGAACTCTGTCTTGGCCGTTGCCTCGACGGTCCCCTGGTCCCACGTCGGGTGACGACGGCGCGCCAGCGCCACCGACTCGGAAAGGTACACTTTGTTCCTTATACTCACGGGTTTCCAGAACTCCCAGTCGATGACAGCCAGGCCAGAGTAGTTCGCGTCCGGGATGGTTTTCAGGATATCAACTGTTGCCTTCTCGAGATGAGCCGTCATGTTGATAAGCTGAAAGAATTCAAATAAAACAAATCCTCCAAGAAGTTAATGGAAAGTGATTCCTATACGCATCGTAGTAGACTAAAATTTCATGTCCGCTTCTTGTATGTGAAGAGAGTGAAAATCAGGAAAACACTGGATAGCAACTTCGTTTCTCGAGAAGCTACATTGTATTCAAATGCCAAGTGTGTTTAGTTCACGTACTTTACCCACCCCTCCCCAGGGGGCCTTGTGTCAGGGGTATTAAACACAAGCCGTCACTAGATAGCCGCGCACGGCGAAGGTATCAGTCACGGAATCCCACTTTAGGGAATTTATATTGTTCACTTAGAAGAATTTACTAACCTGGGGGAGCCCTCCATTGACAAACTGGCCATGCTCGATGTATGGGTATGATCCAAGATCTTCGTAGTTGAAGTACACAATGACGTCATTTCCTATCGGAGAGTTCGTCTGGATGCCGTTGAAGACCAAGTCCAGGTCGATACCAAACTTCGTCAGGCAGTGATCAGAGTTTTTGACGTTCCATACAGCCGAGAATGCGCGATCGGCTAGTGGTGGTGGAAGGGGGCTCGCGCCAGGCTCTTTTCTGGGGAAGAGTCCCTGGATGCCTGCCATTTCGCCTCTGGGAGTTAGAGGCGTTACCTCACGAATGTTGCCTGTTGCCAAGACAAGCATCAACCAATGTGCAAGACACTTCATCTTCATCCTTGGTTATAAAGAAGAAAATACAGATTTCACAATGATGATAAGTTCAAAGCCTTACAATGATGTGATATCGTTTTCTAGATATTAGTTCTCTTCTAGATATTAGTTCTTAGAGAAGACAGGTTTATGCATTATTGTCGATTATTTATTTCCATGTTTATTTTTCTTGTCCATGTATAGCACAAATAATAAGAGCCATGTTAAAAGAGAGCCATTAACAGCCCTGTTTGTAGGGCTACTATGGTAGCAGACCAGTAAATAAACTTCCATAGACCCCAATGGTAAATGCTCCCACTTCAAAAATTCGGGAAAAATACTCACAACTCTCCAAGGTGTTCGAGACACACATCAAATTAAAGCTTATTTCATCATCTTTCAATTTCTGTTCAATTTACGGGGGGTCAACTGATGACTTTTAGGAGAAATTTCCATCTGAAGACGATCACCCCTGAAAATAGTCCTGAAGCCCATCGCCATTTTGAAAACGATGCCTACACTCCATTGCAAAGTAGAGCGCTTTTAGGGTCCAAATTACATCAAAATTACACAGAACTGCAAGCTCCAAGTCCTGTGCACGGTTTCCATCCATATTTTTAACAAACCCTCAAGTTCATGGCCCACAGCATGCTCAAATACCGAAGATTTTGAGGGCATGCAAATCGTGATTTGGCCGGCGCAGGCAATTTCGGACCGATTTACTGGTCTGCACCCTATAGAGAAGCGAGGTTTTGAAAAATTTCTCCAAACCACTTGTACGGCACGAGGAAGGATGGATGACTCATATTTCATCAAAAAATGGCGAGAAAAAAATCTCTGACTGCGATTTCTGGCCTGAAAACAAGCCCTCTGTTTGCGGCTACCAACGGGCGTGAATTGAGTTTTTGCTCCTTCCGACCCCAAATTACCCCCCCCCCCCTTGTTCGCTCGAAATTGCTGTGATCGGAGGACGGTCCATCGGCCCTATTCAGATTTTGGGCGCATTTGTTGCGGAACCGCCATTGGTGACCCCTTTTGAAACGCTGCCCCCCCCCCCCCCGGTTCCGCCCCCCTGAAAAAAACCACTCCGCAAACATTTTGACAACAAACGGTGGAAGACGCCATTTTGAAACTACAAAGCAGACCAGTAAATAAACTTCCATAGACCCCAATGGTAAATGCTCCCACTTCAAAAATTCGGGAAAAATACTCACAACTCTCCAAGGTGTTCGAGACACACATCAAATTAAAGCTTATTTCATCATCTTTCAATTTCTGTTCAATTTACGGGGGTCAACTGATGACTTTTAGGAGAAATTTCCATCTGAAGACGATCACCCCTGAAAATAGTCCTGAAGCCCATCGCCATTTTGAAAAACGATGCCTACACTCCATTGCAAAGTAGAGCGCTTTTAGGGTCCAAATTACATCAAAATTACACAGAACTGCAAGCTCCAAGTCCTGTGCACGGTTTCCATCCATATTTTTAACAAACCCTCAAGTTCATGGCCCACAGCATGCTCAAATACCGAAGATTTTGAGGGCATGCAAATCGTGATTTGGCCGGCGCAGGCAATTTCGGACCGATTTACTGGTCTGCACCCCTATTGTACAAGCAGGGCTGTAATTGCTCCCGTTTACTATCGGTCGTATTATTGTCGCATGTAATAAGACCCATAGTAAAAGCATAGCGCAAGGAAGAGCCATTTCTACCACGCACTTGCTGAGGTTATTTAGTGATAAAGTTGACATGCCTCTACCGAGGCTTAAGAAAAAAAAAGTTGCCTGCTACTGCCAAGGTTTATACTAAATTAATAAAAGTTTTGCTCGCAACTGCCGAGGCTTACCAAAATAAATCGAAGACTTAGGGGGGGGGGGGGACTTGAGGTTACAATGGATGGGCGCAAAAAATTAGCATCAGTGCTAAAAGGTAGACAGTTTTTTTCACCGGACACCCCCGCCTTCCGTAAAATCAAATATTGGGTGGGTGGGTGGGTGGGTGGTGGTGGTGGTGGTGGTGGTGGTGGTGGTGGTGGTGGTGGGGGCCACTCGAGAAAAAGAGGTTTGGTGATAAATACGCACAAAATCGCGGAAAAAGGGACTTTATGTTCTTCCAGCTAATCATGGTAGCTCATTATGGCTGTGCTTCTCTCCGGATGCCAAATTTCCAATGGGGTGGGGCGACTGGGGAACGTCAATATTGGTGCACGGAGCTTTATAAGGCTCTGTGGTAGAGCATGTGGAAAACCCAATTTGTGTGCAGTAGTACAGCTAGTGCCACCACGAATGCGAAATGAGTGACCCAAATATAGTAGTGTTTTCAAATAACTTGTTTTTGACTCTAGTAACCCAATTTTCCAAGTCTGCAATAAATTGGTAGCCAGTCAGTGGAGACCTATATACTAAAGTGTCACAACACCGGGGCCATAAACCTCAGGCACACGTGTTGTTGCGAGGACTTGAGGGACAAGGTGATTTAGAGCCATGACATGCATGTGCTGATGTTTGGTACTAACCAACCAACCAACAACGTTCCCATTTGTTTAACGTCAGTTGGTGCATGGAGCGTTTTATAGCATGTGGAACTCCCAATTTGTGTGCAGTACAAAATCACCTCCCGAAAAATGATAGTTCCCAAGCCTGCATGTAGCCGTTTTAAATTACAAGTGGCATCCTTCCACTTTCTCAGGCAAATAGGACCCATTTTCAACCGTAATTTTATCAAGCCTGCCCTCAGATGGAAGCCCAAAAACCAGGGAGTTGATCCTTGGCTATATTTACACAATTCCAACGTTTTTAAAGCCAAACGGCCACCGTTTTCAAAAGAAACTGCGGGGTCACTTTTTATGCTAATCAGCTTGCGTAGAAATTCTCACTTGAATTGGTTCACTGCACCCTATAGGCATCACTGTACATGATATACGTTGGCTTTCCAAATCGAGCTTTCCTTTAAGGTCAGGGGTCAGGGCCATCTTACTTCCTGCCTGGAATTGTGCTCAGAGCATTAGTTTCGATTGTGGTTATTTCGATATCTGTATATCAATCTACAGTTTTCACGCACACTTATCTCCATCTCCATTGTTTAAGTCAGCAAAATATCCTGCCGGATACATCAACGCTAACTTGCGCACTGCGTGAGGAAATAGACTACTGGTAGATATTATTATAGATTACTGACATGTCCCTTGAATTCAGCTAGTGTTGCACTGTTCACAGCAGCCGAGGAGAGTGAGTTCCAGTGTTTAACAGTTGACACGAAGAATCCCAGTGGTCACACGACGTTATTTCAATGTTGAATGTTGGTTGAAATGACGTCACGACGTCGAAATACCGTACAACAACGTTATTTCAACGTCACTTTTGCGACGTTGATTTTATGTTACAATTTGACGTTGTTTTAACGTCGGATAAATGTTGAAATTGCGTCGCGATATTATCAACCTAAATTCAATGTCTATCCAACGTCGGTTTTGTAACGTTGTTCCAACGTCCATATTTCGACATTAATCCAACGTTAAATGTTGGTTGAAATTGCGTCGCGATATTATCAACCTAAATTCAATGTGTAGCCAACGTCGAGTTTGTAACGCTGTTCCAACGTCCATAGTTCGACATTAATCCAACGTTAAATGTTGGTTGAAATTGCGTCGCGATATTATCAACCTAAATTCAATGTCTATCCGACGTCGGTTTGGTAACGTTGTTCCAACGTACATATTTCGACATTAATCTAACGTTGGATAAATGTTAAAATTGCGTCGCGATATTAACAACCTAAAATTAACGTCTCTCTGACGTCGGTTTGGTAACGTTCCAACGTGCAGATTTTGACATTAATCTGACGTCGAATAAAAGTTTAAATTGCGTCACGATATTAACAACCGAAATTCCATGTGTATTCAACGTCGGTTTGGTAACGTTGTTCCAACGTACAGATTTTGACATTGATCTGACGTTGAATATACGTTTAAATTGCGTCACAATCATGATTAATAATGTAAATTCAATGTCTATCAATCGTCAGTTTTGTAATTGTTCCAACGTATTTTGACATTATTCTATAATGTTGGATAAATGTTTAAAATTGCGTCGTGATAACGATCTAAACGTACCAATTATCTGCTGTATCAATTAACGTATAATTTTAACTATATCAAAGTGCAAAATATCATGTCAAGAAATATAAACAAAATATCTGACTTAGTTGAACTTTGTGGCCTTTTTATGAAAAACAAATTATTTGTCAGCACGCCAAAGCTGTGATGCTAGCCAATCACACGGCGCGTAATTTGTTCTACATTCCAAGGTTGTGACGCTGGCCAATCAGTTCTCATGTACACTCTTTGAATCACGATATGGCGCGCAAGCATATGACCGTTACATATTTCGACATCATACTGCACTTGTGTGGACGTGTAGCGTGCAGCCGACATCATTTTACTCAAATAACAGGTAAGAAATTTGCCATCAAAATTCGTAGTTATTGTTATGATTTTGCTTAGACATACCTGAAGTTTTTTCGAAGCACTTTACTTATTAATTGCAACCAATTTCTCCCCAAAACGATAAACAAATCTTGACATATCACTGGGGTCGGGGACACTGGCATGCATGGTCACTGATGATACCGGCGTCCGGTACGTGTGGGAACCAGCAACTAGACATGATGTAGGCATAGATGTCGACCGCATGCATCCCGGCGCTCGGAACAGTGTATTGCTTAGCTGTACTAAAACGGGTTCAATGGGAAAAGTTTTGACAGAAATCCTGAGAAATAATCCTCCATTGGCGTTTTGAACTGTACAGTATAATGGACGTGTGACTTAACCTTTCCAAGACGATATTGTTAACCATGAATAAATGTGGCTCAATTACTGGATTTCCTTTGTATTGAAAAGTTGTTTCTGAGGAAATAGAAATTGCAATTTTCTCTTTGTAGACCCTATGGACATGAAATGTATGATGATACACTGGTAGACCTTATGGACATGAAATGTATGATGATGATTGATGAAATATACTTAAGCCTACCTGGTTAAAAAAAAATAATAACCAGGGAAAATATAATGCGATTTTCTGTACTGTAGATTTTCAGTTTTCATGTAATTTTCAGGCTAAAAAGTAAAATGGATCGTCCAAAAGTGATTGTAGAATGCAGTATTTTTTTCTCGAGGTCAATTCCATACTGCATTTCTTCGTACAGCTACACAGCGGTGATAGGTCATGGGTCATGTACATTATACCGTTTTATTTCCCCTGATTGTTAAACCAGGTGGGTTATCTTCCATAGGGAATAGTCCTATCAAGTGTGGGATAACACTCCCGATTTCGATTTCACATGTTGCTATCACCACCCCGTCGCTCATGTACATGTACAAGTCACAAAACGGAGGAAGTTGGGTAGTTCCTTGAATCTTTGTGTATAACACAGATTTCTGTACCAAAACTTAAGGTAAATGAAAGCATGGATAATTATACAGATGTTTGTAGCCTGTGCTGTGAATGGTGCAATAACAAAATGGACTCACGGTGCAGGGAGTGAGTAATTACGTAAATTTATGGGCCTAATCAATCATTGCATAGGCAGGTGGTATTTCTACATAAACTTCTTTTTGTTTTGTGTAGACATGGTTTGCATATTTTTTAGGGGGGAGTATGCAGAGTCTACTCTAAGTTTGGCAGGTAGGACAGGTAGGGTAGTTAATCTCACTTTTTCAGCTTCTGAAAAAAAATCCTTTTCAAAATTCCAGAAGAGTTTACAAGAGTTCACAGATGACGAAACCCCACTCAGCAATGATTCATACAGGAATTGAGGAGGAGCCAAACTCAGCATGGATTGTCAACTAGTATGGAGTTATGTATGACTTTCCAGGATACGTCAGTTTGAAAGCTTTCGGACAGTACTCGCAGTGCCGTAGCTGGTATGTATATGTCGACAAAAAAAATACATTCAGGGCTAAGTAATGGCCGAAACAGATTATTTTATTCTCAAGTCAATAACACTTGAAGAGATGTAGCGCAGTCATCGCACATAAAAAAGTGGTATTTAACTCCATTTGTACTTCTGCGAACAACACACACAATGGCCAGTGCCCAGTTCATTCAAAACGTTAACAAAACGCAAAAATGAAAACAGATTTATGGCTATATGTTAATTGAATGTTGGCAGAAGTTTCGTCACAGTGCATTGTATAATAACTTGTGTTTGTTTACACTCTTCCGTTATCTTTTTTTCCTGATGGATCTTTGCTTATGTCTCTGAGCGTTGCTTTTTTTTCCTCATCCAACAGGTGCATGACCAAGTGATTGAAGACAGTTCAACAATGATGGGCAGAGTGGAACTAAAAGAAAGCAGATGAGGAGACGGACCTTTTCAGTTTCGCAGGTAATTAAATTTTCTTCGCCAGATTTAATTTATTTTGACCAATTATTGATCTTGGTTAAATGTCATTGTGTGGGTACTTGGTTGTATGGTTGATAATTGCTGAAGTGTCAGGAAGTACAAGTTGTAGTTTTTATAAGTGCAAGTTTAATAAAAAAGAATCGTTCTGTTGATTTTTTGTACACAATGTTAGCACATAAATGATGACCAAACGTGTTGTTGCTTTGTTGAAACTAATATGGTTTATAAATTTATTTCTCTCTGTTTGTGTTTGTAACATTTTCGTTTCTGATTTGGTTGTGTCAATGAATAAAGAGATGGTTGGGGAGGAAGCTTGCAATTCTAAAATATTAAATTATCTTTTATTTGTCATTTCTAGCGAGGTCTAGTAACTTCGTAATGGCAAGGTGATGGATGTTGCTGCTTGTTGAGTTTTCATCTCCTGTCAAGTTTGCGCCTGAAAGAAGAGGACCATGCACCTTCACGTTCAGTCGTACATTTGGACTATGTTCAATGTTTCAATATTGGAACAGTTAGTTGATCAACAGTAATTGTCCAAATAGAGTAAGTTGCTCTGGAGTGACTGGTATCTTTCCGTTAGTGTACAACAGGTAAAGCCTTTTTAAGTGATGGAAATTCAAACTCTGCCGCATCTTGTACTTTTCATTTTGAAACTTCCACGTATGAGAAGTGGGGGACTGTTATAATAACATACAGTACATGTATCGTGCATTATTTAGTTATTACTGTTGATTCTTGGTTGACCTCTTCGAATGTTCAATTGAATCATTCAGATTAATTTTGTATGAATAATGTTTTTTTTGTTTTATTATTTTCTATTTGATAGTTTCTAATGCTCTTGCCCAACTCTGCCGCATAACCTCTTGCGATATTTTACAAGAACAGTCATAGATATGACAGAATAGTGCTGCAGGTAAATTTTGAAAACTAATGAAACTATAATGCAAATGAAAAAAAAAAGTGAATTTAGACGTTTAAAAATTGTACCTATATGCTCGTTACCTCTTGTTATATTTCCGATATATTTCATCATCATGTATCTTTTTAGAGACTACATGTAGTACCCTCATGTAGGCTATAATGCTGTTGGAACAAGTCAATCCAATTATGAATTTTACAATGTATGGAATAATTGCAACTTTTTTAACCTAAAGTGTGTTGTATAAGCTGATAAGGTTGGAAGTAAATTAATAAATACATACATTTTTTTTCATGGAAAACATTAAAGTGATTGATAAAGAATTTCATTTAAATTTAAAGTTATTCAATTTCGACATGGATTTAACAACACTCCTCAGCTTGTAAATTTATTTAACATAGAACGATTGGAAAAATGCCAACGTCCACCATTTTCAGTACATTCTGGCTTTAAATCTAAATAAAAACCTTAAAATATGTTGATTCCAAAATTGCATTTATTTAACTGTGTTATTTCTAAGAATAGTATGTCATTTAATGTTGATTATTTATACGTTGATTGAACATCATGTCAGTGCTATTTCAATGTAGAGATGTCTGAGTCGACGTTAAATCAATGTTGAAATGTCTACGTTAACTCAACGTTGTGATCTTAACGTTGTTTCAATGTCGGCATTTCCACGTCGCTTCAATTTGCGAATTCAAACATTAATCAACGTTGAATCAACGTAGAATCTTCGACCTTAATTCAACGTTGACATATCTACGTTGATTCAACGTCGTGCTTTCCACGTTGGTTTAACGTCAGCATAATAACGTCAGATCAACTTGCAAATTCAATCATTAATCAACGTTGAATCAACGTAGAATGTCCGACATTAAATCAACGTTGAAATATTTACGTTGATTCAACGTTGTGCTTTCCACGTTGGTTTAACGTCAGCATAATAACGTCAGATCAACTTGCAAATTCAATCATTAATCAACGTTGAATCAACGTAGAATGTCCGACATTAAATCAACGTTGAACTGTTGACGTTGATTCAACGTCAGCATTTCAACGTCAGATCAACTTTCAAATTCAATCATTATTCAACGTTAGTTCAACGTCGGAATCTGACGTTGTTTCAACGTTATTTCAACGTATTTTGCCCACTGGGATGAATCTTTGAAGGCCCTAGCTTTGTGACTGAAAGGGCCGACACCTATAGTACTCCAACGACCAAGTAGAGTCGGAGCATTCCTCTATGGTCGGAGTTTCTTTCGATTCTGTCGAACTACTTCTACGGAAACGGATATTGGAAAAGCGGATGTTATTACACAGAAGCACATCTATATATATAAGAGAGAAGTTTACTCGCCTCCGAGACGATGTTTGCTCCTGAAAGGATCCGAGACCGCGGGCTCCCGCGGCGCCAAAATCGCTCGACGTCCGTGGAAAAATGCGGAGGGTGTCTTCCGCCGTGTCGGACACTTCGGGTCGTCCTGATTTTCCGGTACGGACCGGCGATCCGTTTCGTCGATTTTTCGTGACTGGATTTTGAGCAGGAATTTGCCGTCGTGAGCGCTTTCACGTTGACTGCCTGGCCGCCCCCTTTGCTGGCTTTTCTGCGTGTCCAGACTGTGCGAGGTCAGCGAGGTCAACGTAGGGTTTTCGTTTACCTATTCGGCCGTTCTGCAATAGCGTTCGCTATTGCACAAGCATGTGACGTCGCGTGATAGAGTGCTGTTGCTTCCATAATGTGTTTAACTAGCGGGATGCCGCGCTTCGCGCGGCACCCGCTAGATGGGTGGAGTTGACTGTTTCGTAATAATTACTGTATACAATGAAATCTGGATAATTTAAACTCTAATAACTCCAAACAACTGTTAAGTCAAATAAAGAATCAGACCCTCTGCTGCACGCGAGCCTATTTGGATTCGCCATCAGTCTCGCCTAAGTTGTATTTGCGTGCACATAACGTTTCCTGCGGAGATTGTGCGAGGGTCCAGGACATATTGTCAATATAGGGGAAGGGGCTAGCTAGGGTGAAGGGTGCTAGTTGGAACGCCCAATTTCCGTAAAACCCGTCAACCATGTCACCAATATTTCCGGGGATGGGGAGAAATATTTCCAGGGATGGGGAGAAATGGTTTTTGTTATAGAGGGGAGATGGTGATATTGAAATCGCTGATATTGTGGAGGTTTATGTTTGTGCTGGGATTCATACCGTTTAAATGTTGTTTTAAATTGCGCGCCGATTAGGAAGGTCTTGCTGTCAACAGTTGAATGAAATTAAGTATTTATTGCCGACCGATTGTCTCATGCGATGTCTCATTATATAAAGCTCATAAATAATGTTGTGCTAGAATATTGTCCAGTCAATTTGAACATTGATTTTTCAAGGTGCCAAACCATTAAGGACGTATACACAAACTGTACAAATAGGTAATTTAGACGAAACGCGGTTTGATCTTGGCCTATACAAAATCGTATCCATCGTTCTCACTACAGAGGAGAGGAGGGGGCAGCCAGTGTGGTGGGGGTTGGATATTGTGTGGGCGTCGCCAGGATTTTTCTAAACATATTTTGGCCCAAAAAATTCCTGGTTTTCTCAACACATTCTCGATTTATCAGTTTTAGAGGAAAGCAGGGACATTTTGCACCCCCAACCCAAACCCATTAAATTCACACCACTATGACTTTGCGCCTCTTTTTATTATTGTTTTTTTTTGCTTTTCGGGGGGGGGGGGGAGTGCCCCCCCCCCTCCTCGCGACGCCCATGCCTATTTATGTTACACCTGTGAATGGTCACATATTATATTTCCGGGGAAGTGGGCAACAATTTATATTTGTTATGGTGAAGGGGGTGTTTCTTATTAAAGTAGATGTTAATGGCATTATAGCAGTTGGTGTTTTTATTATGGTGGTGGGGTTGTACAGCAAAGTACTGTAACACGTTCATTTGCAGAAGAGAGTAAAACTAAAAGAAAGGACATATTGGAGCACTTCATAATTATGTCAAGCACCACATGTTAAATGTATTTATTACAAAACTGTGAAAATGAAATCAGGTATACAATCAGAATTTTTTTAGTAATAATGTATTTGCAGCATTCATTACTGTACAGGGTAGTACTTCGACAAAACTCAGGAGATATAATTGTTGTCAGTTTTCGGAGCAATTTTCGCAAGGGACGTCGGTCCAGGCTTGTTTAACATAGGCACAAACATTCGATGAAAGACTTTCAAGCAAGACGGCCAAAGGTTATTGTGCAATTGCATTTTTTTTGTTAAAAGCTGTAATCATAAATAATGACAGTGGCATTGTAAGTTACAGGACAACATTTTTTAATGAGTGTTGGTGAAAACTCATGAGAAATGGAGGGGTATGCGAGTATGAATATTTTGTTGTGAAATTTTAAGAGTGATTATGTAACTCGGTAATCAAAGACATTGTTTTGTTATCAAATAAGTCTGCTTGGCCAGTAATTATCGGGTAATCATTCCATCATTATTCTTGGGTACAACTAAGCCAAGGATATAATTTAAAAAAAGGATGGACATAAAACAGCAGAAAAGAGTGATTTTTTTTGCACTATTTCATGACTTCTAAAAATAAAATTATGGCTAGAAGGAAAATGTGTTTTGAATGGGTAAAGAGAAAAACCAGGAATCTTGCAGTTGAACTGGAAAGAAAAGGTGTGTCACGTCTTCGTCTTGAGTTGAGATTCTTGCTTTGGGAACTGGTTGAAGCATGCACTGGAGCATGCTTGGAGCATGGTTGGAGCTGGTCATGTGATGTGGGTGTCATCGAGAGTCCTGTGTAAAGGAGTTAGAAAGAAAAGAATAACGACTAAGGTGAAGAAAACTTGTAAACAAAAATACATAGGCTAACAATAGCTCTTTATCCTGCTTGGGTTCATGTCTGTTGTCGAGTCATTCGATTTTCTGCCAGAGTGTATTCTCTAATATCCACTATTCTAACTGTGTTGGTTTCAGGTTTTAGTCTTTGCCTGTATTTTTTGGTTTTTGGCCTGAGGTTTGAACTTGATCACGTCTTTAATTTTGATTTGAGGGTTTCTTTATTAAGTTGGTTATTGGTCTTTGATTTGCAGTAAATTAATTTTGTTTTGCCTATGACTTATGAGTATGAAAGTCATTTCTTTAAAGGAAGTTTTACGTATGATTTACCGTGTTTTAAGATTACCACAAAGATTTAGTGTGCATAATTTGTATGGAATGAATGTACATTTCATGGCCTATATACAAATGCAGCAGTTTTTTTTCTAGCTAGTAGTAGGCCTATAGGCCTAGGCCTAAAACAAACTAAAGCAAAATCCAAAAATAAACTACAAACAAAGCCCAATTGTGAAATCAAGAGTTGGCAAAGTTCTACAAACATGTTCGGGTACATGTTCCAAGTGAGGCCTGTATTTACGGAGGTCATGCAGTAAATTGGCAACATTAAGCCTAGTAAGTTAACCCACGCCACGGCCAAACTCTCGATGTCCGAGGCCTCCCCCCGTACGTACAACCCTCGCCGTACAACCCTCCCCGTACTCACAAACTGAAACTCACAGTCACACTTTTCACAAACAACAATGCTTCTCATTGCCAGTGGCGTTCGAAAGAATACCACTTTTCACAAACAACAATACATATCATAAGTGAGACTTACCGTTCAAAGAGAAAACTGGAGCAAGGAACAGATATACATCAACCATGTCAACAACGCTGTGCTGAAGAAATGTGGGGCATGCAAGTTGCATGCGCTGCATGCTCAGCGCTCATAACGAACGTATACGTGGCACGTCAATTATCCGGCCCGTACGCAAGATGGCCGGCGAGGCCCAATGGGGAAGGGAATTATGGGAAATAGGGTGGAAAATAGCCGGGCCCCGTTCCGCTTCCCCCGTAGCCAACGCGCGCGATGAGGACGGGAGACCGGTCGGAAAATGGCAGCGCCCCAGTCATTTTCGTGATTGTAGTATAGATTGAACACGCCACGGTTATAATTCATTACCCCTGATGCTATTCGGTTGACTGCACACATATACCATGACAGAGCAGACAACGTACAGATGCATATGCAACTATTATGGTCCACAATGTCGATCCAACGCGGGCCTTGTGACCCACAAACGCGCCTGCCAAAGAAATCTCAACAAAAAAAAACGTGTTTAGCGAGTAAACACAATTCTAGACACTTTCTTGCTATCATCTCATGCTAAAAATGTTTAGCATGTAAATATGTTTACAAACTGATAGCAAGATAAGTGTTTGGAATTGTGTTTACTGGCTAAACACATTTTTGTAGGCCAGGCAATTATCCACACAGAGGCAATTAGGCTACCTTTGTCCCAATGCCTAAAATCGAAAACTTGGTCCCTTGGTCAATTTGACCTCTCTTGGAAAATTACTCATAACTCTGTCAAAAAGTAACAGATTTGGACGTTTGATGTCTCATTTTAATGTGGAAATGTGTATCTATCAAACCATACCTATAGTATCTATGTTGGTCACACATTCTACGTCTGGCATTCCGTTATACTTTGTTTGCAATTTTTTGATACACACTATATATTTCAATTTTGTTAGGGTTGCAAAATTCATTCAGGAATAGAGCCTCTTACAATTCATTGTTAATACAATTGTTGTTACAATTCATTGTTAAGGGCAATCTTTCTTTTACATAACACAATTTCTTTTCCCATTTATAAAAAAAACTGTCTCTTTTCAAAAACGTGTATTTATTTACTTCGACATTCCATCGCGGGTTGTGAAAAAGATTATTAATCACGAATCAAAATATTTAAAGGTGTATTATTATTATCATGTTTTATCAACTACCTAATCTCTTTGAATTTTTTTGATCGGGAATTGCAAATGTACATTGCTCTGCAATTTCAATGGTTTCAAAATTATGAGAATGCGCCCATGACAATGCCAGAAGGCTGCAGGATCCTTGCAACTAAAATTCACAAGTTAAGAGAGGAAAGGTTGACTGCTCTCCAGTGGATTCCATCTTTGACGATCCATCATCTTGTCGCATCGTCAACCAATTCTACTGGACATAATCCACCTGACAAAACTACAAGAACAATCTTGTAGAGGTGGTAGAATCCGGAAATGGACATCGAAACAGGTGATTGTTAAAGTTGGGTACATGTGCTTTTTGGGTGTGGCACCCGTTGAAAAATAAACTTACAAGTTGAGTTGATACTTTTCTAGCATTACATTATAGTTATGAGCTTTCCAATGAGACATCGCATGAAAAAAATCGCGGCCCATGACCAGTAATCAGTCAGTTAATTTCAACTTTTGAATTAGGAGCGAGACGCTCCTAATAGTTGTGCGCATTTTCTGCACTTGAGCGCGCCAATTAAAATCTATTTTTTTTTAAACTGTGTAAAGGCCTGCAAAAGCAAACAAGCAAATTTATCTGTACACAGATACAATATTCCTTTCCATTTCGCTGGGAAATGAAAATTGAAATTTTGAAAAAGCAACTTTAATGGTTAATGCTTGTGGTTAATACTGTCTTAATGGCACTGTGACACTTTTAAATACAAATCGCAAACAGAAAACTAAGTTAATTTAGTTAACAGTTAAGGTGAACTGACAGCTCCTTGTAAAATCAGAGCAGACCTGTTTGAAAAGTTTACATTAAAAAAACACCGTGTAACAGATTTACTCTTACACAACAATAATTGTATTATATCATATTGAAAACTAGCATTCCTCATACACGTTTGGAAACAGGTTGGAATTTAACGGAACACCTGTTTTATTAATATACTAAAGTAATTGCACTGCAGGTGAGTAAGCAACGATACTGCAGTTCGGTCCGCCCCATCCATCATAGCACTGACACCGACATTTTGAAGACTTCTTTGCACCAAAGCTAAAGATCCTGCCTTTAGTAACACCAGAGGGCGCCCCTGAGATGTCCTTCTGATGAGGGATGCATTCTAGAATCTTCCCCACACACCTTCCGTGTCCGCTGCAAAGAGAGGCAGAACACCGCGCTGCTGCGTGGGTTGTTTTCAGAACCAATGGGCCAAGGGCTAATTTGACGTCTTTTTGAAGACCCAGGCAGGCTGCACGGTTGCTGGTGTCATTGTTGTCGCCCCAGAAGACCACACCTGCCAGGCCTTGCTCAGCAGGCAGCAGGATTGAGTTGTACATATCCTCCTAGAAGACGGAGTTTAAAACTAATTCAATGTTTGCATTTATTGCTGTTACTATCAATGCGTTGGTGAAAACATGCACACAAGTGTATTAGAGAAAATACAGATGCGGTTTACGAAAACATCTAGTTTATCATTCAGAAACGTGTTGATGTAATTACTTACCAAGTTGAGGTTTAGACCGGTGCGGGAGTAGTTGAGGGCGACATAACTGAACATCGGCTTGGTGGGGTCCTTGGAGTTCTGTCTGACTCTCAGAGCTTCTTGAAGGATGGTGTCGATGTAGACAGCAGTGTCTGTCCGAGTGTCCTCCTCCTTCATGTAAATAGATGAGTAGAGGGTTGGTGAGGCATCAACCAGCCAAGACATTTGATCGTTGGAGAGCACTGACGTCTGACTGCAGTAACGAGCGTCTACGTGGTTGTCGCAGTACGGGAAGTGAAAGAAGCCAAACAGTGCCTTCGGTCGTAGCTGATGGGCTAGTAGCACCGTGCCTTCGTACAGGGACCTTGCCGCCTCCTCGAACTCTGTCTTGGCCGTTGCCTCGACGGTCCCCTGGTCCCACGTCGGGTGACGACGGCGCACCAGCGCCACCGACTCGGAAAGGTACACTTTGTTCCTTATACTCACGGGTTTCCAGAACTCCCAGTCGATGACAGCCAGGCCAGAGTAGTTCGCGTCCGGGATGGTTTTCAGGATATCAACTGTTGCCTTCTCGAGATGAGCCGTCATGTTGATAAGCTGAAAGGATTCAAATAAAACAAATCCTCCAAGAAGTTAATGGAAAGTGATTCCTATATACGCATCGTAGTAGACTAAAATTTCATGTCCGCTTCTTGTATGTGAAGAGAGTGAAAATCAGGAAAACACTGGATAGCAACTTCGTTTCTCGAGAAGCTACATTGTATTCAAATGCCAAGTGTGTTTAGTTCACGTACTTTACCCACCCCTCCCCAGGGGGCCTTGTGCCAGGGGTATTAAACACAAGCCGTCACTAGATAGCCGCGCACGGCGAAGATATCAGTCACGGAATCCCACTTTAGGGAATTTATATTGTTCACTTAGAAGAATTTACTAACCTGGGGGAGCCCTCCATTGACAAACTGGCCATGCTCGATGTATGGGTATGATCCAAGATCTTCGTGGTTGAAGTACACAATGACGTCATTTCCTATCGGAGAGTTCGTCTGGATGCCGTTGAAGACCAAGTCCAGGTCGATACCAAACTTCGTCAGGCAGTGATCAGAGTTTTTGACGTTCCATACAGCCGAGAATGCGCGATCGGCTAGTGGTGGTGGAAGGGGGCTCGCGCCAGGCTCTTTTCTGGGGAAGAGTCCCTGGATGCCTGCCATTTCGCCTCTGGGAGTTAGAGGCGTTACCTCACGAATGTTGCCTGTTGCCAAGACAAGCATCAACCAATGTGCAAGACACTTCATCTTCATCCTTGGTTATAAAGAAGAAAATACAGATTTCACAATGATGATAAGTTCAAAGCCTTACAATGATGTGATATCGTTTTCTAGATATTAGTTCTCTTCTAGATATTAGTTCTTAGAGAAGACAGGTTTATGCATTATTGTCGATTATTTATTTCCATGTTTATTTTTCTTGTCCATGTATAGCACAAATAATAAGACCCACGTTAAAAGAGAGCCATTAACAGCCCTGTTTGTAGGGCTACTATTGTACAAGCAGGGCTGTAATTGCTCCCGTTTACTATCGGTCGTATTATTGTCGCATGTAATAAGACCCATAGTAAAAGCATAGCGCAAGGAAGAGCCATTTCTACCACGCACTTGCTGAGGTTATTTAGTGATAAAGTTGGCATGCCTCTACCGAGGCTTAAGAAAAAAAAAGTTGCCTGCTACTGCCAAGGTTTATACTAAATTAATAAAAGTTTTGCTCGCAACTGCCGAGGCTTACCAAAATAAATCGAAGACTTAGGGGGGGGGGACTTGAGGTTACAATGGATGGGCGGCCAAAAATTAGCATCAGTGCTAAAAGGTAGACAGTTTTTTTTCACCGGACACCCCCGCCTTCCGTAAAATCAAATATTGGGTGGGTGGGTGGATGGTGGTGGTGGTGGTGGTGGTGGTGGTGGTGGGGGGGCTGGACACCATCTTCCCATGGGGGCGCTGTTCAAAACGTTTTTCATGGCCACATTACACAATAACTACCGCTATTCGCTTTCGAAGGGACTTTTAAATACAATAAACGGCCACTCGAGAAAAAGAGTTTTGGTGATAAATACGCACAAAATCGCGGAAAAAGGGACTTTATGTTCTTCCAGCTAATCATGGTAGCTCATTATGGCTGTGCTTCTCTCCGGATGCCAAATTTCCAATGGGGTGGGGCGACTGGGGAACGTCAATATTGGTGCACGGAGCTTTATAAGGCTCTGTGGTAGAGCATGTGGAAAACCCAATTTGTGTGCAGTAGTACAGCTAGTGCCACCACGAATGCGAAATGAGTGACCCAAATATAGTAGTGTTTTCAAATAACTTGTTTTTGACTCTAGTAACCCAATTTTCCAAGGTTAGTCTGCAATAAATTGGTAGCCAGTCAGTGGAGACCTATATACTAAAGTGTCACAACACCGGGGCCATAAACCTCAGGCACACGTGTTGTTGCGAGGACCTGAGGGACAAGGTGATTTAGAGCCATGACACGCATGTGCTGATGTTTGTTACTAACCAACCAACCAACAACGTTCCCATTTGTTTAACGTCAGTTGGTGCATGGAGCGTTTTATAGCATGTGGAACTCCCAATTTGTGTGCAGTACAAAATCACCTCCCGAAAAATGATAGTTCCCAAGCCTGCATGTAGCCGTTTTAAATTACAAGTGGCATCCTTCCACTTTCTCAGGCAAATAGGACCCATTTTCAACCGTAATTTTATCAAGCCTGCCCTCAGATGGAAGCCCCAAAACCAGGGAGTTGATCCTTGGCTATATTTACACAATTCCAACGTTTTTAAAGCCAAACGGCCTCCGTTTTCAAAAGAAACTGCGGGGTCACTTTTTATGCTAATCAGCTTGCGTAGAAATTCTCACTTGAATTGGTTCACTGCACCCTATAGGCATCACTGTACATGATATACGTTGGCTTTCCCAATCGAGCTTTCCTTTAAGGTCAGGGGTCAGGGCCATCTTACTTCCTGCCTGGAATTGTGCTCAGAGCATTAGTTTCGATTGTGGTTATTTCGATATCTGTATATCAATTTCACGCACACTTATCTCCATCTCCATTGTTAAAGTCAGCAAAATATCCTGCCGGATACATCAACGCTAACTTGCGCACTGCGTGTGGAAATAGACTACTGGTAGATATTATTATAGATTACTGACATGTCCCTTGAATTCAGCTAGTGTTGCACTGTTCACAGCAGCCGAGGAGAGTGAGTTCCAGTGTTTAACAGTTACTCCAACGACCAAGTATAGAGTCGGAGCATTCCTCTATGGTCGGAGTTTCTTTCGATTCTGTCGAACTACTTCTACGGAAACGGATATTGGAAAAGTGGATGTTATTACACAGAAGCACATCTATATATATAAGAGAGAAGTTTACTCGCCTCCGAGACGATGTTTGCTCCTGAAAGGATCCTAGACCGCGAGCTCCCGTGGCGCCAAAATCGCTCGACGTCCGTGGAAAAATGCGGAGGGTGTCTTCCGCCGTGTCGGACACTTCGGGTCGTCCTGATTTTCCGGTACGGACCGGCGATCCGTTTCGTCGATTTTTCGTGACTGGATTTTGAGCAGGAATTTGCCGTCGTGAGCGCTTTCACGTTGACTGCCTGGCCGCCCCCTTTGCTGGCTTTTCTGCGTGTCCAGACTGTGCGAGGTCAGCGAGGTCAACGTAGGGTTTTCGTTTACGTGTTCTATTCGGCCGTTCTGCAATAGCCTTCACCAACGGTTGCATGGGGTGACCTTGGCAAAATATTTTTTGTCCATGGTGCGTGGCCACCAAGTGTCCCTGTTCTTTCATATGCTTTGCTTGCCGCCCCTGCGCCGGGTGCAACCGTCGATGGCAACGCGTACAGCAGCCTGCTCCACATCCTGCAAACGAGGTTGGGTCTACGGTGCTCGCTATTGCACAAGCATGTGACGTCGCGTGATAGAGTGCTGTTGCTTCCATTGTGTTTAATACAGCTCCATGCTTCCACCACCAAGGCTGAGCGTTGTGAGTTCGCTGCCCGCCACGTATAATTCAGTGTCGCGTTATAATTTCGGGGGCCTGTTTGGGGTCAACGAAGGATCGATGCACGGAAAAATTAGGACGACCCGAAGTGCCCGACCCGGCGGAAGACACCTTCCACATTTTTCCACGGACGTGGAGCGATTTTGGCGCCGCGGGAGACCGCGGTCTCGGATCCTCTCAGGAGCAAACATTGTCTCGGAGGCCGAGTAAAACTTGCTCTTATATTATAATAGATCGACTTTTTCCTCGCAGACGGTCTCCCAAATTGTAAGAAGTTCAAGTTTACGTTTATTAAAGAGTCCAAAACTGAAACTTAATTATGACCTTCCTCCATCATTCAGACCGTTTGTAATTTTATGTTAACACTCAAAATTTTCATTGCGAATGACAACTTCACGTTTGATTGCATTATGATTTATTGTCAAAACTGTACAATCAGCCTTCGCCTGTGTACTACGGTAACCTTTTCACTAATTTCCCACAATGCGACTGCCTCACAAAATGCCCATTTGACAGACCAACGGGAACATTTACAGACAGTTGCCGTGGTACATAATTATCATGTGCGTAAAACGACGGGGGACAGGGGGACCCCCCCATATTTTAAAGCGGGGACATTGTTTGGTCCCCCCCCCCCACTTTTTCTTCCCCCAATAAAAATTGTAGCCTACTATAATGATTCTATTGCTCAGAATACCGTGTAGCTGATTCAATTACCCCAAGCTCAAAAATGATGTTTAAAAGATGATCTTTTGCTCTAATTGGTTTTAGTGGTCAGAAATTGCCTCAGATCACACCACAAAAAATTGCTTTTCTATAACTGCATGTCTTCTCAACTAACCCGCATTTACATATAACTCCCCACATTTTCATCCCCAACACTACGCCCTACCCGATCTATGAACGGGTAAATCAGCTTGTAACAACAATATTGACGTGTTATTAGACTCTGTCTGTTGGATAGTTGATAACGTCAAGTTCGCGCCGATACATGTAGGCCGTTCCAGTGTAATTTTACAAGTAGCTGGAAGCATGGCGGAGTTTCTGTCAGTTGTCATCCACCTTTGCGTCCTTCTAATTGGTTGCACCGGGACAATCTTGCCTTCCGATTTCAAGGGGGCGAGTGGGGCGACTCATCCCACCGTAAGGGGGATCAACGATAAGCCCTTCGTTGCCGTCTGGAACGATCCTTTATACGACAGGTGCCGGGAAAAGTTCGGGATTAATCTCAATTTGACGGCGTACGGCATCGCGAACGGACCTGACAATTCCGTGATCTTCTACAATGAAGCGATGGGTCTGTATCCGTTCGTGAAAAATGGCGTCGTCTTCAATGGTGGATTGCCGCAGGTGAGTCGAAGAATAGTTGATTTTAATGTTGAGATTAAAATCAGGATTCTCTCTGATTTTTAAAGTGTGAAGATTCATTGTACTTGAGTGAAAACCCACTTGTAACTTCCACAAGACTTGTGAAACTTATTCAAAATTCAAAATATAGAACAAAAAAAGAGAAGAATTTCAAATAATACCGGAGTCTTATATAGCGCACGTATCTACCAACAATTAGGTACTCAAGGCACTGGAAATTATGTCTATTATTAAAGAAGGTAAATAAAGTTGATGAGAAATATGAGACCCATGTATAGCACCTAATATAATGGTTTACAAGGTGCTGCGGCGCATATTGCAGCCACTGCCAGAAACACCGGGGCAAACCCCCTTGTCTTAGCGATAAGTGTTACTGGGTTCTTTAACGTGCATTATACAACACACGGAACCTACTGCTTCACATCCCATCCGAAGGACGAAGCAATAATGGTAAAGTGCCTTGCTCAAGACCATGTTCCCATGATCAGGATTCGAACCCATGTACCACAGCACACGAATCGAACACCGTAACCATTGCACCACAGCACCCCACAAGTTTAAAGGGACTTAGGGATCATGTACTTAAAATTTGAAACTGACTTTCAATCAACCAACTACCATGCAGGTGCTTCTTATTAGAAAAATGATCTGGTGTGCTTATCCAAACTGAAATTGCTAAAATGTCTGCATCTAATCACTATCAGACGCAAGGTTGCTACACCGAGGGAATGCCAAAACTGTTGCTGTGTCTTATATAAGGCCAAAAAAAAAGTCTCCGGTTTCTGGTATGGAGCTTGCCCAAAAAGTGGTGCGGCGACGCGGCTTTTTTTTTTTTTTACCTGATTTCTTTGCTTCAAATGTCGGCCATGGTGACTGCAAATGGTGCCCGACTAAACTTAGTGCAAATAATGGGAGTCCAGAGAGGCCACATAAAGCTTATTCTAGACCATAACCCAATCTAAAAACACATTACAATTGTGCAGCAGCAGGATTCCAGTCAAACCAGTGAGTTTGGCGGTTTTGAGACATCATCTTTCATTGAAAAAAAAACTTTTTCATTTTGCCGACGCGCATGGCTACGGCAACGCGCGCGCGTACCAGAAACCGGAGACTTTTTTTTTGGCCTAATCGAATTTTTTTGTTATTATTAATGACGACTCCTCATATTTTTTTAGTTGGTGAACTTGACGTCACACTTGGAGAAATCCGTCACTGACATCATCACAAAGATCCCGGATGTACATTACAGTGGGCTTGCTGTGATTGACTGGGAGTACTGGCAACCAGTGTGGAACGCTAACCGCAACGGAACTCTATGGGAAATGTACAGGAACATGTCAATTAGTCTGGTGCGAAGCCGCCACCCTGACTGGGAAAACACGCTCGTGGAGCAAGTCGCCAGACTCGAATTTCAGCAAGCCGCCAAATCTCTGTTTGAATCCACCATTTTGTTGGCAAGGCAACTGCGGCCAAACGCCCTCTGGGGTTTTTACCATTTCCCCTACTGCTTTTACGAGAATACCACTGAAACTTGTGCCCAAGTTGGAATACAAGCCAGCAACCAAATGCGCTGGTTGTACGACCGAGTGGCAGCTCTGTATCCCTCAATTTACCTGAAAAGTTCCGAACCCTATGTGACAAATGACCCTGTCCCGTATGTTCAGGCTATTCTTAGTGAAGCTTTCCGAGTTCGGAACAACTCAAAGAATCAACTGACTCCGGTGTTCAGCTACTGTCGGTACCAGTACACAGAAACAGATCTGTTTCTAACCACGGTAAGTATGTACTTTGTTTAATACATGTATGCACTCCGTGTATAATTACATTAGCCTAACTGCAGCAGAAGCAGCATCATTTGTAATACATGTGCATGTGTACATAGCGCCAACAGAAACATGTTTGTAATTTCTTCCCTTTTTATGTTAATGCAGGAGCATCTGCGAGACACCATCTTGTTGAGCGCGGAGATGGGCGTGTCTGGAGTAGTGATATGGGTATCCGATGATGACACCAAGACCAAGGAGAATTGTCTTGAGCTCCAGCAATACATCGCCACCGCCCTGGGTCCACTGGTCAAGACTACGACCGATGCTGCCTCACATTGCGGCCAGTCACTGTGCAGCGGACACGGCAGGTGCGTGGGGGAAATCTTGACCTGTACCAAAACGGCGCCCTCTTTTGACATGGAGGGTAACGGGAAAGAGAGGGCGCCCTCGGAGACTAGACGTCAAAGAAGAATGAAGGCGGAGATCTCCGAGTTGGCTCGCAATTCAAGTGTCACAGAGAAGTGCTCTTGCCGTTGTTATGACGGATGGAAAGGGGAGAATTGTAATATGAAAAAGTCGAATGTAACCGAAATGAGGCCAAAAGTCGGGAATTACGTCTCCGCGTTTCTCGCCCCAGATTTGTGAGCTCGCAATCTAGACGAGTGTTGGTGCATGGGAAGGGAAGACATGTGAAGTGAAAAGTGAAATGTAACCAGGATGTAATCTAGTATATAATGCCGGTATATTAGGCCAGTCATTACATTGTTTTGTCCACATTAACCTAGAAAATACAATGTTTAGACAATGCAAAAAGAAAAGTGATAAAATAACTTCTGCATGTGGTACAGAACTAACATCAGTAATTCTTCATTTTTGCCACGCACTATGCGTGTCAATACAACGTGTCAAATTGTTTCAAAGTATGTTTGGGTTCCAAGACCCTTTGATGCCAATTTTGGTTATGCATTGTGGTTGTGGTGGTGGTTGTTACGTTGACATTGAATTAGCGGAGAGAGGGTGTTTTTGATCTTTTTATTTTAATTTTTTTTAAGAACAACTATAGACCATAGATTAGAAGCTCTTCTTTCCTCCGATACCTACATCTTGCATATTTTATGCATCTTTAAGTTTCAAATTGTCAAATGAAAAAAAGGGACCAACTTTAAACGCGATTATCTCGAATGTTTGTTCAGACAGTGAAATACTAAATTCGCCTCTTCGTGAAAACGGTGACGATATGCATGTGCATGTAAAACTTAAACCGTGTGGTGCAGAAGGTGCGGCCGCGCGCGCCTCTACGTTATAGATAAGATCATAACGGTGACGGAGTGGATGTACACGGATCCACTGATTAATATTCATTGGTATCAAATGACTTGTACATGGGCGCTGCTTTACAGACCTTCATTCAATAAATCTCAGCGATATAAAATCACACTTTGTCACGCCTGCCGATTCCATTAGTCGACTCTGACAATTATTACCCGACACTACAACGATAATAGTCACCGTGTATCCAGCTCGTTCGATCCGCTCCGAGTCCCACACCAATGACAGGATACAAAATAGGGAATGTATCCGGCGATATTCATATAGCTTTCTCCCTCTCCCGTTGACAGACGTCATGGGTATGATTGCCTCCAGCAGCGGGCGAAAAGGAATCTCGCCGCCCGTGGCGTGCCCCGTCTTCAAGACGCTGTGCCCGCTCAAGCGTCTCGGAGAGAAATCACTCCGACCACTTTTCTCGCCGTGGCCAAGACACACAAAGCGGCTGTCTTGCAAAGACACGCGTGAGTGTTGATATATACGGACGCATTAAATGTTTGCTGGGGATATGTTGGAGATTTGTTTTTTGAAATAAAGAAATAATGAAATTAAATTCTCCTTTAAATAAAAAAGCCACTTACTTCCGATTGTCAACTCCAAAATGTGACCAATTTGCATTTGTGTAATGTGGGGAATTAATGTAATTAACAAATAAATTAGGTCTTTCGACTTGTTTTTAACGTTTCAAGCGTCTTCCAAGTGTTATGATTGCCGAGTTCCCCACCAAATACCATTTTTTTTTTAATAATAAGGTTGTATAATGTTTTTTAATAGGAAGCAAGCATATAATTCCCAATGGGTCAAATACTATACTAAGTTGGATTATGAGTATTAAAACATAGATCTACTGCTACAGCCTGACGGTGTGCAAGCAATGTACAAACATTCGCAAATGGATTTAGCGTTTAGTTGCACACATGTTGGACATTTTCATCACAGGCCTACCCCCGCCCCCCAAATAAAAATAAAAGATATAATATTCGTATTTCATGGATGCACGTCATCCCCCCATTGCCTGATTTCAGGCTATTTTCAAAATGTAAATAACATGTTTGCACCATACATGTTTGCATACTTTTCCTTTATACCACCAATTTCAGACAAAAAAATATGTCAGTCATAAATATTATTACATCCCTAAACATGTATAAACAAAATCCCAGAACTCAATCAAACCCACTGTGCAATCTTCGGGGTAAATTCCTACTGTACACACAAAGGAGTATTTTAGTATACTGCTTCAATCATGCTAAATCACTGTTATGAATCTGTTCAAAGATGATCCCCCTCAATTTTTTCCCTTAAAATGCCACTTATTAGATATTTTTCTTGTTCCTCATTTATATACCTCGGCATATTTGACCCAATTTCCACCAACCTCGCGTGCACCAGGCCTACATCCCAGCGGTTCCATTTTATCCCCCCCCCTCCCCCAATTCCAGTCAAACGATACCGAGAGCCGTATTTCAAACCTTGATTTGTTTTAGGGAGAAGGATAAATATACATCTTAGCTCAGAGACGCGGGACTTGAAGGGATTTTTTGTCGTCTCTTATTTTCTTAAGGAAGTCCAGGGTTGTACGCCGTATAAATTAGGTAGCGGTATTTACATAGAGATTTGTATAAGATGGCATACCTGGCTGTGTGATTTAGGAAGCAGTGCGCCGGCGGCAGCACGCAAGCGGAGACAAGTGCAGACAAACCTCGGCTCTTAGGAATATCGCGATGAACAGAACGTGTACTTCACTGAAAACCTCGAAGTGTGGGGTACCAGTTACACAAATCTTTGTACAATTATTTGCTGGGACTTAATGTATACATTATCATTGTTTTGTTCCTAGTAAAACTGATAAAACGTTGTTCGAAGTAATATTCAAACGATGAGTGAATATACACTGCATTTGACGAAATTGTTCTCAGGTAGTCGTAAATCAAGGGGTTTGTATGCTTGAACAGTCCAACATGGAGCTCACTTTGTATTTACGGGAGCGCCCTCTCGTGTTTGGATCTGTTCGTTTAAATTGAAGTAGCCATGCAAAAAGCACACAGTGACAAAAAAAGAGTCATGGACACAAAATTGTGAAGTACTGTCTGCAGGGTTAAGCTAAGCAGGTTGTCTGTAGAATATAAAATTGAATGAAAAATGTTTTCAATTCTTGAAACGAATAAGCCTGCTTGTCACTGTTTAAATGCACTACGTATGAGCTGCCATATTGGTGTGGTCCCAAGAGTTTGCTTCATTGTCTAATCATAAGCGCTTGTTTCTACTTATCGGCACCCGTCTTTAATAACTTGTCTGTTTAACATACTTAGGCCTACTTATGCTTGTATAATGCTACAGAAGAAAATAATGGAGAGAGAAGTGAATTCAGTTACCGCGATCATTATTTCATTTTATTTTGATTTCTACATAGCTGGAGAGTCAACCCGTTTTGTCGTATGTCACGTATTGCGCCAGTCATTTTCAGTCCGCGATTGCCGAGTATTATGATATCACATTACATTGCCACCCTATCGCGTTTTCTTTAAATAGACAAGTTTACAAATGTTCCATCATCTGATGGCGTAAACCCGGTCACACAATCTCGTAATTCTCTCGGCAAATCAGCTTCGGGGGCCGCGCTATGGTCGTTACCAAAATCTCGAAATTCATGGTGTTACTGTTATATTTAAAACGAAAGCATGGAGAGATCCAAACAATGTGGAGCCGCGGAGACTGGGGGTTAGCTCTCCCGTACGAACGGCCCCCGACGCGCGGCGGGCAAACCTCGTATATCACTCGCTACAATGTGAGCAACATGCCCTGTGAATTACCAGTTTGATTGAACTTGTGGATGACATTGACCATCGCCAATTGCAAGATGGTTATGTAGGTTCTTTTGTGGCATTTCTTCAGTCTGTGTTTCGTTGAGAAACTTTTTCTCAGACTCGTCTAAATATTGGGTTCAGTGGGTTCAAAGGATGTAGCGCTCGTGTAAGGTTAGCCATCGCGATGTGGGGGATTCGTGGAGTAGCATCCCAGCATACGTTTGACCGAATTTCACTATGTCATGAGTGGAATGTGGTGTTCTAACCAGAATTTTAGTGCCCGCAAATCTTCACAGTCAATCACTGCCCTCTCCGTCTCGTCACAAGTTATTCAAGACTTTCAAGTTATTCTGTGACGAAGACATCCTCAAGCATCGCCCCCCAGTTGCTTGTGTCCGTTCTATCTTGTGATTATGGCCCCATAACTCTGTTTTTACACGTATTGAATTCCCAAACGGATTCTCTTATACCAAAGAAATGTTGCCAGATGCCAGTGAAAACTAAAGAAATATTAACTTTGGGAAAACAAATTACATGTAACTAGAAATTGATACATGAGGAAGCGTAACTCTTGTGGGGTTCAACAATTGCAAATTTAACTTTAATTTTTTTCTTCATTTTTTTTTATAACGTTGCCTCACTTAAACATTGCTCGAGATCCTTGGCAGCTCATTTGAAAGTCATTTGGGGTGCCAAAGATCCAAAAAAAAGGGGGCTGCCGTTTCCGCCCTCGTAAGAGGGGCGCCAGAGAAAAAAGCACTTGGATACATTAGGGGTCCGTTGGGTAAAACGAGCAAGGGCGCGCTCTTAACCAGCGCCGTGCCGGCCTCAGTCGCGCGACGGGGCCGGCGGCCGAGCAGACGGTATAGGTCAGGCGGGGTGAACCACCCATCTGCCGGCTAACCGTGGCTTGACCAGCTGGGTTCGATGACAGCCCAATGAAGGGCAAGGAAAGAAGGGGGGGGGGTTAGTCGGGTTGCTTAAGGCACCAAGCCAGGGGTAAACATTTTCGCAACGTCGCGCACGGGAAGATACTTGTGTGAGTAAACAATAAACAGACGCCGATGACCGACTTGCAAGGGGCGAGTGGAAGGATGGGGGTGGGGTAATGACTTCTATGGGTTATGTATGAAGAGGTTGGGATAAATGGGGTTGCTGGGGAAAAAATAAAGACAATGAGTGTTTTTTTGTTTGTGTTCAATTTTTTAATGAAGGAAAAAGTCTTCCTTCTGCGGCCATATAATCTGAAATGATGCTGTATCCCAGTCACTTTAGCAGATTGTTTTTGGAGATTGCTCTCATATTCATACGACATTCCCAACCCCCGGCCAACCCCACAATACTCTCCCTTTGAACACCAATCGTTCACCAACCAAAAAGTCATAAACTTCATTGGCGCAGTTCGTCGATCCCTTGATTTTGAGAGCGGGCACTGCTGACTAGGTGTTGGGATGTTAAGAATTTTAGTTAGAAACCGCAATAGCTCAAGCCAGCTGATCTCCTCCAACGAACCTCGCACGGGCGTGATAATGTTCCGGACTTAAATGTCTGGTCTTTTTGGAAGAAGAAAAAAGTACAACCTGTGAACTGCCCTCTGGGGCACTGGAAAACTTTGCTTCCCTGAAGAGAGCTGCCTAAAGCTCCCAAGTCACTCATCTGAGTATAACAGAGATCCGAGAGAGAGGTGGAGAAAAGAAGCTGACAAGCTGTTGAGGAGTTTCTGCCTCCAAAACCTGAGCCAAGAGGCGCAGTCATTACTCGCCGATCCATCTTGATACGCAATTACTTTTGATCTTAATTTGTTCGGGAGAAGCGACACTCGGGGCCTCGCCTCTTTATATCTTGCCACGGGTGTCGGCGGAGGACGCTGGGGAATCGACGGCCAAGTGTTAGCCCGACAGTTAGGACCCTCTCGCCCCGTCAAGTTCGCAAGGCGATCGCGTTGCAGATGATATATGATGGTTATTATCACTCCTGACAAGTATTGCTCCGAGATGTTAAAAAAAGGAGCAAGTGAAAACCAAAATTGGCCCAGCCCTCTTCGCATATGGTCCTTTTACAGCATGCACTTCGGGCCATTTTCTTTTGTTCCGCAAGGGGGGACCCCCGAGCAGCATTAACAGGCCTTCTGGCCCGCCGAGTGAGGCAAGTTTTCTTCGGGGGCCCCTGGCCAACTCGGCTCGGCCGTCTCTAATTCCTTATGCCTCCGAGCTCCAAATTACCATCGAATTACCCACACTTAACGGTGCGGTTGCTTGGTGTCTACCCAAGCGGGCCGCACACGCGACGGCTTAAATAGCAATCATAATGACTGCCGCGTATGGGTGCGCTTTTGGTAAACCGATTTCTTTTATTTTTTAATAAACAGTCGTCAAAATCAGATAATTGGAAATGAATTTAATAGGGGAAGGGGGGTTCAGAGAGGAGCTCGTCGAGCTTGATACAAAGTGACAACTGTCTTTTGCAAAGCAGATGGTTGCTGTGTAAATTGACCGGGTAAACCAATCTGTTTTGGGAATGTTTGGGCATATCGATAAAAAAAAACCAGTCTGTAGTTGACCACACAGCGCCCGCCTACATATGAAGAGTTGTAGCTGTTGGTTCGCACTCTGACGAGTTCCTTCAAGATCAATCTGGGCGCAATCTCCGACTGAGATTTGTCACTGAAATGGAACTGACGAGAAGATGCAGGCACCTGTCAATTCCATTTGGGGATTTGGGGTTTGTAAAAAAAAAACCCAAAAAACACTAAAAGTGTTTCTGAGAAGAACCGGTTGGTGACCGAGTCGACGTTTCGATCAGTTTGATGTGATCGTCTTCAGGATAACACACCTTACTTGGAGAATTTGTTACAATCTGCCGGAGACAATAAATGTTGTAGGGCGCTGGGCCTTTTTCTTTTGGGATGCCTTTTTGATTGGGGCACTACACAAATCAACCTTAAATTTCTTAAGTTATGTCCATCCTGGTGTAATGCTTTGTAAAGAACTTTGTTTTCTCTCATCGTGTTCACATTATATCAGTACTTTTTTTTATTGTGGCCACTTCTATCATCTTTTCAGACCTTAAATACAATAATTTAAATACAATTAGATGTTTATTTACAGACTTTCTTTAAGCAGTGCAACACCTCGACATCACAATTTTACGATAATTTTATGTACAAGAAAATCCCTTTGTTTAAACCTCCCTATCAAGCTAGGTCTTCTATCATTTTTGTTTTTCCAAATCTAAGTGATTTTCGGTAATTATCAAGACAAGTGTGCAGTGTTTTAATGGGATAAGTCCACGTTTTGTTAAGTCATTAGGCTAGACCGACACATTATTATGTTGAATAGTATCAGTCTGTACATAAAATTAGGGCTAATTTCATTCAATTGGTTCTTACCATTTTTTTGTTTATACCAGACGCCTAATGTATATTTCTGGCCAAGATTCTGTGGCACAATGGCTAAAAAAGGCGCACATTCGGTGTTCGTCTGTTAATTCCCTTAACAAATAATGAAAATGAGGATGATACTTAGCGCGCATGGACGGGAAGGTGTCACATTTTGGAACAGGATCGTTCGAGAAATAATGAGACCAGTAAGAACTGTCCACTACATCTGGGCGTGAATTCGCTTTTCATTCTGTCAAAGGTGCTGATAGGCAGTAATTAATTGCCAGGTCCATTTTCAAGAAGGGATTTGTTTCCGCTCGATATCTAATTAAGAATGTCACAGCTTTGGCTGTCTTGTGATAAGAAGGCGATCGGGACCTTCAATCAGCTGTGCAGTTTGGCTAAAACTAGGACAGTGCATCTTTTAATTAACATAACGATTGGATACATTAGTGGAATGAGCGAAATTGTAGTTTTATAGACGAATAGATTTTACCAATGTGAAAGTGGCTGTTGCATTTTTACGCCACGACTGATTACGCTTTACTGTTTCAGATGCTGCAATGTAGTTTTTTTTAATGCTGCAGGTGTAGGCCTAACAAGTTTTTCAGTTAGTTTTGCAAAAGCCGATAGTCAGTCATATTGGGTGGGTTTGATTCGATTTGGTTTCTGTTGTTGTGCTGTCGATGAAGTTGCTGCTGCTCTTTGAGCAGTGATGATGCGCAGCATGGTTTTGCTGACGATTACTGTCATTGTAACTGCAGCAAGTGAACTTGCCCTTGACTGTTATCACTCTAGTTGGGCTGTCTGAATCGCGCTTTTTTTTTTCTCGCTGCTGTTTTGATGGTGCTTTTGCTACTGCAAGTTGCAAGCGTATTAGCCTACATGACTTGTGGACCGTTGCCAGGGCTGTTGCTGAAGCAGCCGATGCTAATGATGGTGTTGCCGTGTCATGTTTCTCATGTGTCTATACGATTGCTACTCTAGCATGCAGCTTGTCCTGTTGCTGCACTACCGATGGTGCTCTGTGTGCTGCAGGTGGCAAATACATTGACTTTGTAAATCTGACTTGTCTGTTGCTGTTGCCATTGGTGTTGCAAGTTGTTGCTGCTGCAGCAGATGCTGTTCACAGTGGCGCCAAATGTATAGTGTGGCTACGATCGTTCTTTTGCTGTTGCTGGTGCTACTGGTGCTAAATGTATATTGTAGATGCTGCATGGTGTTGGTGTTGTAGGTGGCAGATGATCATGACCTCGTATATCATCTGACTTGTCCGTGGTTGCTGCATGTGGTGTTGTCTGGTGTTGCTGGTGCAGCAGTTGCTGCTGTGCTGATCGAAGGTGACGACTGTTGACTGTTCAACATTTCGGCGAATTGACTTGCCTGTCGCTCGTTAACTCCCCGTCTTTCTGCTGTTTGGTTTGTGATGGTTGTTGCTGCTGTTGCTGCTGGTGTTGTTGTTGCTGCTGTTCGTTAGCACCCCACGGTGCCAGGTTCTGTAGGGCGTTCAGTGAGGCGTTGTGAACGCATAGAGGGTCCGGTGGCATGGGTTCTTGGAGGGTCTTGAGCATGACCTCATGCTGGAGGGTAAACATGAAGCGAGCTGCTGCCTGCCTCTCGGCCTCTCGCTCCTCGGCTGTTTGTCGTCTGATGAGAAGAAAGAAAGAAAGGGAAGAGGTCAACAAAATGAATGTACAGTGTAGAAAAGAATTCCTTCTTACACTGCGAACAAAGGATAAGTGTGTGTACTCAGTAGCGTAACTGGGGACCATTTTGCAGGGGGTCACTAAAATAAGGGACCTTATTTCCTGGAGGAGGAAAGTCAGTGCTTTTAACAGTACTTTTTTTTAACAATAAAAAGCTTGCTTTTGCCTTCCCCAAAATCTGAGCCGGAGGAGCGGGAGTGGGGGGAGGCTGGGGCATAGGTCTCGGGCGAGGGGGCGTGCCCCTCCCTCTTTCTTATACCATCGATGGCATCTATACGATGGCATCTGTGCTTCACTAAAGTTTCGGAATCGTGCGATGGGGTTTCGCGTCGATTGTTTTTGGCACTGTAACTTTTTAGGGGGGAGTTCTAGGTATTTTTGAATTTCCCATTTCCCCTGGAGTATGAGCGCAAAACACGAACCAAGTTGTGGATGCCATGAAGGGTAATAATGGTGTACTTGTGAACAATCTGTTATTGCGAATGGTGCCTTTGGGATCAGTGTTGCGGTTTGGTTGACACCTTTTATAAGTAACAACCACGTTTCCGAGTAACAAATTGGTCGTGTCAGGGGCACGATGAGAATTAGGCAAGGCTAGGGGGTTACAACCCCGGGTTATCCACGGTTTGGCTCGGGGGGTTAATCACACTGAGTGCCCGGCCCACGCAGGTGTTCTCGGAGAAAGGGAGAATCAATCAAAATCGTGTAAATGATGGAAGGTGCGAGTCAACCTTTTTTGCGGTGGCGCAAACGGAATCTAAAAACAGTCCAAGAAACATTTCGCGCGTGCAGGAATTTTTTTCAACGATACAGAAATGATGGACTACACGTGTGGCAGGGAAGGGTAACCGGGGGTCCTTCGAAAAAGTCCATTCAGCCTAAAAACAAGCGATCATTACAGTCTGGACATTTGAAGTTTTTCAGGTCCGTCATTTTTATAAAATTTTCTAAGTTTCATCGAAACACTACACATATTGTGATATTAGTTCTGGTATAATCTATAGAAAGTGTGGTTCTGTACATCACATAAATATACACTATAGTGTTAGCACCACAGTTTTTGCTGTATATAGACTACTCCCAATTATCAAGTTTCATTACCGTTTACGGACTAACCGCAATGCAAGTTAACAAACCAATGCATGTGGTCGTTCGGTACGTATTTATCTGTGCCTCTCCACAAGTCCAAGGGCGAATGACACCCAAAGGGTGGGCTATCACACACTACACACACCCCCATAAATATATCAGCCGTTTAGTTCTGCGCGTTTTTAGGCCACCAATATTTGGTTTACGCTGTTGTCCTAAATCAACTTTTCCTCCTCGAAATCTGGCCCGTGTTGCGACCTCCCTCACCCTGTTTACTCAAAGCCGGTTGGTACCCCTAAACGGCCCTTTGTTTTTAGCCTCTTGAAGGATCACAACTCAAGGTGCTTGACCGCAGTATGGACGCATAAATAACGCCGAGACGTACGGGGGAGCTGAAAACACCGGTAACGGTCAGAAGAATTAAAGTATCTCGATGGAGGGACTTCCAATGGACAAGTTTTCTGCAGGTGTTCCAGGGGTACGTTATAATAAATAGTAAAATATTACTTTGAAACCAATAAAATACCTTAACTTTATAGCTGTTTTACTCAAAACAAGAACTGGAGACAGAATAATTTATTTTACTTCATTTTTTTTTGCTGAGGACCAAATTTTGTAAAGTTCTCTCTCAAAAAAAACCCCACTTCCAAAACTCCGGCATTGAGAACGTCAAAATGCCGAATTACATGTAAGCCCTATAGGACGAACGCACAGTCGCTGGCAATAACAGTGCATGCAACTGTGGCAGCCATACAAATAACTCAATTTCACAGTAAGTTTCACACTCCTTGAGAGCTATTTTGTTATAGAAAGGGTAATATAACTTTTTCAAACACCTTGTTCATAGTCTGCATCGTACTGAATCACACGAATCGGCCAAGTAAGGTAACTCTAGGATCGGACATTAATCGTTGTAACATGACATCATCTACATACAAGCACCCCATCGGTAACATTCCACCACAAGTTTTGTTCCAAATTCCCCAGAGTGAGACAGATTAAAGCTAATTCCTCAACATTTGGGAATTGCCTTATTGTTAACGAAGGGTGGTCTCCGACTGAAAACGCTATCCAGCCATACCTGTTCGTGCAAGCCTGGACTCAAATTCTTCAAGTTAAATTTTGTTACCGGAAAGAAAAACCTGATTCAATCTTAAATCTGCCCACGGCCACACGGACGTGCAACTTGCTCGGGCAATCTGGTATCTTTCTCCTCTCGGTTCCCGCTTCAAACCATTTGCCCTAATTGGAAGCCAACACAGAACTACACTCTGCAGAGAAATGTAGACAGACCACATAATTCTGGTCAGTTTGTTTCAGCACCTTGTGAAATGGATCCATGGTATGAATGGCTTTGTTTGCTCAGAGTCAGCAGGAAAAAACAACACGTCAGACCAACGTTCAGCTCAGCAAACCCACAAACACGAAAGTCTCGAAAACAAATTGATTTCATTTATGATAGCAATATCAGAGACATGTTAATTCAAAAGGATTAAACAGTTTTACAGCGCCTCAAATAGTTCCAAGTATTGTTGTTAATAATTAATACTAGCTCTTCAGAATCGGCAGCAATTTGCTTCCCCCCGCATGGATTTTGTGAGGTGTTGAAATGACCTAAATTGCATTGATTGACGGCAGCTTAATGTGTTTGCTTGCGATTGGGGGTTCGAATCCCCCCGTGGGACACGGACTTGGATGCAGGCGTTTCACAAAATACTTGCATCTCCCACCCGAGAGTATCTTGTGATTATTTTGAGTGTAGAGCAGAGTTCATTTTACACAAGCTATTTTTTTTAGCAGAAACAGGTTTCTATCTAGCCCAATAGCCATGCTATAGTATGCTTTAAATGCATTGCACTGGCACTTAGCTGGCATTTGATTAGCATATTATTGTTTAGCAATCATATTTATAGCTCAACAACTCCGTAAAATTAGGCCCTTGGCACCTTGTCAAGTTGTCTGTAGTTTGGCTGTGTTTTCTCCCGGGTGTGGGGAGGTGGTGCTGGGCGTCAGGATGAATCCAGGAATGAATGACAGCCCGTGATAAGGTGCTAGGAAATCATGTAGGACCGTTTTATCTAGTCCGTCTGTAAATTCCAATTTAATAGCAATTCATCAGTCAGTTAATGAGCGATATGCTTCCACGGGTGATGAAAACCATTTTTTTTTAAATGGTTGAACCATTTACGTCATTAGGACATTAAACTATCCTAAGTGAATAAGGTAATTTCAATGAGATCATCTCCTTTCTAGCGTCTGCCAATGCGTCACTTGTGCCGTAACTATCTCATCGGAAGAGCTCTCAATTTGGGGAGTGAGGACCATTTCAAAATACTAGGTTAAAGAAGAACATGTTTTCGAAAGTCACTTTTTAAATAATTGTGATTTAGTACAAAAGCAACCCCAAGAAACAAGAATTGGGTACTGTGGTAGATTTTCCGGATTTTTTTCTTGGAAACCTTCACACAAACGTTCGTATAAACTACAATGATTTAAAATATTCCACAATGAAGTCATTGTTTTGGGTAATTACTTCCATTTTCTCAATCGTTTTCTGAAAAAATGACACCCATTCATATTTCCAAAAAAAAAAATGCATAATTGTATCGACGCGCTTGGAAATTTTCTGCAAATTATGTACACCATCTAAAAAAGTCAAATTTTCTAAATGTTTGGCGCTCAGACTTGCGCCGCAACTAAATTCTTTCAAAAACTCATTTTTCAACGCCAAGTTCATCTTTGCTCACTCACCTCCACTTGGTCCGTCGGTTCTGGAACCACGTCTTAACCTGAGCGTCCGTCATCTTCAGCGTCTTGGCCAGCCCGGCTCGCTCGGCCGACGCCAGGTACTTTTGCCGGTGGAATCGCTTCTCCAACTCGCAGATCTGCAGACGGGTGAAGGAGGTACGGGGTTTCTTGCGCTTCGGCGGGGTCCGGTTCTGGTACGGGTGACCCACCCTCCTCGTAACTGCGAACAAACAAAGCAAATCCACTCCTTGATTTGGTTCTCTCAGTGAAAAGGTTTTTAAACAGAATTTTGTAATAAAACTTACTTAATTTCAAAAGCGGTTTGTCCAGGCATTTTTGTGTGTGTTAAATTTGCAATCAGTTTGATCGGAAATTAATCATGTCAAGCGAGAGTACAAATTAAAAGTTTGTTTCAATCCAAACTTCAACCACAAGATGTGGTTAATTAAATCGGCAACTTACACGATCAAAATGACAGCTCATTGACAAAAACTGTCCACTCTTTGCTGTATGTACTTATGTAGCCTACATTCGACACCCAATTCTTCAAAGCCAGTGATTTTCTTTTGAGCTCTCTTGCACAATATGTTAATATATTCCAGGTTTCTCTTAGTTGTAAAGTTGCTTAAGCATTTTTTTTGGGGGGGGTGCTTTTTCTCCGCAAACGTTTAATAAACGTAAACGTACGTCTTGAAATCAAAGGACAGGATGGGAATGTATAATCGTATTACACTTGCACGCAGAAGGTATCGATAAATTTTCTTTAAAAATTGCAGTAAACCGCAAGTAATTTCCTTTTGATCGATAGTCACATTTTAAAATATATGCCACAGGGATCGTTCCGTGGTGTCGATGTTTTGCAATTGACTACTTTGATGAAGAAATCTCCCTAATGGTGAGCTGCAGTAATGCGTTTTCTTGTGAAGTACATGGCTGCATGGTAGAGTTAAACAAAACACACTGCGATTGATAAAGTGAAATGAAATATATAAAAGGAAACGAGATATGCCTAAATCGGTTCTGATGAAAGTGCCATGCCTTTCATTGATCGGTACGCTTCATTGATCATTTAGTAATCTTTGTGAAAGTCTCCTAATATCAAGCGTTTAATTTTTTAATAAAAAAAATCATGAAAAACTTTTAAGTTAAATTTTTTATTTTTATGGTTATTTCGACTAGTCGGAATAATGTTTTTTTTGTTTTTACTATTACCATGCGTGAGAACATTCTGTTATGTCCAATTTCGATCTGAACCGAACTAGAGATAGACATGGAAACATTCGCGTGGCTGCTGCCATTCGTGATTTGTTAATTAACCATGTAGAAATGAATTGAATTGAATTGATTCGAGTTGAGTTGAGTTGAGTTGAGTAAACCTATAAAACTGAAACATCCTGAGTTATCCTTTATACTAATAGTCATGAAACAATAACAACTATAAGATGACTTTTAAGATAATGTTTTGGAAAAAAGTTTGATTGTATGTGTCCGTTTTCACTTGCAAATAACAATCAAGGTTTTATTTCACAAAAACAGGTCAATTTAAGCCTCCAACCGTAATAATGAATAATGTCAACACATCCGTTTCTAAATGTCGGTCCTCATCGCCGCAAAGTTTATAAGAACAAAAGCATCTGAATAAAAAATAATGCTACTTTTTAAATAAAAGTCGAAAGTTGTTGACGTGAAATCGATTGCATTCCATTTCGACAAATATGATAAATAACGACAAGTGTTTTTTTTTTCAATTGAAAATGATTTATAAAAAACAAACTAGGATTCAAATGCGGTTTTTGAAAACAGCGTGCGTTTGATGTTTTGGGGATTTTTGATGTTTATCGTTCAAAACTATTGATTTCAAATAAAGATCTGTTTTTATTCGATTATCTGGCGAATAATTATTATTCTCAATAAAACAAATCCAGTGCTTACCTGTAAGTCTGTCCCTGGCAAGTCGTCGGCTCTCCATCCAGGGGAACATGCTGTTGAACGGCAGAACCATGGGGCGATGCGCCGGCACTCGGAGTACCTTACCCAGCTCACATTGGCCCGTCAGCGGGCTACCGCCATGCACGCTGCGCGAAGACACCACGGAGACTGAAGATGGTGCCGAGGGTGGGGATGAAGTAGGGGTCGAGGTGGATGAGGGAGGGGAAGTGGAACACGAGTAGAGCACTGGGGAGACCTGGTGGTAAGCATGAGGCCCAGGGCAGCTGATCTGACCCAGGGAATACCGCTCCACATCCCTGGCTATCGATGATAAAGTCTTCCCGTTCTTCGGTCCGGGGGATTTACTCAAGATCCGACTGATGCTGAACGAGAGGGTGTCGGCGCGATTGCGCGGGTCAGACACCGGGCTGCAAGCTTCGTCAGCGGCCATGATCACTCAGCCCGTGGATATCACCCCGGGCAAAAGAATATATAGTTGAAAAGCTCGTAGAATCAGATGAAGAAAATATAATGGTGGAAAATCAAATAAAGTAACTTGTAGAGTAGGATTTGGCAACAGCTTGCAGACGATTAGTCCAGGGTAAGATGTGCTGGTCATCTGTTCTCCGTGTTTGCTTGAACTAACTTCCCCTCTTCTTGCCCCGCCGTCCGCGGATGTTTCCTCGTTTTACCCTCCTTGCAAGTTTGAAGGTATATTTGTGTCAACACGCCATTGGCCATCAAATGTTGGATGATGGACACCACGCAACGACTTGGTGATGCCATAAAACAGCGGCGATTATGTCCGCGGCACGTTAGACACACACCATCACCGGGGGTGGCAAATTGGATCGCTGCTTCGATTTCATTATTACCCAGGATGCACCTCGAGAAGGAGGAGGAGGAGGAGGAGGGCTGGTTGGAGTGGCTGACCCGGATGAGGGAAGCAAGAGTGAGTGGTGCCGAGTGTCTCAGAAACAAAGAGGTTTGTTCAGGGCTGAGTTTGATAAAGTGTGCTGTCCAGCCGAACGATCCTTGAGTGCTTGTCAACTTGCAACCAAATGGGTGATGTTTTGTGTGCGGTGCACAATAATATTGAGCATACACCAGAGCATGAGGGTGCAACTTTATTATTCCGCGCAAGGGTGCAATGGTCAGAGCGGCCATGGGTATGGTACAGGTGGGTGGGACGGATGAGGGGAAACTGATGCTGGGAATGAAAAAGGGAGGAAGATAGTAATGACGCATCAACAGGGTAGGGACAGTGATGGCGGGGAAAAGAAGAAAATGAGATATTTTTTAGCGAGGTGTGTATGGAGGATAGACAGCGATTGGTATTGGTTATGTAACGGGAAAGGTGTGTTTGGTAGAGGCAAAAAGATGACATGAAGTAGAGAATTGTATTAAGATTGATTAATGGAGAAGAAAGGGGATGTTGAATGATGTGCCAATACCTCCCAAATCATGTGACAATGACGATTATGAAAGTGGTTACCACGACGACGACAAAGGCAAGTGACAAAACTGACTGTAAAACAGATAACGACGATGTCAGTGTTGCTTTGGAGGCAAAACACGAGGAGTTTTTGGCGCATTACAGTGACAATTACAACGGCAGTAAAAATGACCAGGACAGCAACCATGTCACCAACGGGATGGCTTAAGCGACTGTCGCACGAGCTCATGATGTCACTCTAGCCAAACTTTGCGCGATAATATTCCACTCCCAATTTTTTTTTCTCGCCAAATACCACAATACATCACCGTTAACCTGCAAACGATTGTTTTTCACTCGAAAAGTTCAAAAGTTAGTTTTCCGCTCGCGGTACACCACTTGACAGTTCGGCAGGGTTGGCAGGGGAATTAATAACCCTACTACAGGTTAGAGCTCTTTGCTCGACCACTCTGCACCTCCGATTCCATTGATTCGTCAGCCTTAAAAGTCATGTAACCAAAGACTTGACTGTGAACACATTATTTGTGAGATGGAATTGCGAACATGACACGTGGTGCTTAGAGGGTTAACCCTAGAAATTTCGGGTTTTCAGGTAAAAGACTTTAAAGACTACTTTTTAGGTACTTTCGAGGTGTTTTGTCTTGGTAATAAGAAGAAAAATGTTCACGAGAAGTGCTCAACTCACGAAAGGTATCGTCGTGGAAGCCTGCATAATTTTTGTTTCTTTCACCAGAAAAAAACCCATTAGCAAAAGAGAAATATCAAAACAAATGACAGGAATGCAAGACAAACGGAATGGAATTCACACGATATGTTCCTTTGTGGTTCTCTCGATTTCTTGTGTGTCACCTTTACAAGCAGCCGTTTCCATCTCGTGAACTCCCCCACCTAGAGCACCTTTGGAAAGCAAAGCGAAGTCGGCGTGGTTAACAATTGAATAAATAAACAAATATTGGTCTCGGATACTTGCTTGGATATTTCCTTCCAAAGCCTCTTCATAATTTGATTGATGTGACGGACCATGTCGACTTCTGACATGCATGACATTAAGGTCGTTATTGTTGGCAGAAAATGCTCGAGAGACATTTCTGTTTTGTGTTGTCATTACTGTTTCTTCTCATTTTATGAACATACAAGTCATCCTCATAAATATTTCATATTGATGGTAACATTATCAGACACTCCTTTGTTTGGTTTGATACTGTGATATGTTCCGTTCTATGATTTTTCGGTTAAAAAAGCAGGAACTCTCAAAAACAATTTTGACTGGGGGTTCCGTGGTTAAGGTTATGGTTGGCCATTTTTCAATTTCATTCTTGTAACTTTTCGAAGAAGCCATGTCTATGTTTTTCTGTATTTGTTATTTTATTCAACCACATTTAAATAGTGTTCAGACAATAATTTACAACATGGGTTTTAGTTTTGAGGGATAACGACTGTACAGTTTGTAGTAGATCATCGTCTCACTAAAGTTTTATTGAATGTTATCGGATTCTCAGGGATTATTATTGCCTCCTTGAAAGCAAAGTCATCAATAACGTAGGAACGGACATCACAAATAATGCGGACACTTGTCATTGGATCGTTTGAACTGACGTTAACTGGACGTCTCAGTACAATATATGTTTAAGAAGCGCCATAGATGTTTACGATATTTGATAATTAAAAAAGTGAGTTGATACAAATCGTGAACAGTACACATTTTGTTCATATTAGACTGATAATGATAACAGAACCCTTTTTCCCGAGTTAACGAATCGTAACGTTATCTTGAAAACAATATTCATCGAAGCATCTTTTCAGAAATAGATGACCATTGCTTGATTCGTTCCTACAAAGTCCTTGAGTACGTTTTTGCTTTGTATTTTTCGTGGTAATTGCGGTCGTATTTTGTTACTCTCAAAAATGATTATTTTTTTCCTAGTCGCAAGGTCTTGTATGTTATACGCTCCAGAATGTGATGTGTCTCAGTCTTGAGTGTGATTGGGCGCGACCTTCCCGTCTTAGCTGAAGAAAATAGAACAAAAAAGACGGAAGATGCGGACGCGAGAAAGGCAATGACGTGGGCTATACTTGAGATGTTTGATTCAGATAAAAGGGACGGCTATTTATTCCTCGCAGTTAATTTAACACGGTGGAAAGCAGGTGCAGCAATTTCATCGGAATAATGAAGGGAAGCGATCCCTATCTCAAAAAACAACATCCATTAAAATATAGGAACCTTCTCAATCTAGCCCGCGGCTGCATGCAGTGAGCTTACATATAACCGAAAGCCCTTCATAAAAATGATAAGCTTGAAATGATGATGATGATGAGAGTAAGACGTCAGGTTGGATGCTGGGGTTTAAGATCCACCTATATCTCTCCATCATGTCTTCATCACCTCATGCTCATCCCCTCCTTCTTGAAGAGACAGACAGACAGACAGACAACAGGAGACAGACTGTGGAGTGGCGGTGCTTGGTGGAGAAAGAGAAGGAATGGGGGGGGGGTGAAGAGGGATGAAGGCAGGATATCTCTTCGCGACTCAACGTGTTAACTCGTTAAGACGACCTCGCTAGCTCGCCCGCTCGCGTCTGTGGTCAGCTACGTCGTGTAATTACCTGTTTTAATTGGCACCCATACCCACCGCGCATACTCCCATTACGACTTCCACTCATTCACGTATCCCTGAATCTCTTCCCTCAAGTAAGAGGGGAAAAAAGCTAACCGCCGTTAAAGATAAGGAGTTTTGAAAAAGAGAAATCATTCGAGTTAATCAAACCCGATTTCACTTCATTAGTTCGAATGAAATCCGCACGGCAATTGGCGGGGTTGGCGCGTGGCGAGAGGTCTTCCCGTGGGGCCCCGTGAGGTGTTAACTCAGCATCCAGTTCTTGGAGAGTTTCGCTGTCGATTAACAAAAGGTCCCTGTTTATCCAACTAATTGTCATTTTTTCCCCCTCTCTCGTGAAAGGAGTCCAAAAGGGCAGTATAAAAATAGGCCTACGAGCCACCAGTGCAGTGGGAAGGCTTTGGCAATAGGCACCGGCATTATGACGGTTTTCCAAACATGAAAAGAGGCCGACATTAATGACTAAAGATTGTTGGAAATCTCTTCTTTCCAAAGATTAAGAGCGATAGATGGAGGACTTATGGGGAATACCATCATGCAGCCAAGTGTTTATATGAATGGATTATAAAAAGGGAAGAAGAAAAAAATCTGGTCTGGTGCGTGTGGAGCCGGAGTCAAGCTTCATCAAGAATTCATGAGGCGAAGATTGCTGGCCATCCGGCGGGGTTAACGTTCCCTTCCAGCGGGGGAAGAAAGACGATACGACCCGCTAGGCAATGCAAGGCCTAGGTCCCGGAGCATCTCTCCAATCAGTGACAAAAAAAGAGGAACTGCAGGGCGCAGGGCCGAGCTGACACCAGCGAGAGAGCCGAGCGACAGCCGCGGACAGACAACCGACTCACGCTCCGCTTTCTCCATTTTCGCTAGTGTAATCCCATCGTTCATGAGCGAGAGGACACGAAAATAGACTGGGATCACACTTAATCTGTCATCGGTTTATCAGGCCGCAAACTTCATTTTTAACGGCGGTGACGTTTATTACGGCGAGCTCTCGTGTTTTCGCCCCCTCTTCTCTCTCACTTTCTTTCAGAGCCAGCCAGCGTCTGTTAGACAAATGTTTAGGATTTTGAAACTCCGTAGGGAAATTGATACAGCTGAACAAAGCAAAGTTGGTTAAGAGGACGAGTACGAAATACTTAGACGTGGTCAGCTGTATTTGTTGAGTGATGGAGGTCTTTTCGTTTTATTGGCGTGTACCTATTCCCAGACAAGACATTGATAATAAAACAAAAACTGTTACAGCTAAAAAAAATAATAAAATATTATAAAGTCAAAATACAGTGCTTTTCACATGACTACTTTTTAAATCGGAAATGGTAGCTTATTTTTAAATTAAAAATAACAGCTGAAACTTACAGATTTATAAACATAGTTAACTGCTAGAACATTTAAATCGATACTTAGTCTTGCCCTCAAAGTGAGAGCACTTGTTTACAGATTTGCACAGGTGTTTTGTTAATATTTACAAAATCACGTTCAAAACGAATCAAGTTATTTTGTGTATTTTTTTCTGTCATTAGTTTTTTCCCTAATCATAGCAATGAATCGACTCCGGTCCTCGTTCAAGCTCATCATTTTTCCACTCCAATTTCGACTTTCATGCCATGCGATCGGCGATTAAAAATTAATTACCTACTTCAAGAGCTGAACAGATTTTTTAAACAAAGGGGAATGGAAACCGATAAATCACTTGAATCATTTATGACCCAATTAATTCCGAAGGGAGCCTTCCGACATCGACACTCTTTGTCATCGTCACGAAGTGTCCCCCTATACGTCTTGTAACCAACACGCCTAGCCTTGCACTTGTTAAGAAATAGATCCCCATTAATCACCATAAGAACATCTTAGGCAAAAAGAAAAAAGCACAAACGAAAAAAATCTAGTTTCTGGTCATATCCCTTCCACACAATAGCAACAAGGCAGCGACTTTTTGTTTTTAATTATGGAGTATCTAAATTTTAAATCGTGTACAGAGAAAGGAGATCGAAGTTGATACTATGTTTTTAAGGTATGATGGCTTCTAATGAGCATGCGCAGTCGTGGTATGGTAGCCCTGTAGGTACATGCACTGATATAGTCTTATTTTTCACGACGCCGTATTTTGCACGATATTCACGACTGTTCATGTCGCTCCTTGGCCACCATAATGTGTTTCGGGGTACTGTTCTACCTCAAATGTTATTATTTCGCCACAGGATATCTTACTTCACCTTTTAGGCTTTTCAGCCATATTTTTCAACCAAAAAAGCCTAAATACTAGACCACAAACCTGATTTTGTACTCATTCGTACGTTTAGCCGATCATGTTTCTCTAGTACACTTAACAAAAACCTTTGAAAAGCTCCAGTGACAGGTTTAGCGCACTATTTCAAACACCTTCACTGACAGGCAAATTCGTCACTGCTTATGGATCGGAGAGTTGGCTGACTCAGATTGATGCTCCAGCGATTCTGTTATAATGACGACGGCCAATTAAATCGGTAAATCGGTAACCAAATACATCGTGTACTTGTCTAAGTCATGTGAATGCGGGCTGCACTCCAAGTTATAAACGTACTTTTCTCATCAGACCAGCGGTTTAGTGATACAAAAAAATTATTGCACTCCCTGCTTATAACTATCGCATTTGTTCTTTATTTCCATTTTGAACGATGTAAACCTAAACCTAGTGTGATGTTTCGTGAAAACTAATTGAAAACCAGCCAGTTAAGTGGAATGTTTTCCCGTCTGCAGACGTGCATAATTGGTGATTTGATGACAAGCCGTATTCGCGAATGTCGTTTATGATCGTTGCGAATCTCTCTCCCGCTTGGTATGACCCATACCTGAATCCCACTTCTGACCCGAACTCGAGCCCCCCCCCCCCCCCCCCCCCCGCAGTGTGAGCGAAGACTACAACATTTGTTGACCTCTTGACTGCCTTTCATGTTTCATTTCCAGCATTGGATTTCACGGCCAGTCGTTTATCATCTGAATCTGGTGAAATCATTAGCACACGGTATGCACACGCTGCATGCCCCGCCGATGCATCGTCTAGCAGCACAACCCTAGGCGAAGTACCGGGGTCTGATACGCGCACCCACCCCGGGCCAACGCTTTGGATTCCCGCTCGCTGACGGATCGCGTAAACACAAATCCGAGGAATTCTTCCATATTGTAAATACGCCCGGTCGGAGTTCATATGCACAAACAATAAAATTGCCGGACTTTTTCGGCTAAATTGGAGCGAGCGAGCCGTGGAGGGTGGCACCTCCGTGACACCGCGGGTTGTAAATAAGGCGCCGTTTACCAACTTCCGCGGCAAATCTTTCTTGTTTTCTCGCTTCTTCTCACAGCCGCGCCGCGCGAGGCAAGGCAATTTAAGCAAAGTGATAAAATTCCCGTATTCTATAAATGTTGATTTTGGACATTGTCTCAAGGGTGAAAGGCCAGACTGACCTCCCGTGTTTATCCAATCCATCAAGCTTGAGCTATTTGATCCGCTGGGAAGGAATTTTCAAAAATAAAGTATCGTGGAGGCTTCGAACGTGAACTTCTTTCTGTCAGAAGTCGTAACTCTCCATATAGCGAGCTCTCAGTTTGCCCAAACTTCTTGATCGCTTAACATCTTGCATTTTTTTGGCCAAGAATGTCGTTTTCATCATAAAGGGGGTCCGGAAGATATGGATCTGCCTATACGAATTATGTAGGGTCTATATCCACGACCGAGCAGAAAAGAGCTATTTTTTCAGAAAAAAACTTCCCAATTTACCCTACAGCTTGGACCTAAACCCTCAAGACGCTACTGCCCCTTCTGGAGGGATGTTTATACTGATAAGTAGATGCTCCAATTAATTTCACTCGCGTCTTCAGCTTTTACCGGGCTAATTTACTGACTGCACCATTTCATATAATCTGAGCTCTCGATACAATTATAAACAATCATATCTTATCAGCGTAAATCTGAATTGAGGATGTGCTTGATTACATCTTGATTATACGACCGTTGTGTTAAGTTGGCTTGGTATAGCATGCCTGCCCGGCTGGCTATCAATGCGATGGGATGGGTACCCAATGCGCGTTAGGGCATCACCTTGCTTATCGGAGCATCAATGCCCCAAGTCATCTTGTCTGCTTGAATCATCAGCCAGTCACCATATTCGCATTAGGGGCCCCCTAGGGTCCCCCTCCCTCACGCATATTCCCCCTCCCCGGTCCGTATAGTCGCTCAATCACTGCCCGTTATTTCACGGCAAGCGGACCGTGACGGTGTGTTGGGGGGCTCGCGGAGCGCGGAGGGGGTACGCCGTGGTAAAGCAGGGGGATCTCGTCTCAACGGTCGGGACACGCTGGTGTGTCCGGCCGGTCACAGCTAGCATTACCAAAGAAGGATGGGGGAAAGAAGACAATGGTAAATGGAGCTGTAGTGGTGTTAGGGTAATTGTTGAGGGATGGAGGGATGTGTTTAGCTCTTCCTGAGTCGACTGTCGAGGGATATGACCGGAGAGGGAACAGATACAACGACTAGGGATGAGACACGCGAGGCTTCCCTACTTATCTTGTTGTGGGTATGGTGGAGGTACCAGCCCGTAACCGTCATGAATACTGATGGCAAAATAGAAGGAAAAAAAACACCTAAATATTATGTGCCATAGAAATGCTTGCAGTATTGATCCAGATCCAGACAGTCGCAAGTACTCCTTCCTACCAAGAACTACTGCAGAATGGAACCTCAGCATCTGTGAGAGAGGCCCCTTCGCTTGATGCAATTAAGGACAATCTACTGAAACTAAACTTGTGCAGTATAAAAAGCAGAGTTTATCATTAGTGCCCCCAGCCACACACACCTGCAACCTATACATCCCATAACGGGAAATTGCTTGCAGTATTGATCCAGATCCAGAAATAATGTCAATTGAAAATAAAAGTTGGTCATAATCTTGAAAAACTACTCGCAATCAAAACTCCGTTCTGACGAGACTACAACGATGATTATCATTGTTTTAATAACACCTGCACCGAAAACAAAACTGGATTATGGTTAAAAAGATAGATTTCGGTTCAACGTCATTGCGCGTGGCATCTTCAAAACATTTCATACAAGTTTAAGATTCTTTTCGATTTTAGTCTTCAATTTATTTGTTCTTAAAGATACAACGTACAAAAATGATACATTTATTAAAAATAGAAAAATACATGAAACGATAACAGAATGAAGTTTCAGTTACAGGTTGTTTTGACAAGTGGTGGTCCCTACCGTTAGAAAAGCTTTAAAGTTAGTGAATTTGAGAAACAAAACAGCCATTGTGATTTTGTATTGCGCAAGTAGCTGAAGCAAATTAAATTATGTGCTCGCCAACAATCTCGAGAATGATGATGCCCTTAAATTGCTAAATCCAATACATCGGATGTTTCAAATTGGTGGACTTGAAAATATCAATTTACGCCATGGTCTTAATTACATACGGTCCATTACACTGTTTGCATTACACCTGCGCAGCACACAAAGCGAAGTTTGACACCAAGGCGACCTTCCAATGCAACAAACCAATTTGAATTAATTTCTACAAGATGTCGCCATTAAGACATTATTTCCCAGTCCCCATTTCCCCGGCATGTATAGTCACACTCGTCGTTCACTACCGTAATTAAAAATTAATGCCTGTTGTAGAATAATATAGAGGGATCCAGCATCTGAGCAGGAAGTTGACAAACTGGTCGGAAGTATGATTGAAAACGCTAATAGCCACTTGAAATTCATTGCACGACCATCAGCGGTAATAAAACAAGCGCTTAGAATCACTCGGGATTGTAAACGACCGGCGATCATTAGGGGGTTAACACACCCGAGCCGCACGGCCCATTTCCCCGCCTCGGTCCGCTGCCGTGATGTTGGCACTACATCGACGCCACGGACTAGGCGAGGGTTACAGCTCCGCACTCTCAGGGTGTCAAGCTCGTTTCCAGAACAACACACAACAAAGATCTCCTCCCCTTCTACTCTAATAACATGGAAATTGTTTTTTGATACTTCGGACAAAATTGCGTCCCGACCGCTTCCAAGATCGCAAGGCGTCGGCTCTTGACGTAGGGGTGTAGGGATGGTCATGAATATGGATTGATTTAACAGTTGTTCCTATGTTGAAAAGTATCAATCAAAATACTTAGATGCGAGTCACGGATCACACGATGGTATAGACCAGTATTTGGTTGAGGGATGGGAAAGTTTTGAAAAGGTGTCCATTTTTTTTCTCTGGGATCATTGATATCGGCTCAAAGGAATTACAAAAAAATGGTGTCAGAGCAGGGGGGGTTGGGGTTTCGACCCCTGAAACGCCCCCTCTGGATCCGAGCCTGCAAAGTCATGGCGCTGTCGCCAAAAGAGGAAATGCACGAGGGGAGACAGGAAGAAAACGGAAAGAAAGGAGAAAGGAGGAAAACAATAACAGAGAAAAGATGGAACAAAATCTGAAAGAATGCAAATGAATGAGATTGCTACCCACAATGGATGGTACGATTCAAAACATGTCTCGGCATCCGTGACAGAAGACGTTCCGCCGCCGTTCACTGAAACTGTGATCGTTGATGAACATCTGAAACTCCGTTTGTAGTTTTGTTTCCATGCAAGATGCCAAGACAGTGGCGGATCCAGGAGTTGTCAAAGTAGGGGTGGTTAGGGTGTTGAAGAACAGGATGGTTCAAGGGGGAGGGGGAGTGAGACGTAACAGTCAAAGAACAAAAAGACCAAGGCTGAAGTAACGAATCAAAATTTGCAATATTGAGCAAATGACGGTATTCAAAGAACTTCAGGAAATTCGGCATTTTTTTCCGTTTGTAAACATTATTCATTTATTTTATTAATTATCAGGCACACAATAAAACAACACTTAGTATAAAAAGTCAGGCCCCCGGATTGCCCAGAAGCGAGAAGCGAACTAAATCACTATATAAAGGGCTATCCAGACAACAAGCAAACATCAAAAACAAGAATAAAAACAGGACCCCCAAAAAAGACATTAAGATCCAATTTCAAGTTTAAAAAAAGACTATAAAAGATATAAAAAAAATATAAAAACAAAAACAACCATAAAAATTATGTCTAAACTTTCAGGAGAGCGCCCCACAAATAATTAATTAATGATTATTACACATAGTAATATACACGGGTCAGTCGGTGGGGAGGTGATTTGTCTGCACAGGTCTAGAACTAAAATGCTGTCACTCACAGAGAGAATAATGTGAGAAATTATTCGTTTTGAGCCAAAGTAACCTCTGGCTAGAAACGGAATTTGTACTCCAATAACGCCAGTGATTTTAGTTTCCATCGTTACGAAGGAGGGCGTGGCTAGAGGGGAATATTGAGGTTTCACACCCTCGGTTTAATATCTTATTTTTTTGGGGGGCAAAATAATATACCCGTAGGCAAAAACATCTGTCGGCACGATATGCCGCCACATATTGTCCAATAGCGCCATATTGTCGAATAGCGCCACATATTGTCCAATAGTGTCCAGTGTCGTCCAATTTGAGCAGCGCCCCCAATTGTTAAATGGTTCCCCCCACCGAATCCCACTCGCTCTTGTTGACTTTGCTGCGGCCAGGTGACGTGACCGGAGACAATTACTGGCTACCTTCCAGCATGGAGTAGACTAGGGAGTAGAGGCTCGCCCTCTCTGCCTTTAATCTTCTTAGCTTTCTCTTTTTAACCTGCTGCACTCCAGCACTTTACATTCATTAGCACAGTGAGTACATTCATTGTTCTTGGAGCACGCCCCCCACCTGCAGTGCGTTGTTCTTCTCATCGTAGAAGTTTGCACTTTTCAGAAGGAAGGAAGATTTCCCCTTCTCTCTTTTTTGTCATTGCTTGTGGGTATTCCGTGCTTTTTCGTTTCAACAGGGGGCGCTATCCAACTATCACCAAAAATCAGAGTATTATGCCTGTGTTTGGATTGTCACGAGAGGGCGACATTTAAGCGAAGTTGGAAGGAACACTTCCGATATTTATTAACATGCGTGTTTAAAAAAATAATCTAAGGAGAAATGTGAATTCGAGGAAATTAAACTAATTTTATAAAGACAAATAAATAATTTGATACAACATTTTGGAGCTGGGTTTTGGATATTCAAGTTCTTCAAACTAGAGCGTCCTGTATGCTTCCTTTATGCCAAAGCGCCGGTGAGTCAGTAGCACCTCAATTCTAATTTGGGGAAATGTGTTGATGCCAAAACTATGATCTTTAATGTCGTGTGTTTTATGGGTTTTTTTTGCTGGACCCGAAGGGCCAACATGTATAGTCATCTGACCGACAAAGCCACTGTCTCACTGAGACTGACCGACTGACAGAAGAACTGAAGAGAAATATTGAAAAACAACTGGTCTGAAGAGAGACCTTCGGTATAGGCAAGCCTCATCTGGTTGAAATACGTCTTGTTTTACAAAGACTTTGATTCATATAGGAAGGAAACGCGGCTAGTTTGTAATACATGTATCAGCAGACGGAGACCTGTCCCCCATGCAAGAAAACAGACTGGCGCCCTCTGTTGTTAAGGGTTAAATCAATATCCCAGCATCAGGAGCCCAGACTAATTGGTGTTTCAAGTTCGCAGTTTGCATGAACATCCGTGCAGCCCTAACAACAAAGAAAATAAAATACTACCCAAGGGACTTGGATTCGGCGATGTCGGTAAATTTCTACTCTCTGTTTATTTGCATTTGTGTAAAAACGTTTTAATTCACAGCCCGCTGTTGTCCCACAAGACTTTTTTTTTCTAAAATGTTAATCTCCGGCCAAAGTTGTTGCCAAAATTGCCGACGGGGACAGTGTCGTGTATTAGAAAAAAAATCTGGAAGAAATCTCGTTCAAAAGATGTTTGTTACGGAAGTGACAACCACATGGCGGATATGATTTCGACTCAAAGGAGTTTATGGTTGTGTTGGGTATATGTGACGGAAACTCACTTTAATCTTGTAGTTCATAGCTTTCGACAATGTCTTAAGTCTTACTGGTTGCATGGTAGACGCAATTTATGGCTTAAATAAGTGGGAAAAGGTGACAGTGTGAGGTATCATTAATACTAAACAATTCTCTCGATATATGATTAATTCTTATGAACATAATTTAGGCCACTAATATTTTGTATTATCCTTTCAATTACCCTTTTTCAATTTACAAAAAAAACTGGAAAGTTTTTGAAACATTAACCCAGGAAATCCCTGGATACGTCATGATATACATAACATGGGAGTTCCATTTACATTTATAAAGAGCTCACACTAAACAATTGAATAGGAAATTGTACAATATCTGAGTCGGTAACTGCTTCATCGCATTTTCTTGCAAACTGACCACATCCAGGATGGCAGAGAAGGGAAAACGACAATTTCAAAATCTAAAATATTGTTTTCTGCAATTGAACATGAGTCTTTCTCTCACAGCTGGGAGTCATAAACATGCAATTAGCTCCATCTCCGCAGAGAACAGTCGTCATAAAAAATGTAAAAAGCCAATACCAGTATCCCTGGGAGGGTAGGCAACAGCAGTGCCATGCCCTCAGCTACGTGATGTTTGGTTGTTTCACTCACTCCACAAAGGGTATTAACACCACTCCTCCCCCCCCCCGAAAAATAATGGTGTCCATTGTTCGATATTCAGGTTCGCGCCTTTTACTACTTCTTCCGTTTGACGGGTAACAGGAGATGGACTGGTTCTAATAGCGTGTTGCATAAAAACACTGAGACTGTGACAGATGAAATGATAGGCAGCTGACGAGAACAGGAAAAGAGAATAAAAAGGTGCAACAATTTGGAAACGTGTCCGAGTGAAATGACAGTTTGCTCCTAGGCATGCGTGGTAATGGCTCTCTGGAATCAATTACATATCGCGTGACCGCCTTTCCGAAAGTGACAAAACGTCACGTGCCGCGCACTCTCTGACATTTTTTTTACTCTCTTCTTTTTTGATGCTGCCACTTCTGTTTCTTATTTTGGGAGGCCTGTTGAAATCTGACAGGCTGTCAGGAATTCTCTCGTCTCGGAGAAATTGTTTTCGAGACTAATTGCAGTTCCGCGTGTGTTGATGAGGCCGCGAAGTGCAGGTTATTTGAGCGGTGTCTTTACCCTTTAAAAGATCTTGGGGCCGAGTTCTCGTTGTGTCGTGACGTCAGAGCTATACGGGGATATTGGTGAGAGATTTGCGCGGGAAATGTTTACTCAACAAATAATCACAAATCGGTGCGTGTTAAACGGTGTTATTGTGTTTTGATTGACCCAGTAATCGGCAACTTAACCCGTCGGATAATGGTATGTACAAACTTATACCCGCCACGTTATATGAGCTTGATAGTTTTAGTGGTTAGAGGGAGGCGTTTTGACCTTACCGTGTGAGGTCAATTGATCAGGTCTTGTGACCCGCTGGAACCCCCCCCCCCCGACACTTCACAGGCCATTACCCCTGCAAGAGGTGTCATCACCCCTCCCGCGGAAGAATTAACGAATTTCAAGCATTTGGCCCAGTAAAAATAACAAGAAACATCTTGGCCGCTTGACACGATTATTTCTTGAATGCCGATAAGTGCAGAGAGAGGAGGAGGAACGCTAGAACAGAAGGGATACAGGGAGGCCGATCATGTGCGTGTAGTAGTGTGTGGTCCGTAAGCCGACGACTGTTTACTCCATGCCTTTAGAATTTGTCTCACCTTTAAAGTGCAGAAGTACATCATGGTGTCTTTGGGAGCTTACTCGCATTTGCTTATGTAATAAGAGAAAAAGAGTCCTTAGTATGGTGCTTGTTTTTGGTCAGTTTCCTTCCTCAAATGAGGCCCACTTGTCCATAAACTGGTTTGATCCCATTAACCAAGTTAACCAAGACATTGCAAAGCATGACCAAAGCAAAATGTCCACAAATTCGCGTACTTCAAACAGGTAAAGCGACATTTGATTACTATTATGCATGTCTTGTAATGAAGACATCCTTTCTAATTATAATTTGAAAGACAACCGATTTTTGAAACAAACTTTGTACTGATAAATTGTTAAGTTATAATAAACATGGAAATACGCGTTGTTGCGCCCAAAATACATTTTTCTTCCAATATCTATCAATTATTTACGCTAGATTGATAAGGCATGGTAACGTGATCAATTGCAATGCATTCTGGGAAAGCAATATGACCGCCATTGACGCGAAAGGCTATTTTAATATTCGGTATTTTCTTGCATTAAAAGTGAAAAACAGGAGCTTCATAACCATTACCAAAAATGCTTCGATTCCAATCGGGGTAATTGCAAGGAAACACGCATCGCGAGAAGATTTGAAGAGGATTCTTGGTGACGGTTTTCTTGCTTTGCTGAATCAGCCGTCGGGGTAAATCTATGAAAGGCTTGCCGGTTGATATGTTGGTAAAACAGCAATTGTGCCAAACCGCTGAGTGAGCGCTCGTCATTACGGCGTTATTGAGAGAATTCTGTTTATTTACTCTGTCACTGCAAAAGGACGGATGGAGATTTTTTTTTTTTGGATCCGTTAGCTTTCTTGAAATCACTCTACCCAACCTCCCCCTCAACCTCACTCAGTCAGCCGGCCAGGCAAGGTTTAGTGTTTGAGCTCGGGTATCGAATGTTTAGTGCCGCGTCCCGTCCAGAGCCCCGGCCACTTACCGCGGGCGAACCCCTCTAAGTGATTTGTTGTAGAATGTCAGCGCGCGCCACTCGAGAAGTCAGCCTTGCTTGCGAAGCGTTGCCTCCCATTCCACTTGGCTCCGTCACTCGCTGCCATTAGCATCCACACGAGAGCTGTCCATACATCCCCTGCCCCTCTCAGCTCGGCAGACGTGGCTGCATGTACTCGTCATTGGACAACACCGAGTGCTTCGCTGACTCTTTCCCCTTGGGCATTCGCAGAAGCGGCAAAGTTGTTGCAATTTAAGATCAATGTTATTAAAGTTAATGTCAGCGAATAATACAAAAAAGGGTTGAGATGTGATTTACCCAGAGCAAACATTTTGTCTGGACGGGAGCTGCACCCGAATAACAATCATGTCGCTGTCAAGTGTTTCAATTCCTCACAGTAGACAATGAGGGCGGACTTCAAATAAACATTGCTTCCCTTCTCCGATTCTGATTTATATACAACACAAAACTCTGAATCACGATCCTCCAAAACTGAGCAAATAATCTTGAATCTTGAGTAATCAGTTCAAATGACATGGCAAGTCAGCGCTTCATTCATCCTCCATTAAATGCTGATAAGAAAGAACAAGATGCGATTCAAGACACCGGCATCGTGAGAACCTCTCTTTATGGCTGCGCAAGTCGTATCGTTTACACAGGATTAAGCGAGTGCAGTTTTTGTTGGTACCTGGCGAGCGATTATCAAAACAGTTCTCGTTCGCTCCATTTTCGTCGATGTTCACCGCGCAGTTGGGCCATGATACCTGGGACGGGGGCAAGCCTCGGCGGCTCATTAGCAAGCGGAAACGTCTCTGTGCTTGACCTAGAGCGTATCGCGCTTTCCTACCCTGACTGATCTGCAATTCATCCCAAGATCGTTTTCCATCGGCGCTCGGTGGATCATGGACAACCGCGTTGTTAGTCCATCAACGGAAACCTTTCGGGAGAATAAAGACGCGCACGTTATTTATATGAATCATTGTCGCTGGCGGCAACAACCATTGAAGCAGCGATATCATTTTCCGTTGTGACTGTCTTTTACTTTCGTTTGTTCAATTTTGATGGAACTCAATAAAAGTATGAAGATTACAAAAGTGCCTACATTTTCAAAGAGGCGCCATTCCTAGTTGGTCCCTATTCCTTCACTGAAAAACTGCCTGGTTTAATTTTACCCGAGCAAGGGTGAAAACTAATGGGTTGCCCTTTACTCAGTTGTTTGGGTTAGAATTTCTGTTAAATTCAACCCAAAACTTGTGATCATACCAGACTAAATTTAATTTGGTCTTGTATGACCACAAATGTTGGTTCAATTTGACCGAAATTCTAACCCAAACAGATGGGTAAAGGACAACCCAATTTTGGGTTGTTGTAGTTTTCACCCTTGCTTGGGTAATGTTTCAGTGTTCAGATGTAGCCCCAATCAAAGACCACAGATGAATTATACTGAATGTCCCGACCTGTGATATACCTTTTATGACAGTGATGCCATATATCCCGCTGTCTCAAGCGTGCAGAATATTAAACCTCTCTAGTTATTCGTGTTATATCTGATAAATTTCGATTTCAAATGAGTATTTCAAATGGTGTTGGTCAGATGCATCTCTGTAAATGTTTGATGCCTGGGGGTTGCAGAGCTGATTTGTTGATGGGTCGTTTGCAACCGATTTCAAGAGCTGGAGGATCGACAGCGATTTCATTATCTCGGTACTTCTAGGTTCTTCCTGCTTGGTCATAATCACCGCTCCTCTCTCGCAGTTCAACTCAAATGCAAACGGACGGCCTAATGTATCGCCTCGCTACAACTTAACAAATTAAGTGCACGTATCGGCACACGGGAAAGGCGAGGGGGGGGGGGTGGTAGAGAGTGAGAGACGGGCTGCACGAAGTGTCATTTGTTATCGCGATTTTTTTTTTAAGAGGGAAGGCAATCATACCAAAACCGTGCCTGGCAGGGACCTGTTGACGGTGGAGACTAGGAGATACCTCGGCCAGCGAATCGGATTATGAGTACCGTGGGCTCTCCAAGACGCTCAGCCACCCTGACCGAGGATTGATGAGAAGTGAGTTGGAGTTCTCCACAAACAAGGAGGGGACCGTAAGATGGCGCCCCGTACGTCCTGTGCGGTGCCCGACACTCAAGTGCCTCGGCCCGTTCTAGGCTTCTCTATCTCCCCTTCTTCCTATACACCGGCAGTTTACGGTCTTTTACCCAAACCTCAAGCATCACTAATCGATCCATCACCCGGACTATATCCTCATATCCCTCTTTTTTTTACCCTCGATGGTGCTTTTTATCTGCACATTATTCCCCAACTGCCTCCCCAGTCGGCTCGGGCGAGGAAATTACTCTCATCAATTACACTGGGTCTTCGCGAGTTCTCAACAATAATTAGATCCCGAACACGAGACTAGCATACTTAATGACACCGCGTGCCGTGTTGTGCGCTCACGAGCCTGCCTCCTTCTTGGTAATAATCATCGGCACAAATTAATGGCTTTCAATATCGGCAATTTATGTTGCAATTGGTGTGCTCAGTTGAAAGATCTGCCATATTAGGCCGTCTGTGGGCTCTTTAAGTCATTCAGTCCCGATCCGTAAAAAGCTATCAACAGTCTGCCGAACTCTCATTTTTCAACAGGTTAATATGGCATGATGACAATTAACTCATAGAAAGAATGATTCAATAATGAATTACGTTTGATTAATGTGAAACTAAAAAGACAAGCTTTATAACTTGGCGTTTGACAACAATACGCCTATTTTAAAAGTCTAGTTTTTTCACTATTTGTTTTCAGTTTTAATAGTAATGTAGATACACATTCTGCGATGTTTAAGACGCAGTGAACTTCATTCAGCTGAAAAGTTATTATTGAAATAAAAATCAAACACAGAATGTCAGGAGTTTGTTTTACTGCCGACGAACTCATTCTCTTGCGCACCTGCTGTCGTTGCGCTGGTCCTATTTTTAAGCGACCTCCAGGATTTTTTCTTAATTGATTAATCTGGTATTGGTGATGGCCTAAAGCCTAGGTGGATGTCCGGTGTAAATATGTTATTATGCTCTGTCATTGTCCACTCCCAGCGCCGTGATGTTGAAGAGATGTGGTCCACAGAATTACATGCATTTCAATGCAGCAGGCTAGGGAGGGTCGTGCCATTTTATATATACTCCCTTGTTTGCCCACCTGAAAACTATGAAGATCAACTTGAAAAGCAATGTCGTGTAGTGGCCAAATCAACATACCTCCTAAAATCTATTGTCTTATAACTCTTATGATCACTCTTTAAAAATTTGCCTGCTCTCATTCCACCTGTTCCGCAGTTATTCACAATTTAGTTCAACTGTCGAAAATATCATTGGGTGTTAAGAAGTTCTTTTTCATTTCCATTTTGAAATTGTGCTCCCTTTTAGGTTGTGGTTCAAAACAAGAATAAGACATCAAGAATACTGAACATTTCCCGTGAGTCAAGGAGTTATTTTGAAGAGAAGAAAGAGGATCTTGCAGGCCTTAGGGTTACTCATCGGCTATTTCCACCCCAAACAATAGCTCGTTTCTCGTTGCAGACAAGGCCTCTCTGTTGAAATCTTCCTCTCAATATTTTGCTGACTCTCAAACCCAACCATTGTCTGATGTTCTGATATCTCGGATTGAGAAAGACAAAAAAAAATCAGTCATAAGTGATATTTCCTTTTCTCTCTCTTTGTATTGTAGAAGAGTGTCTCGGTCCCTAGACCCCACGCGGGGATCGATTTCTCAGCGGAAGTTTCAACATCCTTAACTTACTTACACCCCTTCCCCGTTCCCACCCCCTAAAATGTCATCACCTCCAGCATTTATCGCTATTGTCATTGTTTGTACCGTTTCTCTGTTCCTGTTTTGTGCCCCTCCTGAGTGTTCAGTTTTGATGGGTTCCCTGCCCATCGCGGCCTTGTGCGATTGTCACACCTCGGGCCTTTTTGGTTTTAGTTTCAAGGGAGAATTTGGTTTGTGATTTTCCCCAAATCATCATCATCAAGATCAACCTTCAGTCATAATTTGAGGGGTGAAAAGACTTGATATCCTGCCGTCGCCCACGGCCCAAGGCCCCGTCTGGCCGCCCGGCGCCGTTCCAGCCTTAAAACAAAGAACAAAATGTACTTTCTCCAGCCATGGGTAACTTGACTGAAAGTATAATTAACTTTGCAAAATTCGAAGGAAACTCAGGTTTCAATCATCACCTGTAGGAAGATATTTAATTTGGTCTAACCTTTCTTCCTGCATATTGTTGATTTTTATTATTGTAGATTTCAAATTAAAAACGCCAGATTGAAGTTACTATATCTGTGGAAAGAGAGAATTTTTGTTCAAAATAGAGTTGAAGTATTAGACTGACATTATTCTGGTATTCCCTATATTTCTACTAAAAATCACCTCTAAAATGCCCGATGAAAAAGAAACAAGCGTCTACCATTACTTAGGCAAAAAATTAAATATTTCACTTTATTGTGTCGATATCAGTACAACATCACAACGCAACTATAGCCTAGATTATACTGCGAAGATATACTCACATAAGCCATAACTCGACCAAACTTTATGATTTCTCACGCCATGGGTCAACTTGCAATTTATTGCCCTTAAAAGCGTCCAGTTCTGTGGTATACCTTTCACACCTAATTTCTGCAATGACTGCGGCAAAAATGGTATTAAATTTATATTTCCATGTGTTTTCCTGGCAAAGCTTAAACCGACTGATTTGTTTTCCCCGAGATTTCTCGTTAGCCTGCATCTCGTCTGTCGTCGTTTTGTTTTTGGATCTCAGTCCGTAGCATTCCGAGGTGAGGACCGCAATTCATGCCAGTCACCGGGCTGGGAGCGGGCTCTCGTGGGGTTAAACTTCTCATGGTACGGCCCCCTCGGCCCGCCTTGTTCCCTCAAATCATTCACGGAGTCCTGAAATATGTTTTCCATAATAATGACGGCTGACGTTTTTTGTGTGTGTGATTTTGCTATCGAGAGGCTGAAGAGATACCTGTCCTCCTTAAAAGAAATTCGCTAGACATTGCCCAGTGAACTTGTAAAAATGCAAAATGTGGGGGCAGGAGGTTTTGTTTTCCATTTTGGGATTCACAACTGAAAGCTTACAAGAATTAACATGATAGGCCAAGATGTGATGTAAACGATGAGGAAACCTTTACAAATCACAGATTACGCACTTTTACGATTATGTGGTCAAGCAGTTGAGGTTTCATCCAATTACAGTCAAAATGCCACCCGAACAGGCCATAAATACTTTGTTTTGCTGATCTCAAATTGCGCCAAAATGGTTGCTAAGGGCAGAGCGGGCACTGGCCCTCTCAGTCTTGTTTTGTCCGCGCATGCTCAATGACGTTTTCTAGATGTCCAAAAATTAGAAGTTCATAGACCATAATACTTGGCATTAATAAAAAGCTATGTTTAAAGCATTAATGTGATCGATAACACAATAATAATAAACAAGAGACCTAAACTCTCATACGAAATGGGTGGGCTTAAGGTATTTATATTTCAAATTAACTTCATAATTGTTGTACGAAGAACCATGAATTACTCAATTGACGTCGCAGCCACATCTCCCCATGTAACTAACTTAAAGATTGAACAGGTAGGCCTACATTAATTTGTTTGAAACACTGATTTGGAAATTGCATTTTGTATCTAATAAGGGGAACAAAATATTTACTTGTCAATTTTATTTCATAACCATATAATGCAGAACTCAACGCCCCTAATAAATATCAACTTGCGTGCATTTTCAGAGAACTCCCACTTTATGACCTCACCAAAAACCGACATTATTTTTAGCCCAGAGTAGATATATGGATCAGTTATAACCGCAGCGAACCGACGAAATGGCTCTATTAGTCTGATGTGATAGAACTGAAGACTATTCTATACCGTCGTTGATAGGACGATATTGGTGTACGTATAATGGTTGTGGTCAGCCAGTTCTGATATAGACGATAGTTGGTGGAGATGATAGAGTTCATCTTCGGTCAACGTATGTCTGCCTACCCACACACCGCATTTTCAAATAGTCTTAAAGGCCCCAGTAATGTCATTCAAACAAAAATATGCAATTCTTGAAATGTACCTTTGTGTTACATTTAGCTTTATTTGTAATCTCCATTTTGCCATTTAAAGGGCGTTTTTGGTGCCTTTTGGTTTTTATTCTAATGAAAATTTCCACGAGCAAAACTGTGACGTCCTTCAAGGCAGAAACTTCAGTTTCACATCTGCTTCAGCATAAAAAGTCACCAGAATTTTAGGGGTTTGCTGTGGTTATTTTTCTGCGTTCATTGGGTCATTGTTGTTTCAGTATATGGAAAGTAAGACAACGAGAAATCTTTATGCACAAATGTTTTCAAAGAGCAACATTTTGGGTTAACAATTTGAAGAGAAAACCGCAGTATTCTCAACTGAAATAAATGTGAGAGCCCCATCTTTCCTTAACTCCACCCTTTCCCCCATTAAATTTAAGGACTGTGGGAAAACGCTATCAAGCCTTTTCCTCACAGATTTAAAACAAAGGATCGGAGGACCCGCCGAACAGTCCTATTAGCTTAAAAAAAAACACCTGCAGATCAAAATCATGCGTAGACATTAAATGTAATCTGCCAAATGCGTCTAATAGGCCCGATGTCATAACCTCAATGTCATAACCAGGTCATGCGTCTGATATCATGAGATTCCACCGGAAGCATCAGCCCTCCGGCACGAGACACGAGGTCAAAGGTCAGACAAGTATTATTAGAAGGTACAGCGCCCAGTCACCGCCAGTGACGTCATTTCGAAAGTTGTCAATGACTCACAATTATTGTTGTTGCGAGAATGAGACAGCTAGGGTTTCCATCTCCACTTGTTGTGTTTGTGTGTCGGGCGATGAGTAAACAATTCTGGTAATCAGTGGAAACAATCGAGACGTGGTGGACTGTGTACGAAGCGAGCAAAGTGGTCGGGACCCGGTCAAGGTTGAACGGGGAGAGTTCGGGCCGAGAATAGGCCAGTCAGCGGTCAGAAAGCTTTCCTCTTCCGATCCCTGTACCCCTCTGATTTCACAGAATGAGCTGGGTGATCCAATACCACAGACACGATTATGGGCTTCAGTGGTTGATGTCTTTATTTTGATGTCAGGGTGTGTAAAGTTCAACAGCCGACTGATTGCATGAGCGTTTGGTCGTTGTCTGTTCTTATCTCGAACTGGGTAACATCTCCAAATTTTTTGCGGCTTAAAACACTTTTGGATAAATTAAGTTTAAGGTTCATACACCAGCTAAAAAAACACTCTCGCATTTTTCATGCTGGAGATGCAGACATTATTTATTTGGTAATTTTTTTTGGTAAATTTGTAGGACAACTGTTTTCATGGTCATCAAGTGCTTATGATAGGACTGGGAAAATGAATTTAATTCAGAAAAAAATCCAGTTATGTTTTGCACACAGCCTGTTATTCCTCCCGGTCAGTTGGCAGTTTTCAGATGATAAGGCGCCAGGATTTTGGACAAAAATATGTATTTCTCTACAGATAGTTTAAAGAGAAGTTTAATTCAGGGTCTGTTGTCTATTATGGATGACTATACATACAGACTCCAAGGTTCTAATCGGTCTCCACAGTAATTTCCCTTTGGAGGGGTAGGCAACTTCAGCTCTCAATTAATGAGCTATTTGTGGCATATGTAGATCTGAAGTTTACAATTGCTGCTAAATCAAAATAGTTTGTCCTTTGGGATTAAGAAATTAGAAGTTATTGTCGAAGTATACCCTCCTACTTTGCTGCCAAAGGCTTCTGCTTCTGAGATACAGTTTTATTGTGTATTTCCATCCATGGTGGAAGGAAAACAGATGTACCAACCACGTCACTTACTGTAGTGAACATTTTTACTTTGTTCCGCCCGTTAAAGGTTTTCGTTTTGCATCTTTTTCCAACTAAAGTTCGGTTATTACTTTTTGTATTCATGGCAACTGGTTGATTGTTACCTGAGCTTTGATTAAGAACATTGAGCAAGCCTATTCACCATGGCAACCAACTGAGAGCTTACATCCGCAGTTCTGCCCACCTGTTGCCAATAACCTGTTTGTTTTCGGTACGCCCATTTACTTATCTCATGTTGAGAACACCTTCAACCTGTCAACAATTAGCCCCTCTCTTCCCTCACTATTTGGTTATTTCAGCACCCTGTCAAGCCCCAGGATATTGTGTTTTTACCTTTATCTATCCCCACTACGGCGACAAATGCACAAATACTCTGCAGAAGGATGCACAGGTATAATAAGAAGCATGGATGCGACGATTTGGGACGATAACAATGACTGAACGGTCGGCTATAGGTGAACTTTTGTTTCATACTCTAAAACAATGTGAGCTAACTATTCCATCGTGTCACGGGTTGGAACAAGTTTCAGAGGCTGGGATTCACGTCCCCATTTGAATTGTGGAGTTCAACCTGCTCAATGCGACCACCTGACGCCCTCTCATTGCGGCCAGCCTTCACAAGTCACGAAAGAGTCATCAGCATTCATATACATGATCGAATCAGATGACAAAGTCTTTGAAATCCTATCCAGCTGAATGGGTTTTGTAATCTCACACCAGTGCGTGGGCACATATAGAGTGTAGCAATAATGTAACCGAAGTTGAAGTGTCAATTAAAATGCATCAGACAAAACAGCTTAACGCCAAACTTTTGCCACTGAGGATCTAATATTGGTTAAGTTGAAAAGGCAAAGGTCTGCACATCGTAACTGGCGTTTCTGGTTTTTAGGTCAATGAAAAGCAACGCCGTAATTGTTCAACCATAGAGCAGCTGCGGAAGCAGAGGGTCACATGACTTCATACAATTCCCGTCATTTTTTCCTGAATGTGATCGTTATTAAAAAAAGAAAAGAAGGCATAATCTGAACAACCCCAAACAGTGCTGTCCCCTTCCGGAAAGGGGGCGGGGGAGGGTTCCACATTGCACCTCTGCTGAAGAACAAACACTGACTAACCACCGTTACCAGGACGGCACCGGTCGTTCTTGATTACTGTGGCTTTACTCCCCCGTCTTACTGTATCGCTATGAACCTACTTGACGGATCATCTTAACGCAAGAGATCTGTGGTTTTCTATACCTGTTCCCATGGCAACTTGTTTACGCAGTCGGCACGATTGGGTCAAGAGAGATCAAGTACAAAATCAGCTTGACGAGTTATAAGACAACTAATATCACTGAACGCTCTCGCTTACATGTTCAGAAGATTTAAACCCAGTGGAAAATTGAAACTTGAATTACTTGAAATTGGTATTGTTTTAAAGAGTTTTTTTTCTCGCCATATGGACAAGAACATTCATTATTATGAATGGTCAATGGGTAACCTAGATTTGTGACGTCATTGTTGACAACTGTATACATAAACCTCTACGCAGAGATTATGACGAATACTAGCAATGGTCGAACATGATTCGAACAACTGTGATCAGCAAAAGTCTGTTGTAACGATCGCGGGCCTTAAAATTGTGATTTTCAGATGAGTTACGAGTGGGATTGGCACACGGGTTCGCTATAGGAACATTAGTGCATACCTCATAATGAGACTTATTGGGTAGACCCATCAGGTTGGCATAGCGGTACTTTCCTCACCTTCCACCGGGTTCAAATCCTGCCTGAGGTAGCATGAGGATTGGGTGTTCAGCCCAATCTTCCAAGGGACTCCACTGGAAATAGTCGATAACCTATAAATAAATGAAATAATTTGGCGGTCTCTCTCCCTTCCGCTTCCACATTTTTCAAAAGATTGGGAGTGAAGAATCCGTGTTCCAATGAGAGAACTTACAAGGATTGCGAGTGTCAAGCAAAGCGCCTCCTAGGGTCACCTCCCAAGGGTCTCATGAGCCACACGAGGTGCGGACAGACATTAAGAGGTTGTCTCATCCAATCCCCCTCGGTTCCCTGCTCCCTATGGTGTGCCCTCCTCCTCTCTTCCAATCACCTCAAATATCTGCAGGCATTTGATGGGTTGTCTGAATTCCTTCCATTTGGTTCGGCCTCTTTAGGTGCCATTAATGAGGCCGTAAATTGCCACTGTCTTATCAACCGACCTTGGGTGATTTACCGTCGTTATTACCCCGGGCCCATTTACAAAATACCGCCTGGCCGTCTGACTAAAATAAGAACAGAGACCCGCTACACAAAGGCCTTAGACTCCTTGCCAGTGCGCCCTCACTGAGGGCATTTTAGTTACGTAAATGCAGTGATAATTGAACGCACAAGGTGTGTAATCATGCATGCGTTTTACAGAGGAACAAAGGACCTTCCCTCATGTGTGACGTCAGATGTAATGGGTCTGTTATACAGAACCAAATCTGCTTTAGGAAGCCTGTTAAAGATGAGGTTCAAAAAGTTTTCTAATATACACATTCAATATGTGACCTGCAAAAGCGGCCATCTTAGGGGGCTGTGTTACTTTTATTTGTTGGGATTGACATTTCCTGTGTATTCACTGGTCCCGAAAGGAAAGAAACGACACCTTTAAGTCAGTAAGGCTGTGATAAGATGATATTTTGACGAGATGCTCAAAAGCTGGATTAATGCTGGATAAGAAGGTTGTATGCGCCAAACCAGCTCAGTGAGGCTTTCTGAACAAATCCACGGTTTATCTTGCTCCCACCGTTTTCGCCGTATCTTGCTAGTTTTTCCCTTACCAGTATGCAAGGATACAGCAGCTTTAAAGTCGGCTGTTTTTACCGGCTGTGACCCGCATGACCACGGCCAATAGGGTTGCCCGTTCCGCACGATCTGACTTCAAGTATTCGGCGCTAAAAGCTTGCCGAATCGCCCCCTCCCGGTTCGGCAAATACTTCCCAACCATACACATGAAACATACAGCCTCCCTCTAAATGATAGCAACACGACCGCTGCATAATAGCGGCTGTTGACTTGGCTCTTTTTTATGAGTCATTTTCTCCTTCTTCATTCGCAATCGGGCGAGGGGGGTAAACACGCTAAATGGGTTTCGGGACGCGGGAAAGGGCCGTTCTGATTATAACCTTATAAACGAGCGGATAGATTTGGCTACACGGAATATAGGTTAATTGAGATGTAACGGCGCATTTAGGAAGACTTTGAATGAGCATGAGTCCCTCTTTATACCGATTTGACACAGTGTTTGAGGGCATTGATACGTTTGGTTGGTATTTTCCCATGGCACTTTTCAAAGGTCACGACCGTATTTCATACAGCTTAAGAAACGATTCTGTTTTGAGTCCTTCAATTTCTTTTTTAAAAATGAAGGAATAAGTTCAGGATATTTTTGTGATTTTTTTCCCCCAACAAAGGAATGCCTTTCTTTCCATGGAATCTGTATGTGGACATGGTTCAGCATGACAAATTGATTTTTGAAGTCCAATCTCCAAAGGTCCAAATTGCGCATACATTGTATCTGCTTCTGTTTCAGCTCGTATACTGTACACAACGCCCTGTTGGCCCACTCAGTGCACAAACCAATGAGACGACGGGGTTGGCTTGAGAACGAGGGAGAGAAATAAGGTAGGGTTTAAGATAAGGGCTACATTTATTTAGGGTTGCTACATTTGTGATCACTTGTGTGAACTTCCTTGTGCTTCACTATTGTGCATGCGTTGTACGCGTGCACGTTCTGATTTTATGCGAGTCCCAATTTCATATGACACCCACATTAAACAGCACATTAAAGCAGTAATGGTGTGTCATGTGAATGTGACTGCGTCCCAACAGCGGTCGTTAATACAGTGAGCATGTCATAGGATTTGATCAGTTCACATCTCTGATCTGAAGATGAACGCCATCGTCTTGCCATCTTGGCAATCTCATCATGATCTCACCAAGGAAAAGAAAAACAGTCGCAAGTAATTGCTCAGTCAACAATGGCCGGGCCCTGAAGCCGGCAGCGTCTCGATAAATAGCGGAAATTGGCTAATAAGTCCCAAACGCTGATAACAGATTGAGATAAAAGTCTGGTAATTAAAGTCGAAACTGGCCCGTACCGCGGATATCTCCAACAGCCTGCCACAGTCGTTCAACAGGCGGGAAGCGAACCAATCAATTAACAGGTGAACTAATCCAATTTGGGCCAGTCACAACACTCGAGATCGGGAAATAAATTCATTATCAGCATGGGGTTCCAGACAGAAGTTACATCTCATGTTCTTATAACCCCCACTTTTCCTATTTGGAGATGTGTGAAAATACTACCGCGAAGGTGTAATTTTATAGCGGGCCCGGAATGCAAAAGCCTGGCCGTGGATTGGTCCGGATCAACCCACGGGCTGCTCCACGCCAGTCACGCTAGTGACAACCAACCCTTCGGGCGGTTTTAATTGTCAGCGCTAACCTCGTTCCTTTCTGTGTTTGTTTATTGCAATCGGCTCATTGCAGGGTCGTGGTGAGTGACAGACAGGACCCTGTGTGAAAGTGCTCGCTATGTTTCTGCTACTGTTCCCTCCATTAGTACGTGCAGCCGTTGATTAACATTCATTCCGCATGCGATATGACCCGTCAACGAGTGCACACATCTTATTGCTCCCTATAAGATTTCAGACTCGCCAAATGCGACGCGGGCATTATTTTATAAAACAACATCACGAATACAGGGAAATTGTAGATGGATTACATCATGGGTCAGAGGGGAGGGGTCAACCGATGACCTAATCGTCACACGACCCAGAAGACTGAATACATTCCGAGCGCTGCGATTTTAATGGTTGTGTGATACTCAAGGGAATCTATCATTACGGTATGACTGACATGTAACAGGCAGGACTGTCACCGAACGGTTGTACGCCTGCGCAGTTAGCCTCCCCTACCAGTCACAAGTGGGAGTGATAAACCGGTGTTGAAATCTTTACGGAGAAATAAAGCCTATTATCATAAATAAATCTATCTGATATTTTCTTTCCCAGACTTTTTGGGTTTTTTTCTTATTTCATCTCTGTGTGGGCCAGCCGACATGGAATAAATTCTCGTTGTTAATCATGGCTCTGCCGTAGCCTACTTTAGATTATTTGACCCGAGTGAATATAACGTACCCATCAATCGACTACTCCACATCCATTTCAGTCCATTGTTGGTCGGCAAGTTGCGGCAAACCGATACTTAATAAAAGAGTGGCAAAGTGTCAAGCCCCCCCCCCCCCCCCCACACACACACACCGAGGCGATCTCTTTTGTACACCAGTCACCCTGTGAGTGACACACCACAAATAGACCGTGGACGTCCGAGGTGTTGCTTAATCACTGACCGGTGTTTAACGGTCATTAGTACTGGGCTGCAGGGGCTGACACAGCTCACCGAGGCCGATCTGCTGTGGCACTATACGGGATAAACTTCTTAGCAAACACGCACGCACCACGCGAGCCGAATCGACTACCACACACCGACCGTTTGTGACGTCCATAAAAAGGGGACGCTCCGCATAAATGGTTCTCTATAGAGCGATTGGCCTGATCCGGATTGCTAGTCAGTCAAAACTTTTAACTCTACTCGCGCGCACCCGGCCCACCTTGCAGTTGAGTTGGGTCGGCTTGGTAACATCTACCTGTCGATGTGGGATCCCTTCTCATCTTTTTTTTTTCAACTCTCTTGTACGACGTTGAAGGGAAAATAAAGCCGGAGATTCTGTCCTCGTCGATTGTTGGCACACTGAACGGAGGATCCTCCTCGTCCATCAGTAAATGCTTTTAATTACCCGTCCCTTGCTCTTCCCATCACTGTATCCATTTGTTTAATGTGGAGGGTCGTTAGCCATCAATTACCAGCCATTTGACGTTGTTGAGGCAACTCTCATCGTTTGGTGCAGCCTGGCAGAGACGCGGAGCTCGGAGTATCATCGGATCGACTTTCTGATCATGACTGTACATCTGCGTTCCGTAAATGTCACCATCCCGCCACTTTCAAAACTGTAATCACTTTGATATTGGATTCACAAGTAAAGTATCTGGAACCAGTTCGATATCCAATTGTCACTGAGGTGGACTAATTTTCAAGACTCGTTCACAATGTTTCCTCAGTACCGGACTGACTTGTTGGCCATGGGGTTATCTTCCTCCAAGTTTCACCCCGTGCCTGTAGTGTCCGCATCAGCATTCTTTCCCCCGGTGGTGGCTATTGGGACCTGGCACCCCCACAATTACCGGCCGAGGGCCAAGCGTCCCACGCCGTACTATATCGCAGATATTCTCGGTCTTTGGGAGCGTGAAGCGGCGGCGGCAGCGGCCGTGGAGGCCCAGAGGAAGCTAGGGTTGATGAGCGGTGAGCATGCCCGTGCCATGACGCTGACTGACCCGCCTGCCGTGACGGGCGGCAAGACGTGCGGGAAACCTGCGTCGACTTCACCGGGCAGTTTGACCGTCGAGATGGAGAAACGCGCGGCCATCAAACACGCCAAAGACGGTCATCAACACCACCATCACCAGAAAACTCACACCACAGAGATCGTTGAAATTGTCACGGATCACACTTCGGACAACCGCGACAGCGCCGATAGCAACGGTAAGTTGTTTATTTCTTGTCATTTTTCAAAACCTTTCTTAAAAATGCACTTAAACAATCCATTCGCAAGGACAAATTGAGATTGCAAATTTTGCTGTACAGTATATTATTAAGCAATTTAAACGTAATTTGCTTGAACCCCCACCCACAATCAATTAAAATTAAAAACGTGGAGTGCAGTTGAGGGGAAAACCGTTATTACCGTTTAAGCGACTGGCCTCGATTCAGCTAAGTGTTAAATTCCCCTCGCTATAATGTTAATGGTTAGCCTACCATTAATAGAAGCCTCGGGTACTTTGTTACCCGCCTATTCACCCAGCAAGGCCGATTTGGGGTCTCCTCTTAACTCCATCCCTGCCTGGTAATCTATCACAAATAATAAAGAGGATGGGGACAAAAAAGACGGGACGTCGAGGACCACCTAGGAGAGGAGCGAAGGTGCTTAAAGTTTAACCCCTCCGATTCGGCCCATCATCGACGGGCTCATTATCCCCACTCCAAGGAGCGGAGAATTGAGACCCCAAAAGCCCAGCATCACTCGTGCTTGATACACCCACAGGGTATACGGCTGCGTTACAGAGGGCCTTTCACTGCCCTCTCTCCATTCATATCTCATTGTGATGGAGCGATGGAATCCTAATACAAAGTGATGGCAAGAAAAGAGGAACCCTCCTTCTTGCCTTCCCATTCTTCTTCGTCACCCCTCTCGGACCTCCGTCAATGAATCAAGGGGGGCTTCGGTCTTCCAAGTGACCATCAAGCTCTTTCAAGACGGTAAAAGGTTTCCCGTTGAGGGTGGGTGAGAAAGGGGAAAAAAAGAAGAAAACATCCACTTGGGCAAAACTGCCAAACGACCTTTTCATTGGGAAAGAACTACCGTCTAAAATGTGTAACTATGTTTAAAAAGAGGAGGAATTCCTGTCTTCCAAAGCAGTGTCTAATAGGGTTAGGGTTCCGTTTATACAAGTGACTGTAAATGTTTTAGTTTCAGGTCTAAACATTTCGCTGTAACAGAAAAAAGTATGGAGGCGTTGAAAACACTGTAAATCTTGATAAAATGTTTCTTTTTCTATCGGTTATCATATTCTAAAGGCCAAATTATTTCATCATCTTTACTTGATCTCCTGATTTCATGCATTTTATTTTGTTCACACACAAACATTCTTGAAAATTTGAATTGATGTTTTTGTGTCTCAAGTTTCACTTAGGGTTAAATGTGATAAAATTCTGAAATGAAGATTATAACTAGTCTTTAATTCTGTAATCATTCTGAAGCATTCAGATGATTCAATCAATAAATACAGAACTCGTGTGCAGATTTGATTTCAACCATCCCCACTCACTGCAATTTTAGCTCTCGGCAAGAACGACGATTTAAACTAAAACCTCGTCCCTCGCAATTACGAACTCCAGATAATCTGGAGATGATTTCTAAGTGCTGTCACTGGCATGACTTAATCATTTGCCGAGCTCACTAAATGGTCATTAAAATGAGAGACTGGACTCGCGCCGTTAATGAGTCTGTCATTCAATGGAGATGATTACAGCATTCTTGAATTATCAAATGCTTCATTAGTCGAACCTGCCCCGGCCACTCTGTGTGAGCAGTGTGGCATTATTATACAACCTGCTCAAATGTTAAATATGCAGTCGATTTTTTGTTGACCTACTTTTCGTTTTTATTGAACACCATTTGGTTTCACACTGCTGACTAATTTGATTAAACCAGGCCTTTTTTTCGTAGACAAAAAAAAATGCACACCGAAAAACAAAGCTAAAATTATATATTATCCTACATTCATTCAAAAAAGTTGTTATATAATAGAAATGCTGTTCGATGTTTAATAAATTCACTCGAAGAATTGTATACGAAATGTCTGTTTACACCCAATTTCTAAAGAACGATGTGAAAGCGTAGTTGCTTTAATATCAAGCCAAAATGGCGTTTTTACATATCACACAAAATTAGGGTTTGACGTATTTTGAAAATAGCACATTTCGACAACTGAACTTGTTAGCCAACTTACAAGTAAACAACGCTTGAAGGCTAGTCGATGATAGAAGCCCGCCTGGGGTGATTGTGTTTAGGTAAACAATTTTTATAACACCGTCAATTCAATTTTTGCCTCTTTCGGCTATAGGCTTTTTATCATTTAGATCTTTCTGAATATAACACTTTCTTGAATGAAGATGTTTACTTCATTTCAACTGCATACATTAAACAATACCACACCTCAGACGACGGAGAAAAAGGTTAAGAAAAATCAATAAATCAAACGATAAACAAATGCTTTGAGTAACACCGAGTAACCTGGTATGAGAAGTACAGAGTAGCATGCTTTGACTGACACTGAGTCATATTTTTATTTTCAGTTGCATTTTTTGTAGTTATTAAAAAAATCTTCCTGGCAATGAAAACAAGGGTTCCTCAGGGCCCAGGCACTGTAGCTCGGGAACCTGAAGAGAAAGACGATCGAGAAATGTTCAGTTTGAGAGATTGGAAGAAAATCCCAGAACAATTCTGGAGAAACTTAGGCAGAGACTAAAAACCTAGCTTAGGGGATTCGAACCTGGGCCAATTCCCTTCTATTTTTTCTCTGTCTTTTTCAGAGGACGATAGTTCGAGCGGGGCAGCGGACCGCAAGCGCAAGGGGGATGGCGAGTCGCCGGACGGTAAGGAGAAGAAGAAGAAAGCACGGACCACGTTCAGCGGAAGACAGATCTTCGAGTTAGAGAAACAGTTTGAGGCCAAGAAATATCTGTCTGCTAGCGAGAGAGCTGAGCTGGCTACCCTGCTGAATGTCACTGACACACAGGTACAACTCTTCCATGTTTCTATCACCAAGTTAGGCAGATTTTCTTTTACCGCGTCCATAAATGATGCTGATCTTTAAAAAGAGGATAAAACAGGCCCTTGAATTTCATGATAAGTGGAAAAAAAAACATTGTGTCAAATATCAGTGACCTGATGAACTAAGGAAATGATCTTGAGTATCATGGGAATTATCAGACTTAAGACTTAGTGAAAATTAAATTATAGCAATGAATGTGTAATCATTCTTGTAATCAGTCCACCAAAATTCGGTAATTATATCAATAATGAAATTACATGTGCCTAAAACCAGGGAAAACTTTACACCAAGCTGTCTCCAAATAATACTTCTCCTTCCGTTTTATACCCACAACCACAACCCCCCCCTAAAAAAAAAAGGGGGGGGGTGTAGATGATGTAGCCTATACATGTGGGGATTGGACATGCAGACTAAGTCATCACCATGAAGGGTGACACTTTTTGCATAAAATAAGTGATCTCCGACTAAATTTATAATTATTAAACAATAAAATTCATCACTGATGTTAGCCCGATGGTGTAGACAAGGTCAATGCCGGAAATCCCAGCAGACAGTGCCCTCAAAAGCCACCGCAGTTCACATAAATATTTCCAAGAACAATCAATTACATTCGTACGTAGATCACTTCCTTTTTTGAAGTGAATTGTCTTCCTTTACCTCACCTGTTTACACTTTGTTGTCTTTCTGAACATCCAACCATTATATTTACGAATATTGTCCTCTTTATTATAATACTCGTGCCTTCCCTTGCCGTTTTGACTACATGCTTCTGCCCCACTTTGTTCCTAACAGCACGTTCCAACTCCATCAAATCTTTCCTCAATCAAACTTACAATTTGTCGATTAAGAGCGAGCCTTTCAAAGGCAATAAAAGCCCACTGACGGCGAGATGATGAGGACATTTACCGTCATTTCGGCGTTTAAAAAACCTTTCAGATCCCTTCGATTTACAATGACGGGGCCGTGTAATGGTTTTGATCTGATCATGAGCTTCATGTATTGCAAAGTAATAGACAGTGCGTGTATGGAAGCCAATCTGTTGTATTTTTAGGGCATACAGAGCAGGAATATTGCTGCGGGAGCGTCGTCCATAACACGGCCCATTACAGGTTTAGCTTGCAAAGCGGTAGGCAATTTCGCGGCGCGTTTCAACTCTTCGAATTGCCCACACGATCCCATTGCTCACAATCAAGCACGGAAGTCTTTTCCCCTCTCTCCAAGCCAATTTGATTTTTTTTTTTCAGTCTTCTTCCCTTTTAATCTTTCAGGTAGTTAATTTGTCGGGATGGGGCAGTCGTTTTCACAACCATTTAAGGGTAATTCGCGGAGGCACTGCAATCGGAAAATAATGGATTAAAGGGTTTAAGCGTGGGCCACAGCGGCGGCTAGATGGAATTCCATTACCTTAACATGATTGGTGTAAACGGAGGAGGTTTAACAGCGTTGCTGATATACGTTGTACATTGTGATTGGTTAAAAGCTGCGTAAATTATAATGGGTCCATTCACATAATTCTTGGCTCTTTGTGTCAGAATTGACTTGTGGGCGTGTCCAGTCCGACTTTCAGGAACTTCGGGCCAATCGACTTCGAGCTGGCGGATCACGTGTCCTGCTGTAGCCTATCATCGCTCGGCGTGAAACTCAATGTTACTAATTTCAATAACGCCCACATGCGTCTAGCGATATCGAAGTGTGGCATCCGAGGACGTCCACTTCGCAATTGTAAAGAAAACAAAAAATCACAAAAACCACTTGTCTGCTCTATTGAAAATGATTTGGCGCCGCTATCGCAGACTTTGTCTTAACTTGAAATTGCAAATGAGTAAATTAAACCGAGAAGAAAACGGTCACGATCCCCTTAAATGACTAGACTACTGTGCGACTACGATGATCACTGATGATTACAGCCCATGTAGACTGGCAGTAGGTTAAAGACCAAGACACCATGTTCGAGTCTAGTGCTTTACTTAGCGTTTGTGCGGCATACATGTTGCCTCTCGCCATGTTTTTTTTCTGGTGTATTATGTGGGTGAGGTGACAGCAAAGAGGGTGTAGGGTAGCACTTGTGTGTCGCCCTCAGGACAGGTTTGGACCGAGAGCTCCTGAGGAGGTAAGGCAAGAAAGTTACCCGTCTCCTGTTGGCAATCACGCGGTGGCGGGACGTCCCAGATTTTTTCTCGGCGAGTATCGAGGCCTGTTCCGGTGACTCTTGTCTGTTTTCTACACCTTAGGGGAGAAAGAGGGCAGGTTGGAGGTGTAAGCAGAGGAAGACGAGGAGAGACTTCTCTTGCTCTCGAGGAGAGAGAGACTATACCCCACGAGTGGAAACAGAGATGAAAGGGGGCGTGTAAACGGGTTAGGGTCTCAGGGTGGTTTGATCTAGTTAGTTTGCCATGGCTGGATGAGTAAACTACGGGTCCTCCAATGAAAACCGGCCATCTCAGGGTCCTGTCGTTACTGGTCAAGAAGCTCCCATGTACATCATCATCTTTATTATTTCTTCTCTCTTCTCTGTTTTGATTGGCGCTGGCAAAGTCACCGCATCCATCCCTGCAGCCTTTGTAAGAGCACAAGGGGGTGGTGACCAACAGCTGTTCATTCCCCTCAAAAAGATAATTAATAAATACATTTAAACAAAGCTTCAGAATTACATTGTATTAACTTATTTGATACTTCTGAATCGAGCAAATTGTTATGCCTTCCGGAATAAAATTGCAGATGAAGATATTGCCCTGTCTAGTAACACGCATGCGCGCCCATAATTGGTTTTGACACTGTTACCTCCGCCAAGGAGGTTATGTTTTCATCGGCGTTTGTTTGTTTGTTTGTTTGGTCAGTTTGTCTGTTAACAAGATAACTCAAAAAGTTATGGACAGATTTGCGTGACAATTCTTTTAGTGGTGGTCCTTGGTACAAGTACAAATCGACTAGATTTTGGAAGTGATCCGTATCTGGGTCTGGATCCAGGATTTTTTAAAAAGGATTCTCCACCATTTATGCGAGTATTTCTTTTGGGTGTACTTACAATATGGCGGGGAATTGTTTAGCCTTGGTGTAGGTTTACGCTGTCTGGGTGCTTTCTAGTTTATACTATTGTTACGTGAAAGATTGACTTAGTTTACCGCTGATTTTTTTTTGATAATCACTGCTTTTATTGACTGTATAACGACGACACGCGCAGAATGGTCTAGACATTAGTCGTTCTTCATGAGTTCAATGGTCACATTTTGACATCGTGAACGAAGAGTTTTCTATCACATTACATCGTGATTTGCTAACAGTTAGAACAAATTACAATGAAATACAAAGAAATATCAAAGCATGAATAAAATTGTACGTTCACGTCCATCTCACATCCATATCTTAGGATGTTTCTTTCTTAAACTCTTTGCATTACCATTTTGAACAATATTTTGTCGGTGGTGTTGTGCCACTGTGTATTTAACCAATGCCGCAAATAGTTTTATATATCAAATTCATTTGGGAGGTAAAGATAAAAGCCCTATATTAATTACTGAACCACAAAACAATCTTTGAGACGCACATCAACAGTTTAGTTGACATTTGCCGCCAAAAACAATTCCCTCTAAAATTTGCTCGAGGCCTTTTGCGTTTCAAGCGCGTCATTCCGCCGTCTCTCGCACAGCGACTTCTCCCCCTCGTTCATTTTAATGTATACACCGCTCCCGGACAATAGAAAACACGTGTACTCGTTCGACGTCGTCTGTATTAATTTTCATCATAATTTAGGAATAATGGAACGTCGGTGATTCACAGTGGATGGACCTGAATCAATCATAAATCGTGACATATCCCCGTACTGGGAGTGTTTACTGCATGGGGTATAGTACGGCTTACGTGATTGGTGGAAACATCAGCGAGTTTGAAATCGTGCTGACCTTAAATTAACGTAAATGAGACACCTATATTAACTAATCTACGGGATACAATAAATGTGAACTCCGAATATCATTCTCTTAAATGTAGAGTAAAAACAGATGCCGATCATAAAGATTGTGCGTTGATATCTTTCATTCGTCTTTTGAAATATCTTTTAGTCCTTAATTTGGACTTTTAGCACTGGATAAAACTTAAAAGAGAAAGAAAATGAAACAAAAGGGTTCTTTACAGAGATATCTTAATGGTTGTACATGTATAGTGCTTACTATGTAGGAGCGCTCTGTGCATTTTTTAAACAAACTGAGATTTCCGTAAACACCGGAGGCCGAAACAGCCAAACTTTCGCAAATCAACAGAGACTTATGTTCCAATGTTCCCATTTTGATAATCAGTCAATAATTTCTTTATTCAAATATCTTGAAGAAAGGAATTTGCAGTGTCTTGACACGGGCCTGGATATACCGGTAGCTTATCAATAAAAATTAATGGGTAGCCTGTCGGCACCAGTAAAGCCTCTATATTTTTCTCGCCTAAATTAAATATTTAGGTATCAATGAAATAAACACGATCACATCATTATTTTCGCGCGTTGTCCTATACCCAGACTCACACTAAAAACTGCACACGTAATGTTTGGTATTGTACACTAAAGAATCTTCCTTTCTCATTCCCACTCGCAGGTGAAAATCTGGTTCCAGAACAGACGTACCAAGTGGAAGAAGATGGAAGGGATTTCGAACGCGGAGGCCGCGGAGCACAAGATCGGAGGACCGAAGCACATCGACACTATCCGCCAGAAACAGAGCAGTGAGGCGGCCACGGCTGCGGCGGGGATACCCGAGAAAGCGTCTTCGCCTCCCACTAGGGTCATGCCTGCTGCCGCTGCGGTTGATGATGACGATGATGACGACGATGATGATGATAATGAAGATGGAGATAGGGTTCAGGAAGAAAGATGCGGATCTCCTTGTCGTAGTCATGATGCTGACGATGAGATGGAGGTTGAAGTCCTCCCCGTGGCTATAACAGTAGTGGATGAAAGCGAGGCAGGGATGGAGGATAGGAAAGGGGAGTTTGTCAAGGAGGAGGATCGGGTATCAAGCCAGGAGGGAGGAGGACAGAGAAGAAGATTAGACTGTGAGCGTGACTCAGTCCTATCCCTCTCCCATCATCATCATCCCTTAGCTATCCAGACTCTTACATCAGCATCAGAGACACCATCAACACCACAACCATCACGCGAGACCGCCATGGAAGAATCTACGGAGGCCAAGATTAGCCACATCGTCCTGACAGACGAGGAGAATGGAGAACGAGAGAACAAAATGTGGGACAACCACGCTATAAAGAGCGAGACGATTCATGGTGACCACCTGCATAATTGTCACTGAAGTCTCCAAATTATTGTGGACAAAACAAACACGAGGTTAAGACAGCTGACTGATAAAGGGCGTATAAATCTAACTGTAAATACTAAACAGATTAGGCTTTTAAAAGATACATATCTACTATTTATAAATTGTGTATAAAAATCAATGATGAGTGTGGACTATTTTCGTGTTCTTGTTACATCTTCAGCATCAAGCGTTTGGAGTCTTAATTCAATACTGGCCACAGTAAGACTGAAGTCAGAGTGAATGTCAATATGCACTGTACATAACACAGTAAAATAGTAAACAAGACAAAGAAAGCCCAGTAATGCTGTTCACAAAGCCCACAATATTTTATTTAATTGGTTCAGAATGGCTATTCACTGGAAACCTTTTAATGTGTCTATGTACACAATGGGCCAGATTTAGTCCATAATTGGCGTCACGGGGTGATCCTATAGGATAGCACTGCCCGGCTCACAAGTGACAGTGAGACAGTAAAGTAAAAAGAGGACTATAGACTGGCCCTCTCTGGGACCATGCAGCACTCCCACCTAAGGTTTACTGTTAATAACCCACGGAGAGATGGTATAGGCCTACTAAACATTACGACGCCAGTACATCCGTTGTTTCGAATAGAGATGTGAATTTGGTTGCAAAAACAAAAAGACTTGCAAACTTTAAGTTCAATTTCACTTCAAGTTGGGTCCCATCTTTGTTCAGATGAGCCATTTAGGAAATCAAAGACTATTTGGGACGACCTTCTTAAATGTCGTCTGGCGCATGAAATCACTGCAAACAGCAGCACGTCACGCGCCGCCAGGTCCTTCAAGTCCATTCAGTCAGGCGACAGCTTTTCCTTCTGTGAAGCTTTTCCCGCTCTAGTTTTTATTTCCCCCGTCTCTGTCTCGGTCTCGAACGAGTAAGAGATTCAATGGGCTGTTACATGCAGACTCCTTCCATCCAGTCAGCTACCCGTGGTCTCCGCGCCTTGGCCCCGGTCAGGTGTGCATCACAGGTGGAATTGTAAATAGAGTCTGGGAGTTCGCCTTGCATATCCAAACATCCTCCTTTCCCCCCTCCCCCTTCACTCTGGCTCGGCTAATGCGGCTACTCGGGCCGAGGATGGGAGAGCGAGGGGGAGAGGGGGAAAAGACTCGAGACTCTGGAAGCATTTGAGGGGCGAAGTGTGTGTACACGGAGTGGAGCGTGGATGGAAAGCAGATCAGAGCAAATAGACGGAAGGAGGTCGGAGAAGGAGCGGGAAATCACCGCAAAACGATTGCTAAACTGTAAGGCAGTCGATTCACAGTCTAAATTGAAATGCTTGTCAGGTGCAGCCGGGGGAGGCTGATAATGTTGGTGTCTTGACGTCCTGTGGGATTTTGAAGCCAACTAAATAAATCATGTCCCACTGCCAAATTTGATGTAACTTTACCTTAAGCATATGCCAGCCTCGTAGTATCTGAAGTCAGATGTCACAAAAGGTATTCACTGACAAACTCCAAATCGAAATAATCAAGCATCTTTAAGCACAGATGTAAACATGTTTTTGTTTTGATTTGGCAAAATTCATGAAAAGATACTCAAAATAACACAGAAAATCAGCGATATTTTGACAATTTTGTGCTAAGAATATTATGAACGGAGAGAGCCCCCCGCTAAACGGTGGCTAAATTGTAGAGCACTCGGTTTTCTTTTCAAAACAACACTCAAGCAACCACCGAGATAATGCTAATACATACCTGAAAGTGGAATTCTTCATTGAGGTCAGTTTTGGCCCGTGTTATCAAGTCTCTCGCCGTGTTCGTAGGAATTCCTTCCCCGTGACCTTCGGCGTCACGCCGCCACTTGTCGCGCTATAAATGCCTAACCACATCACAACAAACCCGGTTTATGACGCGTGTTCGACTGATGGGTTTGTTTAAAACTAGGAAAGGGTTTATAAATGTTTATTTTTATTAGTAAGAGGGCACGCTCCAAGAACTAAGTGCATCGGCGGGCGTTTTAGTACTGGACCAAGCGATCATGCTATTAAAAATAAATATCATATTCATTCAAAATATGTGTGGTTAATCTATTCTGAGGTACCGAAGCTCTACTTAAACTCGCATATACTTTAAATGTTTAGCCAATACACATTAGATTGAAAACCGCGAAAGTCACCTCGACTGTTTAAAATGCCGCGCAAAGTTTAGATTAGTCCAAATTAGATGATGAGCGTACTTCCAAAGAAAAGTTTACTTTGGCTTGGATTTTCCAGTAAAAAAAAGAGCCACTCTCAAACGTTTACCGTGTCTTTGTCGCTATCCCAAACCGAGAAACAAAACGAGTCTAATAAAAGGTATAGGTACGGGTGAAGCAAGACTTTTCTTCAGTTGTGACGCCAAGGGGCACGACTCTTGTTCCATAACTCGTATGTTTGTTGTACACCATTGCCTTTTCTCGATTCTATATATCCGTTTCTTATTTTCTGTCTAACTTCCTGTCCGTGTTTCTAGTCCTTCTTGGTCCACATTTTCTTGTCTTTTCGTGACTTCTTGGCCCGTCTCTTCTGTCCTCCTCTGGCTTCACCGTGTCTCTCCTCCTATTCTTTCCGCCGTGTCTTCCTTCCTGCTCGAATGTCTCTAATCAGCTTTAGTACCGAACCAAACACCGCGCGCTCCGTACTCGTTGCGGTGTTTCCTGCCCCGGCCACGACCGAGGAACCAGGTGTCAGGCCCTCGTTGCCCAAGGGTACACGGCCACGAAATCCTAACCATCCCGCCTCACGTACCGAAATCCATCCAGAACCAAAAACCCACCGAGAAAACCACCTTTTTGAGATTCTTCTGCGCTTTTTTAAAGTAGTTGTGCGAACGGCCCCTGCAGTCAGGATGTTTAAAGATGAGATTCGTGATACGGTTTTTCCGATTTTCTGGAAAGTCAAGCCGAATGAGGTGGTGTCACGCCCGTAGACTCAAAACAGAAGTGGGCCAGTGAGACGGGTACTTCACCGATAACAAGCCGGTGGGAGCAGCGACTCGGATCGGTATACCGAGAACTGGTTTCGTTAAAAAGGAGAAAAATACCAGCTGCATTATGTTTTTAAGGAAGTTCGCTCACCATTACACAGTCGCACGGCGGCGAAAATCAAATGAAAATCGAATGGGACGACCTGACAAAAATATAGATATTTTTTAATTAGGAAAACCTAATATCAATCACAGATGTTATAATCCAAAACCTCTTATAGGTCATACACTAGGCATTCGAGTGGAAACTGGGCTTAAACCTTTTGCCGTCAGTTTCTCAGGAATTCGTAGAAATGGTCTGCCTGCATGCATGCATTATGAGGATGCACTTACCAACACATTGATAAGCACCAGAAAGCTTTTGTTACAGAGGTAAACTCTGAACAAAGGTGTCAACAATATTTAACTGGTATTGTTTTGTACGAAAATTAATATTCTCAGGATATCACTGGGGAACATGGATTAAGCCAGGTGAATATTTTCGATATCCAGCTGTGAGGTTTAGGGTCGGACACATCGGTTCATAGCATATGTTTGATACCTATTTTTCTTAATGGTTAGATGACGGGAAAGACGACGCAATCTTTGCGCAGTCTCACTTGGAGAATGGTACATATAGTACAATGAAATTGGTTTAAAATTCGAAACAAATAGATATGCGTGCGACTTTAATAACTACATATTTCAAAGGTGCGAACATGAGGGTTTATAGGTCTGTTAAGATTTTTGACATCTTTCGATGTGAGTCACGATCCGTCAATGTGGAAATCGAGTTCTCCCAACCCACGTTTGAATATAAATATAGCATGCGGTGTTTCTTAAAGTAACAGTGAATGTTAACAATCTGTCAACCGATTTACAACTATTTGCGTCTGATGACGAAAACACTCAAAATGTCATCACTGGATCACGCAACAGTCGTCAGGGACTGCCGCATTCGAATAGTTTCCTTGAACCGTCGCCGGGGCGAGATGCGGCCCACCTGTACGGTAGCCCTGAAGGGACGCGCAGAGCCGCGAACGGCGAAAGGTTATTAATCTAACCCGGTGTTTTGTCTGATTAACAAGGACGGGTAAATAATGTTTGGACAAGTCCCAGCGTGAGAGGTGCACCAGGTGGGTGTAAATTGGTTGTCAATGCCGTCAGATTGCAGATTTAGACAGCATTAGCTCTGATTATTGGTTTCTATTGCTTCTGGGGGTAGCTGAAGTATTCGGGATTGTAAAGACTGCTGATGGCAGCTTGTTTTCTATGACAACACATTGAGGAATGATGACTGATGATTATGTGAATAAAACAACTGAAATGAAGAAACGGAAGTTTGATTTTCGTGTTTTTGAAGTGTGTGTAAAGGATTAATTACATCATTACTGTTGTTGTCTCATAATTAATAGGTGGTCATCATCGACAATGGGACACTAAAACATCGTCTCCATCTCTATGCTTATCATCACCAAAATGAAATAGTAACCGTAATTGATTTTTATCGTTAACACCTCTAACCACCCTCAACATTATCGTCATCATAATAAATTCCTTCTTTATTTTACTTCTTAACTTAATTATTAACTTTTTTGTATAGTCACCAGATTCAGTGGTTAGCAATTTCCATAGAATTAAAATCACTTCTAACATTAGCAGCCTCAATTTTATCACCGTTATCTTTCAGTCTTATCCCCACACTGAATCATCCTCCAAGCATCACCATCATCATCACAATCACCATGACTATCACCACATTTGTTGTCAACATCGTCCATTAAAATCACATCTGTACACCTGCTGCTGTAATTGTCCTATCTAGTGTCATAGCAGGTCGGTAACTGGTATTCTAACGAGAGTCCAATATTCACAGCGAGCAAACTAAAAATCAGAAATCAGATGGAATCATTAATATCTGGGCCACAACAGAGATTGGGTTTTGATCTTTGTGGAGCTGAGGGACTTTAGAGAGAAAGTGGATGACTGAAGACGAAAGAGAAGTAGGAAGGGAGGGTTTCAATTCCATCGTAGCCAGGAGATGTGCTTGAGTCTTCGTATTCGCCCTTTTTATTCTGGGCCGCAGGGGGTTCCTAGCAATTCAATTCCCGCGCTGCCGAACCTCTCTAACCTCCAAGTGCAAAAAAAAATCCAGCGTCGGCAGCCCTGGGCCAAATTCATTTCTACCCGCGGCACAATCCTTGAAAAACGTATCAAGAACCGGCTGGAAAAAGGGCTGTTCGTCCCGTCCATTAACGGGGGAGAGGCCTCGATATCTGATGGTCGGTTGGGGAAGGAGTATTTGAAGTCTAAGCGCCGGGCGAAAATGGGGCTATCAGGGGAAACCCGATCGCTGGCGGAACTGCGGCATCATATACAGTCAAGCACTCGGAAAACGCTCTAATGTGGGGCATTTAGGAGGAGGAAAACGCCAGGCAGGGCCACGTCTCCTAGATACCCCCCCCCCCTACACATACAACACGAAACAAGAGGTAGGGAGGAGAAAACAAGACAGTAGTTTGGGGGTTGATCACAAAAGCACCGTAAAAATTACTCAGTTGAAGATCGCGTGAGGTAAGTCTTTTTACCGGCCGTCTGTGGGCTTCACGCGCGGGTCGGATCGCACGCGCACACCGTCCCAATATACCTCGCCTCCAGTCTCTGTCGCGGACTTCATTGATATTCCGCGCCATAACCGGCGCTCCTTTTTCACCGGTCCGCAATGACATGCCAAGTGGGTTATACGAGAAAACTGTCGACTGAACAACCTAAACCGATACCAGCGAGCGAACCTAACTCTAGCCGGATGCCTGCTTGAAGTGTTTAATGGATTTGATCGGACTATATTAAATAGAGTTTGCCGGCATGGTTACAGTTTTTTTGGGGGACTGTATTGGGACGGAGTGTGAGAGAGCAGAGCGGTCCGGGCCCGGCACACACACCGGGCGGAAGAAGTAGTTTCGTGCCCACTGACCGTATTTCGATCAGTCAATCCTTAGAGCTAGAACATCTCAGTCCGGACACGGCACGCAAACCTGTGTCATCCCACTAAAAAGACCATCATATCTCCCGCATCTTTGACCAACTCTGTCCCTTTCACCCCGACCTTCCAATATCCGGGACATCAACTCCCAATATCCCTTCTTCCCATTCGTCTTCTTGTAACGAGTTAAAAAGTAGAGGGAAAAAGATCTCTATATATCAAGTGCTTGCACACACGATCGTCTGTGAGTGAAAGTATGGTGCTTTTTTTTTTTAAAGTAATGACGGTAGAGTTGCGACCGGCAATAAAAAAAACAAGAGCGATAACATTCTCTTGGGGTCAGCTAGCAAAGCCCTGTCTTGCAAAATTATTGCGGGCCGTGCGATAGAGTACACTCACGGGGAAACCTCCGCGTGATAAAACTACAAACAAGCGGTGTTCTCGCTCGCTCCTGGCGTTTGGACGGGACGGTGATGTACGCTCTTCACATCCCAAGCCGGCATTTTGAACTCTCGAAACGTTTACCGGGCTTGGGGACCATCACAGTATACGGCTTCCCAAGAGGGCCGTTGCTTGGCCTGCGTTTTTCGGTTGATAATGAAGCCTAAGAGTGGCTCTTGTTGTTTCGTGCGATTCCTTGTTTTTCAGCGGCGTGCATGGTTTGTGCTTGGCCGTGGAGCCACCCACGAGATGCCTGTGCTGTCCCGGTCGTTAAATCACGTCCGTGGTTAAATTAAGAATCTATCGGTCCCGAAGGAACGGGACTACATTAAAAGGTTACAGCCAGAGTGTTTGAATCGGCACACAGGGTACTTTTTGCCGAGGAGTGAATTTGTTTTGTTTTAAATTTCAACTTTTTTTCTCCTGCTGTTTGTCAGACGGTATGTCAGTAAGACATTTTGTTTTGATCGATGCTATTGATGTATAATCACCTTTCCTTTCACGGAAACTGATCACCCGCACACAAGGTTTTGTATCAGAAAATATTGATCATTCAATAAGAAAGTTTTAGGGATTAAAACATCCATTAAAAATCTGTGTCTATGTTATTGGCTCGCTTCTTTGTGTCAGTGGCGTCATAAGTCATCTTCCCCCTTCCGTCTCGCCACGCCCCTCCCACCAGTAATGGACAACCTGTACTTGATATTCCCATATTACATTCGGAATAACAGTTCTGTCACCAAGTCCCGTTCGCGTCAAGCTGCACTCCAATACCCTTAACATGGTTAACAAGGTTAATCAGTACAGACATTAATGAGCGGTGTTGAGCGGTTGTACCTCTTTCATGGCCATTGCTCCACCCACTGACCAACAAACTCCATCCCCCTCAACTACCCCTCCCCCTGCAATCGCCACCTGCATCATGACATCGCGAGCAACGACACAGTCATTCCCCCTCTGGCTACAAACTGTTCAAAACTTTGAATTCTCTGTAAAGTGCCCTTTTAGAGCACCATTTCAGCCCGATATATTCCTCAAATCGATTCCCGAGACGACATTTTGACGACCAGGTGAGCCAGGTCGCGCGATGGGTTTTGTGGCGGTATCGATCCCCCTGCATTGATCCGCTCCTATTAAATCGGCACTTGAACCTTAAAATCGGGACATCTCGGCGCTATCTGTTCTCATTGTGAGCCCATGGCACCACCTCCCCGCGTTAACCACCACGTCAATGAGCTCTCGCTCCCCGCGGGCAAACGCGAGAAACGCCGAGATTCAATAATTCAGGCGAGGCGAACGGATTTTTATCCGCCGCTGCTAGTTCCTGCTGCCCCGTGTCTCTACTTCAGATGTCATTTCAGTGTTTTATTTCCTCCCATAGCGGGTTCTCCGTTACATAAAAAAGCTATGATTGCCATAAAGACAACCAAAATAATGCATTTTCCCGGCTCTTGTGCTTGTGGAATTCAGCAGGGGCACAGGGACGGAGAGGAAAACACAACAAGAGGAGGTCGCGTGTGTCTCTAGGTAATGCACACGCGATAAGTACGGAGACGGAATAGGTAACTGGTACTCCCCTGCTGGGTGAGAGAAGGGAAACGGTCGCCGTGAATTAAGAAGGGGAAAGGCGGGGGAAGCGAGGGCTAGGGGAGAGAGAGAAGGAACAACGGCACTTAACAGCCGATGGAGGAATTAAATAGCTGCATCTAGATCTACTCAACGTTGTTGCTTGTGGCAAAACAGGAGCTAACTGCAGGTGAAGTGGGAGTGAGGACATGCTGGGAGAAAAAAAATCACAGGCAAGGGTCACGTGGCTAAGAGATGAAGAGAAGAGGCCCACTAGCGCCCGGACACGCGAGCGACAGGAACTGCATGAGCCACGGTGTCGATTTGCCATTTAAAAGCCACCCGTTTCCCCCTAACAATGTCGGTTATGTCGTTGCCGGCGAAATCCTGTAATCGATATCCGGCATTACCAGCAATTCACTCCGTGCTTTCTGTAGTGGCAGCACGCGGCCACCGTTGCACAAACTTGACGGCACACCCCTGTCATGAAAGCGATATTATTATGGTATTAGAGCGATGGGTGACGGCGTCCTATAGAATTACCCAAATGTTTTCCCAATCGGAGGAGATTATCAAACAGGCTAAGAAAACTTCCATCTTGTAGTTGGTGGGTGTGCCGGTCTGAGTAGGCGCGTGCGGGGGTAAATTCTACCCGAACACCACAGGGATCGGTTGAGGGGCTAGTGCTTAAATAGTCAGCATCTTGAAGACTGTGAATCAAGCCCTAGGCTGCGTTTTCCTTCCTGGTTTTTACTCGGGAAAATTTGCAAGGAGGAAGAGAGGTTAATTTCCCATGCACGCGTGGGGGAGTAGAGACACGGAGGGTCCCCGAGTCAGGAGAGAGCTGCCTTAATATGGCCGTACCTGAGCCCTCGGGGAGACCCTACTTATTAGCAAGCAGGGTATCATCGCTCAGGAGGACATTGATATTCACTTGCAGGTTTTTTCCTGTCTGTTCCCCCACCTCTCATGGTCTTACTCGGCATTGTCCTTTAAAACATTCAGACAACATGTTTTCACAGTCGGCGAATCTGACTGGCTAAGGGTCTATGCAATCTTCTCAGCCTGAACCAACGCGGGGCAATCGGAATTAATTGACTCCCCGCCGCCTCCTCTTGAAGGAAAAGAGAAAGAAAATAACTAACAGGAGAGCGACTTTAAAAAAAAATGCAGGCGCGAAACACGATCCCGAGACAAAAACTGGTGAAATCTGATAATGCTCGTGTAAGGGGATTCGAGCTTTTGCGATGGTGAACGATGCAATTGAGGGGTAAATTGATCTTAAAATAACGGGATATTTATAACCTCGTAAGGACTTTTGCATTTTCGAGCTGGTGGCTTTTTTTTATATGATATTAATGCGAGACGATGGTGATTCAGAAGCCTGCGACAATGGTTGGCGGTGTTTTATATAGCTATCTTGGGGCCAATTAGCGCAGCGTGTATATATAGATTGCGGCCCTGAGATGGCCAAGTTTCTGGCATTCGTCAATGTGAAGGTCTCGAACAGTGATGTGGATATCTTGTTTGTCGACTGTCTTTGTTAGGGTGAGATTTTTGAATTTCTTTTTTTTTATTGGAGAAATACGGGTAAAAATTAATTTCTGAAAAGCCGTTTTTTCTTATACAAACCCTTTGTTTTCTTTCTAAATTACCCATTACCCATTGACTTTAATCACTGCCCATGCATGTTTATTTAATCCATATACATTAATTCTTGATTTCGACTCCAACTTCATTATTTTTTCTATCTTTACTTCTCATTTTTTTCCCGTAACCTATAACTTCAAAGTAATGTCCTCGCCAACCCTACTCCGACACGTACATAGCATTGCACTTCCATGTGTTTTTTTTTTTTAATCGAAACCTTCGTGTCCACAAGAAACTAATGTTTTGCATCAACGACTAGAAGCTCAATTTTAGTGTAGGGCAAAAATTAGTTGAGAACTAGTCGACAACAGTATAAATCGCAAGAAACTTAGGGAAGTTACTCGTTTTTGATATTATAAGCAAAAAGAATCCGTGATCAGACACTTTTAGTGCTTCATTCAAACGTGGCCCAGATCCTCTCACAAGGTTGCCACTTTTGCCTGCAGTTAGGACCGACTCAGTGGCGGATCTACGAGGGGTGCTGTTCCGGGGTCTAACCTGCTAACCCTCTGACAGCTAAACCACCCTCTTGATCTAAACCTGGATGCGCCCCTGCAACCGTCATGCAACCGTCTCTCTCTACCGAGTCAAACTCATCAACCGTTTCGCTCTGTTGATTACTAAATTAGAGATTTCCTCGCGTATTGGTAAACCCGTCTCCAGTTGAATACATCACCCATGACATGCCTGGCAGCCTCAACCCTTTAAGATGGACTCCTCCCTCCTTAAGAAACCTGATGATTCACGTACTATTTTCAATTTCCAGCATACAAGGAGCGATTGTGTCCGCGCGATATCTCGAGTGACACGGGACGTCCGTTTTGGGCAGAACGTCGCTCGGTGTGTGTCGTTAGATAATGCAGCAGTTTGCTCTGTTGCTATGGAAACTGAGGTGATGAATAAGAGCAATTGTCCCAACATTAAGGAAAATAGAATAGTGATGTTTATGTTTCTATCGTCAGACTTCAAGTAAAGTTGAACTGCTCTTTTTCTGTGATTGGCGTTTTACTGCTCACAGATACGCATTTTGTTTCAGTAAAAGATTATTTCGGAGTTCTGAATGTCTCAATCAAGTTATATCTAAATAAAAATACTAGGTCATTGTGTAAACAAAACACACAAATACGGACTCCGTCATTTTTGCAGGGGTTCCCTTTCTAAGATAAACTTAAACTTAAATTGTCAAATAAAAACAAGGAATTCCAAGCCTGTTGGCGCTGTCTCAAACCATCATCAGGCAATGACCCTAGATGTCCCCAGACCCTGTGTTGGAGGACATTAACGGCGTAGCTACCGGGACAACCATGCCTAATTTACGCCTGATTTATCGGTCAGACCCTCCACCGTGGGCCTGGTAACGCTCCAGTTTTATTGCAGTTAGTGGGCGATGACAACGTGTATACAACTTGTTCTCTTATTTTTTTTCATCGTTTTCTGGCCCACTCCCCGTGTATGCTACAAAACTGGCTCTGGAGCCGTTCCGACTTCCATAGCCCCGGCTGAGCTATTTATCGTCATCGAAACTTACTTTAGTTCATAAAAAGAATTCTGAGTACTTTGCAGAACTTTACTCAGTCTTTTTTTTTGACCTTGCAATTGGGAAGTAAAAGTTTATTGACGAGTGGCACTTTGGAGACACTCAAGTTCAGTGTCGGTGAAACAGTTTGACTTTGATGGAAGCAAGACCGGCGAAGGCATCTTGCTCCTTGGAGAGGTGGTCAGCCTGTAAAACTTGAGGATGCATGCACGTTCTTGACCATCACATACCACAAACAGGACAGGAACAATGTAAGGGCGACCAATTGGCTCTGACCGTCAAAGAAATGTCGTCAAGAGTAAACAGTAAACAGCAGTTATGACGGTGACATAAGTGACAGGTTAACAACGACGGCATTAAAGTGACAAGGACATCAACAACAGCAACAGCGAAATGATTAAGGATACAGACATAGCACTGATAGCATTATGCCTTCAAAGAAAGGTAACTTCAATTGGGGGATCTTGTACATTCAATGAACCAATATGTAAGACTACTTGTAAACCACAGTCCGAAAAACCCTTAATTTTCACCATATTTGCTCTCGTCAAAACTCGGGCATTCAAACAGCGGCGCCGTCATCAAAAGGGGATCAGGACTCTTCTCAATGTCATTTTTACGAGCTTCTGAAATATTCGTTCAGCAAGACACGCGGGTTAATACTTCACTTTTGCTCGGGTAATGTACCAGGGTTGGCGCACACTGGACAATAATGAGGTAGGAACAGTCTCCCTGATCTCCCGCTTCCATCTCCGGCGTTTCCTGGCAATGACTTGTGGGTACCGGAGTGACGACTGAGTCCCTCCGTCATTACGCAGCTCAAGACCCGGCCAGAGTGAAATATGGTTCCCGTGCAACCAAGCCTCTGTCGATGGGATGAAAAGCGGGAGAAACATCAATAGTCAGAAACAAGGGGAACCGCCGTCAGAATCTATAAATACCAAAGAACCGGCGTCACTTGTCGGTAGCGCCAATTAGTAGAAGAAAAGGGGCATTTCATTTCGAGAATTACAGAGGGCCCGCCAACAAATTTGTCGGCTATTACACAGCCGTAATTGTTCTCGATTTTTGGTCATTATCGTCGGATCAGTCTGGGGCAGGCCTACGGGTCCCATGCATGGCGTGTGTGTGCTCTCTCAACCCGTAATGGGCAATTGGTTTGCACTCTCTGCCGGCTTCCGTGGAAGCAACTCGGGTAATCGTCTGCACCGCAAGATGATTACGAGAAATGTTGAATGTGAAACTGGGTCATTAGGCAATTAGGCATAGTTCGTTCGTAGGGTAATTGTTGCCGTTTAACTACTCGGCGTGTCGCAGTAAAAATTCCAACTGATCGATAACTGATATCGATGATCTACATCTTGAATGGAAACGGTCGTTTAGCTGACGGCTTAAGTGGGTTATCTTGCACAAAACCGAGGGAGGGGGTGTAAATTGTATGGTTCAAATGTTTTGGTTCCAGACAAGAATTACATTGAAATTAGGCCGACAGCTGCTTGATTCAATATTAACATTGGCACTTGTGCACTTGTGCACAGCCGTTCTTAAAGGGAATATACAACATTTGCAAACATCGAAAAAATAAGTTACCAAGTTTTTACGAAATACCTTACTAGGATGTTGGTAAATGACAGTCTCAAGCATCTTGTAAAATTATGGCACCTGGTGTGAAGTCAGTTTCAAGAAAATGGTATTTTTGCATACATTTCCAACGCTGGTCTGCCGACCAGCGTTGGAAAAACCCAACTATTTTTCAACTACTGCTCCAAATTTACCATTTTTTCAGTCCAAATTGTGTTTGCTATTGGTTACATGTTCATGAACGGATGCAGGCAAGCTAGACTGGTTCCCTTGCCTACAATTTTCCATCATCTATAGATTGATCCATTTTATTTTTTGTGGAGTCAGGGAACCAGACTTCTTGACCATTTTTGTTTTTCTGGGTTTTTCCAACCTTTTCGAACATAAAACTTCAAAAATGTCAGTGTAACAATATTTGATCTATTATACTAACCCCTCAAATAGTTCATTTCTGAAAATTACAGCAAAAGCCAATGATGTACATTGCCTTTAAAGGTAATATGTATTCCTGTCTGCAACAAAAAAAACCCAGTTACATTTATTTATATCGGTACTGATATTCGAGTTCGAATTATCAGACGATGGACAATATAAAATGTTTAATTTCCATTACTTCGTAAAGACAAAAGCTATTTTTAAAAATAGGTATCTTATCAACCAATTGACAAATTAATTGATGACATTGCATTGACAAACTATCCGAACATATTTAACTACAAGATTTTTCATCAACTGAGGGCGCACTTCAAAGCATTGACGAACATAGATGATAAGTAGGCCAGATACAAAAACGCAATCTTCCTCTCACATACCATATCTTTTGTTTGGTTTTATTTGCCCCATCTTTCGACAGAGCAGTGAAAAATTGGTCGTAAGACTCAAATTGTTCCTCTGCACGGAAACCTTTAGTAAAAGGCGAAAGGTTTGTACGAAATGTAGAGAAACTAGAGCGAATATGAAAAAGAGGGAGAGATAAATCATCCGGAGCCGGTCAGACTGGTGTGCACTGACACTCACGGTGTGCGTTGATGATTTATTTTTTGCTTTCAAAACTGCAATTCTCTTAAAACCAAACACTTATACAACACAATCTGCACACAATTTCGTCATGATTTACACAAAATTCATTTACGAAAGTTTCAAAAATCCTGACAAAAAGCCAAAATTTAAGGAGTCATCCTGAAACGTTTAGATGTCGTCGTAATGATGTCATGACTAATTAGCATATTGTTCGGCCAGTCACCGCCACGCGTTGAGAGCGTTACATGATTGGTCAGCCAAGGTTACACTTTATGACGCTCATAACTCACAAGCAGAGGTTGCATGTAGGCCTACATGTACAAGTATTTGTACCCTGCCCAGCCCCGTCTCCAGCCCCGGGTAATGGGGGGGGTGGGGGGGGGTTTGATGTTTATGGTTGTTGCCGAGAGAGCTGGAGGTGGGTGGGGCAATTGCTTGCAAGGGGGTCCGCCCCCACCCCCAAGTGACGGGCTTGACGGACCATCGCCGTCGACAGATCATAATGAATTAAAGCTCAAAGGCAAAATAAAAAGTACTTACACGCTAAGTTCTGTTACGAGCTTTGATGTTGGAAAAAAAACACCATGCAATATTCTCGTGTACACAAGACATCCCACGTGCACTGTTAGTGTTACTCAGTATCTCTACCAATGGCCTCACTCAACAGAAAACAAACGAAATCGAAGTAGAAAGTGAGTCAGTTATTACATCGACGACATCAGAAGTCGGTTATTAGACTTGTTGACACACTGCAGACACAATCGTAGAGCGTTATTCTGGAGTGTGTAAATTTGTGAAAATACAAAAAAAGTGTATATCTCAGTCAACAAAGCCAACTACATCACTGGACTGCAAGTGCAATAGACCACTCTTTCAGTGTTGCCTGTGGTTAATGCAGGAGGAAATGGCCCATATTCTAATGCAGGACGGAAAATAACCACAGCTTGAACGCATTTAAATTTTACTAACAAATCGCACCAATTAGACCGGTAAAATCCCGAGCGGGACAACTGTTTAGAAGCAGCGGTCGCTCGCTTCTTGTTACCCCGTCAGTTTCCCGGGGCTATACACGTGTTCCTCACCTGGAACTTAACGCGCCAAAAGATCCCGCAGAGACGAACGGCACGGAACACGCCACTACGGATTTGGGTGGCGGGTCATCAGCCCAAGACATAGTCTTGATTCTAGGCTGAAATTTGCGACACAGCCCAGGATCAGAGATGACCCCAACAATGGATCATGAGTAAGCTTTGGTGCAGGCTTTCAGACTGCACCAGATGATATTTTGTTCAAATTCGAAATCACAGACATGTTGATCGTCGCAGACATGATCGGCAATTATCTGTGACTGAGTGCACTTGTTCCGACGGGCTACAACACCGTAAAATGGCTTTACCGTAAACCGCTTACGATACTCTCATGGCTGTTTATAATGGGAGTTGTAAAGACTTTTTAACAAGGTTTCGCCCAAAAGGGGTCTATTCAACCATGCCATTTTAGTCGTTTAAAAAGAGACATCCGCAGTTTTGTATTTTGGTTATTTTGTGCTTCCCGAGAATGCTTTCTACTCAATACCAAACAATAGATAAAGCCACTGAAATGCCAGGCTTGAAATGAGTCTATAACAAGACGCTATTGGGAACACGTTTTACGGTTAATATGCTTTCTCGTTGACTTGTCTGGAACGATTTGCAGAAATGGCCGGGCTGTCGATTGCAGAGGGCTCTGTGACTTAGTAAGAGCTGCTTCAATCAAATTGGCCTCCTCAACAAATCTAACAGGCGACCATTTATTGTATGATTTGGTCAAATTGATACAGGACTCCATGTCAGGTGATTATTTTCTGACCTGTCAGGGAGGTGGTTGACTCTGTGGCTGTTGCTATGGAGACTGTCGCCAGGGGCAGAACAGAATTTGTCCAAATAAACGATCAGACGAAAAGTGAGCGCGGTATTCCTGAATGATTTGATCTTTTACTTTAAAAAAAAAAACATTTTCGCCCTCAACCGCAATCACTTAATGTAAAAGTACCCTCTTTCCCTGAAAGGAAACATTTTTTTATATTGCCATTTTTCATCCAGTCCTCATTATTTGGCAAGGGCGCCCTCACCCTTAAAAAAGGGACATAATATCTATGCTGGCCTGCAGAGGGCAGGCTTCAACATTTAGATTGGTTGGCATGGCAGTGAGATGGATTGATTGGGAGGGCGTGTGGTCACGAAAGAATAATGGCATTCGTGGTTTGAGTCTTAGTTCATAATATTTTGAGGCCGAAAAAACTGTTCGACTAACCAATCCCTATATAATAACCTGCTAGGTAAGTTTTAAAGATATATTTACATGAACCTTGAAATGAAACGTGTTTTAAACAAAGTACAAAGATGTGTATGAGTACAATGTAATTGGCATTAGACAGAAACGAGTCTCTAAATTTGTTTTACCTGAAACCATCACAAAGTTTTACCCATGTTAGTTGAAAATGAAACGTCTAATTTAGTTTTGTTTGTGTTCCTTGAGAAAAAAATCCCCACGAAAACGCCACTGCGCCATCTTGTTGGTCATTCTTGGCCACAGGCAACGTTTTACAACTATATTTACTATTAAATACAGAACTGACATCTTATCACTATAGCGAAAATGGCGCCAAACCGTTCCATTACATAGAAAACTGAATTAATGAAAAAAGCGACACGATTGCATAAGTTTGTTAGGATTTAAAGACCCGAACACAACCAAGATTTTACTCGATCAGATTATTTTGTCCATGGAGGCTTTTTGTCGCAGCTCTGACCAGGCCTATGCAATAGCGCCCTCTTACCTTCATTTCTTACGGAATGTTACGGTTAGAGTTGATTGAACAGCGCCCTCTGGATTATTCATAGTTACAGTACTACGAGGAAGAATCATTAGAAATACCATGGAGGATGGAATGGAAATACTAACATCGAGGATCTCCAAATTTAACAGAGCACTGTCGAGGAAAATAGAGCCGACACCACAAACATCAGAATGGTTAAGAGAATCCAAAAAAAAAACAGAATAAATAATATCATCACATACCCCTAAATATTCACGACGTGTGGTGGCGCCATAGGCAGATAATAGGGACCTCTTTCGATGCCTCTTCAGTGTTGAAGCTGTTGCCTATTATTTGTGTACGCTGCATAGTAATTGTTGTAGAGAATATGTTATAACCACTGCAGTCTGAACATGCAGAGACCGAACAAACCGAACATCGAATCCCGTAATACGGCTACTGAGTGTCCTATGCTTTTGGAAAATTCTAATTTGACACGCATTTTACATACATAATTGCATTCACTTATTACCAAATAAATTTGGGCATGCGTTTCTGTTCGATGGTGCGCTTGTATGAAACGAGGTATACATGAGGGCAGCAGACAAGTCGGGCCATATTAACCAAAAGCCCCTTCGAGGGGGAAAACTGTGCTTTGGCTTCTGGCAATTAACGACATGACGCTTTGAAATCTTTGGCTGTGTGAGACTGTCTCTCTTTCAGTCTCCCGACACGAGTTTCTTCTGGCTTATCCAAGAACATGCACATGTGCATCGCAACCCTGAACAGCAGAACGTGGGGTCCAAACCCTTTCATGTTGTTTTTAGCGTAAAAAATATGCTTATTCACCAGCAGAAACGATTGAGAATTATGTACTTGTTTCAGTGTGTGGAAAAAAATCAATATTTTCCATGACACGAGAGCTCTTACAATTCACAAATAAGCCTGTTTCCAAATCATCCTAACGACATCACAACAGTTTACATTTGAAAAGTTAGAAAGATATTAGAATATAAAAAATGAAAATATTGATGATGGAATACCCATCTCCAGCTGAAAGGAAGCAAAGTACTTGATTTGTAAAGTAGACTGCATTGCCACATTCAATGGCAAATTACATTCATTGTAGCATTGTCCGAGTGATTAGAAACTCTCGCAATTTTGTATCCAATCCATTGTGAAATTCCCCCACTCAATTATATTTCATTAAAATGGTTGGGTATCAACTCCAAAGAATTGCCTCTCCAACAATGCCTTGATGGCTGGATTCTATTGTCAGTCGTCGGCAATGGGCTGATCGCTAATCCCATTGCCAGCGCGCCAAATTCGATTCCACCCCAGCATAATGCGGAATTATCTCTCCCATTCAGGTCCAGCATCAAGAAGTCCCCTCCTCAAGAGCACTATGTTTCCCTGAGATGATTTCGACATTGTTTCCGGGGCTTGGTGGAGATAGTTCCTCCCAAATTTAATTAGGAGCACGCGGTAATTTCCAAAATGATGCTGCGCGGATTTCAATGGATATTATCTGCCGCGCCAGGCCCGATCAGACCGATGATGGGTCATGATGGGCCCTGAGGGAGGGGCATTTGCCACGGAACAATGCTCCCTTTCAAACCAAATCTTCGTTGCCGTTCCAGCAGTTTTTATGGGCATTCCTAATGAAACATTCATATACTATACCTTTTTGTCCTCAACCCTTTTTAACAATTTTCGCATTATTGAACACTGGAGCTTCCTTTCTACCCATTGAGATGTGTGTAATTGCGATACGGTAATGGAAGTTTCGTCAATCGATGTATAGCCATGGATGTATGAGGCATTTCTTTTCTATTGGTTAATTACGAGCAGCACATTGGTCCCAAGGACAATTTGGTTCCTCACAGTCCTTGCCAGTTTCTTTGGATAATTCGTTCTTAAAGGCAGTCACGCATTATCGTTCTCCTGACGTTGAGCCATTGGAGAAAAAAAATCCAAATTGTGGCAAGGATTTGTATAAGAGTTAATTCTATTGCGATGACTACATTTTTTGTCAAGAAACGAACGTCCCAAGGTTTTCTTAACTGCAATCTGGTAAGTTAGTAACCATCGATATATACATTTTTAATTCTAGCACTGCTTTTTCTGAAAGTCGCCGTATTTGTATTTATTTGCTTCTTTTATGTGCAGTGATTAATGTACAGGGTCAGATCGGGGTTTAGCCCAACAGGGAGTTAACCTGTCCGGGGGTAGCAGACATGTGCTATTTTTCTTTCTGCATGATTTTCTTATTTTTGGTTTGCGACCGGGAGGTAAATTCCCTACCCCATTGATTCGCCACTGATGTAGCTGCACTATTAGCCTTAGTTTTACTAGTGTCTGTCTTGATTATCTTAATAATTATTATAAACTATTCAAAACGTTCAAAATTATCTATTTCATAAGGACTTAGTATGCATGTAAAAAGGTAAATACACTTGACAAAGTGCTTGACGTTTTGGAAACAAAATTTAACCACAGCTATTTCCAGGCAATTTACCCCGAACCTACATCTTAGATTAAACCGTCCTTGTTGGTATTAAGAGTGCAAAATAAAATGATGATTACTAAACATGTAACAAGTCGTTAAACTCTCGTTAGCTGGAAGCAGCACGCTATCCAATTATCCATTGATGGCAAGACGGAGCCATCATGAGTCGGAGCAAAGACTATTAAAATGAATAACTTGCAATAACTCGCCCAGGAACGGAGCGGAATAATAGATCGGACGTGCGTTTCCAGCCATTTCTCCTCCAGTGCATTATTTTAATGTCTCGTTTATTTCCGTCGTAACGAGATCATATCGCGGCGGGAAATAATGGAGAAAATGGCGGTCTCGCTCGGTTCCAGTGACGCCATTACAGGTAGACCAATCAGAGGCCGCCGTTGCGTTATGACTAAAGCGCCATTACAGGGCGCCAAACGCCAGCAATACACCTGGGTACGAGCGGAACGACACTCCGTAGACTACCCGCCGAAATTAAAATCGCTCAGACGAGGCCAGCTACGAGAATTAAGAACTCTATCCCGGGATGATTTGGAGGGGGGCGACTCATTGTGAAGCGCCGAAACACACTCCAGAGGCAGAGAGAAACAATTTTGGTAAATTATGGGCTCGGGAAACTGTACCTCGGACAAAACGGCCGGGGAGGCTTAATTGTGTTGATTTAGTGATATTGCGGCACTTGCAATCACAATTTTAAGCGGGAAGCTCAGAGTTCAAATTCGTCTGGCATGGCCGGATCGGGAAATCATACGCCGCTCCCTCGGGTGTCATTCGGGGTTTAACCAAGCGCAGTTTGTACCGCTAAACACCATCAGCGGCTTGGCGAGGGAATGACGAGGGGCAGATCATCCACTAAGTCCGGGTATCATCAGGACTCGCCGTCGCTCTGCACTTTGCGTCGTGTTTGACTGCAAAGGGGACACGGAATAGAGATGCCATTTATCAAGATCAGAGAATGTAGTCCACGATGGCATTTTATACCAAATTCCTTCTGACTGGTCTGATATCGTGTGATCGCGTGTGGCAAAGTATCATACTTCAAAAAAGAGGTCTTTGTACAAAATTGAACGTACGACATTGCAATATCTGCAATTCGGGGGAAAAAAAATGCGAAAACAACGACTGTTGAGGAAAATTGCTCATTGAAATGGTTCCTCCTTGGGATATCAGGATAGGTGGCAATGGGTTAAAAGGAGGCTGTTATTTTTTAAACTCATAATAAAAAGAGGAAAATGACACAATAAGATAATTTGAACCATTGGTTCGAAATCTGTTCGTTTCCTATCCATGAACTAAACACGTCAAATATACTTCAACCTAAACGACATCATAAAATTACAAAGATGTGGAATCTGTCCACATTGTATTTCACCTGTCAAAACAAACATCAGTGATACTAAAACTTCACTTCTTGAATCAACATTGTTGACGCTTATTTCCGCCATAAATCGGTCTGATCTCCTCAAGTCGCCTGCTCAAGTCCCATTTATTCGGCGAACACGCTGGCGACATGCACTCTACAGCTAGGTATAATCAAATTAACGACACCGATGCCCCATTTGAGCAGATTAAAACGGTAAGTCAAACCATAAAAGTAATTACTTTTCTTGTAAAGGAAACCCACCTGTGTGCCTCTTTAGATCATATTGCCCTCCGGGGGACACCGTAGGACATGACTGCGCATGCGCCATGCCTGTCTCCTGTGGCTACAAGAGGACACTGACGTACATCGATATAGACAGAAAACTCCTCGCTGATTGAGAAGCTTAGAAACGATACGGAAACCCGAGACCGACTGGAGTATATTGGCCTCGTAACAATCGAAGGAAGAGGAGAAAAGGCGCCAAAAAGAAGCAGGGAAAAGGAAAAAAATGGCTGTAGCTATCTGTTGCCACTTTAAGGTGATGTCATCTTGGTAAACATCCTATACAACTCCCCTAACGCCTTCCCCCATTACAAAGCTCCATATCGTGACCATTGTCCATACAATACACCCATGTCAATGCCGTGTGCCTTTTGTCGCATTGTGTTACCGATACCGCCCTCCGTCGCGCCCGACCGTTGTATTTTGCTTTCTTGTAAAAAGCGCGGTAAAATATTTCCCCATTTTTCTGATCACTTTCGTGATTGAGGTAGGGCATTATTCTCAGGCAGGTTACAGTCAGAGTCCAGTGCGGGGGCATTGTCTATTATACAACGCCTGACATTTGGTCAACCCTTCCCCTTCCACCAACCCCGTAAATATCGAAAACAACACTTCTTAAAGACTATGAGAAAGAGAAGTGTCAGGACAACTTTAGCTATTTCTGGATAGCTCACATTGAGAACGCTCCTAGATTCCAATCCATTTAGAACCACCAGGGGCATAGCTTTTCATTTACTTTGTTTCATCGGGGTATTTTTTCAATGCTTCATGTATAAACAATGTACAAGATCCATCGTTTGATGTAGCACGTTGAGCACCAATATTGGTGGATATACATGTACGTGCGCTTATAAATACACTGTATCGTTTGGTAGAACAGGGCAAGAAGCGAAATACCTTATGCGTATCTATTCATAACACCAATGAAGTATGAAGTATTGCATGCACTTATTGGTATTAATTTTGGTTAGTCTTGATGAATTTATGAGTTATTTAACAGTCAACTTTTCTTGTTAATTGATGCTCAGCTTCCTTTCTACGGTTTCTTAACACTTCGCTTTTTAGTCTCTACACCCGATGGGCTCTTACAACACTTCAAGACAACTGTTCATCTCGTCAAGTGAAACTTAAGTGATTTTATTGTCTTCCGTTGGGTAAATGCTATCGTTGTTTTGGCATTAAGGAGCAACAACCATCAACGGTCTATTGATGTATTTTTTCTACTTTTACCTTCGTTGGTTTGAGCTTCCAACATGTCAAAGGAGACCTTTACATCAAAGAAAAACATGTTTGCACAACACTGTGAGACGCAGTGATCTGTATTAACATCTTAAAGAAGCAAACTCGTGCTCAATTAATACTCAAAGAACAGCGCCCCCAACGATCAATTATCACCACCGCTTCTTCAATAATAACGCTACTACTACACGGAGCAGTATTTACCAACGCCGGTTTGATCACCTACAATTAGTCCATAATTACTCGTGATAGCGGCGACCGGCGAGGCCTCTCCCCCGTAATTAAGCAACATGAAGCCTCGGCGAACGGCAGATAAATTGCCATCCCAATGTGGAGGGATTGGGCACCGAATACTCGCTAGTCTGCATTAATGGATTCATCCGCACGCGTCTCCCTACAACCCTCGGGTCCAGCCAGGCTGCGGAGTGTACGTATCGGGACCCGCATCGCGCTCCTCTCTCCGCTTGAAGTCAACTCGAACCTCGCAAAACGCAGCCATGGAATCATTACCGTCTGCATTTGATGCGCAATATATGCATATAAATTGCAATCATTCGGGGAAGACAATTTGGTACTTGGGGAAAAAATCTCTGACTTTTTAAAAGATCATGACTTTGTTCGTCCCTCTGAAAGTTCACACAGTGATAAATCATTGCCGGAAGGGTAAAATGCCTGTGCCTGGATGTAAAGCTATAGAGTGGGAATATTCTGTTGGAAATTCCAAGCCTTTTTCAGAAGAATGGTTCGCTACTGTAAGACTTTCATTGACCGTTTTCAAAGAACAAAAACACTGGTGATAGTTAGAACATTCGAGAAATTCTCCCCGGTAGTTATCGTGTTGACAAACAGTTATGGATATTTGAAGGCTTAGACGTTCTCGAATCGTTTGATACCAGCGTATTTATTTCCCAAGGTGATAAAACATGTCGACCAATTGGACCATTTGCAAACTCTTGGTGGCAGCAAACAGTTTTCATTTTAAAACAACAGCGGTACTTAGCGTCAGTGCTTATGCCGTAACATCCTCCTTCATTCACTTATCAATAAAGTTCGACTTGATTTTCCATATCAAATATTGATCCTCCGATATTGCGCCAAAAGTTAATCATGACTGTACAGGCGGTAAAACTGTAAAGCGCCGATGTGATTTATGGGCAAGCATACCAACTTTAATGCCTCTCAGTACGTGACAATGTGTTCACTCAGCCCGAATAATTGGTACCATGATTAAATTTGAAATTTAACAAGGCAACTTTTAATGGGCCAACTGTTTAAACACCGAAAGAATGAAGTATTATCTATCATGACGTCCCCGGGTACTTGATTGTAATTGTGCTGTCTCCAATCGTGTTAACACCGTTTGGTGTGGATTACATTGGCGTTCGCCCCAAGAATAATTTGGCGCCTTTTCTCAACGGAGGAGCTTTCCCGCCATTGTCATATTTTTTCCTTTTACTGCCGTGCGCGCCAGATGTGAGTAGTTATTTTATGCGCGCCAAAAAGCAGAGAGGTGCTCACCAGTGCGTGACCGTACGCAGCCAGCGAGAAAATCATGTACGGGTATCGCTGTCGGACGCTCCATTACCCACAGTGCATAACGGTGTAGCGAAAGGTCTTGATCAACTTCACCCATGACTGCGCACAGTCTTCCTGAACACGTTGATTATTCAATAACACAATCGTGGCACAAATTATCCACACACAAAAACCTCAGATTTCCGATCACTCTGCTTCAAATTGGCGAACGTTTCATAAGCGTTTTCATAAGCGTTTTGATCTTCATTTTCCGGAAATCTAATTATCTTTGCCTGCCAAATCGAATTAATTGCGAAAATTACGCCGCAAAGTGTTTCAGAGGGTGTGTTCGCGGTCATGATGCTTGTGTTGCCAGTTTTGGGTATGATCTCGTTTACCGCACAACATGAATGGGTAACACTAGGGCCACTAGGGCCGCTAGCGGGGTAGTACAAAATTAGAGCGGTCCTGTTGAGAAAAAAAGTGTCGGACGTCGGAACAGAAGCTGGGCGAGAATTGTTTTGCAACAAATTGCTCGTTTGACAAAAGGCGTCAGGCAGAAGTGATTTCCCGAATCTCAATTTGGTTGTAATTATTCCAGTGATTCAGTTAATATGACTGCCCCATTTCGTGCCCTGATCGTGCATCATTTCTGTTTTGTAAAACATTCCCCCTTCTCTCTCTATTTCAACCAATGACGACCAACAGTCCTACGTCAGATCCCTTCTCGCAATGAGCAATTCTCTGGCCCCTGCGGGCTCACCTGTTCTTATTCTGTTCCCTATTTCACATGCAGCACAGGGAGGCAACGTATAATTGCCATAGCCGTCGATTAGGCCGGGCATTAATGGAAATTTACGCGCTAGTCTCTCCTCGGGGCGTGTGGAAACGATACGCAGATCCTGAAAAATAGTGGCGATTTTATCCCCACTTTCAACCCAACAATACTCTCTGGCTGTCCGACTCGTAACGTCCGATGAGGAATCGGCGACTGGGGAGTCCACGAATATGGAGATTTTGTCAGCGGCTAGATTGCTACCTAATCTACACTTGTCCCCGCGAAGGGAGTTGCAGTGAATTTAAACGGTACAAAGAGGACGAGGTAGAAATGTAACTCCCTGCAGCCCCGTTTACATCTCCAATGACGCACTGACGGAAAGTAAGAGTATCTGGGCTCTCATTTTTTTTTGGCTAAGTTTAAACGCCGCTGTTTTGAAGATTGGATTTGGGGCCCCGCACGGCTAGCCAAGCTCGTCGTGAGTGGATTTGTTCCTAGCGCCTCTGGTGCGGGAATTTAATGATCTTATTTCCCGCGCTCTTGTGTAGCTGGTTGAGTCGAGTTGCTTCACCCTGAAGGGCTTGTCTATCATGTATGTTGATGATGGTTAACAGCGGAGGCAGGACTGCTGAGAAGTAGACATGGGGATTTGTTCAGGAAAGCCAATATACAGCAGGTATATAAGGTCGTTATCAGATGGTGTGCAAACTCGAAAAGTATGAAGTCTGTGCTAATTAGACTTCGCATTTTGGTCATTGCGTCAGAAGTCGAAGAGATAGGCCAGGATCTATCGAAGATTGTTTAAGGAAAGTCGGTACATTTCATAAGGCCATTTGAGGGGGAATTTGAAGAAACAGAGGTTGCATTAATTTTGGTCACTCGTGACAATAAGGAAAATGTACGTTTTCACCAACTTTGACTTACACTTTTAATGTTACAATTATTCATGATTTCTCATGATTATTCATAAACAAGGCTTGCAGACAATGGCATCTTCAAATCATTTGACTTCCGTCCGGAGATAGGGTAAGACATGCAACTTTGTAACAGTGTCCTCATTTACTGCCTTGCCGTGAATATGGCACTCATTAATTTATAGCTCTGGCACTGTCGATATTTTTGTTGGGCGACAATAGTTGTTTTAATGTCTGGTGAAGGCTTTCCTTAACCGCCTCGTGTACGCATTGGAACAAGGGCTATGTTCCGACACCCCTATGTTCCGACTGCACATATTCCTATTCCTAACCCTAACCCTAACCCTAACCCTAACCGGGAGTAACACAATCTAGGTTGTCGGAACATAGGGGTGTCGGAACATAGAGCAGTCACCGGAACAAGCACATACGAATCTCAGTCGCTATCGTGTCTCATCCCATTCGGGATTGTCACCCTTGTGAAATGATGTCCAATAAAAGCTAAGCCTCCCGTGGCATGACAGATCAGTCTTATACCTCCGTTAAAGTTCCCTATCACCCATCGGGCCCCAATATCATCCCATCCAATTTACCAAGCGTCTATCCACAAGGTATTCAACTTGCACCCCGGCTGATTATAAACCTGGCAATTTTCTCCTAAGCTTTAAACACACGACAGGCACAATTTTTCACCCTTCTTTCATTTTACCCTCTTCTCGATCACGATTTTTTCTTTCCTGTCTCTCCCTCTCTCTCTTTTTCTCTCTCGCTTCTTTCGGAGTCAAAGTTGTCGGAATTGACATGATTACGTGATTTGTTCTACCGGGTGCCGGAGAGCATAACATCCACATGCTGATCCTACTGAAGACGGACGGATGAGAACACTTGCCTGGCCGGCAAGTGACATGGCACGCGGCCCGGTACATCGGGACGTCGCCCCTGTATCATGCACTCATCCTCCCAACTAAATCAAGTAGGCCTCTGTCATGGCAAGGCCTGCCGCTTTGATTAGCTCGAGTTGAAAGCTATACCATTTCGATTACTTTTTATGGGGCTTCATTTCCCCCTTTTTTTCTCCCCTCTCCTCCTCGGCCAAGTGATTGCCTTCATTTCTCAATATAATTAAATTTAATACAAGCACCCGACAATGCCCTGCGTCCTCGCGTGGTGCTGCAGTTTCTCAGTGTCTTGAAAGACGTCTTGTATATTTGTGGTGGGGTTATCCCCGAGTCTTTACCGCCGTATCGTGATGTATGCGACCCTGATCAGATTGCAGGCCGGGCGCGTGTTCCGTAGTTTTCCCTTCTCGGATTGTAAAAACAAAGTCTCGACCTCCCCACCCCCTCAATTACATTAATTAGCGGAGGTGGTTAGGGAAAGCCATCTTCTTGATCAAATTCAAGACGATGTCTTCTTTAAAGAGGAGACTTGGAGTAAGGGAGACGAGGGGGTCAGGCAGTGAGGTCATTTATAATGTAAACACAGAGACTTTGCATGGATGAACAGAACCTATCTGCATTCAAAACTGAACTTTGGAGAGAAAAAAAATCTGGTTCGCCGGATAACATGCCATTTGTCATCCTAATTTCTCAACCGAAAAGACATAACTCATGAAACCCGAAGACGACTGCTGACAAGGAGAGAAATGTTTTTTGTAACACCGAGACAAAGGGATAAACGCAAATAACTAACGTGTATATACTCGAAATCCGCACTATTGAGAAGTGGATAGTTTGGCCTTAATATGGTGCAGATTTAAAGAAGAGTGATTCCTCTTTACGTACATAATTAACATCATATGGTTTCTGTTCTTTAAATTAAAATGAGAAAGTCCTTCGTAACCACCTTCACTTTGAACTTTTGCTACCTTTTCTCAGGTAGTCTCTTTGAAAAGCATATAGTATAAATTGTCTCTCCAGCACGGACAAATATGGTCTCATGACACTGCTTTAAATTCATCGACGACCAATACCATTGCTGCTTGTCGTTAAGGGACAAATTAAACAGAGTGCGACTTCCCTGTCAACTCCAAAATAATGTACCTTTACATCGGACTTTCTCCAAAACATGTAATTGCGGTAAAGTACATTGCCCAAGGACACAATGAAGATTACTCGAACATGTCACAACCAGGATTCGAACCCCTAGGATTTCACATAATCTTTACCTGCTCAGTACAGTGATAGGATACGTTGTCAGGGGCGGATCCAGGTTTGGATGGGGGGGGGGTAGCTGCAAAGGGGATTTAGACGGCATATGCTGTGTTTTTCTGCACGACTTTCCTATTATTTTTGCGACCCAAGAGGGGGTTTAGACCCTCTACCCCCTTGTAGATCAGCACTTGTTTTCTTTTGGGAAATTTCACTTGTAAAGGCCATTGTTCATAGTACTAGTAGAAAAGAGATTGGATGATGTTGGTAAATAATGGCACTTATTCCTAAATAGCTTGCAAGTACTGCGATGCCGGATGATGTGGGATGCTCGACAAAGCAAGAGAAGTTTAAGGAGGAAGAAATGAAGACATGAGTAAGGTGATGGACAACACTGCATGGACCGGAATGATAGAATGATTCCACAAGATTACCTCACGCTCACAGAACAGCGCGGGAAGGAGAACACGAAGAAGTGGCCTGTGTATTGAGAGATCGTCTGTTTATTTTGGTTTGTATAAACTTAATCTGCCTGGGCTTGCTGTGTATATCAAAACGGCTCGTGCTGACGGCTCGCTATGGTGCGAGTAATCAATGAAATTACATGGCAGCCTTGACATGTACCCAACTTTTTAATTACATTAATAAGACTATGGTTGTTATCAAAGCAATCAGGTTAATCAAAATCCCGGGTTTGCCACTGACAGTTCGGGTCATTATGACACTGATGGTCTCTGGAGCTAGACCCGGCTGTATACTTGATATCAAACAGACTGCAAGGATGATTGGTATTGGTGGGTGAAATCTGCCATTTGAAGAAACATCAAGGTTGAAAACAAAAGAATAGTAGTAAGATAAGAAAGAAAACAAGCCATGCACTGATTGGATCTTGAAATCGAAAAGTTGGAAGCAGTGTAGAAGGACCATGCATTATCTTTAGTAATCCAAAAGAGCATATTAGAGTGTTAAAGTATTAGTCACTGGTGGGCCTCATCATTTTTTTCGCATTACAATTTTGTCCTGTTGCTAAAGTGATAAACTCCCTCGCCATTATTATGAATTCCCAAACCGTTCAAGGGGGCATCAAGTGGCAAGCATATTGGCCAAGGTGTATCTTTCTCGATGGGGAAAAATCTTCAAAAACCTGGCGAATTTTTCTTGGAGGGTTACGATTAAATGAATGGCTGATACAGAATCCATTCTAAATCGCTACGTGTGCTTTGATGCAACCAGCTGCTCGACGTAATAACGTTGAACACTCTGAGCGGTCCTCATATTCCGATTTTTCACCGCATCGTGGGCCGGTTATCAGGCCGTCGGATCGCGGCGTAACTCCCCACAAAGCATCCACTCTCGGCGCGCTCCTTTTTATTTTCTTCGGAGGCTGCAACGGGACAATCAAAAACTCATTTCGTGGTATTCTGGGGCTCTTTCGAGACGGCAATCCAGCGGTATTACAGGGTCCAGATTGCAGGTGATTCCAATCAAAATCTGATTCGCAGACAGTTTGAGTTTGTTTTGATTCGTTGCTAATCTACGATGAAACCCCATTTCCGGGGAAAAAATAACAAATGCTACATGACAATTCCCACTATAGCACTTTAAATAGAGACGTTGTCTTGGATTTTGTGATATTTGTCATATCATTCGTTGCAAAAGATTCATTGCACGAGGGCGCAATTTTCTTTGGGATACAAAGGTTAGGTAATCGGGGAAAACTAAGCTATGTCGACGTCATTTTTTTCGAGTACGTGAAGTTTTCATGTAATTTTTCACGTTAGTTTTACAACGTTGGTCTCAGTGAAACGGGTTTAAAATGTTTCCCTGGTACAGAGAACTTTAAAACCACAATCTGGTGTCAAAATGGTAAGACGATTTCTGTAAGACTGGCCAGATAAATTCATATTTTGAATGGTGTTCTTTTCTTTATATAAGGCTGACAAAGTTAACAGTCTTTCTCCGATGTTATCGCCTAAATAATCAATTCTATGTGGACTAGCATTCCCGATAAAATGGCGCGAATCCATTGCCATCATTTATGCTTTCACATTCCTCTTTTATCCTTGCAATGACGTCGCGAAAAATGATAATGCGAGCGGAAAATGCGATTTTAATTATTTAGTGGGTCGTCTACATGCGCTGCAGGTGTTTACTTGAGCGATAAAACTTCGTGGAGCTAGACAAATAAAGTGAGGAGGTAAGAGTTCATTCTCCGCGCCAGACGTGAATAATTTGAAATGGTCTTTTGATGTAAAACAAAATATGCAATCGAAATCAGGGTATATGAATTATACTCAACAAGGTCAAGCCAATCATAGCCAAAGTGCGCCCTCGTTGGGTGAGCAGTTATGGCTTAATAACGGTCCTTATACTCCTACTTCTCACTTTGTTGAGGACCAAAATGTCAGGATAAAATAAATTACATTTGGAGTCCAAATTATCAGTTTTCTCGTTTAAGATATTCAGGACATTCTAAACACTGTTTCTTGTTGCACATTGCCCGTGGTTAGAATTCACCTTTGGTATGAAAAATGTATGTTCTCATTAATATCCCGCTGTTTGGAAATGAGTTTAAATAACTCCCAGGTCGACTCAGATCGACAATGGTATAGCTATGGGTAATAAGTAAGGATACTGGGCTGATGTCATGTAAGACTTTTGCCCACTCTATTGTACAATTATGTAGGTGGGTCATTGGCGGATCCGGGGGGAGGAAACGGGGGGGGGGGCATCCCCCCAGAAAAAAAAAAACGCTCCAGAGTTTTGTCTTTTCTGGAAATATATTAAAACGTTGCGTATCTCGCTCACAAAAAAAAAAGTCACAAGCCATCAGCTACACATATCTTTTAGTTTTAATATTACAATGCGGAAATAGCGCACGATACTATATACTTAATCCCCTTCCCCGTATGATTTTGAAACCCTCTCTGCCGCCCCCGCCCCCCCCCCCGAAAAGTTGGTTCTGGATCCGCCCTTGAAGTGGATTAAACCTTTTGTATACTGGTTCGAATTAACTTACCATTGCCTGTGCTAGAGGTGTCGACATTTTCTCCTAAACTATTATCTCAAAGTCCCTCCTGGACAACATGATGAACGTAGCTTCTTGCTTACTTGATCGATTGACTGTTCGTTTTTCCTTTTTATTGTATAGTTAACGGTATACATTTCTGGAAGGAAGATTATATAAAAAAAAATACAACAACAGGTTTTTGATTTCAGATACCCCGCCTTTGACCCCAGTTTGATCATGTGACATGTTGGGGCTGGACTACTGATACTTTTGACAAAGTTTGGTTGAAATCGGTCAAAATATGTTGGAGCAATGTCAACGTTTGTTACTAACCAACAACGTTTGTTACTAACTAACAACGTTTGTTACTAACTAACAACGTTTGTTACTAACTAACAACGTTTGTTACTAACTAACGGAGAAACATGATGCTTTGTTGAGGTGCTATCCCGCAGCTTAAACAAACCAGGATTTTATTTCACAATGGCCAAAGATTCAGCAAAAGGACCACAGGTCCAGTGTATAACGCAAGAAAAACGCACAGATACGACATGTAATCTCTTCATTTATGATACAGTAATTTATTTAATATGTATTTGGCAAACGACAATGTTTATTTACAATATTGACACATACATAATGGGCCGATGCATGGGGCTAAGTCCCTATTTGTATTAAGGGTTATGCAGAATGGGGTGAAAGATACGAATATTATTACTGATATCGGTATCTCGGTAACATACAGTTTTAAATTGCCCGCTCGGACAAATGCCACTGTTGCGTTTTACTAATTGAAACACCTGTTGGGTTAACCACAATATTCCAAATCACCGACATAACGAACATTACTTAATAATGTGAAAGTGAAAGTATAAAGCCCACCATCAACCAATGTACTCTTACTGCTTCAACTTTCATTGATATCAAGATATTACAAAATACGCACTCATATCGGTTTTTTTAATTTAAAACTTCAATAATCGTATCTTTCTTCTGTGTTGTCAGTGAACATGCAGGATTCTGAAATTGTTATACATCAGGTAAAATTTGTTGTGTGAATTTACTGGAAGTGTGTCTTATAACTGCGCTCCTAATTGAATGAATTCTATTTCGTGCGGGCATAGGCCCACATGATGAAAAAGGACCTGTTTTCAAAATGTAAATTTTCACCGTGAGCACCACACCTTTTAAATTCATCTTTGGGGCTTTGCAAATTTGTTTTCCTGTAAATTACATAATTTTCAATCTGTAGGCATGAACTGCAGACGGTTACGAACGACAATTCCGATTGAATAACAGAAACAGCCTCGGGCGCGCACCGTTGACATGTCCCCAAATTGAACAAGATGGAAATTGGATTGGAATAAGATTTTCACGGGGAAAAAGGTCAGGACGATAAATATCTTGTCCTCGGGCAATTGAAGTGTGATTTCCTCAGTTATTTTGAAATAGTGAATCAGAGTAAACGGCTCTTAACCTCTGTGCAAATTTCGTAGTCCAGAAAGAAACATCGTTATGGAAACTCGCCAGAGGGAGTTTTTTCATTGTAAACAAAAATAAACCTGGGAAGAATTTACCGCAAACAATTAAACATTAAGGCGTCAATTTCAAAAACAGATAATTTTGCTATTATATGTTATCTCACAAACGTCATGCAAATTTTGTCTCTAGAATATGAAACTGTATCCATGTGACCAATTACACCCTGCTTGATTACTTTCAAGTAATATACATTACTCGGCTCATCTCTCCTCGTATTGTTTTTTTATAAGGATGTGACAAAGAACTTATTTTAAGTCAGTGCATCTTTTCAGCCGCGTCTTACAGTGGCATATACTCAAGGACCACAATGGACTATAGTACACATTTTTCTTTGTTTATCAAGTTGAAAAAATAATAATAATGGCTTTGCAATGGCATGCGTATACTCCATTTGTAAGTGTGTGGTATTCACTTTTCGACGACTGATTCTGTAAAATTTTAATAATTGCTATAACTAACTCCTAATGTAAGCACTCGTCGGGGCGTTGTGGGGACAGTGGTTTCTGTTCTTTCGTAAAACATGCCTTCGGCACAATACTAAACAAACAGATTTTTTAAGCTGGATTCTCATTTTTGCCAATAAATAAAAAACGGCTAATTATGGTACTTTGTACAAAGTTTTCCTCATAATATACACAACAAATCTCTCTAAAAAGGATCACACTATAGACACCTTGCAGTGCGCCCTCACTGAGGGCAGTTTTTGTTCTGTAAATACAGTGACAATGAAAGTTCAAAGTGTCTATATACTCATGCGTATCACAGAGGAATACAGACTTGCCCTCAGACGTGAGGTCAGACGGAAGGAGTCTACTTAGTATACAAGAGTAAGCTCATATTACTGAGTTGCGCATAAGTACAAACTGGTGATGGGGGGGGGGGGGTTTCTCCCCTAGGTAACACGGGATATGAATGTGGCTATTGTCTTCGGGTTTATGAATAGCTCTCGTTGACTTTAAAGTAGCCCTTGAGGAAGCTAACCCGATTCATGCCTTCCAGTTGACTTCAACAATAATATTTACACTCTAAATGTATTTTCTACCGTGTACTTATACAGTGTACAGAACCTGTACCTATTTCAGATTGTAGGTAAATATTCCTGGAATATTATCACGGTGACTCCTAGGTATCATCTTGCCATTAGCCTATGGCGGACACAATAGGAGGGCGCTATTTGGAGCGGTATAAGAGATTACCAGAACGATGGCTGCTCAGCTATAAGTCTATAGTTAATTGCCCGTCTAAATAGCTAAAGCCACTGATCGTTTTATAATCCGGGTTTCCAACAGGCTTAAATGTTTTAATTTACGGAAACTGAGCCAGATGCGGACAGTTTGCTGGGACTGCTGGACAAAACTGTTTGTTTAGTGCCCAGCACAGCATCGAGCTCAAAGGCCTGCTTTATGCAACCTACGTTGGTGGCACAGCTGCCTTATATTTATTTTTTTAAAATGTTGGTCCACACCCTTTACTCCAAACGTTTTTGAACGCAGAGACCAATATAAGAGGTGCCTCTTGGATTACATACAGTTCTGGCTAGATATCTGGCAAAATAATATCTTAACACTATGACACATACTGTCAAGTCCCCTGACGCCACTTTGGCAAAGATTTCTTCGGTGCACATCGTATATCATTTATCATTGGTGCTTTTTTTGTATAATCTTGTACCTCATACAGTTTATCCTACATGTGAGGAACCACGGTGCACTTGGATTAATTCAAATGACTGCGATTGTGAATAACGTCTGATACCAATGAGAGGTATGACCCAGGTGAGAGGTATGTGCCTGGTATCCTCGAAAGTTGCACAGCAGTGCACGATGGCGGCATGGAACCAGTCAAGGCGTTGCAGCCAATGAAAACGGCTGAATTTGACGCTCAATCCCCATCCATCTTCCAGGTAACAGATCTCAGAGCTATAAACTCGACGCACTGCTCAAGGAGTCCGTACCTCCAAAGCCACAGTCCACCCTTCTCCTCTTGATATCCCCAGCATCACCGTGATGATCGACCCTGGTGACTACCGAGGTACCACCACTCCTTGAGCCGTGGTGATGCGACCCACTGCCGCTCCTAACATCGTCCAAGTCCGAGCCCTCGGCAGCAAGGTGTTCGGTCTCCGAGTCGTGCTTCCGCTTAGCGCTGGCCATCTCAGCAGCGTGTTTCTTGCGCCACTTGGTCCGACGGTTCTGGAACCAAACCTGCAGTTCGAGAAAGAATAACACTGAAACGTTGAGGATAAATTCGAAACCACCTTAAAGTCATAGCATCATCTCAATTCACAAGAGACTCGGAAGCATAATCTTTCTCAGTTCTCTAAGGCGAACATGGTATAATCACTGCGTCAAAGAAACAACTCTTTTCGTGAAAATGTGCATTGTGTAGTCTTTGTTTAAATACGAAAACACTTCGATATGATTTTGTAAACCATGAACCCAATACCCCGATCCGAACTCTGATCCTATGAATTAAGAGTTGCATCGTGACTGAATTGTAGGCACGTGGCAGAAAGACGACAAACATAAAGGGGATGGAAAGCCACAAATCTTTTGTTTGATTGCTACGTTGACATATTTAGATATTGTGTCTGATTTGTAGTTCATGAAAATTACATGTACATCGATTGCGGCCGGGTAAGCGCACGACAAAGCTGAGTCCACTAAACACGGCGATGAGTATACACCATAATGACGCTAATATATTCATGGGATTCTTGAGCTATCAAAAAGAAACAACCGTTTATTACTAAGATGACAAATCTGGCCAAGCTGTCCCAACACCACCGAAAGCAAAAGTGCCGCCAAGATTTGGCGGGCATTTTCCTCCCTTCCTCCTCCAGGTCTCTATGTTTACTCCCCGCACGATGAAGTGTAATTGCTGAATATTACAACAGAGCAAACGAACCTCTGGCTTTGAGCGCGAGCCCCGAGCCGCTTCGGCCCAACCCGCCCAAATCAAATACAACCTCACGATTACTGGTCTCCGCCAATTAAAGACGGGACAAAAACCCCTTATCTTATCGATGGAAGGAGAGGCGTATTTATGGTTGAAAATGACCCATAAGCGTGACTAATGTCAGCGTAATGGCGGACAACTTAGGAGATGCTTCTTCATCCGTCTTGAGGAGGTTCCCTCGTGATGCGGTAACTTACCAACGCTTGATAACAACTAAGCATGATTAACGCATTGTGTGGCAACCGCCTTCCGCGAGCACACGACCGATTCAATGCTTTGCCTTGTTCCGTCTCCTCTCAACGCACGCTTCGCATTCAAAGCCACCACTGGTCGTTTATTAAACCCCCATGTAATACCACCTAAATCAAAGAGGGAACACGTCCGGGGCTTTACAGGTCCCCCTTTTTCTCTCTCTTCTTAAAAAAAAACTCCGAGGCGATAGCCTGATGGTGATGATGATGATGTACAAGAACAAGATACCGAGACAGATGCTAAACGACCGGGGATGAAGTGGGCGAGTGGCCGGTCGGACATCATTGATGAACCCCGCGGAAGTCGTTATCGGCTTCCTGTGACTTCCGCCAACCTGCCGCACTGACAGGTAACTCTGAAGTGGGCACTCCAAGCCCAGGCCGGGCCACCCTCATCCTGAGATTAGCAGATTAAGGGCCGGCCGGGACTTCTCTCCCTCCATCAGCCACTATTACCATCATCACTCGCGTCTTGTTGGTTCATCGCGTGTTCCGGGGAGGGATATTGTTTTTGTGTCAGGTTAATTTTCAGGATGGGGCGATCAAAGTGCGCGTATATCATCAGCGTGATTGAACGCGCCCTTGTACAGATAGACACACAGCACATCAAAGTGACTATAATGCCAGATGACAAACCGTGACGAAAACACAATGAGAATTTGCAACATTTCCCCACTCTATCATGTCCAAATGTGCATATTAACTTTACATTTAAAGTATTGTTTCTTAAGCAGGGTAATTTTACACTTGCAGCAGCGATTTTGAAATTAAATTTTGATTAAAAACAGTCAATAAACAGTCAATAGTATAAGCGTTTGGAAAATGTGAAGAGCACATTTCAGTATTCAGTAACTGTAGGCCTACATGACACTGCGTATTTAAAGTGGGTTTTTTTTAATGAACTTGAACTCGAAGTTTACCATTCTTCTTTAGATGATCCTAATATTGTAATCGCATATACTCTCATTGGATTTGGTAAGGTTAGAATTATTATATCTCGGACATTTAAAACAAATGGGTATGTTTATCCGCACATGAAAATAGGCCTACTTCCATAGCAACATGAACAATGTAAATTCTGATGCTGGAAATATACAATATTAACGTGAGACCAAGCCAACAAGCGCACCTAGCAATGACAAATACTCATCTTAATTTGAAATGAACAGGTCTGTCATATCTACACGCACTTCGTTTTTATCACATCGTGAAAACAAAGGGAACATCGCCCGACCTTATACAACGCGAAACAGGTGAAAGTGATATATCGCACAAAAAGGTTAGAAAAATAGCGAAAACCTACCAAAACACAAACCGGATCAGAATTGTTGGAATAGAGAATGATTAATGAATGTACACGAAGTAAAATCAATATTGGCTGCGATATCCCGAGCGCAGACCTACCCACGGTCTATCAGCGATAATGATACACATGTAAACGGCAATAGTTGACCATTTAAGACTAATGATTGCTCCGGCACGTGCTCGCGCAGACGATCAACACGATTTTTTCCCGCCATAATTTTTGGGCGCGCAAACACCGTGAATCATTACGGTGACAACGCCATTATGATATCTCCCTTGCTCAATTAGTCAGATGAGTTTGTGCTGACTCCGCGCAGGACTGGGCTCCATGTAGAACTCCCCTCCTTTTCTTCGCTTGCTCTTCCACGCCCACTGCACATTGTTACACAAATTGATAAATTACACGAAATAATGTGTGTGTCGACGTCCCACTGCTGCGCCGGCACTCTCTTGATTTTTTATTTTTTTAAAGCAGAAAGCTCTCGATTTGGCACTTGTCACGTTGAGGCGGGAGAGAGTGGAGAATCGTTTTGCGCGCGTTCAACAAATACTCGTTGTGCGGCGGAGTAATAATGACCGTGTGTGATTACTACGCGTTGTGTACGTTGTGCGGTCCTTGCACCAATTGATGATGATTTTTAACCAATCAACGTCATTCAAGACGGTAATTAGGGCTTTTGCCCCGCGTAAACTGAAACTGCCAAAATAAAAGCGAGACTGGATATTTCTGGCGGGCTTCACATTTCGGTCACTTCATGTGGTAATTGATACGTCATAAAAACGGGAATCGACACAATCGAGTTTGCAGAATTTTTTTTTTTTAACCTTTTCAAATTATTGCTGCTCTATCGACAGTGTTATGATTATTTGATAGATTATTTTTTTTTAAAGATTTACTTACGTATACTGAATGATATACAACTGATATTTTCTGAGGCAACGATATTGTCTGTGCTGGTTCTGCTGTCGGGCAAATTTATTGCGAAACAAGGTGGAAGTTTTTAACGATAAAACAGTAATTGATGATTCGAGGAAAACGGAGATTACATTAAGGGCCAATAGCCCCGTGGAACGTATTTAACGAACAGCTCATAGCAGACAATGCTCAATTTTGGCGCCGAAAACCTCTCCTCAGTCACTGATTATTTTGAGGCAATTTATCGGGTCATTTCACACAAATTGGTTGCATGTACCTAATCATGGTAAATATCATTTTGACTGCCATGTTAATTGTGGACATCAAAATCTTCAGTGCCCACACGGCTCCTCCCCAACAAATCCTCATAGTTTTTTTATTAACTTCCAAAGTGGCAGTATTTGTATTATTTGGTTGAACAATTCAAGTTATAGAACCATTCAAGTTTGAGTTTCTCTGAAATAATTTAGTTTAACGTATGGGTGTATTGACTACGTAATAGAAAGAAAAAAAATGTCTTTCCGAAGACATTTCACCAGGATAATGTCTAGCAACGTGAGTTAAAACGACAACATTATATTTTTTTCTCCTCTTTATCATTCTGATAATTTTGTAGCAAAATATGTGGTGAATTAACTTCTGTTAAATTAAATAAATGCCGAGTTATTTGTCATGTAATGTCATTATTATTATTCACCTGTTGGCTTTATTCGAAATGAGAATTTGAAGCTGAATTAAACATGCACTTCTACCATAGTGAAGCCAAGTATGCGAGCATGTTATAATTCGGTACGACCCTACGACCATGAAAAGAGGCTGAACGACCGGCAATTAAGGCCCTAAAAAGTGCAAGCAACTCGGTTGTCTCGCGGACTGTACAAGCTCGAGACTTGAAGTTGCCGAGGTGTAAAGGACGTCACGACCATGCTGTGGCTGGTATCCTTTGATGAAGGCCCGTACCGCACTCTGATGTACCCCCTCAGGCACCCCTGACACAATACCCCACCTGTCTGCTTGATACCGATTTGATGTTGAAGGGGGCTTACGGGAAGACTGGCCACCAACGAAGACCTATCCGCGGGGAAGTTGAAAATATTATTTTTCTATTAGAGGTTACAGCCATGCAGTGACGAGGAATTGTGCGACTTGGTACTCCATCGAGTAAATTAATGGCCTCAACCGGGCATTAAGTGATAGCTACAGAATGAAGACAGGTGGAACTTGAGTGGCTACAACACCGAGGTGGCCGCATTATTGACGGGTGGTCACAAGAGTGGTCGCAATGGACAAGGACCTCAATGTCAAGGATTTAAACATTGTATCTTTGTAATGGCAACTCTTTGGGACCAGGGTCTAAGGGCAGTTTGCGGTCACTTCCGCGACAAACAGTGGGAATTGAAGGGGAAAAAACGATTTATTTTTTGAAGTTTATGAATTTTTTTACACAGAGGCATTTTGTGCTGGCATTGTTGAGAGCACGGTGCCAGAGAATTAAAAAATCTCAACAGTCAATTTCTTAAATAAAGAGAAACGCATCGCAAAGTAGTTTCAGATCATAACTAATAATGTCACTGCCCCATTTCACCGTGATTCCCAAATAAGGTCCGCTTCGTAAATGAAAACAAGTTGCGTGTACTTTTCTCACCACGGAGGGAGAAGAAAGGTGTGTTAAAGGCCAACGATTTCTACATATGCGGTGAGCAATTTGTTGCTTCTTGTGTATACACAATCATGAAGACCGTATTTTCAAACCATCGGACTTCGCTTAAGGGGGCAAGGCCGAGCCCTCTGAACCGTGACACTCTGAACTTGTCCAATACGAATCGGAAGCAGTAACATTTTTGTCTTGTTGGGTTGTCTGAATCTATGTTGTCGTGTGTCTCCCCTCCTCTATGGTTGATCTCTCCCCTCCCCCACGGGGTTTGGCCTGATCGAGAATTCGCCGGTTGTGTTATTCCAGAAGTGTCGGCTTCATTGCCTCGTCTTTCGTCACTTCGCGCCACTTGCGACAGTCGGCAAGCTCTCCAAGATGACGACATGCTAACAAGCCTATCGTCAGATACCATTCACTGTTCCTGATCAGACTCAACTTTTTTGTGTGCTCAGGAGCTTGATTTACTCTTGTGCCGAGTTAACCCTTTCGGTTTAATGCGCAGGCGTACATAAATGTTCACATCATACTTTGATGTTTAGTATTTCACCAACATGCGAATTTAGATAAATCGAACTGTCAGGTAACCCAGAAGAAATGACCAGTCTACAAATTCCCATCAGCATTTCAATTTAATTTCTTGTTCTCTTGATCGTCGTTTTTTGTACTCGTCTTTTTAAAAATGTTATTGATATGTGCGCATGCGCGCTCCAGCCGAGGGTAAATTCAGCACACAGAAGCATATCAGAGAGTTGATGTGACAGTGAAGCAATGCCAGTTGCCTCCGTTACACCTGGGTGCTATCTGTCAGTCAATGACACGTTGAGGCTGATCCCCCACAGCCTATTATGGACCATCGCTAATGCCGGAACCAGACTCCATGCTATTGTGTCTTGTCTGTATCCGAGAACCTGACTCAGACCGGCGCGCACACACGGGGACTGACTCGGGAGCTTAACCTCCCCTTCAGTTCTGGGTTTGTTTGTCCGCTGGCGTTCCTCCATCATTCCAAACACGCTGAAGTAATAAAGACTGATCCGGTCAAATTATCCCTAATCCCCGCTCGCCTTCAGGCCCGGCCGTGGCCTAATCCTCAATCATTTTATTTACTCGCAATACTTCATAACGACATACTAGTCGCGCTTTTTGCTTTGGCATTTTGCGGCTGGGACGATCCAGTTTCGAGCCGGCCGTCGTTGGTGGCGCCCTGTCAGCACCACTCTGCTGTTGTTTACGCAGCAGAAGAGCTACACGGCCACAGAGAATCGAGGAGTTACTTTGAACCGACGAGCATGACTTGAAAAAGATACAACAGCTGAAGCCCAAATAAAACAAAAAATGTTGTACTTCATTGAAAGGAATTTCAGATCTTTCATTAAAAACCAAATGGGCTAGCCAAAGATCATTTGTACAATTTCGCCGGCAAACCTAATCATTTTCATATACAACTTGGGGCACTGACGCGCCCCGTGGGTGGAATTCACATTAAAAGTATCCGATGAAATTGCCGCAGGCAGCGGGGGAACACCTCACCATCATGAAAGCTATCCGACAATCACTCGAAATGGGACTAAGATCCGACACGGTGTCTTAAAGAGGTTTGGCTGTTTTATTTACTTTTTCCCTCGCTGTATTTTCTTTCTTACTTTGGCCTGCTGATTCAAAAGTTGCCGACAAACAACGGCGGTGTTTCTTCTTTCCCGCTGGATAGCCCAGGGGGAAATCGTGCATATCTATCGGCCAGAGATTGCTGGCCGCGCACGCTGAACTGTAACATCGCAGGTGTGGGCGCCGGGCCACACCGTGCCAATGCCGCGTGAGTGCTGGGGCTAATCGCTCAATTTCACCCGTGTCTTGTTTACCGCGGTGCGCTTGCACTTTTTTACACCGGATTCCTTGAGTATTTTTTTTCTTGTGTGATGATGAGGTATACTTGCAACACGTGTGGCCGCCTAATGGGTTGTTGAATGAGGGCAAGTAATGGGTTGTTTGTAAGATACTAGAGTAAGTTCATGGTTGGTGCACCACTTGAGTTCCTTGCCTTGCACTAATAACATCTTGGTTATTGAATGCCTTCATTTGTTCAGAATTATTTACGGTAGCAAAAGTACGATATTTTGACGCTGCTCATCTTTTGAAATATATTTCTACCGTTACTAGTAACCAAGAACAACAGTTAAAAGTTAGTTGCTTGAGATATGACTTATCTTTTAATTTGTTCCAACTAAAATCTTTACCTCAATCGAGAGTCAGCGTGTCAATTAGTGAAAACTGACAGCGCAACCTGAGAGAAATATATTACACAAGAGGGTCGTCTTCGGGATTTAAATCTTCCGTTTGGAATGCTTACAATGAGAAGGACCGCTGTTTTGTTTTTTTAAAGAAAACCCCAAAACACTTACTTGGCACTTCATTCATGATAACTGACGGGCTACATTTCTAACACGGAGTGACCCCGAACCCACTTCCCGCAATCACCTTTGATATTTTCCTTCCTTTATCGGCTGGTATTTCACCAATTTGGGCCTCTCCAAAGTTCATCAATACCTGCGCAAATATGATGAAGTTTTGATTGGGGCAATAAACCCCGGGTTGCCGGTGTCCCGGCAAATCGATTCCCCGTTCCGGAAACTGATAGAGAGAGCGCCCCCGGGGGCAAAGACCGCCAATTGAACACACGACCGAGTCTAGGCCCAGCTTATTCCGCGGTGTGCCGTGTCAATTGACCCGTTGTCTGTTGTTGTGCGGTCTGAGGAATACTTGAAATACGCGGCTTCTGGTTATGGAAAAGCACTTAAAAATAAACGGTGTTCAAAACGATTGCTACATGCTGCGAAATCTTATCACAATTTGACCGTAATTTGGGCCTGCTAAACTATTTGAGTTCGTTACTCGCCAGTACATTTTGTTTGAAAAACTCCTCCACAAATTTGAACTTTTATTATCATTTTTGTTGACAAAGAATTTTCAATGTTTGTAATATTTCAAAAAAGGTATTGTTAGATCCCATGACGCAATTAACAGGAAAAAAATGACCTTGAATACATTTGATTGACACAAGGATTTAACAAAGTTCGCACCTGTGAAGCTGCTTAACACCGGCGTTAGTAACGAAGGCCGCGAGTTATTTGTAGCCACATTACAAAAACAACAATTCTACAAATAAAAGTCATGAGCCAAGTGAACTCAATCACTAAATATTCCTTTGATTTAACTCTCCTTCTGATGTTGTTTCTTAAAACTGAAGATTGAATCGAACCCACGACCTACGGATAAATGGTCTATTTTCTGACCTTTTACCCAGACACAGCCAATGGATTTAAGCAACAAAATGACTTTAGGCCTTCCTCCTCCCTGAAGATACAGCTTTTATCATCTTACTCCTTAGCAAAATAGAAACCTTTACAATTCAAATGATCAAGGAATAAGTTGCTCGTGTTTGGTCTTACCTTAACTTGACTTTCTGTCATGCCGAGAGCGTAGGCCAGTCTAGCCCTCTCAGGCCCGGCAAGGTACTTGGTCTGCTCGAAGGTCTTCTCCAAAGCAAAGATCTGCTGTCCGGAGAAAGTAGGCCGTGTGTGTTTCTTCTTCCCGTCCTTGTCGACGGGGCTACAACTTTGAGAAGCCTGTTGGACTGGAAGAGAGAATAACAGTGGATTTAATAGACAATCAAGTGTGATTAATTAATTAAATCTTACATAATTATGGCTCTGGAGTAAATCTGTTAAATGAAAAGTTATTAAACTCAAAGGTTAATTGAAATATAAAAAAATCGAATCAAATATTTAAAACCACAAACATTCAACATGGAAAAATATAAATCCTAAAATTATGTGATGTGGTATATCGTCAGCCATATACTCTAAAAATAACTTAGTCCAAATATTGACTGGTTTTCCTAGTTATTGAAAATTGACTCTTAGGAAGTTAGTTAAACATGCAAAGTTTCATACAATGACTAGAAAAAGTTGTTGGATTTGACTCCAATTTAAGTAATTTACATAACTATTTTTCAATACTGACTGGAAAAATCTAGTCAGATTGACTGATTTTCAGTTGCACCCAGCTGACCCTGAATGGCTAGACAAATTTAACTGGTTTCTAGTCAAATCTTACTACTGTTTTTTACCTGGTATAGTTACACAAACTTGCAGGAATTGGGCACCGAAATTTTATAAGCGCCGAAAATATTTGCTCAGCCGAACTAGGTTACTGGCTTAAATGTCAGCGATGAATATGGCTTGATGAATGGCTCTCAGTTGTGTTTTTCGTAAGAGCATCAATTGGAAAAGTATTCTCAAACTAGCAGTGCCATAAAATTAGGCCCAGGTATTGTCAAGGGATAGTCGTTGCTCAACCTCGTTTCGTATTCATTATGTGGGGCGCTGTGGTCATTTTGATTCGTGTGCCGTGTTACATGGGTTCGAACCACGACGGGGAACATGGTGCTTGTGCGCTTGGGCAAGGCACTTTACTACGATTGCCTCTCTCCACACAGGAGTATAAATGGGCACCTGTGAAGGTAGAGACCAAATTGCGCTGATCTCGAACTGCTGCATGGTCTCATTCCTGATGAACAGGGTTAATAATTGTGATGCGCATTTGATCATATTCTTATAGAAATTTACGCAATACAAGTGTGTAAATTATTAAATTATTATTATTAATCTCATATTTATTAGGACGGGTCAGCCTGCAACTCCAATATCCACAACCGATGTTTGGAAGTCTCAATTTGAGACGTGCAGAATATATAGGTTAAAACTTAAATGCCGCAAAAACGTTTAAAATTTACAGATACTAATACTATTTTAAGGGGTGGGGCAACTATCTGTGAGACTGCCGCGCTTCTAGACTCCTACTCGTAACGTCTCTTATAAATTCACATAAAATATAATAATATATGTTTATTTCCTCTATAACTTCCCTCATAAATGTTTAATTGTATTTGTCAAGAGAGCTCTGAAGTATTTTGACCAATTATCCATCAACCGAAACGACATACACACAGTGCCAGATTAATGTAGAAGACATAGGCCTACAGACCCATTTCTTTCATATAATCATTTTGATACACACGTCTTTGCGTCATAATTTTGACTGGCTTGAGCTTTGGCCATACATGTATATTCAAAGAATCAATTTGGGGAACTTTGGAAATAGATAATTAAAGCTGATATCAAGGGGTTTCCAAATGTTCATTTTCTTGTTAATTTGAAATTATTCATATATGTTTATAGGCCGGCGATTGGTCGAACTTTTAAAACAATATTATGACTTTGAACGCGTGAATCATCTGTCTAGACCAAATGGAGGCATAATCACAGTGTATATGTAACACGGGGTACATGCACATGAATTTAAAGAAATACAAGCCTCAACACAGTTATCTAAATTTCTCGCATAAAATCAACTTCATTCGTGAAAGCGCGACAATCATCGTAAATTCTCAGCGAGATGTACGCCTAGGCGAATTTCCGTCGAAGTACATGTAGATCGCAATACTTTTGTTTTACGCAAAGGAATTATACCTTCAGTTCGCAACAGTTTCGATTGACCCAATTTACTTCATTATTTAAAAACAAAACTTATGTTGGATTCTTTCCTATTTCCAGTTTAAAAATTCAGCGACGGACGATTGAATGTACAGCGCCACCAAACGTTTGAAACAAGTTACTTCTAGCCCCCCCCCTCCCCGCACGTTAATGTTGATACATAGAGCTATGAGACTTTCAGACACACATCAGTCTCTCTTTTTTTACCAAACGAGTGAGGGTGTATCAAGAAGCTTGAAGACATCAAAAAGGTCATTATGAAAATCTGCGAAACTCAAACAATCAGTAGAAACTGAGCACTCAGCTCATTCATGAAAAACGTTTTTGTTAAGAGACAATCATGTCTACACTTTACACAGTAATTTTTTTAGACAAAATGTTACACAATTCGAGTTTCTTTGTGGGTTACCGAAGGTAAACACCAACAATTCGATCTGTACAAATGAAATCACAAACCGCCAAATATTTTGGTTTACCGGTTGGGGTAAAGAATGTTTGCTCTCTCTCATTATACACACGGAATTTTGTCTTTATCAGAAGCGTCAACAATACACAACGACCAATTTTGACGCATTCGTCATATCATTTCCTAGAAACACGTAACTGACTGAGGCAAATTGCCCCTTTCTTATCCAACTTTAGCAATGTCGATAGAAATAATGCGAATAATAAGCGTCAAAATAATGTAGGGGAACGTTGGGAATAAAAGAAAACCAATTGAAACAAATAGAAACAGAATTGTCATCTTAATTTACCTGCTATTAACTTAATTCTTGCCTTTCGATACTCCAATTTCATAAATTTTAATCCAGTCACAAGGAACAGATGGATATAAATTGTTTCCCAAATTGCCCTCGAGTAACCAAACTGTTATGATCGAAGTCATGCTTGACGTTTTCATCCAGAGAAGATAATTTGTTTATTTAAAACACCTGTCATCTTTAATCAGCTAAAAATCAACCATTTCACTTATTGGCAATAATGCGGAGTGGAAGTAATAAACAGCTAAGAAAAGCAAGCGTCAAACAGAAAGACAGAACAAAACATGAAAAACAATTGGAGAAGAGTGATAATTAATGACGTCATATTGACTTCATTGATTTTGATTAATGACCACAATAGCAACATTGGCAATGATGTAAGAACACACAACCCTGGCGATTTTGCGACTGATTTTATGGTAATTCATATTTGCAAATTTTTTTTTTACATATCAAATGTTTGTTCTATAGGGGCTTCAAAATTCATTACAAATGTAGTTTTGACTGGAGCTGTACGTAAGCTGTACGTATAGGCCTGCACCGTTCAACATCAATAGCAGCCTTTTAAATCAATACACAAAAACATTACAAAGGCACCGAAATAGGAGGCACAGATTATAAAGAAATATGGCAATATTTCATCGGGAATACACATGTAGCATCAAAGAGTATTTACATTAGGCTCCACCTAAAAAAAAGAGGTACTATCCATGCATGCGTGTTGTAATTCTTAAAACAAAAATAATAATCGGCATAACATAAAAATACCAATTAAAAAAATGGAGAGACAAGGGGATCTAGTTTGTTTGGGAAACTGGTAGATGAAAAATAATTCCTCAGTTCCTTCAAGAAAATCCCGATCGAGGCAATAAATCAAAATTAAAAGCAAAAAAACTGACGCTGTTCGAGATGAATTTTTGCAGCCTCCCAATAGCTGTAAATATAAATATTAAGGTCTCGATCTAAAAACATGTCTTGAAGATGAAACCATCAAAGCGAATAATCCTCCAAAGCGATCTTCTGGAGTATGGGGGAACCTAGACAACCCTCAACGGCGCGTGACGGTCTGTCCTGATGAAACCCAGCTCCCGAGTACGGTAAATATTACATAAATCAGCGCCCTGCCTGACATTTATGACACCATCCTTTGATTGGAACTGCCAAGATCATCATGTACTACCGTGGTTTAGCTCTAGTTGATTACAGAAGCTATATACCAAGGATGGGTTTCGATCTGTAGCCATACACCGCGTACCGGCAACCGGTGACACGGGCTCTACCGTAGCAGACCGCCGGCTTGTTTGTTCGAGCCTGGCCCGGTCCAGCTTTCACGCTAATGAAATCAATTGTGAGGCCATTGAGTTTTATCCTCATCGACATCATAACGACCCGCCGGGAGATTTATCGCTTCTCTTGCCGTGTAACCACTGACTATCTCGGCCCTTCCTTCCTGGACTATTTTTTTTTCTTCAAGAGTTGGGTTTATATTTCTTGATTGCCAGGAAATAAAAGTTGATAAAAGAACTTTTACGATGGGAGAATGAAGTTGCGTTGGAGATTATAATTACGTCTTCGGCCTCTACTCTTAATAGACGCGTGACTCGGATGATACCGCTTGAAGGCTTGTATTGATTTGTGTGTATACTTTTATGGGAATGAGATTGAACATGTAATTGAAAGTATGGATTTTAGTCTCTTTTATTTTTTAATTTTCTTTTGAAACCAGGTGGTCAACGCTACATAAACGGTTCTTTAATTTTGTTTGCCCTTAAAGTTAAACAAAATGTTGACGACTCTCGACTCGGCAATTAAAGATCAACACTGAAAATAATCGTACATTGTCCACTTAAAGTTAGAACGGTATAGCCAATTTATACAAAGATTGATCGGTTTATTATGCACGTTTGGCTGAATGTAATGTAATTCATACCTTAATTAAATTCAATGAACTTGAAAGGGTGGTATCAGGTTTTTTTAATGGATTTTATAAATATCTAGCATTTTAAAGAGATAACTACATTCTGCACAGTATTTTATGCATGGTGTTAAAATTTTATGGTAGTTTCGAAACATCGTTGTTGAATATTGAATTGTTCAAAAGGAAATATTGAAAAAATTCAGGGGATAGGCCAATGTACAGAAGGTCTATCCTTTTTTTGTTTTTTTTGGGCAAAGCAACAAAAACCCTAAACCCATCCAACACTGATACAAACCATCGTCTCAGTTTTTTTCGGAATAAAAAGTCCAATATCATATATAAAAGTCTCTCCAAATTCCCAAATTGCCAGATTGCCATTTCCCGATATTTGCTGCTCATACTTTGTTTGACTATGACTACGTCCGCTTTTTCATATTCCATTCCTTTATTTTCATTTATATGTTTCATTTCAATGAACTAATGGAAACACTTAATGATTTTTCCTCCAGGCTCATATCATCAGACACTTCGCCCACGTGCGTCCAGTCAGCTCTAAAAGGGAGCACTGGGGATACTATTAATCGCTTCATTGACAATATTTCAATACAGATTTGTACAAGCGCACCTGATCGTCTTGAGTAACAGACCCACGATCAATTAATCAATGTGTTAGAAATCCTATCCTATCTTGTATTATTTTAGCTGGAACGTTTTCAACAAGTGATGCAGTTTTTAATACTGTTTGCAAGCACCTTTTGATGTAACGACTAAAGATGCTGCCAATTTTGAAAAAAAGTTTAATGCACAAGTTATGGGTTAAATGTAGGGAAAGCTCTTCAAGTCATGGTTGACAAGAACTCGGAAAACTATTCATCCGGAAGGGTAAAAATTACAAAGTATTGTCCGAAGGAAGAACAAATTGAAAGTGACAAAATATCAGACTGTTGAGGAATAATTTCAGGGGAGTTGATTGCGCATATATCAACAGTTAATTCAAATAATTTTCCACATTCCCTTAGCATGCAATCGAACAGCTTAACAACTATTTCTTTTATGAATGGATAGTGAAACACATTCAAGATCTCATGTTACTAAAGGTCAAGAATTTTTCAATCATTCTATAATTTTAGAATTTGAATAAAGGCTAGAAAGTTTAACTACGGTATTTAAAGTATTTTTTGATTTTAGGTTTTGCTTTCACGGTTGCTTTTCACACAACTGAAGCCTTGATTTTCCAACCGGTTTTATTTTTAATTGGAAAAAGAAATTACGCCTGGCGTCAGGTCATCTCGGCGGTACTATTATATTCTTCCTGAACATTTACAAATTATATCAGTTTCTTAGATTTTGAAGCCAGACTTTAAGTAACTAGCGCGGTCGCCATATTGCATCTATATGGTGCCAAATGTAGTCAAACTGATTATGCATAACATTCCAACCTCATACTCAATGCTCGTGCTCGGAATTTCAAATTTATGGACGGACAAGTTTGGGGTAGGAAGTGTTCACGAGTTAATTAAAGAATTGACCGCAAAATGCCAGCATATACATGTACTTTAAAACTTTTGCATTGCAATTCATGTAGTCGTATAAGCATTGATTTTCAAGGTTTTTTTGTGCGTTGAATATGATATTTTGCAAAGCCAAACGTAAGTTGTTAATGAACAAAAGTAAGAGTGTTTATGCTACTATTATGCTACAGATTCCACGAAACTTTACTCATGGTTTTCAAGTACTTACTGCAATATGGTTTTAATAAATTTTATGTTTGGATTTTTGAGTGACTTACCTGGAGGGCATGGCAATCGTGGATCCCGCCAAGCTGCCGGGGAATGTAGGAGATTTGCCGGCCAGTACAGCGCTGCCGGCCCGGTGGTCGGCACATGCAAGTCCGTGACAGGCTTGCCGAGGCGGCTCAAGTACATGTTGGCCGCCGTGCTGAACGGCGAGCCGAAGCGTGAGACCCCGGTCAGAAATCCGGCAGCAGCGGCCGCTTGGCTGTTCTCCTGCCGGCCTAGAATGTCCGTGATCCCGTGCGGGGTGCCGTTGGCCAGACTCGGGTGGTAAGCCATGGAGATGGGCTTGTAGCTGCCCGTGGACGTCAGGCAAGCTGGCTGGGCAGGGTACGGGAACGCTGGCGTCTTCTCAGTCATACTGTGCAAGGCTGCCAGGGGTGGGTTACTCATGATGAAGGCACTGGATCGCGTGGCCTCCATCAGGTTTTGCAAGGACAGCATGGAATCGGCCATGCTGGGCACGTACATCCGAACAGCCAAACCAACACACGTCCCGAATGACACCTATAGGATACAAAAGTCACTGATGTTGGGCCAAGCACTTGACCAAAAATAGACTGATACAACGTGTTTGCTACTGTGACAATTTAACCAAACTGCAGCTGGGGATGATGCCACTATACGATGCCGAATCCTTCCAACACCTCAACACATGGTAACCAAGACTCCTCCTCTTAGAAGAAAAGTGCTCCTCTGAATACAGCACTATTAAATACCGGTGCTGAGTATCGAACTTTAGTTCAAGAATCGTGAAAAAGGACCAAGCAACCATACACCAACACCACACAGTGCGCAGTTCCAAACGGTTGTGTGTATCTAGTAAGCACGGGTGATCTGTTAACTATTGACGCCGAGTACACAGCGGTGATATGCCGGTGTGTGGTGCAGGGCGGGCGTAGTTTAACAACCCAATCAATCAGATTTGCCAGATAGGCATTAATACTCGTAGCGATAATGCTCCTCAACTCGCCCGGCTTGTTTCCCCTTTCCCCTTTCCGTATCTCCATCATTTTTTACCTCCTGAACACAGGCTCCTGATTGGCCAGTTGTGGGGAGAAGGGGTGGGCCACGTGACTGGTACCGCCGAACCTGATTGGACGGATGTCTGTCCAGGACCACCCTGAATGGTTGATTGTCAGAGTGATGTATATGCCTGTTGGTGTTACACACGCGTGCTGCGCGTTGTCTCACAGGCCACCAGACGGAGAAAGAAAAACACGGATGGTCATTTTCAATCATCTCGGTACAACGTGTGAAAAATGTCATCAACGTGATCATTTTTAAATAGTTGTTTTTTGTATGATTATCAAAACTCGTATATCTTTTTGCGAGCGAAAAAAAAGAAGGTTTGACAACCTGATACACTGTTGTGCGTCCAATAGTCATTTTGGACCATTTCGATATCGAACCCAGCACACCGCGGCGTAATACAGGTTGTTTGGATACAATCTGCATATTTCTAATACAACTACTATAGCTGATGAGGGGTGGAACGTCCTTTGAATAAATTAATACTAATAATAGGATAGAAAATATAATTGTTTAAACTGAAATCACCTATTTGTTAAAATATGAAATCATGAATGATCTTTCTGTAGAGTGGCAGGACAGAAATGAGGCGATTTTGGTGAAATTTAGATAAGTTCCAGTAATCATGACCCATGCTATATTGTTGCCCGGTGGTATTTTGCCGGGTTGTAAAACCCAAACAATCAAGAAACAGATCCGAGAGGTGACCCGTATCGCACCGCTCGCCACCGGGCTCAACTCGACAACAAGCCCGCCTGCCCTCACATCACCCAACCATCCACGGTGGTGGCCTGCACCGGACACAAAAAAGCTGACACCCTGATACCCAAGTTGATACCAAACGGATAAAGGGGTCCTTGGGGTTGATGAGTAGGGGGGGCTTAGTCGGGTACGAGTGAAGGTTGTTGTTGCTCCAATCGTACCACCGGGGAGTAGAGCGGCTCTCCGCCGGTGTCGCTCCCCCGAGGCGTCGGTGCGTTTCTCGCATGAGACGCTTGCTGTTCCAGTTGTTTTTTGATGATCTGTGTCCGCTGACAAGTTGATACAGACACACAGCGATGGGTGGAAAAGAAAAAAAATAGAGACAGAAATGCAACACGGAAGCTTTCAGACTTTATGCTGTTAAAAACAACCGTAAAATTTTACTTTGTCGGGCACTGGTGGCGATAATGCCGTATTCGGGAAAGAGAGGGATTTGCATAGACTTACCGTTGTTATGGAAAACCGGGGGAATAAGCCGCCCACCAACTGTAAATATTAACATTAAAACCCGTAAAAATTGTAAAGATTTACTCTAATGGTCTGCTCAAAATATGCCACATAGACCAACATGACATAGAGGGCCACGTCACCTCTGACGTCATGTTAATCGGTTGCCAACAGGCAAAACAACCAAAAGACAGAACAGCCTGTATAGCGGCTTGTTTGTGTCCTTCCCATACTGTTCAGTTTAATATCAATATTTCAAATTGATATATAAATAGAACAGTCTACCCTTTGCAGACAAATATCAGCATCACGTGACCAAATCGTTCAGTGTAATAGCGTTAGATCACTATGGGGCACAGGCAAACGCCAAAAAGAAGTCCTCTTAAAATTTAGTCTAAGTCTGGTTGACAACCATAAGTCCGTGCATAAGTCCGTGCATGTGGCATGTGGCAATTTAATGTAGGGTCAGAGGTTGAAAACATTCACACAACTCCAAGTTTGATTCGACAAACGTATGTTGAAATGTAAGTTGAGACCAGAAGAAAATGTCATTAAGTTTCATTTGTGCGGGCATTATAATTTATACAACAAGCCACACAGGCATTTATATTTTAATTTCTGCAGTAAAATCTAATCAAGCAAATAATTATAGTCTGATACATTTCAACAGATGGATTGCGTTGTGTGCAATGGTGCAATCTATTCATACGGGCCAAGTCCAGACGTGCTAGAACGCACCTCGTGCCGAAGTCTAAAGCCAATTCACACTTTTCCCCTAACCACGGTTGATCAACGTTGCGCTCTTGGCATAAGCTTGTCACTTTTCTTCCGCCACTCGATAAATGAAACGCGAAAACACCCCCATCAAAGTGTAATTATGGTACCTCCCCGATATGATAGAGGGCTGAGGACGGTGGGTAAACCAAACAAGAATGATTGAAGTGCAATCTTATCCACGAGGAATTCCTTTGGAGGAAATTACACGGCCTTTCATCGTCGGCCCTCCAGCGCGCAAACTCACGTCTCAAATCTCCCTTTCAATCTCCGTATTCATTTTCCCAACCTCTCTTGATGTCTTGCTCATCCCCTACAACTAAATTATCAGAAAGTAGAAAGAGAGAGTGAGAATAAAAGAAATATATAAGGGGAGTGAAAAACCGTGAAATCCAGCCCCGATGACAAAAGCTGCATTTGTAGAGCTGTTTTTCGTTCGGGAATCCATCTTCTCTTTTTTTCTTGTTGGTTTTTATTGGTGGTTATAATACGCGGCATGCAGTGTTAGCAGAATCCCCGGGGTCTGAGCAACAACCCAAGGGACACCGAGACGCGAGAAGGAGATCGACTGGATGCATTCACATCGAACCCAACCAATTTCTTTGAGTGATTCTATTTTTCTCTCCCTCTTCTTGCGGAGGCAGCAGAGTAGCGAGGGTAGAGAGAAGAGAAAGAAAGGAGGGGAAAAAAGGTTGGGCTGAAGGCTGGCGCTGGTCTCAACGGGCACCTCTAATCGAATCATGGGGCTGGTTTCCCGTCGAGAGATTGGCGTTGATATACCGTCATGAAAACGCATTAATCCCGGATTATTGATGGATAGAAAGAGAGACGGGAAGGTGCCGGGGAGAGACTGGATAGTATGCGTCTTGTCTTCCTCCTTCCCCGCGTTCTGCCACCGCTGGCCGTTGTGTTCTGATGATGAAGCTGTATTCATCAAGCAATCAGGGGAATCTGGAAATCTATCCACCCTCCCTCCTCCTCTTCGCTTCGACTCTCTCTCTCAATTCAAGGACCCTGGTACACAATTATCCTCGGCCGAAGCTTGCTTAGGCCATAGAATATCGCCTTGAGAGTGCCGTCTGAGATCACTTCACCCTCTCAGCGACTCTCTTTGAGAGATGAGAAACATCACTTACCGATTGTATTAAGGTGTGAAATACATATTTCCTTTGTCCGCGCCCGGATCCCCTAAGTGTGCCACTTTTGTCCTGTGCATAAATGCATGAAGTTCGAGTTTCCTTGCGTGGCGTGCTGGGATTATTGTTACTTCGCGTCTTGCTGAAAATGACAGTGGTGGTGTTTCTCTGCCCTTTTAAATTGTAGAGTTTGAAAAGGAGATGGTTTTGGTATACAGTATTTCATATTGCGGTAGAATTGCCATCTTATAGAAATTGCAATCGGAACAAAGTTATAGATTTGGAAATTTTATGTGTCAGGTTCATTACATATATAGGGATGTCGTTTGTGGGTCTTTTTGGTCTTTGTCCAGATTTTGATGACAATAGCAGTAAATGTTTAATTTAAAAATCTAGCTCTAAAAACAATTGGGCATACATCTAAATTTTGCAAAGAAGGGGATTTTACATTCTGTTCTCCACCACATTACCCTGGTATCAAATAAATTCGTTATTTTCCCACTTTTGACTAAAAATATGCCATCACATGAGCAAATGGGGGTGGAGCCAAGGTTGACGGGGGAGGTATAGTGAACAGTGGGAATTGAACCAAAAAGTAAACAATACAGAAAAGGATGGTTTGATCTGCACCATGTAGAACAGCCGCGGTCAAGAGACGAATAGTCCCACATTTTGCGATCAATTTAGAGATTTAAACTGCTATATTAACCGGCATAATGAACGCTAAGAAAATGAAAACGATGAAAATACACTTAAAATGATCGCACTATAAGGAGAAACTATTATTACCATAGACTGACTAGTAACAATCGATTATCACTCCGATCAAGTGTGTGAATGAGCCACGTTTGTACTTTTGAAAGGTTTAACACTTTCATTTTACTCGCACGATAGTATGCTTGTTTGCGATTCCTTTCACCATGAGTTTATGATTTATGATTTAGTCAGTTAGATGCGGATAAAATGCTGAACGATTGTTCAGCAGAATTTAGCTTCTCTGTTATACTTTTATATAAATAGTTTTATATCTATTTTCATGTCTGTGTGTTTGTGAAAAGATCTCCTGGTTGATTACTATACAATTTCTGAATTTGCAAAACCTGCTGCCGAGGTTCAATTTATTGCCTACGGCAACTGAGACAAATACGAATGAACCTTTGAACCAATTAGTTTATTTAAGCGCTGCGTGTACAACCGTTCTTGCCGAATATCAATTTCAGTTCTACGAAAACGACTGAACAAAATAAAGGGCTTAAATTTGTTTCTCACCTGGAAAAAAGAGACAAATTTTCGAGTCATTGTTAAGCGCTAGCCAAATTCTGCTGTTTGTTTCCACTTTGCGTCGTTGCTGCAAATTAAAATCTCGATAACTTCCCCCACAACGGGTTTGGGAAACCGGGAACAAAGCCAACCGAAAAGAGAAGAAAAACAAGGTCGGCACAAATTAATAAACAACGGAACAAAAACATTCGGGCATGCGGGAAATTAACACGACTGTAGACAGAATGGATAAAAAGGTCTCTGACGATTCAGTGGCGATTGGCGCTTGATGAGTGGATCCGTCACAATGGCAAGTATGGTCGGGGCTTTCACGGTGTTAAATCCCGGGCGATTTGGATGCGTCTCTGGGGAACCCGTGGTAGAGCGTTTCACTCGCTCTCATCCACTAGGGCATCAGAGTGTCCACGCACCCGCGCGACCCTTGCCGGTTGAACGCCGGTACTTCGTAGCACGCGTATAATGCCAGTGTGTGTTGCAACTACAGTACAAGCCCCCAGCGCATCAGTCTACCACCGTTTTCCAAATGACACGTAATGCATCGGGAACCCGTAATCAGATTATTGAGACGAGTATAGCGATTTGTCATTGTGCAGCCTCTATTTTGTTGTTAACCAAACTGCCATGAGGGATCGCCATTGATTAGCGCTTGTCGGCTTTCAATCAGAATAATGGGTACGGCGCGAGCCAGCTACCGGGACAAAGGTTCGGCGCACGGGCGCGGTGGTTTGGTGTCGCGCCAAGAAAGTGTGCGGACGGTAACTTCTTGGGGATGCAGAGAGGGATGAGGGGAGGCGGCGGAGAAATGACAGCGTGAGATGGTTAGGATGAGGATAGAAATTAAGGAGATAGATGGTTCTGATGGGGTTATGAAAATTGTCAAATAAATGACGTGTAAGGTGGCGAGGATGATTACGACGATTTACACGAGGGCTATCATGACTTAGCCTATTGGTTGTAGAAGAAAATTATGACAGCAACGATGGCAACACCAATTACGACGACAACTGGCAACAATGGTTGCTAAAACGCTAATACCTAAACACTTGCACAATTTGTAACGTGTAGACTCGCAGAGGGACGAATGACGTGAAAAATGTGACTTGCCATAGTCTGTGCGAGTGAAGGTAAAAAAACCCTAATCTCACAACAACCAAAAATAGAATGTGTACGTGACAAGCTCCATAAGTAACACGGACGAGCCTTTACAAATACATGACATGTACCAAAAAGTCTCCTTGCTTGTTGGACGAACAACTTATTACGATTAAGGGCACGTCACATTAGCGGGAGACTAATTCAAGACTCACTATTGTCACCGGCTCAATACAAAATTAGACAAAAAAGAACGCTTATTCTTTTCCGTGTGCGCGCAGTTCACTATGTTTGACGCTTTACGACAATCGTCTTATCAAAGTTATCATCCCCAACCGTTTGCTGTGTTGATGCATGCTCAAAGCCGCACGTGAGTCTAGTGTTAACTTGGTCCAAGCGATTTTGATTAACAAATTTCCCTAGCTGTTAATACAGCCGCCGATGGTGTTGAAAATTAAAAAAAAAAAAGGAAGGAAAGATAAAAGTATCCTTGATCGGCCGCGTTTTCTCTCCTTCTTTCTTCTCATGTCTCTTTCATCCTGACGATACGAAACTCAAGTTTGCCGGCGGCCAAATTGGAACCAGTTAGTTCACTTCCCATTTGGTCTCGGCCAAAGCCGATGATGACGCCGGGTATGGCAAGGCGATAATGAGAAACAAAACTCCGCTGAGAGACGACTACATAAAGGGACAGGTCCCAAGGAGCTGCTTGCGAGAACAAATTAACCGGCAGAGAAGAGGGGAGAAGAGGCAAGAAATAAGATGAAAAAGCTATCTCCAATCGTCTTGTCGGGAGCCGCAGATTAAAAAAAAAAGAAGGAAAAAAGGAGAAATATATATGAAAAGAGGAAGAAAAGGGGGAAAAGTTGGACGCTGGAGAGTTGCTGCAACTTGATCAAAACTGCTCCATAAAAGCGTCTCGGATGGAGTTCTTCGCGAAATATAGCCTGAGAGGGCTAGGGGCAAGAACTGGAGTGGACACTGTGAGAGCAGGCATCGTCTGCAGCTATAGATGCAGGAGAAACCTCATCATCTGATCGAAAGAGTACTTTAAATCGGCGGGGAAAATATCAATACATCCTATGGCAACGTAGCATTACTGTGATTATTTCTGAATTGTTGAATAACATTTTGATTTGCATGGGCGATCTTGAGAAAGGTTTTGCTTCCGTGTATATAAAAACGAATGCGGCTAGAAATTTCAAACGTCAAATTGTGAACTTCTCTTTTCATGAACGCGCATTCTCTTCCCCTCATATCACTAATTATGCACCTCCATCCACAGTAAACAATTGCCTTATTCCATTTTCAATAATTACCAGAGAAATATGAAGCAAGATTACAGTCCCTGGGTTCGGCAATCATGCACAGGAAATAAAACCAAATTTGAAACCATTTCTTCCTCTTAATCTCGTAATCTACAATTAATTTACACTCTTTAAGTCATATTTTTAAAATGGGTCATAGTTTGAAGAAAAATTCAAGGTATTGACAACGTAAATTACATACAAATCAGTCAAAACAAAATGTGCCGAACCACAAATTCACTACACAATAGAGGCAATGAAGAAAGAACGTGCTATCGGGAACGACATTTTGTTCTGTTAGTTCATGGAGGAAGGAATAGACATGGCTATGTGCAGGCAGTTTGAGTTTTTGAACAACCGCGGTTGTCATGTGGCAAGCAACACCTATTACCGAGAACACCTTGTAATAGAGTCGATCTCTATCAGCCGACGCGCTAGCTGGACGGACATTTTTTTCACATTATCTGGTGGGGAGCTGTGCTCTCTCATTACAAAACCAATATTGAAATAGCGTGTGTACGGGTGATATTTAATTCTGATTATTGGTGTTCTGAAAATTGACCCAAGTCATTATGCTGTGTTTCAAACGAGGTGGACAGCTCAATCGCGTATTATCCTTCTTATCGTGTCGTTGGGGTGATTGGTGCCCGATCTGTCCGCTTTGATCTCACTTCAACGCCGCGTCCCACCGTGTTTACACAACCCGATCGACGTGATAGGTTCCAGTTTTTACGACCCTCTTTGTTGTCTTTCTCGGTGCTTTTTTATTTAAAGATAAATTGCCTGTGCTTTAATAGAGCCCCGACAAACTTCATTTTAACAGTTTGGCTGGAACGTAATCCACTCGGCAAAGACAATCGATGCATCTTCCGTTGCGCAGGAGCTAATCAGAAGACCCTTAACGTGTATACAGTTGATGAAAGATATACCAAGTTGAGTGCGTCAATAGTCCAGTTTATGGCCCCTTTTTGTGGACACACTATAATGCGTTATGAAGTGACTCATATTATTGGTGATAAGAATGCGATGAGAGAAGTTGTTTGTGCGAGAATTATGATAAAAGCACTTCTCGATGACTTGTTAGAATTCGGCCGTGACAACGGGCTAGTCACAATCAAATTCACGACTTTTTTCTTGGTATAAAGATTGGTAAACAAGAGGAAGGTTGCTGCCACAGTTTGTGGGCAGGTGTCACCGTGGGGACAATGATTTTATCATTGTCGTTCATCTTCCTAAAGATCTAGCGTCGGCGTCGTTGTCATCCGTTTTGTCACTGTCATCGTATGCATTGTCACTAGGCCTATTATCGTTACAAGCAGTTGGCCCATTGTCGCAATCGCCATCAATATCGTCGTCCTCGTCGATACTGTCCTTAACAATATCTTAATTTTCACCGTCACTGACGCCGTAGTCGTCGACATAATTGTTGTCATCACCATCATAGATCATTAATAACAAATAACGATAATAGGTCACTATATATACAATAGACTTGTACACAAATGTTTTCCCCAACTTAATTGACTCCTAACCCCAATTTAACCTTATCCTACCCCCACGAAGTTTGGTATTTTTACTAACTGGACCTACAGCCTAATTGGATCTAGTCTATACTTGCGACAAAAAAAAAACTTCTAAAAAGGGGCCGAGGCATTGAGGGAGAAATTGAAATGTCTCCCTAATTCCACGTCTCCTATATAAAGGTATAACTTATGGCGTTAATGTCAAAGGTTCTACTTGTGGTTGTAATCATCATTATTATTATCATCATTAAATATCGGCGTATTTGAAAGAGTGGTTTACCCGGAATTTCCCACTCAAAATATCATCTTTTGTTCATTAACAAAGAAGTTACGCAAATTAATAACAACTTCTTCGAAAGCACTCCTAATTCATGCAGCCCTTACTGTCTTTGTGTATACATTTGACTCACTTTGTTTGCAAGAAAATGTTTACTATAAACAATCACAAAAAGGCATCGCAAAGCGCCCCGAATCTCCTTCAACTCATTCGTCACATCACAATCTTTTATAATCTTGGTATTGCAAGTTATAGTTTAAAAACACAAAGTATGATTTTTATTTCTTTTTTTCCCCGTCCACTGGCTATGCTTCTCAGGAATGCCATATATCATCGATACAGAAGGTACCATTCACGATTCACGGCAATATTTTATATGTCATATAATTGAGGCAACTCCAAAATAAACACATTTCGGAAGGGCAGTGTTTGCACTGTGGGGATAATCGTGACGTGACGGGCCCGGTCCCAGCAAAGCAACCGGCCCGCAAAGTATCACTAGAAAGACATTAATAGTCATCACATCCGACCGATCTTCATTAGAACTCCCCGCCAACTCAAAAGCTAGAATGCCTTCAGTGATTAAAAAACCTTGTGGAGATTGGGATACTCTCTTGCTAACGAGATGACGGGGTAAGATGCAACCAAGCCAGACGGTGCAGAGAAGAGCGAGCCCAGCGCTCCGTAGCCAGGCAGAGTCACGAGGTCCTTGTACGCGGTCGCTTCTCCGTACCCTATCCCTGCACGCACCAGGCCAGGGCGCTCGCTCGCCAGGCCCCATAACTCGAGTCAATCCGTGTGTAAGTTAATTTGCTGAGAGCCATAAATCAAGCGGCCGTTTCGGAAAGAGAATATTTCGATTCATCGGCGATAAAGTTGATTAAAAGTCCGTGATTTATTGTGGGTTATTAGGGCGGTATTTCGACACTGGTCTGCATGATTGAAGCAGCGTGCGGTGCGTATCCAAGCCGGTACAAGTAACATCCAGGCCCCTCCGTCTTGATGTCTTCTATCCTCGACTCGGCTGGCCCATCACTCAAACCTGTTCCACTAGACGGTTTTGATGTCGTATCAATTGAATTCGATATTCCACCAAACTGATTGAAATTCAAATGAAGCCAGGTTGTTGTGCTTCGGTGGTTCCTCGCCTGTCCCCTAACAAGATGACGGCCATTTCCAGCAATTGATCGAGATGAATAATACAACAGCATGCAAAGGGTAGAAATTAAGGACAGCCTGGCATATCAGAGTCATGAATACGACAAAAACATTGTTCAGATATCTGGTGACAAAGTACTTATTATTATATTCTACAGGTACCGACTATAGTAGGCAGCAAGAACCCTAGTTCATGTACTTGACCATGATAAATTAAAATGTATACAGAATCGGCTTACAACTTACAAGTTATTCAATATCCTCGCGGTACATTTTGTGCTCCATTTAAAAAAATCCATACATAATAATAACCTCAAATATAATTATTAATGTTGGCCCTAAGCTCCAGTCTTCAAATGAGCCGAGCGGCTTTATAACTTCAATTACAGCCCAAATATTCTAAGTATGTAAATATCATCAGAGCATTAACATGTGACTGACCTCAACTGCATTATGGGAATGCGAATCAGGGCTAAGACGCCCCCAAGAGGTGACTTACGAATCATGAGTCGCCCGCTATTTTGGGTAACACTTCGGACCATCCATGCACGTCGGTTGGTATATAATCATCGAACGCAATGTGGAAATCGATAAAGAAGTAACAATTAAGGCATATTGCACAGCAATTCACTTTAAGACCAAATAAAACCCAGGGATCTTTTTCTGCCATCGATTATAATGGTGTCATGCATATATGATTCTCAAGCTAAAAGGCAATGGCCTTTCAAAAAGGTGAAGCTTCATCTCAAACTAAACCCTGACATTGGACCCGTTAATTTTTGTGACAGTGATTGTGACAAGATATTTTGTCGACATTACAGAATCAGTATACAGAAGACTGCACAACCTTTCCACCACATTGCCCAGTGTACACACATGGGACACTGTTAAACCTTCCAGAGCCTCGTTATCGGTCGTCGGCCTTGGACATTATGGCATCAAGGTAATTCAGACATGAAACTATAAATGACTGTCCCATCTCCATCTTCCTTAAAAGAGAATTGGACACGAGTGAAGATGATGGAGTCATTACAGCAGAAACGAGTGGCTATTATGACAGCTACGGCGTGACATTGACTGCCACCAAATACCCGTATCGTCTCTTCCATTATTAATGTCAGTTCCCGCCATTAGTCGCCAGTGAACTACGCGCGCGTGTTACGGCGCTGCGCGAGCAAATTTCCCGCCGTTTTATTGGCGTTAAGTAGGCGGAATTAAACTAACCGGATGATTTTCTTCGTGAGGGGGCTAATTTTCTGCCAAACGTTCAGCATTAACGGGATGATTTCTCACGGAAGTTTGTCCCCACGTAGAGTGCAACAAGCCCCGTTGGCCAGTTAGATCCAAGAGGAAAACACGCAATGACATAACATCAACCTCAACAACACCACCATGTTAACATAACACCATAAACATTCATCAACATTCATGTACATTGTACATTGTAGTGTCTTCTCATTCATGAGTCTTCTGTAGGTTTTAAATGAATTAAAAGAAATAATCTCTTTCTTCTATAAATGAATAAGTGACCACCTTTTTTTCTGGCCTGTTGTAGCCACCCTTGAGACCTTTCGACTAATGTAATAGGCCTATTTGGATTACCAGAAGATCCACAAACCAAATTTTGAAGTTATTGTAAGTTTCTTTTCTCAAGTTATTCCGCCCTTGACCTTTTGCTTTTTTTGCTTTTGGCCCCAAATGCAATAGGCTTCTTAAGAAAACAAGCCCAAAAATTAAAAAAAGGAAGTTCATGCCAACAGTATTTCTCAAGTTATCGCGCTGACATTTCTTTTTTTATTTTATCTGACTTTTGACCCTTGACCTTTGTTTTGACCCCCACTGACCTGTTTTTAGGCGGCACAAGCCATGCACACAGGCCAAAAACACAATACACATCTACAAAATTTCTCAAGTTATCTAAGTATTTCTTATTTCTTTGCTGACAAAATTGAATTTCTTTGTCTAAGACCTGACCCCCCCCCTTAAAACCTTGACTTATTGCAAGCACAATCACAATCCAAACTGGCAAAAGTTAATAAAGAAAAAATTTAGTTCAAGTGTTATCACCATTTCAATTTATTCTGTTTCACAAAATTTGACCCTTTTGACTCTTGACCTTTGGGCAAAAGGCTTCATATGCTTAGGATTATCATCAAGACAATCCACAAACAAAATTTGAAGTTCATATAAAGAGTAAGTATCAAGTTATCTGCTGACACACACACACACACACACACACACACCCCACCCACCCACCCACCCACACCACCCACCCCCCCCACCCCACCCACCCACCCACCCACCCACGGAAGGACAAGGCGGAAACAGTATGCCCCTTCGGCTTCGCCGCGGGGCATAAAAACACGAGGAATGCCGACACAAAAGTACTTTATGAAAAACGTGTGAAATGTCATACGTGTAGTTTACAATAGGTAAAGAAGAAAGTCCTATTACTCACCAAAAAATATATATAATTATAAGCTTAGCAAATTGTTCCAGCATAAAACATAATTGGCTGCGAGTGACATCATGTATATCCAGAGCAGACATTCATAATCGGTGTCTAAGCCTAATTCTTCCCACTGACTAAAAACTGAGAATAAAACTGTAGCATACAACTTTTTGGATAATTTTCACTATAGTTTTTGCACCTAACTGGTTCGTCTGGTACCCTGTCTCTTCAAGAACGTACAAACACTCTTATATGTCGTCACTCAATTCAAATCGTAAAAAGCAGAGCAACTTGAAAAAGAAACTGGATAGTTGAAACTGAACCTACAAGAATAACAAGCCACGTGAGAGCATTTAACCTCAATTACTTGTGTCGACTATGAGTCGTACTCTTCAAGTTGAGTCGTGTGGTGACAAAAAGACAAGTTATTGTGGCAACATGTCACATGCCAAGGTGTTGGATTTCTTTTGCCAGCTCGGAACCAATTGATTTAACTCATGCTCAGTATTCTACTACGATCTGTTCCCGGATTCAGTAATTTAGTTTCGAGCCACCAGTTTGTAACCAGTAAGGCTGACTGGTTTCTCATCAGACGGCTCAGGTGCAGCGTCCCAAAAGGCACCAAGACTGACGCCGATTTTCCCCGCCGTCTTGTACCCCAGCGGGTCCACGCGTCTCAAGTTCGATGGGCCTCGAGGCGCTGGTAGACGGTTAAAAAAAATCGGCGTGTGTGCGAAGGACAGGTCCTTCTGTAGAGAGAGAGAGAGATCTTAGCTTCCCCTCGGGCCAACAAATAGCAAAAATGCGCTTAATACCGCGTCCAGACTTTACGGATTGAAACACTCTCTAATGAAAAGATCAGATTAGCCAAAAAAATTGTCTTGATATTTGGCTAGTTTCTGGTGGATTTTTTTTCCAGGCTAGCCTTGTTTGGTGTCTCTTGATGATTACCACCACTCACAATATTAATCAGGGCCAATCTTCGCGCCGAGAGAACGTGTTAACAAATTGGAAACAAATTAATGGTCGCCCGGGCGCAGGGTCCGGACAAAAGGCCGATCCCTAAAACACAGTGGGAAATTAAATTAAGTCAAGATGCCTGAGCCGCTTTGCGGCGCGCGGACAAGCCAATAATACCGATTACTCCATCGAGTAGCAGGATGATCATGGGACATCGATATGACCCAATCAGAGATGCCACAGCCAGGCATTGATGGATTGCAGACAATTTTCTTCTCTGTAGAAGATCTGGAACAACTGATGAAAAGCGGTTTTGTGTTACTGTGGAAAAAATAAATAAGTAGAAAACTGGTGTTTGTTCTCACTCAGTGAAACACCATCAGCACGTCAGTCCACAGATAAAACCGTATTAAGCAAGACAATGAACTGCGAGGATAAACATGACGATAGAATGTCTGAAATCAACAGGCCTTGATATCCGTAGCGGTTAAAGACCCCTCCGGCAGCTTCTTTGAGCATTGAGCCAATAATCAGAAGTTCGTACATTTTTTTCTCAAATTGTTTGGATCTTTACAATCTTTTTTAAAAATCTTCTACATCCTCGCCAAATTTTTCGACTTTTTCTTCATAAGCAATTCAATAACACTACAGTATTTTTTTCTTCTCACTCTTATACACCGGCTCTTTTTAATGGGCAAACTTGTCCATTTAAGCTTTTAAGGGCCGACTGCAACGGCACATTTCATACACCCAAATGGTGCAACTTTTTTTCCACGGAACGGGGCAGGAACTGGAGATTCTTCTGTTGTAATGCTTGGGCAAAACTTGTTCACGTGCCCATGCCACTAGGCCTAAACGTTCGGATTCGGTCTCCATTCAAATCCTCCTCATTCTTTGTCCCAAATTCAATCTTATGTCACTATACCACCCCCGTTGTTGTTTGCTGACCGGGTCATTAACATCATATCCAACTTCCCCATAAAATAATCGGACAGTTCGCGTTGTTGTGCTTGAAAAAACAACGCCCAAATTTCGCGGCACGGAACATGTATAATTTCCCCCGCAGGCCATTTTGCCCCCCACTCCAGCGATTTAACACAAGCAGAGTCCTCATCGCCGTATTTGCACTTGACACAGTATCGAGCCCGGATTTATCCATTCGTGAAATTAATAGAATCACTTTCTGCCCCGTCTCTTGATGATTAGCGGTTAGCTTGTGGCGAGGCCGCGTCCCGGGTCCCGGGACGTATAGGGGGACGAGACTCCACAAGCGAGCAAAGCAAGGAAAAGACACCGAGCACTCAGCTCTTTGGTCCCATTCCAAATAGCGTGCGGGACTCGGTCGGTCCAGAGCCGCCCGGGCCGCCATCAATCACACAGCAAAGATGTCAAGCGGTCCTGGTACACGGACCAAAACCATCGGAGTTTGTGTTACGGGAACCCCTCGCACGAACAGATTGCAACCCGGTCCGCGAGCGACGAAGCTCCCTAGGCTCCGGTGCCTGATAAAACACGTATAGCTTTGCATCAAAAGCGTTCCTTAGGGAGCACCTACATTAATCAGGCAGAAATTAAAATGTCAACTCGGGCCCTTTTTCTTCCCGTCGATAGATGATAAAGTGAGAAGGGACAGAAATCACATAAGTTGATTTCCCGCTCCTTATTCGGTTGATCAAGCCTGCAGGGTGCAACTGGCACGCACCGCCAGAACAAAGTAAAGAAAATCTGGCGGGACGATGCGCTACAATTGGCGCGAATTCAGGCGAAATGTGTTAACCATTTCCCTCCCTTTCAGTCAAAGGCTGTGATTTCAAACACATCGTCATATACTCAATTAGTCGACACATTCAATACACCTACACTTCTATCTTCATAGCACAAGGCCGGAAATTAATACTGTGTATGGTAAGCTACTCGTCAAAGTCGTTCAAACTAAAAACATTAAAAACATTAATTCTTCTTGGGTTTTTTTACAATGTCGAATAAACCCTTTTCTAATTGGCTGGACACGTGACGCTTGCTCATCTTTAAATTTGTTGTTGTTTATCCTCAAGATGCGTAACAACAGAAAATCCAGCGAAGAGACTGTGCAACATAATTGTAATGGATCGAACGTCTCAGCCATAATGGCGCAAGATGTCCAACTTCAATTACAATGTTGTCAAACTAACGCTAACACCGCTGAAATACAACTGTCACATGTTTGAATACTTTACAAGATCATTCATAATACACTGCATCACACACTTGTGACGCGTCAGGTGTTACGTCTTAAGATATCACTTCTGGTAAGTGTAACTTAAAATCATGCAATTCATAATAGACCCGTGTCACCCCGTAACGCGTAATATTACGACGTCACAGACTGTCGCTTTATGTCATAACATAAATGGAGTCAAATTCATGTCATAATGATCGGTATTAAGTCTACATACGACTACAACAAATCACACACGTGAGAAAGGTAACACACTGCAACGGTTATTGTCAAAATGGCTTTAACAAATTTAACAATCACAACCATGTCACAAAATATAGCACGCGTCATGCACCGTATAACGTGTGTCAAACGATGACGTTTATACGATACCAATATTATACCAATGTAAAATAATTTCTTATTCCAGCTGAGACCAGTCCATTGTTTCTTCAGGTCACTGACATCACCCCTTGTCCATCACTTGGCTTGTATCTTTGCAGTTTTCCTTTAGCATATTTTTTTCTCGCTAAGCGGCTCTCGACCGCTCACGCCTTTTAACGGACAGCGCGCGAGTGGTGCGTCGGTCAAGCGGCACGAGTGACCGGGTGTCCTGTGTGCCCAAGCGCCTGCCGCACGCGTGCTGGATGAATGGTATTGTGTCACTTATTATTCACGAAAAGTCTCTGGCTTTAAAGTGGGCTTCTAGGAGATGTATTTGCATAAATTTGGCTGCCAATTAAACATTGTCGTGTGCCCAAAGTTTGTTGTGGAGATCGCCCAAAAAGTAACACGGTTAAACACATATTTTAATTGAGCAGGACAAAAACTGGAAAATTCTACGACGGTGGTGGAAATCGGGAAGAGTTTACTTTTAAATTTTTACAATGGTTTAAACCCTTCGACAAATACCCTGCGTTTCGTTGATCAGGCGTCTTTGCTTTGGAATTAAAACAACGGGCTTTGATTGTGGAGATGGGGAAAATTATTTGAAGTCGTATTTCAATGTTCCTTCCCCCACATCAGACTGATTTTTGCAGCTGGTGTTAGTAAAAAAATATATAATGGATTATGGATTATGTATATTGCAACAGGCAATTTCTGATACAAAAAGACGAGACAGTTTGAGAGAATCCCACAAGTTCAATAGCTATATAGTCTTCCCTAAATTGAATTTCTATAACGGTCTGTTTCAATCGAGTCCGTTGGATATGAAGTCCGTTTGATATTAAACAGTTGCTGATAACAAAATGAAAGCGCTATTCTAGCCTCAACCTGTTGTCGATTTTGAAAAACGATTGCAATATTTTACCATAAAGAGCACTCACGTTATCTAAGCAAAATCATAAAGCTTGATTAATGACGTCTAATTACCCCACTCGTTGACTACCACAAACGAAAGTAATTTTCGTAATTTTTTCATCAAGAGAAGACAAGTATAGAGTACAGAAAGGAAAAGTTCACACCTCGACTTAAACAGATAAACAGAGTAGTTTGGGGAAAAAAATAACGAGGGTCCTTTGGTAATTATCATGGAGGTATAGGCAGATGTTTTCGTTAATGCGTTCTTTATCATCATCACAGATCTATGCCCTCAGACCGGAATCGAAACTCAACAATCGGCGGGTATCGACATACCTTACCTTGGTTAACACGATCTGAAATGCATATATTCATATTCACAGTCCCAAAATACAGATGGACTGGAAAATAAAGAAGCGTCAACATGACTAGAATCAAGTTAAATTTTAAAGTGAATCAGTGTGGATGATTTGTCCGAAAAATCTGCTCCAACACGAACTAACTTTCGTACATTCAGTTTGGTATCCACTAATCTAACCGTATAATTGGTTTCATATAGGTTTATGTAGGAACTAAGTGGCGTTCACACCACATTTTTTGCCGTAGCCTACACTTGATCTTGCGCTCTAACTCGTACCCGTGTGCAGCTTTGCATGCACGTATTTCGGAGCATACTGCAAAAGTTTGGACTGTTTTCTATCCTCCGAACTTTCTCAACTAGTTCCCAAACCTTAAAACCCATCAGTTTAAAAAATACGTTGCCTTAATAAACCGCCAAGGGCAGCAAGCGAAACCAGCGATGGAATAAAACAGCCAAGCAACCAAAAAAAAGTTTGGTTTGCCAACTTGCGATTGAACCGGAAAAGGTAGCCGGGGAAAATAGGGGGAAAATTATGAAACTGCACTCGCGGCGAGAGAAACATTAGATAAACATTGGCTGTATGATTCGTGCAGCCCAGCCTTATTCCTGGCGTAATACTGTACCTTTTAGCTTGAGATATTATCACGTTAACAGCTTCGTGTGATAGGATACGCGAAAACACCGGCTCGGGTTACCGTGGCCAGAAGGGTGCCTTCACTTCGCCTGATGATCCCCCAAGGCAAAGCTGGGTTTGTGCAATGATGGAGAAAAAAAAGAGACGGGAACGGAACGGACCGAGTAAACGAGCTCAGGACGAAGCCGGGGAGGACGAAGATGGAAAGAAAGTCATCTGACGTACGACGGATTCGAGAGGTCATCGCAAACTATCGGTCCAATTTACACGGAATAATAATTATTTTGACGAGGGGTGTGAAAATGAAAGAAGCATGGAATTATCGTTGCGGGTTCTTATATCGCCTCGGGGCGTTCTGGATTCGAAAAACGACACACTGGTTTTTGATTTGTTGATGCGTCGAGTCCGAGGAGGAGGCTAAGCGAGCGAGACAGGGATGCATGCTGATGGGGAATCACTTGCGGGGACAATTTGGGCCGGTGTACGGTTCGGGGGAAAGAGCGCCGTAGGTAATTATCCCTGACCGCTGCTTGAATTTTAAACGTTTCAGCCGTGTTTAAAAAAAATAATCAATAAGCTTGCTCCAAATTTAGCTCTGATGTGGGAAAAAAAGGTTGCTTACACCCCTCACAGAACAAGCCCCATGTCAATCTTACTAAAGAAAAGGTTCAAGACGAAAATAGAAATCCACCCAACCGAAGTGTGGACATGTGCAAACTATAGTCTATGTCGCCCGTGCAATTGGGAAAACCACATATAATTTTTCCCAGGAAATAAAAATTAGCATTGTAAAATTCACGTACAACGAACCATCACTGAAATCAAACACTCATCGTAAGTCTTTGTAGTTGTACGGTCTACGTATATCATATTAGTATTGCCACAATATCAATTACTGAAAATGCATCTGATTTGGGAAATAAATACAATTCTGAGATCTCCTTCAATTGTTCCCTCTTTTGGTAAAACTACAACATGTGCGTCGGTGCTATCACAGTATCGGGATGATAATTATACTCAAACAATACATAAATTGTAATAAAAAACAACGATTTTTAAGTCGGGTATGTTGTTTACACTGTTGTAAAAATAGAAGCCACCGAAAATCGAATAAACAGAGTAACAAGTATACACAATTACACAGCATCTACGATAGTGTTTTCTATCAACTAGTTACTGAAATCATACACTGTCTTTTGAAGATTTGATGAAAGGCGAATTCCCTCTCTGGAAAGTAAATCCAAAATAATATCGCGAAAAGAAAGGGAGTGAAACGATGAGCGTTGTGGGTTCTCGGTCATGATGTAGCGTTCAAGTTTCAAAAAATTCAAATTTGATTGAACGATGACTATTTTGTCTTGAAAATCGAGATGAATTGATCATCCCGTATTAACGATATGGACTGATTGAGTAAAGTATATAATCCATGAGATGATAACGAAGCACTGATTATTATTCGTCCCATTCAGGTAAAACTGATGTCCATGCGTAGAGCAAAGGAAAATCGATATCATTCGACCGACCACCCCCATCAAAACAAAACTCAACCAGGACTCAACAAAACAGACGTAAGTAATAGTTACATACTTAATAATTCAAAGCGAGTGTGAAAGCATAAACCCGACAATTTGCACACAGAGATCTGTCATTTCCATGCCAATGATTTTACCGTCTTATTTTGGTGACTTTTATTTTAAAGCTACATTCCTTAATTACTCTGATCCGCACCACATCTAAAAAATAAATATACATCCCGTATCTGTGACTATAAAAATAACAAGAGTGCACCTTAAAATTCGATTTTCTATTCTATATACAACACCATGTACACGTTGAAAATAACTATAATAAAAGACAGTTCCTGACCTAAAACCGGTATATGCAGACCAGTTTTCCAAACCGGTGACAGGAAAAATTACTGACATCCAATGAGAATTTAAAATGATTTGTTTTGCATAAGCTCTTAAAAATACATTAAAATTGTTAAGAGTCCAATGTCGGCCAATGACTGGCCAGTGACAATGTCAAAATCGTATTTTTGGCAGTTTTTTAAACAAACTTCATAGATTTTCGAAAAAAAACCCAGCACGATTTTGATGCAAGTTGATTCTCTACGCTATAGCGTCGTGAATATTCATGGTAAAAGTATTAGCCTTGTCACGAGGCGTTTCAAATTGAAAGCCGTCCAACTATAGGTGATTGATGAGAACGTTATCAGAGAACAAGTGTTATCATTTAAAGTTGAAAGGGTCGGGGTACATTACCAACGGCCGCAATATATTATTGCATGTCGCTAAAGAAAACACTGCTCCACTGTACATTTTAAAACTTAAGAAACAAGAAATGACCGCGACCATTATAGGCATACGTTACGACTATTCTTAAACTGGTTTCTCAGGAAACAAAGTTTTCAAATCACCCTTTCCTACAAAATCGAAACAATTTTTTTCAATGACACCGTAACATGTACGATTCTAACGCCAATGGGTCACTGGGCTACTGCCGGATGTAAATTTTGAGCAGACAGTATTTGGTTCCGAGTTGGCAGCGACAAAGGGTGCATAACGTAACCTTCTACTCCTTATTACACAGGCCTAGGGTAAATTTGTTTAACGACGAAAATTTTTCAATACTGATTAATTATATTATTAAAATATTATACGGAATACATTATTAAAAGCAGCTAAACGTTAATAAATGTCTTTGTAACTTCACATTTACAGTGTATAAAAGAAGAGAGGCAAAAACTGTACATTTTGTAAGTGGTTTAAAAGATTCGGACATAAATACGAATGAAAAATATTAGTAACCCCGACATTATATCGCGATATACCTAGAAAATATCTAGGTCATACTAGATAATATCCAGACAAGTGCTAACTTTAACACAACATGATATCAAGATGATACCAAGATAATATCGCAATACAACGATAGATGTATCTAGATAATACCAATTCGGTATCTTATAAATATTACATCCTTAGTTCACGGGACTGAAACTGCTATCTCAAAATAATAGCTGAAGATGCATAGAGCACTGACTCTGCACATCAAGTTGAAGTTCCTTGCTAATTTACTGATCAATCTACCCAGTCAGGTACGAACCGATATCATGCAACATACGTGTGCATTTAAAGGGATGGTGTAACAATGTTATCGCTTATGGTATATTGACAGTTCTGAATATATATCCGATGTCGGTAAAAAGTGTTAAATAACAAAACTAATATCGATTCCATGTAATGACTTCACAAGTTGTCCAATTTCCGATACGGTATGCGATCTTGCAGTCACTGTCTTGCAGTTAAAAACCCCTCGAGATCTCACAAATATTAAAGATGAATACATTCAATTATTAGAATATGCAATTTTTTTTACAAATAGAGTAAATTCCGAATGAACCTTTCAAATCAGCAGTTTTTAGTGGTGTTTAGCACCAGTCGAAGTGGCTAGACTGATTATACCATGCGAGGTTCAATCAGACAGCTAGCCAACTCAATGGCCGTGTGCACACCCCGTGAGGGCGCTGTGTTTGTTCAAACCGATTGATTCTCCATTTGCCATACTTCGTGATAAACATTGCATACACTTCTATGATACAATCTCCAGTTTTGTTTACAACATTTAAAAAATGGTCAGGCACACGGCCGATCGTGGTCCTCTGGTTTAGTGTTGATTGACACTTAAAAGCCGTGTCACAAGCCATTTTTCTTAATTAATGTAAGGAACGATGGAAGCTAATTTTCATCTTAAAATTCCCACAATACCTACAAAATCGGAGCGCAGTGATTTGGCAAATTCGCGGAATTTAAAACGTACCAAGACAACTAATCTGACTGAACAAACTATTTTGAAGGATCCTCACTATACCGGTCCAAAGTTTCGTTCTATGACATAGACAAAAAAAGTAGTCTTGGAAAATATTTGCTGTGCAGCATGTCTCCAGAACAAAAATATTAAATTATCGCTGGTCTGACAATAAAACATGAATTACTCTCAACACATTAAACTGGCAGTAGCAATCAAAGCATCATAATTAATATGGGCATCGCTAATTAAATCAAAAATTGTATAAACAAATGTCATTTTCAATGACATTTTAAGAGGTATGCTATAACTGAAGTTAACATTTTCCTAGGAGTACGTGCGAAATAGAGATCCCTATTCAGATCCTGTGTAAAGAAGCCTCTTGGTTTTCACTTGCATAATAAATAAGTTCAGAAAAAAATACGGGGCCTTGTAAGTTAATAAAGTGGTTCTTCAATCGCAGAACAACCACGCCAATTGTACCCTGAAGCCAAGACTTCCTTATAGGTAATTATTCCATCGGTGAACAGTTACAGTCATTTTGTGGGGTGGATCAGGGATTCATAATGACAAAATACCACAACAACATAAAAGCTACCTTTAATAATTGCACAATTTTCACACAAAAAACACTCTCCATGTTTAACTAGCATTTTGTAAATAACTGTATCATTGAAGCATTTCTAAAATTTTGGTAACATTATACATGAATTAGGCATGTTAGAAACGAGCCTTCAAAAACCCTCATCAAGTGATCCAGATGTAAAAACAGACTGTAGTAACCGATGACTCAGAAAAGATTAATTTGTGGGATACAAAAAAAGCTAAATAAAAAGCAAAAAAGGTAATGCTAAATTTGCAAATCAATGACAAAATTGTTCCTTACTTAAAAATATGATGTTAAAAATTACTTGGCTAGTCAGTAAAAATTTTGTCAAGGTCTACAACAATTGCTCACAACCCGTAACACATAACTTTACATACAAAGTAAACATTAAATACATTGTAACATTAAAAACAAAAACAATGAGATAGTTTTACACTGATCATACATATTCATGACTCTTACATTCTCATTGGTCAATGCACCGCAATAATGTGTTGCCTCACAACACGAATAAGAACCAATTAACCAATGAGAACAAATTGTTGTTCATGAATATGCATGCGCCTGATGACACTTTTATGTTTATGCATGACCTTTTTTGTACAGTGTGGTACATGTAAGAGGGCACTATCCTATCCTGAGCTCTGTCATAAAATAAACTGGCTATGCCAACACAATAGGAAAGCATCATCAAAGTCTGGCAATTTCAAGAAAATTATGGGTAACTTTTATGGCCAATCAACCATCAATTATGTTCTTAATAACTGTAACAAACTAAGAGTTACTTATACCACAGGGTTCCACACAAAGCAGTCTTGAGTTATTCATTCAATGCAAAAGAAGAAAAGACGAAGAGATTTCCATCTTGTGACCTGAGGAGGCCAACCGAGGTTGGTTTATCATATTGCATCAGAAGAGACTGTCAAGGCTCAGGGGTGAAGAGAGAAGGGGGTAAACCCCGGGCCAAGGGTGGAGCCCTGTGCTATACGGATGTCTCCCTGTATATGAGGGGGTAGTACACCAATGCTCCTGATACTTTGTAGTATGGTGTCACTGTAGAGGAGAGAATTGGGTCAGGGGTAGGGGAGAAGAAGACATTAATACATGGGTAAATATGCTTCGTGAACATATGTCCTCAATTTTCAAATATTGTACTCTATCAGAGAATATAATAGTAAACATTTCTGGGAAAGAATTCCATACTGGGCCACCACTCTTATTCCATAAGATGACCTGAAATGTACCAAAAGTTGTAAACTCCTTAAAATGAGGATACACTATTTAAGGAGTGCAATTTTTTTTTTTATAATACTCTTAACTTTTTCTGTCATGGCCCATAGACTTTGTGCAGGAGGTCTGAGCGGTGGCCCAGAATGGAACTCTTTCCCATTTTTATTTTCGTGAACACGAAGGAACGGTGATCAAGTGAACTCGTCAAATGCCACCTCCACTACTGTTTGAAGGGAGTTCTTTGGGAGGGAATGGGGTTAAATTTAATTTGGATTAAGAAAACGTCATTTACAAATTTGGACAACTACTGTGGAATCTTGGCTGACCTTCAACAGGCACGTGCAATTAAAAAAACCCAGTCGAACATGTTTTTCAGAAATTGTCGACTTATAACCGGTGTAACATAATCAGCTAAAGACACACACAAAAACCCAACATTTTCCTTCACATTTTCCAACAAGTCAACAACTTTTTTCTTCAATGACCATCCACCCGTACAGCTTGGGCGATCTGCCCCAAACAGGTCATAAACGTCACAGTTGTATAAATTCCATATAAACTCCAATCAAAATATTTTGGCTCCCGTCGGCTGGGCCATTAAAAGATCAAAATCCACAATCAAACAACTCTCAATCTGGTTGTTTCCGCGGCAACCCGATCAACAATGAAGCGAATAATAACCCGCCAATGCACACAAAAAAAGTCATTGCTAAATGATTACCATGTTGACACGTCCGGCAGGTTATTATTATTTTTTCTTTTATTTCGGCTTTGTTCCACCGCCAGTCTAGCATCAACTTGATCAACCGGCTGCGCTTAGTCGACCTTTGACCTCGTTGTTAACCACTTATCTCCCACATTGATCAATGATAATGCCTTCTGCTCCACAATTAACCTATAATTAAATTGACTGGCCTTCTGACTCCATACATACCACCCCCCTTAAACAGTACCCTCAAAAAGGTAGTGGCAGTTAGAGTATCAGCGTATCCGAACCAGATTGAGGGAAAGAAAGATCATTTTTGTCATATCATCCGGCTCTGACCCCCGATTAGAGAGGTGAGTAATTCAGTTCATTTGAAAACAGCTACATCAAAGCATTCGGGATAATCACAATTGTTTGCCAATCTTTATCTTTAAATGACAACTATGTAACGTAACTGCTGATCTTGCCCAGTGCATTGACGCCAATTGGCGGCACAAAAGTAAACAGTATCCCTACCAACAATTAATTAAGCGTAGATGGTGTTGTTTAATGGAAAGGACCCAAGGGATTTTTTTTTTTAATTTACATTATCCTGCGATGTGCCGCAATGTTTTTTAAAAAAGCAAAATATTATTTTATTGCTGAAAAAAAAACACCTCAAACAGAAAAAGTCACTATTAATAGGAATGCTTCGCATTTGAAAGCATTGGTACGCTTGTCCTTTTTTTTCTTTACAAAGTAAAGTCATGTTTGAGAAGTTAAAAAAAACATTGGTTTGAAACTTGAAGTATGAACACAAGTTATCAGCAAAAGTAATAAATATATACATCTGGACTATACGAGGTGAACTGTGCATTAACATTTAACAAAAGTGGCACGATTATGGATACATCTGTCGTGGTGAAGACTTACATGTGGGTGTGTCACGTGATCACAATACTCAGGGTTCTTGGGTGTCTTCATTCACTGTGCTTGGAAAGAAGAGAATGGCGTGTCCAATGGTGCATTTGAGTGTCCACAGACAGACAAACAGAGAGACTGACTGACTGTACAACAGACAAACATGTAACTACAAGACAAGGTGATTCACACGGGTGGCAACACACGTCGTTGACATGGACATATCTTGTACATTTATGAGCGGGAAATTTGCCTTTTAGATTATGACGATATGTGGTAAGTTTCACAAGTTTTTTCAGAGTACAATGACACCTGATGTTCTATGTTACTTTTGAGGAATGCACTCTTATATCGTTTGGTGACTATGACTTAAATTGGCTAACAGAAACGCAAATAAACATTTCCAAGTTATGTAGTATTTTGCAGGAGAACTGGGGGGAGACTCTGAAGGAGACCCAAACAATTTTAAATGTTGAAAACTACAAAGAAACACAAAACACAAATTGAAGTGGTCATGCATGAAAACAAATTGCATTACTTTATGTAACATATAAAATGCTTAAAACTTAGTACATTATAAAAAAAATCCAGCAATGCAATATGTAAATTTCATACTATGTTGTTTCAGTTGAAATAATACGATGGTTTAATGTTGTTAATCGTGTTCTGTTGAGTAAATGGAACTAAAACCAAGGAAGCTGCACTGTTGTTAATTTGGACATAAAAAAAATATTTCAGAAATTAAAAGAAATTAATCAAATCACAAGGAAACAAATGTGAGTTCTTATTAGTTTTCCAAACTAAGACAAAATGCATTCTAGTCATAACAACCCTGAAACTAATTTATCTAATTTTAAGATGATATTAAATGTATGGGAATTTTTTAACACTGTGGCCTTGGAGGTTCAATGGGATTCAGATAATCATGCCTTAAAAAGTTTTAAAAGAGCATACATGTAGGTGGTCCAGTTTAGGTTGGAAAAACATGTTTATGATTTCTAGTCAAAAAAATCAGTTTGTTCTTTTTTCTTTCAATGGAACTTCAAAGAACGTGCTGTCCACACACCACTGACGAAGGGACCAACAACCAAGACTGATGTTAAACTAAAATCTACGGATTATCAAGTAGTAAACAAGAGTCAGACTGAACACAGGTACGAAAGAAAAGAAAAGAACAAAAAGTAAAAAAGTGCACGTTGGTCATGCACTTGTTCAATCCACTTACGGCAAACAGAAAAACAGTGCAGCAAGAACAGGAAGACGTCAAAGAGGGGTAGGGGTGTGCTACTGTACCACACAACACTTACGAGCAGGGGAACGTTTATGGTTTACTGGCATACCTTGGGTCGGTGCGAGTCGGAAGCTTAAAAAGATTGGCTGTGGGAGGAAAAGCGAGAGAGAAAAAAAAACAGATTTGAAAGGATAAAGTCTTATCTTACAATTTCCATTGCCATCTTGGTTTGTTTTATAGCGACATGGAGATTCAGGCTGGTTTTTTGTAAGCACGAGTGAGGCTCCAGGTTAATTCATGGCCTCCTCATTTTAAGCTAAACTTCTTAAGAGTCAGAACACTACTCTACACTACAACTTTAGGGTAATGGAGTAACGAAGTGAATACGTTATGCGCACAAAATGTGTGTGAAAGACATTAGCGCGTGCTTCAGCCCGTGAAGCAACGTTTGCACTACACTTTCTGGTTCTAAATGATGTCACACTTCGGTACTCCAAAGATGTTCAAGTCAGACCAAACTGTGGGGCTTATCTCCAGAGAATAACAAGCTGTGCCTACCTTATGGTCGCCCATGCATACTTCTTGACCGATTACACTGTACATGGCCTTGTTATAGAGATCCTGAAAGAAGAAGACAAAGAAAAATGGAAATTGATACCATTGCTCATTTTACTCTTCTGACAACTGGATAACTGTCCTCAGTGTTCACTTATGGTTGTGGTAGAGCCCCTTGGTCCAATGATTATGGTGTTTGACTCATGTGCCATGGAATGCGGGTTTGAACTTTTCGGGGAACATGGTGCTTGTGTTCTTGGACAAGACACTTTGCTACAATTGCCCCTCTCCACCCAGGAGTATAAATGGGTACCTGTGAAGGCAGAGACCAGATTGTGCTGATCTTGAGTTGCAGGAACCTCCACATCAAAAAAACTATGTGCCTTTCAAGTTATTAGTTTTGTATTTGATGCAACTGAACTTGACTCTTGTTTTTTCTTCAAAGTCCTGGATTCAGTATAAGCTTCATCTAGTCATTTAGATGACTTAAACGCCCAAACCAATTAAAATATCACAGCATTTGATGTTCCTTGAGAAAAATGGAGTTCCCATGTCAGGGATGTAAAATTTCCTGATGCCGGAGACAAAGCCAAAGTTTAGAAAACCCTGCAGTGTCCTCATCAGCAAAAACACAGTATGATGATGGATGTCAAATGTACCTCCTTGACGAGGGCCTTCGCCGACTTGGAGAGCAGGATGCGATCGCACCATGCGGGGACTCTTGTCTTCATGTAACTCCGCCCGTCTGTTACGTCCTCACTGTATGGGTAACTATACGGAGATACAAAATGAGAGATAGCCAAAGTTATCTCTAACGACTCAGTTATCTATGTGTACTGAGTTCACTGCCCCTGGTTGATAGCTGGCGCATTTCTGAATCATTATGTTGCGTTTCGATATGTAACGTATTGTAGAGAAAAGCAGAAGTATGCAATGTGTAACGAGTAACATTGATATGATATGGCTATACCAGTGAAATGTTACAATACAACCATGCTGTGGATACCAGTCTAAATTTCAATCATAACGATGAAACTTTTGGGAAAATATGTTCCGGACTGTGACTTGGAAAAAGCGATACATAAAAGGATCAAAGTGGTCTTCCAAATTAAAAGTCAAGATAAGAATATAGGATTCACCCTAAAATTGATTTATGTTTACAGTATTCCATTAAAAAAAGCTGAGCAAGACAAATTTAGTAAACTCGACCAATGACAGAGATATTAGCAAGTTTTAACTTTAGCAAATTTGCTTTTACACTCGATTAAATCTGGTCAAAGTCATGATTTTACAGAACTCGGCAATGACCAACCTTGGCGGGAAATCTCTGTCATACTCGTAGAGCTGGTTGGTGAAACACTTAAGCTCCTTGTCAAATGGAAGAAGCTGTCCAATGAAACAAAAAAGTGAAAATCTTCATCATACAGGGAAAAAGGTAGACGAATTTCAGAATAAAGGTGAAATTACATGAAAACAAAAATTAATACTGGAACAAAACACCTGAAACTCACTTTCGTTGGCCACTTCCAAGAATGTCCACAGTTTTTACAAATTGCATCTGATCTTCAACGTAATTCTTTTCAAAAGTTATTTGTATTTTTATGACCATCACCATCAAACTCACCCATTTGGCGTTTTCTCCAATTAACTTGTCTGGGTCATCAATCTCAAATCTCTTCTTCTCAAGGATAAGTATTACCTGGGGAAAGAAACGATTCTCATGAAATAAACATTATTAAGTCACAAACATCCTGCAACTTTTAACAGTGTCCCACTGAAACAACATCCACTAGTATTGCATCAGAATAGTTGAAGACTTTTTTTTTTTAACACTGGGGTGGGATTCAACTTGAAACTTCCCGAACACCGAATTAGTTGACAACTACATACACAAAACTATGTTCATAGAAAGAAGAGACCAACAGTTAAAAGAAACTTGGGTCATCAACTTAACAGAGAGGTAGTTCCTCTTCCAAAGTGACTTAATCTGTCAATTCCAGTTGAAAGTATGACCGATAATTGAAAAACAAAATTAAAAAGAATGAGAAAAACACAAACCTTACTGCTGCCGTCACAGTCCTTGTACGTTATTCTCGTCACCTCCTTGTCTTCCTTTGTATACTCTGGTGTTGCCTCGGCAACCAAAGTCTAAAAAGAGACAAGAGTCGTCTATAATGAGGGTGTATCTTAACTCCACGGCAAAGCACTAAACAAATGTAATACAGACAATTTCACATGGAAGCTATTTTTTGGAACAGGCAAATTTCAATTTTGACAATTTCTGTTTTCATGATGGAAACGCTTTTTGAAGTTTGTTGGCACAGCATTTGCACATAATTTCTGTAAATATGTTTATTACAAATATTGTCAACAGCCTTGCAAGTAAGGACAACATGAAAATAACGCTTTGACAGTCGTTACTATTTGGCATAATAGAATCATACTTTAACAGAGGTGATTTTCAGAGTACCCCCATAGGTAAGGAAAGGTCATTCACATTTTCTACAGAGACCTGATGTTGAAGACTTTGGAATCATTTTGCAAATTAGGGTTGTGTTCTTATACATGTCATGCAGTCAATATGACCACAAACTTATAAAAAAAATTAACCTGAATGATTATGACTTTCAGCTGTGTGTTTATGAGGCTGCCTAGTTTAAAACATACACCATTTTGACAAAGATCGATTCAAATCAAGTAGTCATAAGTCAATCAAATAATCAGAAGTCACAAGTCGAATCATGGCAAGTTAATCATTTCTCATCTAGTCTCGTCAAGTGTCAAGCAATCCATTGGAACTGTGACAATCGCATTCCTTTGTCACTATTATCCCCCTTCTACATGTACTTGTAGCCTGATTGTAACTGGCTTGTGATTGACTAAGGATTGACTAGGTACAACTCGGAATAAACTTGAAACGTCCCAATGGCCACCAGATTGAATGAAAAATGTGACCGGCTCCACAAAAAAGGGTATTACATGTAAGTCATGCTGAGCATTATTGTGTAATGGCCTGCTCAACATTGAGAGGGTGAAAATGTTGTCAAAATGTAATTTTCATTTTTAGTAATGAATGCATCTTTAATACCTACAGTCTCAGGTTTCATTCACAGAAATGTTGATTTTGATGAACAAAGTGGAAAAAAAACAACCCTTTTGTGTGCATCGTTCTGTTGTTCTACAACAAAGCCAGCCATTTCAAAGCCTGTTTTCTCAGTTGTTTCATTTGAACTCCAAGGAAGTTATTAGTGTACAAATACGTCATATCTCCAGAACAGGATGGACTATGTAGCTCATTTATATACCAAATGAAAGCTTACATTGTGGGCTTTCCAACCATGTATATAACTCATTATCACTATTTTGCAACAAAATGCCCTTTTTTGTGACAAAATACCCTTTTTTTGCCGGTCACAAATGTGAAGAACAAGTCTATTTATGTTTCCCTTCCCTTCAAATATCAGATTTTTGAAAACTGGCTGATCTCTCTAAAGCTTTCCAGCTCCTGATTTTATTAGAATGGGTTTACATTTGCAAATAATTGTGTTACCATGACTTGTTTGCGCAAACACAACTTGAGAGCCCATCCCTTAATCATTAAACCGTCATCAAGTGATCTACCAAAAGACAACTTTGTCTGCGGCATCTATCGGGGTCATCTCGGGGTTACCCCCACGGTGTAGCGAGTCAATAGAGCAGGTCTTTGATTGCTCTATTAATGATAACTCAACGATCGGTAATTACATAGTTTTGATTTAACTATTGGTGATCGATGTCCGTGATAAAGCAGTAATGGTTCCCAGTCAGTCTGTTCCAAGTCAGTATAATGATGTTTTTATGTTAAAACACTGCAATAAATCTATTTTTAGGAAAGTGAGCTTTATGCATATCTTGGTTTCTGTATAATGGCATACATGTACATGACTTTGAGGGTAGAAAGGTACTTTTGTTGGCTTTCTGGAAATCCTTCCCAAAGGTTGGTACACTTTAATTTACTTAGAAGAACAATGTTCAATATGAACACTAAAAAACTTGTTTCACTTTATTTCATCTTATTTCACTAATCACTTTATTATTGATACTCAAAACCTGGAAAAGACTTTTTTTAAATTTTGAAAGAATGCCAGACTTTTTAAAAATAACTTCAGGGTTGAAGGTCAACAGTTCCTAGCCTGGCAACCAACAGCAGCAGTTCGGAAACCAACCAACAGCAGCAAAAGTCAAGAGGTTAGGCTACCGAGTCTGTGCATGCTACCGAAAACATTTGCATCAGTTGCAGCCGACACCTGTCCTCTGGGACACTAACAAGAGTTCTGGGTCGTCATTTCGACGGTTGCCGGGTAGATTTGTGGGGGAAGGGAGAGGGTGGGAGCTGGCCGCCACGAGTCTTATCGATGAGATAAGGACAACATTTGAGTGATGTCCAATCAATCAATGTGAGAATCATGTTTCAAAAAAACATGAGTTTAATGGTGTGCGACAAGATTTTTGTGACATGAGGCATAGATTTTGTCTTGCTTTTCTCGAAGTTAAACGTCGATCAAAACCCGAAGAAATTTAAAATTTCTCTGGTCTGACCAGCCACTTGAGACTTGACCGAAGTGACTTGGAACTTTACCACAACAACTTGATCATAGTAGTTTAAAATTTGAACCAAACAAAACTTGACATCTAAAGCCCGGTTCATACTTCATGTGAAAGCAAGTGCAAAGCGAAATTCATGTCGTCAACAATAGTGGACGCACTTCGAATGTATTGTTGACGTCGCAAATTTCGCTTCACTTTCGTGTGAAGTGTGAACTGGGCTTAACACAAATTACTAAAATGGGGCCTTTAAACAGTGACTTTGTTACAATGTGAATAACATTACATTTTGCTGACTTGAGCTCCGAATATGCCTGGAAAGAAATTCAATCCCTTTTGCCAAAAAAAAGAAAAGAATTATACCTGAATCACACCCTGCGTGTCCAATCTGAAGTTGAAATCACCGAAGAGGAACAGAGGGACATTGTCATGTTTGTCCTTGGAGAATCTAATGAAAAGAAACAAAGAGATCTCATAAGACATGAGTGGCAGGGTTTGGATGGGATGAAGAGCGTTGTCTTTAGGGTAGTCTGGGTCTAGATTGGTTGGGTTCGGTTAAAGTTTGGCAAAGTAGGTTCAGGTTTTGATAGGTTAAGCAAGTTGGACCTGGGATCAGTTGGGTTAAGAAAAGGCTATGACTGTATTCCAATAACATATACGTAATTTGAGGGGAGACTTTTGAGGCCTTTGGTTGCAGCAAACTCACCAGTCCTTTTCCATTGTTTACGTCATTTTGAACATGCGCACATTAGCTTCAATAGGACGTAAACAATTGAAAAGGACCGGTGTGGTTGCTGCAACCAAGGGCCATTGAATTTGGGAATTCAGGCTTGACCTGGCTCGATCTAGACAAGTACAGGAGAGCAACAGATCCTTTCAGTCCTCGGGAGTTGGGTATTTTGTTCAAAACGGTCCTCTGTAGTAGGTTTGTGTGCTTAGTATATGGGAGAGTGTTATATTACAGGGACAAAGGGAAACACAAAGCATTGTCCTCGGGAGTATAGTAAAACAAGTGTGTATGTTATTTGGACAGGTGTTGCTTTTATAGCGAGTGGGTTGGGACCTAATAATTCCTTTCATTCACGATCCAGCAAATATCAGCCCAAAAAGTCCAATAAAAAGTCCTAAACGAATTCACGGCTTTCTTTAACAAGAAGATGATTTCAGACTTGTAAAAGAAGTAAATTTAAGCACAGTTACCTTTGTAACACATGCTCCAGCGCTCTTTTTCTGTATTTACAGTACGGCGAGGGACACTGGGGATGAAAATTTAAAAGCAGATTATTGTGAAGAAAGGGAACAATCAACGATGGGCAGGGGTACTAACTAGTCTACCGAATGATTTAGATTTTACTTTGTCTACTTTGAGACGTTCTGGCAAATGAGACGGAACTGGGCACAGGCCGTATTGGAGAAAAATGAACTTAAAAAAGGGATGATTTTATTTGATTTTCAGATAATTTGTAACTCGTGAAATGATTACTACACATAGTTTAAAAGGCATAGTATAAAATCTTGGAATAAAAGAGTTTTTAAACGGTTAGTATCTTTAATTTTCATGAATAAAAAACTTGAACCTTTAACCCTAACCCCCTAGAGTGATTTACTGTGAACACCTCACATATTTTACAGAGAGTGAACCTTAATATCCAACAAACATTGAAAGCACTGATGCAGTCAGGACTGTATACTTTTTGTCCCAGCCATTTGTTGTTATTTTTTCTCCATAGTTAGGGGTAAGTGGGTGTATAACATTTACCGTTTCCATTGCAACCATGTTGCTGGCGTCGTGGAACAGGTGAATATTGGCAAGATCAAATATCCTGCAGAAACAGAAATGGGAAAAAAATTAATCAACAAAGACTGAAATGAAAACAAGAAATGGAAAGATTCTTGAATAAATCATAATACGAAAGAGGATGGTGTATTTTTTAAGCAGAACCACCAGACATTTTCTGACATTCTTCTCAGGCTCACCTGTTTTCTACGTTCCATCTTGTTCTCAGGAAACCTTTTCTTGACCACACCGTCTGGAAGAAGCACAAGGAGGCCGATAAAATTACATCACCGACAGCATACTTTCAAGGTGGTGTATTTCAATATCCTCCGAAAGGACGAAATGATAACAGTGAAACAAAAATTGCTGTTACTTACTCCTGGGAAGAAGTTCTGAGGGAACTTTGCCTTCTCATATATCGTCTTTTTGTTTATCAAATTTACAAATTGCTTGCCCTGAATTGTGTTGAACCTGCATGCTGTGTGGAAAGGAAAAGGAACGACAAAAGATCTGAGATAAAAAATGCACACTGGTATTATTTTGTATAATTTTCATGTTGACATTTCTTTTACAGTTTAGTTTGATTATGAGGATATTCAAAAGTAAAATTGGCCTCTCTCCCCAATTAAGGAACTATTAAACTTTTCACACTCACTGTAGAAAAATTACTGTACAAATAGGCAAAAAAGTGTTTCTCTCAAGTACTTTTCATTTCTAGAAAACATTTGGACATGAGAAACAGGGTTTAAGGCATACAAATCTGGGTAAACATAGTGAATGGGTAAGGTTTTGTCTGGGGCTGGTGTGTAGTATTATAACTGTGTCTTTTTTTCTTTTGTTTTTTTAAGGGGGGGGGGGAAAAAGATGAATATTTAGGGGCAGTTTAAAATTGAAAATCCACCTCCAACTTACTTTTGAAGTCATAAAGCTGTACATTCTGCAGAGATTCGTGAACGAAGTACAAATTGCCCAGTGCCTGAACATTGAAAGGAGAAATGGAAAAAAAAAAACTCATGAGCAAAACTATCAAAGCTAGGGTTCGACTTTAGCGGTAGCCCGCTAGCCAAATGCTAGTCAAAACAGCGGCTAGTCAAACTATTCCTTAAGAAGCCCAGCTGGCGAGTCAAAAATTATTGGGATACGGCAAAGATGAAAGGACAGGAAGAAATATATTGTTTAATTCAGAAAGCGAACCTGTATCAATTTGTGTGTAATTTTATTAACAGTTTAGGGTAAAATTATTAGCTCCGTTTATTAAAAACACTGACAAGATTGCCTCAGGATACACATTTTACATGTATGCACATTGTTGTTTATGAGACACTCTATAAAAGAAAAACATGTGGCCAGTGAAAAAAAAGTTAAGGTGGAACTCTGAAAGTTAATATTTGCATATCCCTTAACGCCCCAAACTACCCTGCCTTTTACTCCTTATATCGCTTCAAACCTTTCCAGCACAAAGTGCTCTAAAATGACCATGAGAAAATAGATATGCAAAGATACTTTTAATATTCAGATTGTACAAGAAATGGACTGTGGCTACGCTTGGATCAAATTCATGTGTCTTGACATTTCTTTTGCTGAAATGTTAATTTATGAATGTGCAATTGTGCACCCCAAAGTTAGCATTTCATTTTATACAACTGACTATTTTGTCAGGTAAATTTACACTTACTCCTGGTTATTTAATCATATAAATGATAAAAAGACTTCTGTGCACATGGTAAAATAAAACTGAAGCAAAAGTTAAGTGTAAAGTTTTTTATGAAGCAAAAAATCAACATCCATCTCTCCTTCTGCTACCAAACTGACAGTGACAAATCAGCAATGGAAACAGCTTTCAGGCTTCAGCCTGTCACGCCGGTTGAAAATAAATTATGATAAAAAAGCCCAATCCATCCAACAAAACGATTGCTTGGACCCAAGTCCTCTCTGTTTGCATCCAACCTTATCAAAGCCAAATCGATTAGCAACTTAAGGTCAATCAATTGTTGCCCTATCAGCCTCTTCCCGGCTCTTTAGACTAAAAAAGGGAAGAAGAAAGAAACAAATTGACAACAACAAAAAAAGATACGGGGACTGAGTCAACAATTAATGACATATTTCACACCTCTGAGTCAACACGTATTCAGGCTCAAAAAAGCCAATGAACGACCCATTAAACCCAACGCCGCGATCAATCAGATAATGCACATTTATTTTCCCCCCGCGCCGCAAACACACAACAAAATAATAATCAATGTGAGCTGATAACATTAACCCAATCAAAAAAAATGAAGAATAAGAGAAAAACAGTTTCAACCTCCCCCCATTTTTCTTAGCGGGTTTCATAAATAAGTCAACAATTAATGACATGTTTGACACCCACCCTTGTCATACTGTACAAAGTCTGAGAGGGTCGGTAATTACCGTTTAAACACTAGGGTATGATGGGGCAGATTAGGGCGGGACAAAGGCTTGTTCGTCGTTAGCACGTAACCCGCCAGCCCCTCCGCATAGCAAACGAGCTCCGATCAAGTCCCCGGTGTGTGCACAGGTGTCCCTTTTATCATTAACACCTTTCTGATTGCACACCAAGCTCTCCGCACTTAGGACAATATTTATTTATAATAGAGCAGAGCTTCAACTCTTTGCACTTTTGTCAATTGGCAATTTAGGGTAAAAATATCATTTTGAACAATTTAATGGAAATCGATTTAATTTTTTTTTTTACCATTTTATTTTGACAAACTATTAATAAAAATGTTCAGGGATGGTTTCAGGAGACAACCAAATCTTAATGTCTTGTTTACATCTCACAGTTGGCAATTTGGAGTAAAAAAAAGTATAATTTGTATAATCTGATACAACTCTGGTTAATTATTTGGCATTCTATTTGACAAATTATTGATGACAACACTATATTGAGTTGAGGAAATTACCCGGAAACCAAATGCCGCATTTGCACTCCCCAGCTTAAGTGCTCCATGTGCCACAAAGCAAACTTCAATCTTACTTCAAGTATGCACCAGCTTTGACTTTTTCATGCCTCAAGTACAGTTTCTATAACCAAGGACAAGAGTTTTAATGACTTCGACCAGACTTGTTGTTGCCGACAATTAGGCTTTGAACAAAATATACACTCTGGGTGCCCTGTGAATCCCAAGTGAATCTGTGTAATGTTGAATCTGATTCTCTTTGGAATTACATCTCTTTGGAATTACACTTCTTGAATTTCAAAATATGATATGAAAAATAAAGTTTGGATCCCACTTAAACTCATTTCAATAAAAAAATTGAAGTTAACACTTCCATTGTAGGCATTTAGGTTCAAAAGGTGAAGAACAACTGTTCAAAGCCGCTGATGTAACTGTGACATACGCTTCTCACGGAAACACTTCCAGCTGATGCACCTCTACAGCGCCCTCGCATGACAAACGCACAATAGGCCAAACATGGCGTTTCACACGTATATATAAAGCCTCCACGTATATATAAAGCCTCCAGGTCAGGGGGTTATCTGGCATTGCCAAAGCCGGCAGCTAAATGATTACAAAGCAAAGAAAATACAGAGATGGACGATAGAGATAGCGCCATTTAAGTTGTCACCACAAAATGACTAAGTGGTAGGGAATTGTGGCATCTTATCGGGAACTAAACTTTGTTCTTTGCAACAACTGCCAATAGTTGAAATGCTTTTTTTCCCCTGTTTACGTACACACTTCATAACTTTTTAGGGGTGTGAAGTATAGGATAGGAAATTCGCTCGTCAAGAGGTTCCACTAATTGAGCAAATTGCCGTTATCATGAACCATTCAGAGTTCGCCGATAGGCTAATTGTTCACGGTCCCTGCTCTTGGAGAGGGAATCCGTGACTACTCAAAAGCTGCCAATTGGGGGCGCTAGAGTGACTAAACAGTTTCTAGAACTGCAATCGAATGGACAGGAACTGGATGAGTAGAAATATGAACAGATGCAATGAGATCGAGATTTGGAAAATTTGCATGAAGATGCTCATGATTATTGTATGGGCTCTCTACGTAAAAAAAAGAAATCTATTCCCAGCCCTCCCCCAATAAAGTCAACCACTCTGCAAAACTCAAAATTCACCAAATGTCAGAGTTCTATGCTTGAATCCAGTAAAGTGTATTACAGTTTATCGGATATGTGCAGCGGACATTACATTTTCTACCAAGTTGTTAACGAATCAGCGATTTTACATTTGTGTACACGGCACGTGTAAATGTACACATACATGTACATCTAACGTGTACACATGTTCACCTGGTAATTCAGTATTCATTACTTCCACGCCAAAAAAAAAACTTTACATGTTTGTTTTCCCTCTTTTTTTAAACGCTGCTTTATAAGTAATTAACCTTATATGAGCCAAAAATCTATGGGAAAAAACAATTCTGGGTTTGCTGATAAAAAAATGAAGACAGGTGTATGCTTTGTCAAACCCCACTACAGTATAGGCGGGATAAGGGAGTAAAGAACTTTGTCAATACTTCATATAAACCAGTAATTGTAAACACTGCCCTCTGTTGTCCAGATAATGCCAATGTAGAAAATCTGGATGCCTGAGTTTTCCCAAACAGAAGACCTTATTATTTTTAGCTTACATTTTGGCCTCCCCAAAGACACCATGAATGGGTACGCCATTTTGCTCCCTTATAGAATCCTGCTCTTTCCTGGTTGCTGAAAAGCAATTTCTACAGCTGCTAGAATACAATAAGGCAAAAAAAATGAAGTTTGGAAACAGCTGTTGTACTGTTTTTATTCTAATTTTTAAAGTTTCATCGTTTGGGAAATACACTATCATACATTTAGGGGCCAAATGAGTTAAAAAACCCAAGTGAGGTTAAAGGTATCGTGTAAGACAAGTCCCACGGCAACTCAAGTATTGGCAGTTTCTGAGTACTTGCTTTCTTGTAAATGTTTGTGGCTGTTATAAATTCATCAATATTGCAAGAAGAGCTGATTTAATCAAGTCAATCCCTGATTTCTTTTAAACGTTATTTTCTGTGATTCTCAAAGAACATTTCCTGGAAGGCTAGACTGGATAATAAAACACAGATAACAGAATATATAAGAAAATGGTTTAGCATCAACATTAAACTGTGCTACATGTACATCACAAAACAACTGTCAAATTTCAGAGAGTAAAATACTGGCCATCCAATACATCTACCTCTTTTTCCTGTTATTTTTGGAAGGAAAAGTTACAGACCTTCCGGTATTCTATTACTTCCCAAAGGAAGCATTGTAAAATTATGTGCAAGTCCGCTGCCAAGATACAAAGTAAGTTTTCATAATTTTGGAAGGTTGTGTTTGAATTGAATATCTAATGCAAATGTTTCCAAACTCTTAAAGACTGACTTTAATAGCAAAAACCACTGCTATTATTGTACATACATGTATAATTATGGGGGAAAAAAGAGGACTATTTGAAAACTTGTTTGAAAACTCATCTTTTTAAACAGTATAATAACTTAACTCTTAATTGTTTTTAATTGTTATTTTTTTAATGACTGTTTTCATCTGTCTTTCTTAAGAATGTGTTTATTTTAATAATTGTAAGCATTTTGTAATGTCCTTGTGACATGGAAAACGATTTGTAAATAATATTTATTTTTTTGAGAAACAAGTCACATCTGATAGCCATCATGCAACAAGAAGCCAGAAAGTTCCCCTGCCGAAGTTTACAAGAAATTAGAGAGAAAAACCTGGTAAATACCATCCCCAGAAGTAATTACAAAGCCGTAAGTGCGGTAATGGATCCCAAACGGAGGCCGGGAGGCAGAGGAAAATTCATCTAATGCGGATGTGAATGGCACATTGAAGTGGTCTTTGCCATGGCTAGGATGACAATTAAAATCTAATAGACGTTCCCGCGCTGAGAAGTCCCCTGATCGTTCCCAGCGCAAAGCGGCATTCTGCGGAACGTTTGCGCCGCAAGGACGAAATGGGGCCAATCGTCCAGGGAATTCATCGAACAGTTTATTACGCTGGAACTCCGTGCGTGGGGTTTATTATTAGATTTGACCACATTGATTTGTCTGACTCGGCAAGGACTTGAGATTGGAAAACTAGAAGAAAAAAAATGCAAATTAAGGAACTGGAAAATTTGATATGTCACACAAGTTTGTTTCAACGAAAATGAAAAAAAATGGAAAAAACATTTCATTTCCATCTCCAGGAATTATAGAAATTCAACACAGGATGTGGCATTGTTTGTTTTTAATTTCATTTGTTTTGCTATTTGAATATAGGTTGATTTATTAATACATGGCCGACTCGAATAATTAATTAATGACTATCAGGTTTGGGACCGCTGTGGGAGGACATCAGCTGTTACACATTTCCAAGGTCAAAAGGGACAGCTTCTTCAAATAACAACACTGGCTGGCAATAATGACGTGAATCAAAGTCAAAATGAAACGGACATGGCTGCAAGCCACACAAATGGCACATACAATGGCAATCCCTAAATTTAACTCCAAATTTTATTTCACAATATAAACTTATTTTTGGTGGGGCACGGGAGAATGTGACTTGTTAAAGTTTAATCTTCATGGCTTGCTTTTTTTTTAAAGGATTTTAGGACAGTTCTGGCTATTGATTGCTTGTTTACCATGTTTACTTTCCTCTCATCTTGCTTTTGATTCATCTTTTAGATTTACTCATTTAAGATATTCAAGTAAACATATATTTTACAACAAGGATGTGCTGTAGTAATGGTAGTATCTGACTTGTTAAAGTTAGTTTTCATGACTTGTTTTTTTCTTTAACAACCGTTTCATAAAATCATTTTTGAGGGATTTTTGGACAGTTTTGGTTATTGATTGCTTGTTTACCATGTTTACTTTCCACTCATCCTGCTTTTATTTACCTTTCATTTTGAGATTTACTCATTTATTCAAGTAAAAACATATTTTACAACATAGATGTGCTGTAGCATCGACAACAGTAATTTAAGCATTTCACCTTCTACTCACAGTGTTCTGGAAATGGACAAAGGCTCTGTGAGCAGAATATTGCAGAGCCACTCCACGGCCCAAACTGAGATGCTGGATGTCCCTTCAAGACCAAATCAGCATACATTTGCATCAGTAAGATGTGCATCAGTAAGACGTGCATCACCAAGACAGCAGACTTCACCAACTCACAAGGAAAACAAAAACCACCATCCTTAGCTTGCCTATGGGCACAATACATGCACCTCATTAAGGCAGTTGCTCTACTGCCATTACGCATTCTTATCCACGGACAGATCTCACAACCCCCCTTGAAAATGCCAAGATCAAACTCATTAATGCCATCTTAGATGTACGTGTACACGTACACGTTCCTGAACTAGCAACTTGATATACATGTTCATGTACATGTACGTTGTTGCGATGTTATTGTGCGCCTTCACAGAAACCTGTATCATTACGATCCATTCCTTAATGAGCTCTCCGCATGTCTGTGAATCCATACACATGAATTTCCGCCGACCAAAAAGTCATTTCGTCGAGGTGAGTTAATGATTTCTATCACAAAAGTTGCACGTAAGCCTGCCCAGTCGTGTACGTGCAAAATATAGAATTTCAGGATTAGCTCTTTGAACGTGGTGAATCATCCATATGGGTACCTTTTTTATTTTCCACCTTTCTAATATGCCAGACTGCCAGTGCCAAAAGAATTTGGTGACAACGAGATGTAGAGTGGCTGTATAGGATTCGTCAGCTCGGCAATTGGGCTCAGCTGAATTTCCTCGCCTCATTTGATTGATGACCTTCTTATTTGGTCCAATCAGGCCGCAGCTGTTCACATATTCCAGGCCCGGCAGACACTGTTATTAATTTTTTTTCTTTTTTCTCCTTGGCCAGAGATGCATGCGAATATGAGAGGCAAGAAGAAAAATCTAGATAGCATGAAAGCAGAGAGTCAGGCAGCTCAAGAAAAGAATAGACCAATACAGTTGTACTGTACACATACATGTACATGTACACGCATGTTAACGTTACATACCAAGTGTGGACATTCCCTTGGTTTCGTGTAGTTAAAAAAAACCTCAGAAAAAATCATTTTACTCTCACTGTGAAAACACTTTCAATCCATTTTTTTTCTATGATTCCCTCTAGTGTTTCTCTTCATTTTGCCACGGATAAACCACACCTCAAAATGCCTCTAAACCTGTTTTCCAGAAAGGGGGGAACACTGTGTGGACTTGCCCACGTCCACACAACATCGCCTCGACCTGGTTTATGTGGACCTCTTTTGTTCAGAAGTCCACACAGTGAATGTAATGCGAATCGGCAATGCTCTACTGACAGGCAAGGAAAAATCTGTGTCCTCCTGATTGAATTTCTGGGTCATTGAATGTTTATCCAGCAATGTCTTGAGTGTTTCCGTGGGTATTTTCAAGGAAATGCTATCGATCTTCCTTCAAGCTGGATGTTTGTTTTGGGTTAAAAGAAAAACTTAGAAAAGAGAACATTTATGCAATGTAAGCAATCTTTATGGTCACAACAGCCACGTAAGAAATTTACTTTAGTGTGAGAGGAAAATTGAAGAACTGGTAATGTTAACCACCAACATGTATACATGTGCTCATAATCCATCTCAATTTAAATCACATCGATGTGCAGTATTTAAGTGCACTAATCATAAACAAGATCAGCAATTTTATTCTACTCAAACTGAGACATTCCAACTGGATAAAAGTAAAAGATGAAGGGAAAAAAAAAAACCACCGAGGATGTATTGACCAACTTGAAAGGAGAGCTCTCGTCAATTGCTGAACCCAAACACCTTGTTGTTGGCCAACACGGCGCAGTCTCAAAGCCGACGTGCCCCTCATTTCGCAGTCCTGACCACGCTTGACAAATATGCGCACCATACGCGCCGTGTCAAGAGTTAAACTAGGGTGTACATACACACAGAGATCAAGGAGGGACAGAGAGAGAGAGGGAGTAAGTCCCGATGACTCTACGCTATTTCTTCTTGGAGTGTCTGATTTCAGACAAATACGGGGATAGTGTTTCCTCCCGGTACTCTCGGCTTTGCAAGGGCATGGAGACCCAGGAGCTAGTCAGTCTGCTCACTCCAGGCGATGATTTCTTTATCGCAGGCTTTGCCTCAAAATCGGTGTCCGTGTTTGTTTTCATGGCATAAACTGCGTTGTATTATCCTGCATGCATGTACAGGTCATAGCATACGTTTGACTTGTTTGCTGGTGTGCATATTAAATATTGACCTACGTACATGTAGGTGTATCTGCGTAAATGTACGCATGCACGCACATTGCAAAATTGGAACAAAAGCTTCCATTTTATGACTTGAAGCTTTGCATGGCGGATGAGATAAAATAAAAAAAATTGCAGGTAGCACCATGTGGAAAGAAATCTCTTCCTGGAAGAAGTGTGGTTCTGAAAAGAACCGTTGAGTGTAGGACTCGACGTTTTCAGACAGTGTGCTCTGTCCGTCCTCACTTACCCTCCCGAGGACAGACAGAGCACAATGTCTCAAACGTCAAGTTCTACAGTCAACCAACCGGTTCTTTTCAGAACCACACTTCCAAAAAGATACTTGGTGTTACCTGCAGTTTTTCTATTTTTAGCTTCCAATTTATGGACTCTGTGCAGAACAATATAGAGGGCACCATTTAACCACTTCTGAAAGCTCCAGTGGGATGCACACATTGCGTGCTAACTGCACACACTGGTTCGCGTGCGTACTGCACGAAATACGCAAACCAGTTACGTCTTCGTGTGAGGAATACGTTCAGATGCCCCTCCTGGCGGTCTCCCCCAACTCTCCCCTTGTAACCATTGAGGGGCTATTAGACTTTCAAAGAGTTTCATTTGAAGCTAAGACAGTTTTCGTGAAGAGTTTTACTTGACAATGATGCGTAGTGAAATAGTATTTTGAGAGCAATGTGCAAGCTATTTCAACGAGACTGCGACAATTACACAAGCAAAGTACCGGTACAGTCTGGATTAATTTTACCATTAACCAAAAATATATATGTGGTAGATCAAGTACATATTGCATTTACCAGTCGACAAACAAGCTCCAATGACCCCCCCCCCCCCCCCCCCCACTAAGCCAAGTTTATGCACTTCCCCACAATATCCTGTATTGTCTGGAAAAATATAGAATTTCCAATCCCTTAGCCCGTACTGCCAGAAATACAACGAGACGCATCTTACATTTCACAATCATTAAAAGAGAGGCTTCCAAAAATAGCATCCTTCCAATGGACAGGAAATTGGTCAGATATGTATGGATTTAAAACTGTTCATCTTTCAATCCATCTGCGACCCGTTCCTCCCTCCCCCCTTTCTCGAAATTCAACTGTGTTTTTTAATACTTCTTTGGCTCAAATTACAATGCACCATAAAATTATTTTCCATGTATCTACCTACCGGTGCATGTAATACCACAAATGGCTCAAGGCACTTAAAGATTTTGCTATTTTTGCAACGAGCTAACATCAATCTTGAAGGAGCCAGACTCAAACCTTTTGTGCAAGCACCTGGCCGTAAGTAAAGGCTGATTTAATCAAAACAGCAAAGATTGGTTTTTCCCCCTGAGTGTCCTTCGTACCGTTATCAACTCATTCGTCTCGATTCCATTACAGAGCGAAGCAATATGGAAGAAGAAAAACAAAAATGAAAAAGCTCCAAAAGGTTAGGCCAACATACGGTGCTTTTGAAAAAATAAACAGGCCATTTCCAAACCAACACACACACATTCTTTCCCGAGTAATAAACGACGACGCTATGATTTCTAAAATCAACATCAGGCCCGCGAGAACCTTACGCCTCCTCATGCAAGAGATGGATGCGCGCTCGCTCGCACACATCTCATGGCTGCACTGTTTACTTCGAAATATAGCGACATTCTGCAAATCTATTTACACTCTACCGTTAATCAGGGGGGAAAATAATATAGACAAACACGAGGGTCCGTGCGCAGACTTAATCGATAGTTTGGCTTCCATCCATATTTTTACCAGTATAAACGTCTGGTTTGGAATCTCCTTGCATTTGTATCATCACTAGGTGGTTTGCAGATGCAGCTGTAGGACAAGGTCGGAGCGTTTTGCATCTTCATATGAGCTGCCTCCCGTATCTCTTTTCCCTATCAGGGGACATTTGTCTTCCTTACTGCAAGGACGTCACTTGATTGGTTTGGTTATTGGCTACGCTGAAGCACGGTTTAGAGGATAGTCTGCGAGTGTCAAAGGAGGTTTTTCTTTCCTCCGTAGGGAAACTGCTCCTGCCATATTTGATGATAAAAAAATGCTGTATGCATTTTATGAAATTATCATCAAGTATGGCCCACCACGGTTGGCAATTTCAACTTGACCTCAAGAATGCATTTGTAGAATAAAAGTGTTGCTTAAATACCTAAGGTTCGGAACAGATTGCTTGGTACTAGGGGAGTTCAATCTGTATCCATGTGCATCTATGAATTACATGAATTTCAATATAACAATTGACTAAAAATGTGCGATGGTACTGCATGCAGTTCAATTTTTTTTTTATAAATGGAATGCTTTCAAGATAATCTTGAAATAAAAAGCTTAGGTTCTTCCAACCTTCTGTTGCAAACGGTTTTCTGGAGAGAAATGGACAATTTGCAAAGATTGGAATATTCTAATATTTCTGGAAATACATACATGTACATGTTTAAGAGAACACTTAATTTTGAACTCTTCGTTCAAAAGAAATTTTGAATATTGCTTGCAAACAATTTACCAGAATATGCGTTGTTCTGCGTGTAAAAAACCCAAAAATCTTTCTTACGGTGATGTACACGTACATATATATTGTTGAATGCAATATACAAAATGTATGCATTATTTTGTCTACTATATTATTCACTGTACATAATTCCCCCATAATTCCAAAAGAGACATTATTGTAATTAAATGGCAACCCTTTTACAATAATTGCATTGGAGTGGTTATAATGCCATTAACCTTGGACAGCACACCAGTCCAACTCCTCCATTTCAAATTAATGACAAATTACAGGGAATTCCTTTCCAGCACTTGAGAGAAGAAATGAGGGCCAATTATATCCGCCAATGACCAAAATAGTTGGGGAAATTGCGGAATGTGTAAACACAGCATTCCCGCTGGCATGCATCCAGTCTGCATACCGTACTTTACTGATGGTAGACTTTTTTTCCCAGTGAAACATTTAAAGGCACATTGAAAGAATTTGTTTCTTGTGAGAGGGGCATTTTATATTCTATGTGCACAAGTACAAATGCACAGCAGTGGTATATTTTAGAGGATTCAGGAGGAATAAGCAAGGAATCTAGGGTGAAACATTTAAAGGCACATTAAAATAATTTAATTGTTTCTTGTGAGAGGGGCATTTCAGTGGTATATTTTAGAGGATTCAGGAGGATAAGCAAGGAATCTAGGGTTTCAATTTTTGAGATCCAACACCAAATAAGTGTACCTTCTTTTATCAGGGGGCATAGCCTGTAAGTGGATTGTTCAATTTGCAAACCGAAGGCCCTGTTTTGTACACAGTCATGTGGATTGAATTTCACGTTACACTGTTACAGTGTTTGCACTTGAAACAAATTTAGCGTATGTTTGTGCTGGCGACATGTAAACAAGAGTTCAACTTCAAGGAGGCAGCACTTGATGCCAGTTACATTCAAGTCCAAAAGGCACAGTACATGTACAATGTAGGTTATTGCGGATTGCAAATATACGCAGTATACATACATGTATATTCCCTGCATTCCTTTGACTTTAAGATACAAAAGAAATTTCTGATTTCTCAACAATGGCATGCATAGGGCCAAGGTCATGCATCCACAGAAATCCTTTAATAAGGATAAGATTGTAAAGTGAAAGCATCGATACCTCCCTCCCCCCAACCTTTCCCAGTGAACTGTAAACTGGGCTGAAAAGCTACAACACTTGTCAGCAATATTATAGCTAGAGGTTGCAAAGCCGCTCAACCAGCACTCCTAGGGTCGTCGTCATGGCAACACATACGTCAAGACAACCCTGCACAAAAAAAAATCCAGACTGGGCTTGCAATTAAAAGGGTTCGCAGCTCGGCATAGCTGGCGCTGAATCGGGCCAGGGTTGAGGGAAGGGGGGGGGGGAGGTGAAGCAGATTGTAAACCTATGTGTGTTATTCCGTCTGGATCCAACCTTTGCAGTTAACACTTGGACATACTGTATCCACTATGACTGATAGAGCATTCCACTCAACAACCAAAATGGAACAAAAACAAACCAGAGTGACAATAAAAAATGAAGTTGAGACGCCATAATCTCAACTGCAATTAATCTACCTCTGAAAACTCTCTGATAATATCGATTCTCCTCTCCTCGTTGTCTGGACCTATTTGGAATTGTTTCCCATGAATCTTGAGAAGGCAATGGTAGAAAAGTTGGAATGAAATGAAGAATTATTTGCGAGGCCAAAATGTCGCACAAACAGCAGGGCAATGAAAACTGTGCACGTGCTGTATTCCATTCACCATGAAAACTAAAAAAATTAAATTGAAAATGAATAAAACTGATGCAAACTGCTCACTGACTGCATGGTTCTGAAATATATACAAATCAAAAAATTAGAGTGGCCTAATATTTTATCCTTAGCAAGGACTTCTAACCCTAACCCCTTTTGCCTCTGAAGAAGTCCTTGCTACGAATGAGATATTAGGCTACTCTAATTTGTTTTTTAAAAATTCCCCACAAATGGCATTCAAAACCTTTGTTTTTTATTGTCAGAGAAGTTACTAACTACTGGGGTAATTTATAAAGTTGGTTACGGGTATCCGATCTCATAATCTGAAACTGCTTCCTGTTATCAACGGTCGGGTTCTCGGGTATCCAGTTCCGATGCACACTGCTATCTACTAGAACTACATTGTAAGAGACCAAAATGCCTTCATTATCCGCTCCCTTCACAAGTACCCCCTCACCGGCAAAGGATGTACAGTTGGGGGTGATCGACCGACGCCATCTTGCCTGAGTGCAATTCATTTGCTACAAAGCGCGGCCACTGCGTGTACATAAAACAAATCCCCTGGTGTACGCGCGTCACACACAAGGAACGGTGCGCGTCAACCAGCGAAGTGTCCCGTCCATGGGACGTCGTTGCTAGGTAAAAGCGCGCCCTCTTTTTATAGCGCACGGAGCTCATTAACCCTACATATAACAGTCAGGTCAACATCAATCCTGGATCCTCACCGATGTGAATCATCCTTACATGTCATCTTCCAACAGCAGTCTTTAACCGACTGTAACAAACATACCATTGATACGTAGTGCACGTGCCAGTGAGTCCAAAAAAACAAAGCCGCGGATGGATTCCTGGCCCAAACCAAACACTTGGCTGTCAACTTGGCTTGTGGCACGAACAAAATGAAATCGACTGTGGGACATACTCCCGTGGTCCGATATTCCTCTAATGCACGTTTGTGGCCTATTTTACACATATGTACATGTAACTGCACATGTTGTGAGCCACATAATGTTGTTCCTATGCAAACAACAATAGAACTGAAAACAACATCATACTCAGAGATGCCAACTTTACAGACTACAAAATAGTACTGATTCTTCCTACACAGAGTAATGCTGATGTAAATACATCTATAGGACTTAACAGTCAAATTTAAGAGTAACCACAGTACTTTTCAGAGTAACCACAATGCGTATAGGACAGCTGGAAATTTCAAGAGTAGTAACATGCCTCAAAATCCTAATAATTACTCCAAAAGAGTAATGGTTGGCATCTCTGCATACTGTTTGTTTTAAATGAGAATGCAGTTTCACTAGTTGTCAAAATTACGGACATTTACGGTATGCCATGCATATTTTTGGGGCTATATAGAGTAAATAGTCAAATATTCCATTGCTGCTGTAAATTTCCCCACATTGTAGTCAGAAGGGAATGGTACCAGTATGCAATATGCATATATTCATGTTTAATGGTATGCGCAGTGCATGTACATTTTTTGTACATGTACCGGTACCTGTTTCACAATATGGCGACTGTCTTAGCAACAAGGGATTATTCAATAGCCACAATAAGGTACATTGAGCTTTGGGATTACCTCCTTTGTCATGTTTGTACAGGTATGGCAATAATACCTCATCATATCTGGTGAAAAGACGGATTACGGCGCTCGACAGCCCAAGCATTACCCTGACAAATTACTTTTTCATAAGTTGCTATGGCAACATCACAGTATAATCCGGCAAGCTGACAAGGCAGAAACCGTTCAACAATGGCTTGATCTCGCTTGTCCCAGAAAAGCTCCTTCACGGCACGATGTGTGATCGTGTTACACCAAACCTGGGGATCTCGAGCCCAAGAAATGTGCAAAATCTTCAAAAAAACAACATGCTATACATGATTGTGTTTTCTTTGCATACACTTATTATGGCAAGGCTCGACAGACCAAAGATGAGTGCAGTCCCTCTACACAGCACATGTATGTCGAGTTTGAATTCTTGAAACCTAAGGCTTTTTGACAGGTTCTGAGCATCTCAAGTGCCATTAGGTTTAAAAGTCTTTAAAAGGTTGCACTTAAAAATCAAGGCCACTGCTATGACGTACTCTGCTATGACAAGATAGCATATAACACTCGATCTTCTGTCACCGCGCCCTGACCATAACTCACTCAATCCTGCCAGGGAAGATTAAATTAACGGGGGAAAAAAAATTGATTGTCAGCTCATTAATTAGCAAATCCTGCCAGATTTAGCCTGACCTTTCCTGCCCACGTTTACTGACAGTGTCAGGACGGACCTCTCCCAGATGCCCTTTGATTGGCCAATTAATTCTGGAGAGGGCAGGCTTTCCTACTTTCCCCCCTGTCGAAACAAGATGATCCGAAGGACGAAATTGGTAGAATTTGGAAGGACATGCCCCCTTTTGTTGACATATCCCCTTCCGATTTGGGAGAGGTAACACTTAAAAGGCTTCACTGGCTCAAGTGTGAAGGTTATTTGCTAAGGTCAGCGTGACCTGGTTATGTATCAAGAGACGTCAGCTTTCAGACGTGTCAATGAGATGGTCGACAGACAGGATTCACCGGATCTACATTGGTTATAATCACTCAAGGTGCATCCTGCTACATCATATGTCAGAGGTGGTAGCCCTCGTAGTATTCTGACCTCAAGAGATGAGACCGGCTTAGCCCAATTTCGTCTTGGAAGTTTCGTCGAAAAAATGAAGAATTTTTCCAAAGATTTCCTTGAGAGCTTGGAATGCACAATTTGTACATACAGCATAACAAGGTTTTTTCCACATTCATTATGTGAAGTTTTGTCAGATGAATACACTGCATGCACATATAATGCATGAGGGCAAAGGGTCTGAGTTTGTGCACCCCCCCCCCCAAAAAAAAACTTCAAAGAAGTATTTCTTGTCAAGGATAAAAAAGTGAGCATTATACCTTACAAAAATGGATACCTCTTGATCCAAAAACAGTTTGGAAATAAGTAAAATAAGACAAATTTCATGGAGAACAAGGGTTAGAAACATAAGCTGAAATTTTAAAAAGATGGTAGACAAATGTTCAAAAAAAGAAAAATATTCTTTCTGAAGCAGCCCCTCATTTCATTCAGAAAGGAGACAGATGCCCAGGGAAATTAACTACATGTAGCCTGAAACGTCATTGAGGAGAAATATGTCCCTAAGTCTCCGAGGACATTTGTCAGAACACGACAGATAACTGACAGCTCTACAAGTCTAGCGGTGCTTACCGTAAACTGATCAACGAGAGCAAAGTCTTTATCCAGAAACACCAGGGATCGGTCGAAAGACTTGAGCGCCTCATTGTCTATTAAACTCCTGGGTAGGAAAAAATTAAGAGAGAAATCACAATTACCGATAGATAAATGAATTGTGTAAAAAATGCCAAAAGGTGAATTGATTAGTTTTCAAATAAAAAAAGGAAAAGCCCAGTAAAGCTGGTCCCAGGGCACACCTATTTCTATTCAATTGATTCAGAATAGATATTCATACGAAGCTTCTTTTCACGCATCTGGTGTACACATTAGGCCATTATCATGATGCGGCCATCTTGATTTTTTTCCCCATTCAAATCAATGTAACCGAAGCGAGGCTGGAAGGAAAAATAGTCTGGTTCCTTTTTGCACAAAAACATTATCATTCAGTACTGTTATTGGATACAGGGAACATGACTGAAGTGGTGGCAGGCAACATGACGGGATAAGCCCATACCACAACACTGCCCAATTAACAAGTGAGAGTCAGTCAGTGAGATACATAGTGCAAAGAAGGGGACAGACAAAAATAAGGCATTGTTTCTTCCACACAAGGGCAGATCCAGGAGGGGGAGGGCAACAGGGGACCATGCCCCCCCCCAAAAAAAACCGAACCCAATTTTTTTTTTTTAAGTGAAGGCAGGCACTGCATACATCACCATCTTTTCCTCAAAAAAAAAATGGTTAGAAATTGCCTCAGATCACACCACAGAGCATCAAGAATCCAAAAAATTGTGGGGCCCTTGACATGCTTGAGCGGGCCCCGAACCCCACGCCGCAATTTTTTGGACCCACTTATTGGGGGACCAAAATTTTGTTCGCCCCCCAAAAATTGTGTTCTGGATCCGCCCTTGCTTTCACAATAATTCTGTTTTAAAAATTACATCATTAAACAAACTTGCTCTACAAAACATTGTGTACCTTATGTACATGTACTCTTCAACAAATATTACCATGACAGTGCAATTCCCAAAAACAAACTTTTCATGGCGTCAGAAGTGCACTGCTTATTTTGCAGGGTATTTCTGACCAATTAATGACTTTAATTATTTAACAGACATACACGTGTTCTCTTTTCACGGAACAGACTGAGTAAAACATCCTTCTGTCATCAGCATTCTCAGTAATCTAAAACCAATTTCCTGCACATGCATGCAGTTCTGCCCGACAAAGTATTGAAAGCAACTACATTATCCTCTGTTAATTTAGAATCTTGTTTCAAATTTCAGTTACTAAATATTCGATGTTTACATATTGCAGATACATGATGATTAACGAAAGTGTGTCATTCTTCTGTAAAGGATGCACGCAGGTAAAATGCCTGAGCAAAACTCAGTAAAAACAATTTGAAAACTTCAAAATATAGGCCTACATTTTGTACATGAACGGCTACATCAAAATTTAATTTACTTTTTCTTATGAGGAAAAAATGCAAATAAAAGTATGGGTAGAAAATTTATAATTTTAAATCAGTTTCAAATAAAAGTAAATAATTTTCTGATGGTTTTGGAAAAAGCAAACATTACACATGTACCGTACATAATAAGTACCAGTACTTCAAAACAGAACTGTACATGAAACAAACATTTGGAAGGTGAGATAAGTCCTGTCTCCGCAGTAACAGAAGTTTTCACCGTTTCCCCCTGTTACGAAAAACTTCAGGATTTTGTTCACCCCAAATATGAAGGTTATTTACATGGATCTGTACTTCCCAATCTGATTTACACCTGAACCTAAAAAGCATTACAATTAATGCCCAGACAAAAGTGCGATTTGAATAAAAACAGGTGACAATCGGAACTGAATCCATTTACAGGGGGAACAAATGAAAAGAAACAACTGTCCAGACATCCTGCCTGCATCTTCTTCCATCGCCTCGACAGGAACTCGAGAAAAATACAGGTAGGAAATGTCGACAGATGAACGGTGGCTTCTCTATATTTGGCTTAAAGGAAATAAGAACAGGTGGATTGCCATCGACAATACAGTCGGCAGGTCCACGAGGAGGAAATTTATTTGTGTAGTCATGTAGAAGAGTTGAAGTGCGTGAGTGGGGCACGACATTTCACATGTCAAGTGCTGGGTGCTTCAGAACAAATAGTGTTTTTCTTTCGATAGTTTTTTAACAGGTATGGTGGCCAATAGATCTATGCATGTACACGTACAATGTACTGTGCAACTCAAATTACCAAAAACATTCTGCTTTTTGTGGATATTGTTGTTAGAAAGGTTCTCCGCGATGTACAAGTGCAATGTACATGTTCATGTTCCGGTAACTTCAACATTTACACGTACGTTTTAAAAGTTGGCAGAGGGTTTCCCCCCCCCCCCAAGCATGAGGCAGAATCAGGGAAATATTTACTGACAATGTGTCTGAAATTCTGGTTGCAGCAAATATATTCACCCTTTTACCCTCCTAGATCTTCACGATCCTGGGAAGACTTACAGGATTTTGCGGGATTTTGCAGGATTTTGCAGGGTTTTGCAGGATTTAGGATAATAGAGTCCTGTCAGTATTACATGTACATGTACTTTGCAAAGGGCTTGCTTCCCTTTAAAGTTGCTGCCCTTTAAAGTTTAAAGCATGTTCATGTACATGTGCATAGAACGTTCCATTACATGTGCATAGAACGTTCCATTACATGTGCATAGAATGTTCCATTATGTGTGCGTAGAACATTCCATTTCAGAGTCATGGATTTTTGAGGCATGCAGGAAGAGGTTCAATTGAGTACCGAAGTGTGACGTCATTTAGAACCAGAAAGTGTAGTGCAAACGAATGGAGTACACGCACGTGTTGGTTCACAGGCTGAATCACGCGCTAACGTCATTTTGTGCGCGTGACGTATTCACTTCAGTACTCCATACAGAAACGCTGAGGAGTTACAAACAAAAAACTGTACATACACACACATCTGAAGACAATTAGAACATGACAAATCTACATGTACATGTACTGCTATAACTTACTGTACAAAAGCATCGACGTTTCCCATGCACTGCTCAAAATCCTTGCCTCCGACTTCTTGCATATGGACCGCTATAAGCTGGGGTTTCAACGTCTGTACTGACTGAGAAATGGAAAGAACAAAAACAATCTCAGATCAATGTTACTTGCCTGTCTATTTTGTTGGACACCTGTCACTCATAGTCTTAATCAATTTCAGGGACAAAGGTATGGATTTCACAGTTTTTGGGAGAAAGTTAAAAAATACTTAGATATTAGACATTTTACGTTGGGGGGGGGGGCAAAAATATAGATTGATTAAACAGTGCCTTGAATACAACACTTGGCAAAAAGACTTTGGAAAGATCTGATCTATATCATCTTTGCAGCCAATATTACTTTATAAACATTCATTTTACAGGCAATTCCACGGTAACACACGTTACATTTGGAGCAGGTCTGCCATCAACATGGTGCTGTTATTGTATAAAGAGAAAGCATTTAGGGTGTACAAATGCACCCGATATATATGTTTCTCACAGAAGATCCCTTGAAATTATTTAGTGACTAAACTACATGTACAACAAAACGGGCCAACAAAATCAATTTCTCTTGGTTTGGCAATAAGTTTTTTATTGGCATAACTCGTGAACGTTAAACAAACAGGACATGGAAAATAATAATAATAATAATAATAATAACAGATAATTTATAAGGCACACAGTATCTGGAGAACCATTCAAAGGCGCCGGTCACTAGCAAATCACTGTGGTTTAAATGATAGATTGAAAAGATGAATCTTAAGATGGCATTTGAATGATGACATATCAGTTGTGTCCCTTAACTCGTCTGGCAAGGAATTCCAGAGACGCGGTGCACGGCTGGAAAAGGACTGGTCCCCATTGCTTGCCAGGCGAGTTTTGGGAACAGAAAGTATCTGGTAAAACAAGTAAAGACCTTGCATCAAAGACAATTTCTTGTGATACAGTTCAATACAACAATATACAAAAGCAGTACAGCAAAATTCAAATGTTCAAAGATTACCAACAACGTCTTTTTGGTTGGATACTCAGTAATATGATCACTCTATGATTTACACAATGGTATTTATCGTGGACTGCCTATATTCATTTACATTTTTAAATTGATTATATTTTTTTCATAATGCTTTTTTGGCTGGCTTCATGGTGTCGTGGGCAAATAATGATACACTCATATTCACCGTGAAGTGCATGTATCAATGAGTGATGAATTCATTAGTTCATCAGCTCCAGTCCTAAAATGAAAAAAAAAACTGGCTTTTTCCTCGTTAGACGTCAGGATCCAGACAATGTGTCTCTGGGGGCTAAATACAGAATTATCAAAAGACTTTTAACATTCAATACCCTGTACATACACTGCACGCGAATTAATAAGCAGAAAGGAAAGAAAAAAAAGAGAAAAAAAGGTTAATGAAGGCACATGGGGAAAGAAATCATTTTGCTATTTTGGAAAGGAGAGTTCCTTTCCCCGATAATTAAATTTTGAGAAAACAGTCTTTGTGTTTGTCATCGACGAACAAAAGCAGCTTGTGAATGCGTTCAATGTCTGGCGTGGGACCAAAAAAAAAAAAACTGACAGGGGAACACGAGCATGATGGCTCTAGGCACGACTTGCAAAAGGACCCTTGCATGAACGCTCATCCATATATCTTGAACCTGAGCCTGACAAACCAAGCGTCAACAAAATATGTAATGAAACGGTAATTTGCCGCACTGCACGTACGTTATTCATACACACTGCTCGCTCGTATTGAGGAATGAATACTTCAAATGTTCATACATTTGTATTTTATGAAAATATCTAATGACATGGAGAACGGGCGATGTTTTTTAATATGATCCAGGGGCTACCACTGCCAACTCATTTACATCCGTACATTGAAATGCCTCGTAAATGTATGACTTACATTTATGCAAATTCTCATTTTAAATGGTTATGAGTGGATGTACAGGATACCCAAAACTTCAATTAATTCCCAATGTAAATTATAGTGCTTCGCATATCAAATTACTGGGTAAAAACAGAAAAGAGGTTTTTGACATTTTTTATCTTCAAAACACAAGGGGGGTTTTGTGTCTCCATGTTCTGTCTCTTTTTTTTGTTTAAATGCCAAATGGTTGAAGATATTTTTTAAATGACTTCCTAGGGTCAACAAATTTCAACAAAACGCGCATCATAAACGTAGCCTCTGTGTACATTTATGCAGCAACTCACAAAAGTGCAGACTACAAACATTTGCATCAGTTTCAGACTATTCCATATGAGCTTAAAGGCTAAAAAATGTCCACTGGCTTGCGGGCCGAGTCAAGCGATTTAACCATCAGTCTAATTTGAATTGCATCAACAGTCTAGTTGCTAAAAAACACTGTTGAAGATTATTACATGTAATCCTACAAATGCTTCACACAGTAAGTCTTATTCTAAAAAGTATTTATAATATAATTTGATGACTTGAAATGTTTTAGCATTTACCAACAAAAAAAGTATCAATTGTACAACAATTATTTTTAATCTTCTCAAGTAAACACCTTCTTAATTTAAACAGCAAACGTTTGCTGCTCTGGTCTACATGTACAATGTAGAAATTCTACATGTAGTCCTGTTGTCAAGTACACATATTGATGTGCAATATTCACCGACTATATGCTGCATGCAACACTATCCCATTATTGTGGTCTTTGTGCAATGAATGCATCACTGCGCATACAGAGTACACATGCCCTCCAATCAACCCACAATTTAATAGATTTCAAAGAAAACGTGACGCAATCACATTCCCCTCAATTAGAGTTCATTGCCCGGTAAAACACACATGTATACATGTAATAAAACTAAAGATGGCTTTCAATAGTGAATTAAGAGTGCAGCACACTGGACCTAAATAAAATGGATAAAAATTTTAATTTTTTTTTTTGTAAACCTATACAATTTGTTTGAAGCTACCACTACATAGCCTACATGTACTGGTACTTGCCCACCCTGAATGATATTTTTTAGAGTTTTAAGGGGATTGAAGCGTCACCTGCAACATCAGCTGACATTTTAATAAAAAAAGTACATGTAGGAAAAATACAAAAGCAGCGTCGCCTCACCACTTTCGGGGCAAGCCCCATACCAGAAATCGAAGACATTTTGGGGGGCCTTAATGACAGATGGGGGGGGGGGGTAACATGACATACCGACCCGGTACACAATAGTATGAACATGAATTACATGTAAGCTCCCTTATATATGGAGAAACCAACCATACTCTTTTTCCTTTTTGTTTTGTTTTCCTTCATTCCGATGTATTTCATCCCTGGATAGAAAACAAGGCTAGAAGGAATGACATGTACACCTGCTGGTCCAGTTCTTGGTAATCCCTTTCATCCAGTCTGGATGGAGCAGATGTTCTGCCCTTCCCTCTATCATTGCCGATCTATTATGAAGACTGTGCATATCTCCCGACCTCCAGTAAAAAATGTGCATATAAGGCTGTGGCATATGGGCAATTCCACGGTTACTCACGTTACATTTTTGATGTACTTTTGAGTTTCCTTGGGCTGTAATTACCTTACTGAAAAAGTTTAATAACTGTTATCCCCATGGTAGATAGAGTAGACCTAGACCTACCTACATGTAAGCACCAAAGATGACATCCAGAAAAATGTGTTATGTATGATAAACAAGATGCACAAAATTGGTTACTCACGTTACGAAAATGTAACATGAGTAACCGTGGAATTGCCCATATGGGGAACTTGTATGCAGAGACAGACAAGATGTTTTACTCAAATCATCTGCAAAGCAAAGCGTCTTCAACACTTTCTTTTTGTTTTTCCCTGTGCTATGGCATGCAACTGGGAAGTCACACAAAAAGAGGAAATTAAAATCTTTCCAAGAATTTATACAGTGTTTTTCTTTTTTTAGTGGCACACATGGGAAGTACATTTGTGTGGAAAAAAAGAGGAAATGAGTTAATGCGAGGAAATGTTGCATGCCTGCTCTGTGGTCTCTAAACAAATTTGCAGTAACTACTTATTTTGTAAAATGAGACTTCAGATTGCTGCCCCTGTTCATTTCTTTTAAATATATACGCATAAAAATGTTATCCGGCTCATGCATTTTGACCCTGAACTCACTGCTCAGTTCCTCTCACACAACATTTGTCAATGCTTGCCCATCAGCTGAGCTGAACGCGGTGAAAATCACACAAAATTCTGACCAAGTCTTGTCTTTGGAGACAGTAACCTCAGTGATTCCTGTGCAGAACCTACTGGCATTGGGAAACCATTTGCTTTTAATACTATATTTGTACGCGTGTTCTCCTTGATTATTACCTCCGCCAAGGAGGTTATGTTTTCATCGGATTTTGTAAGTTTGTTGGTTGTTTGTCTGTTAGCAAGTTAACTTAAGGATTCTTCACAATTATGCGAGTATTTCTTTTGGGTGTACTGATAATATTGCGGGAATAGTTTAGCCTTGGCGGAGGTTTGCACTCTCTGGGTGCTTTCTAGTATTCAACATATATATTTTTGCTCTCCTTTACTTGTTGTAAATATTGTATCCTTTTGGGGTTTTTCCCTTTTGCCCAATGCCAAGATAAAAACCAAGTCAACAATTGAGTAGAATTTTCAGTCATCAAATGAACCTGATTACGTTACCAGCATGACTTGATGAAATCAGATAAAAAGATGGAACCAAACAGATTTTGAGGGAGATGCACCGTGAAACAATATTTGCTGGCGGCTCACGCGTGCTTGCCACCTTAGCAACCTGCTCGACGGGCAATAACAGAAAGATCCTCATCTCCAAAACTTACTCCAGGATCCTCATCAATCACTACGTGAAGAAATCTTCACCGTTTGCCTCCGGCTATGAAAGACTGGAAGGGGGGGGGGTGTTTAGAAAGGAAAGGCTTTGTCTTTGCCTATTTCTGGGTCAATCACAAAAACTGATTACTTCGCGGAATGGATTTGCAGGCGGGGAACTGGGAATTTAAGACTTAATAAGGGGAAACGAAGCAAAAGCCACAGTCTCATTTACGAGTTAATGCCGTCGCAATGAAATGACACTCAGTCATGTTGTTATGGAAACACTAGCAGACCAATGCAAGTAAACTTGCTTGAACATAACAAATTTATTATTTCTGAGCAAGTGGGTTACATATCAATTTGTTTGTGTAAATAAAAGAAAATTGATTTTGGATCTTACTGACCGAACCAATTTTTAATTTACTTTCAACAACACAACAAACGTACTACGTACTGCATGTGTATGCATGCAGTGTACAATCAATAGTTTTTAATAAGAAGGAACCATCACTTTAGTACTAACGTATAATAAATGCCACTACATTATTCAAATTTTTTTCGCCTTTAGGGTCACATTTTATTCAATCCATTTTGAGTACAGTATACACGAATAGTGTACATGTATATGTCTAAAGAAAAAATCTGCATTTCCTTGATAATTTACTTTCATCAAACATTGGAAACTAAATCAAAATGCAGTTTATTGGGGGTTTTTTTAACTTAATTATTTCATGCTCACAGTGTGAAAAAAATACATGTTTGGCATAAAAAAATTATGCCTGTTTTGTGAAATAAAAACCAGGCATACATTTATATTGATAATGCTCAATACCTATTAACAGAAAACATGCACTATTCTGGGAGCCATGGCAGAACAGCAATGTGCCAGGACAGCCAACAACAACAAACTTCTCCCTTCCCCCCCCCCCCACCTCCACTTGATCCTGGCAAGACAACTTGTGCCATAGGTCCATCAATGTAAGATAGATGGTTATCCAGCTCGCCTCGGCTTATCCACGGCAAGTTCTGGCTAATGGCTCCCATCTCCAAACCGACCCGATGGCCTCTTAGCTGTAACTCATCCACATCGTTATCTTCCTTTCTCTTTTCCCGTCCTCTTCATTTCTCATTTTCTTTTCTTTTTTTCAATTTTTTTTTTTACTTTGAAGGATAATTCTCTCAGAGTCAATCAATTTTCTTCTTTTTTTCTGCGTCAGTCTGTTACGTGTAGACGAGGGGACAGATTTCTGAGAGGACACATTAATTACGGCCCTCATTGGCAATTATGAAAGATAAATGTGCCATTCTAGGGCAATCTTGGCAAATGCATGTGAAATTATTTTGGTGCAGAATTTACGGAAACATACATGCGTGCAACAAATTGATTTAAAGTCTTTTAAAACAAATGATTACTATCAGTTCCTTGTATTCAATTTGTGATCATTTTATACTTGTGAACATGCACCGGTATGTGTACACATGCACCAACATGAGTACTTGATTAGGGTAACAGTTCCATATTCCATGAGTCAGCTATGTACATGTACGCACATGTACACATGCATCGTGTACATCTATGTATGTACATGTACATGTACAAAAATGTACAAGAAATTGCAAAGTGGACTCCACATAAACATCTAGGGCATGTCTAAATGAATTTACACAGAGGGAAATTGGGTCGAATTGGTCAACGTTGTTTCATACCAACAGAAATAAAACTACTGGCCTCTGTATGCAGGACAAAACCAAAACAATACAGGTAACCACGGTGAATGCAGCAAATTAAGCCAACAAAATTAAGGAGAGAAAAAAATATGTTCAGTTTGGTTTCAAGTAAACAGCATTACTGTGCAATTGCAAGTCCATTAAATAGTTTGGCAATGATAAGTTGATCAAAAAGTGAACAAATCTGATTTCTCTTCTCCTGAGCATGTCTCTTCTTTTTTGTTTCCTGGGGAAAATACATCTACATTAAAGTGTCATTTCAATCTGCATCTACTTTGAATCTTCTCTTGGTCGATACTTTGTTTAAACATAGCCGACTCTGAGTCATAACAGTGTCATCAATCAAACTAAAAAAGCCTTCCAATCACTTTCCTCGACTAAAACATTTCAGATGGCAATAAATAAATCGTTTCTCCAGCACAGATCTAAAAATCCCTCGTTCCTTATTCTCCCTCGAGCTACTATGCTAAATCTAATAAGAGAACTAACGTGCGACAGGGTACATGTGGTTGGATTTTGATGATAGAAAAAATGTTTGGCTGTACATGTAGTGCTCTGGAAATGGAAAATGTTGAAAATCTTTTAACATGAGTTTGAATTTTTTGAAATGTAAAACCAAAGTACCGGTACATGTATTACATTATGTAGTGTCCATTTGTTACTTTAAAAAGCTCTTCAAAGGAATCACTTATAATTTCGGAATTCTTTAAAAGAACCTCCAAAAAATTCACTCGTTCTTTGGAAGAAATTCTAGACTTAAATACTGGGTAGTTTCTTTCAAAGAAATACTAGTACTAAAAGCTACATTGAAAGAAATTCTTGTAATTTATCTACTTAGTTCTTTGAAAGGGCATTCAATAATAGTTCTTCTAGAGAACCTCTAATGGTAGACAAGTTCTTTGAAAGAACATTCTAATGACCAAAAAAAGAATGCACACTAGAGCCCGGAGGGGAATGCGAAAAATATATTAACCAGTTTCCTGGAAAAAATTAATATCCCATTCATTTCCCCAGCCAATCTAATTTGACAACATTAAAAGGAGCGTTGTCAGCCAAACAAGTTCTGGGCTGTGGGCCTCGCAAATTCGTTCAGTGGGGAGGAAGAGACCGAATTATTAGATTATTGAAAGGTTACGCCGAGCATTGCTAAGCATAACAATGAAAATAGGACATGAACATGCGCATTGCTGACAATTACCTACAGTAGTAGGTACATACCAGTGTACATGTTTTAGATTTTTTGTATTGTTTTAGTTTCGATTCTTTTTTTTAACCACATTCATACGGACACTGTTCAGTAAGATTTTGTTGAGGGAAAAAAAAACTGATACCGGGCATGTACCGGTATTACTCCATACATTTACATCCGTACATGTATGTATGTGACTACATGTACAATGTACAATGTACAAACACGTACATTCCTGCAAATTTTATTTCAAAAAGACATAGGCCTATCCTCGGTGCACTTCAAAAATGTACATATACAAAAAAATATGAGGCTTGGATGTGGCTTGTATTTATATAATCAAGGTAAGGAGTAACGCTGACGTTAAGCAAAACATTTCCCTAATATTTTTTTCTGCATCGTTTCAACAAGAAAAAAAGAGACCGAACTGATCATGGTAATGGATTTCTGACAACCTGATATTAAATTTGCAGGGGAGCGATTTGTTTGCACTCACAACATGCACACCCTATCGCGGTCAGTCCTGAATTTAATTCCCCGACCAGCTAAAAGCATTCAGGCGATACTGGGTGCATGCATACGGCAGACGGCGAAACGGCAAAGACGGTAAATGGACGGATATTTGACGATGCTGGGAGACCACTCAGCATTTCCTTCCTAACGCGTTACCCTAATACTCCAGCACAACTAATCTCTAGCTGCCTGGATACGTGCAAATGTGTCTTTAAATTGCAATCAGTCTGGGAAAGGAGCCGGCGTCCTTTACCATGTTAACTCCAAAATCAACTCCAAGGTTTTGCATATTTACCAATGAAGTCAAATGGGGACACTTTTTAATTTTAAACGGTGCACTGAGCATAAATACTGTATACAAAAAGTCACATCTTCATGTACATTATGTATTTTTATTTTTACTGCAATTATAAATATACATGTACATGTACATCTACATGTGCGTGTACATGTACATGTACATGTACACGCACATGTACTCTAACATGCAAGATGTTTTTAAATACATTTAAGTACATCTACACTGTATACGTTTGTACATTGTCAGGTTGGCGTACATGTACATGTAACGGTACTTTCCTCGCCTTCCACCGCTGCAACCCGGGTTTGCATCCCGCCTGGGCCAACATGTAGATTGGGTTTTTAGTCCCTGCCTGATTCCGTGGGCTTTCCCCAGAATATTCTTCTGGGGTTTTCCTCCCGCCTCTAAAACTGTAATTTCTGCTCATTGTCTTCTCTCTAGAGTAGAGGTTTCTTCAGGCTTGCGAGCTACAGTGACTTGGGCGCTTTTGAGGAATCCATGATTTCATTACCAATTAAATTGGTAATTCAGCCTTGCCTGGAGGAAAATTTATACCAACAGGATGTTTTGTCCTGACTCTTTCGCAATCCAATATTGTCACATCGCATCATCTTGCGATATCACAATGTTTGTGTACATAAAATATTACAATGTGCTGCATATGGGTTCCACTTGCCACTTTGGCGCATAAAAAAATAATATCAGGTGAACTACATCAAAAAAGCGGCTCTGATAACTGATGCCCCATTTATGCAGCTCAAAATAACCCCTCACAAATTGTACAATGTACGTTTGGCTCACACGAGAAGGCTGTCTGGTTGAGGGTTAACCATCACCGACTGTTTGAACAGAGTTCTCGTCCGTGTGTTTGCTTTTCTTGTTGTCATCTCCTAATGGAGTCCGTTTGAGGATGACACCTCATCAACCAACCTGGCCAGCGCCTTGTTGAGAGAGCAGTGAACAATGAACTCCATAATTGGCGAAATTTATGCGGCACAGTCTTTTGATGAGAGCAGAGTTTTTGCGTCCATACTGAAACCAGAGTCAGGATCACGACTCATGGATCAAACCATGGATTTGGAGATGTTTATTTGGGGAATGTGCAAGAACAATATGGTTGTCAATGAAATAAATGTAGGTCTCATATTACAGATTTTTAAGCTCTGGCAACGGAGCTTCTTCAAGTCACTCCGGTGTTGGTCTGTAGGTCGGTCGGTCTGTCGGTCGGTCAGTCCGTCGGTCCCCCCAAAAAACTGACCCAAAACGAACCCCCTAACTAACCCATAAAACTGTAAGTACCAAATTGTAACTGTCCCCCCAAAAAGCAAACAAAATACATTAAATACTTGACAAAAATTGTTTGCAACAATTTGTGACATTGTTTATGAAATTGTTTGCATCTATAGAGGCAAGATAATGTGTGGTAGTGTTACAGTCACGCGGTGTTTTTGTGCGCTACGCACATAGGAAGTTAGCGGGCTTCTACACACCTGTGATTAGATAAATGATCCCTGCCTCCGGTCAGTTTAATGAGTCTCCAGGGCGTAGGAGTGAGGATACAGTTTCTTTATGAAGGTCACTATTATTTTTCATTGTGACTATCAAGAAAATGGGAAATCTTTATTTCAATTGACAATCATGACCAAGTGAGTAATTATATAATTTTATGCAAGACTTTCATGCAAGACGGCCAGAGCTCATTGTGCAGTCGCACTTGTTTTTTTTAATATCTAAATGGCTAGAAGTCCAAAGATTTATATTAACAACCCCCCCCCCCTCCTCCCCGGTAGTATGAAAAATTATATTAAGATGGGAGGTTTCAGGACTGTTAGGGTGAAAGTAAAAGAAAATGTTTGCCAAACCTGTAACACTTTCATTTTTTGAGCGTACTGAGCATTCACATAATTATTTTTTAAACATTTATTGTGCACTCAAAGTACAGCAAAAATAAAGATGTGAACTCAGTCTTGTTGTACAGTGTTTGAACAGTGTACTGTCTTGCACTAGAAGTACTGCACTTCTTTCTTCTTCCTTTTTTCAGTAGATGGAAACAAAAATTGCTAATTGGATTGTCAATCACTGCAGCTGTTATGCATGCATGTCAAATTCAACGTACTCAACCAGCAAACAACATTCTGTTATCAGCGCACTGGACCCAAATTGTATTATGAACAGTCTTCACGCTTTCCACATGCATCACTGACAATGAAACAGAGAAGATAAGTTCTACCACTTTGCTCATTCGGATGTAAAATGTACCGCGTCAATGGCAACCATGTGTATTTTTTACAAAGTACATGAATCTACAGTGCCACATGAAGCTAGAAAATAACAAAAAGGTCTATTTTAGGGGGCCAATGGTTTGCCGCAATCGCAAAAAACGGACGGAATTCGCGGAATCTGCTCCTCGAAACGGAAAACGGAATTTGAATCTGAAGAAAATAACGTCTGCAATTTTATTGATAAAAAAATGTAATTTCGTTAAATTTATTGAGTCCAAAATGAACTGTTGATGATTGATTGAACAGACGAGCCATGTAACAAATGAGCAGTGTTTATGTCACGATTTTGGGGGGACAAAAACGTTCAAGATCAGAGCAATAAAAGCTATGAGATCATTACCGTAGTACGCGTAGTCATGGGAGTGTCAGTCCCGACGCACGCTGTAGCTGACGGTCAACGCACGGGTGAAAATCATGGTATACATTATGTTGAAATGCCTTTTTATGTATTGAATAAATGTGAAACGGAATTTTTCAGCCTAAAACGGAATTTAGGATTTTTGAAAACGGAATTTGCACTTTTCTGAAACGGAAAAACATGGCCCTACTATTTATTTAACAGTTACTTGAGTTACTGTAAATTTATGCAGATTTTATGATTGATTATTCTTTAAATAATTGTAATGGAAGAATACCCTACTGATGTAAGAGCACTGAAATATTTTTCTATCAGCGCACAGTATGAGGAAACTATAAAATGCAAGGTAGCAACAGTTTTTTTATGTCCTTTTTGTCTACAGGTGCGACGCGAGTTACCAATTAAAAAGTTATTGCCAAACTGACAATATTATGTTGGCCTTTTCTGTAGTTTAATCAATTAATTCCAGGGATATTATGTGAGAGCGATCCACCCTAAATGCTTGGAATTCATAGAACAACAGCACAGAGTTGATGGGAGACCCACTCCAATGGAATGCGCGTTACCATGGAATTGCCCATTTAAATTAAGTTGGGAATAGGTCACAGGTCATATGGAAATCAAATTAGGTTTTGCCCTTCACCGACGTTTAAACACTGTATACTCAGTGTGTTACCTCCCGAGTGAAAGTTGGAAAAAATCACTCGGGTGGGACTCGAACCCACGACCTCCTGATTTATATCACCCCTACGCAAAATTCCATATTATAATCATATGGAAATGACTTGCCAGTCTCTGACTCTATACAAGAGAGAAAGTGTTTGGACAAAAAGATTTACCCACAGCCACATAGTTCAGATTGTAAAGGAATTAACAAATAAATACATGTTTATCACGAATTTGCAAATAACCCGCCACTGTAAAAGGGCGTTATCATGACGAACTGCAATCACTCATAAACTACCAGCAACGTCTTGAGATCTTGTAGTAGCTACTTATGCAATGTGCATGCTGCTGTTTTGCCTAATACACATGTATATTTTATAAGCAGCACGCATTCAAAACCTTTCACATTATCTCCGAACCAAACTCTTAAATTTCTTCCAGTAACATACAAAATTACCAGACTTTTGTGCAACTTCATGTCAGATCTTTTGTGGTACAAATGTACAGGTATGTATGGGACTGAAAATGGATTTTCATTGCCTGCAGAAGTAACGTAGGAGCACTAGTTTCCCCCATTTTTTTTTTTTGGGGGGGGGGGTCATTTTACAAGATTCCCAAGACGTTGTTCTTGGTGGTTCGTGGGTGATAGCGGTTCGTCGTGATAACGCCCTCTCATGGCGGCAGGTTATCGCAGCGGCGGGTTATGGCGTATCTACAAAGCCAAGACTAAATTGGCCCCTGTAGAATCAAACGGTGTCCACAGGTAATTATTCACTAACTGCATGAGTGGAGCAGCCAACTAATAAGAAGCCATTACCCATTACAAGATTGACCATGCGTGTGACGTAAAATTAATGTATCTTTTTTTATGGCATATGGGTAGAGACAAATGTGTACACCTGTTCAGTGCACTTGATGTTGTTGAACCTGAATGATTCAAATACAGAGGACTGATTTTGCTGTACATACTTGCACCCTTATGGAAGGGGGTTAATATTTTTTTTGAACAGGGAAAAGGGGAAACTTTGTTTCAATTTGATATTTTTGCCATTATTGTTTCATTTGCTTTGGAGTTTTTTTTCCAAAGGAATAAAAAAAAGCTTGCAGCAAAGCTTACCTCATAAAATTTATGAAGCCATCCCTGGAGCATAGTCTCAGGCTGTAAAGAAAAATAGCACAATCAATATTCAATAGATACCTACATGTATAAATCAACTTTTGTTTACCTTTAATGTACAACAACAAAATGTCAAAACAAAACTCTAATGAGTTGTTCCTTAATCATTTAACTCCTACATTTAACTCTTACCACTATTGGAAAACGGCCAACGGTAAAACATCCACATTTGTCATTTACACATGTGGTACAGGTATTTTTTCTTGCATCCTACACCATTTTCCAGGCCTACACAATCAACTACCCCCGGTATTCTACCGTCTATGGAAACTGGCCCATATGACTTGGTATTATATCTCTAACATAAACAAAATACATAGGAAGGAAATGTCATTTAAAAAGTGCTACAACAATGACGCCCCCACTCTCTTTCCAGAAAACAGGAAATAAACAAATTAATTGAAATTACACATCAAAAAAAAAAATACAATGTAGCTACCGGGACTTTGAGTCCTACAACATTTCCTTTCCAGTTTGGAAATAAGGTATTTTTTCTCATTTCATTTTGGTATTTGGTATTTTTTCTAGAATATAATATAATAATGATTTAAGAAAATATTAATCCTTTATTTTGAAGAACTGTTTTAGAAACCCTGAAGCAATTCTAGAAAATAAAGCGATTTGTGTTTTTTTCAAAAACAGTTTTCACAGAAACTGAAAATTGTGCGCAAAATACTACATATCAGTTTCTATTTTAATATCAAGGTTTGTTGGAAATTTCATAGAAACTAAATCGAAAATAATCTTCAATGATTACGACTCGTCATGTGGTGCCGAATAATTCCCAAAAGAAGACAGGTTATTTCAGGTTATTTTGTAAATATGTATATAGTTAGTAATCTATAGTTTCATACACACATACACACACATTGTTCAACACTTACATCTTCGAATATTGATCCAACATTGGCGGTGATCAACATCACCGATGGGAGACTCTCTGACGCCATGGTGACGTCTTTCCCCGTCTCCTTCAAAATCTACTCAAAGCTCCAGCTGATGACACAGAGCAATTGCCTGGAGATGTTCTGCGACCCAGACGGCACTGAAAGTTGTTGTCCAAATCCTTGTGTAGTTGCCGAGGTACTATCAGAGTCGGCCTGTGTGTGTCACCAAGCTCCCTGGTACGACGGATCGATGTGATGTGGGATCTCCTTTCCACGTCTCCGTCTTTATGAAACCCCCCAAAAATCAGCAGACTAAAGCTGTCGGTTGCAGGTACTGCTTACTCTGCATTGGGAGTCGAGGTACCAAGATGCCGCCCCAGCACACTTAATTCAATTGGATTACGGTGAATGGCACTGATTCGCTGGAACAGACTCATCAAATCATCTTGTCCAGTCTTGAGGCTTGCCGTGAGAGACTGGTTCCTTTGATTGCAAATCAGGTTTTAATCAACGGTGGCACTGATCTGTGAGAGAGAACAGAACGCAATACTATTAACCCCATTATAAACAAAACCTCTGTACACCATTTCCAATAATGTTAATCTTAAAAAAACTTCTTTAAAGGTTGTGATTCTTATTTCAAAGTGTTGAGCTTTCAAATTCTGGATCACTTGAACACACCAAGTCCTAGTCGACTTTCACTCGAGGTACATAATGCTGTATCTTTACACTCCCCAAAAAAACTTATTTCTTCTTTTTCCATTTTTTCTTTCTTTTGTGTTTCCATAATGCCTACATTCGTCCAAATAACCTTAATTTATTCAGTAAATATTTTGTCAACAAGTAACTGTGCACTTCCATGAATGAAAATATAAAACGCTTTGTCACATTTGTTGTTGTGCACGCGCTTGTACACATGTACATGTGCATACAGCACATATAGGCCTAACCCATACGTATTTTATACTACACAAACAATAAACATTTGTTTTTTGATTTCCGGACATTGACACAAAAGCATCTGTTGTAACTAGTACACATGGTAGGGTAACCTTTATCTACTGTTGTGATGTCACTGACATGTCATGAGTGAAGTGAGTATCAACTGATACACAAACAGACTCCATCATAATCACAGAGTACAGTGAAGGCCGAAGGCCACAGAGACAATGTGTGTGTACACAGCACAAATTGTGATGTACAATGTACGTAAGTTTAGATCTGTCATTGGGAACAGATGCAGCACAAATGCTTGTCAGAGGAAACAATCTTGGTGGAGAAATAGTTCAACAGATTGTACACATTGGCTAATGTCAAAATGTCAAAATGTCAACTAGATTATAGCACAGAGTGAGGTCCATACACTGTATGTGAAGTCAAAATAGGCACACATATGGCACCCTCTGGGCAAGGGTGTGTGTGGGCAGAGTGGCTTGATTGTATCCACGCCCACAAATTATTATTAGACCACAAAATTACTAGCGATAGAACACCCACTATACGGTACCATTTTGTGCAATCATTTGCAATGTCTGTGTAAAGTGCCATGAAATAGCCACTGTGGAAACTGGTTTGGCCTTTGCCATTTTCATGTTCATCTTATTTTATTTCTTTTATGGGAGTACTACATGTACTTATTTTCTGGGGTTGGGACAATTTTATATAGGGATCACAAGTCTATGGACATCCCTTTTTATTGTATTTGTTGTAAGTACGGTAAGAGAAAAAGTAAATCACTGTCAACCCATTAACCTAAATCTGCGGATGAAATGGATCACACTAATGCACTGTGCACAACAAAGCTTTTTCAATTTTAAATGAAAGAGAAAATGAATTACCGGTAAGTGTCCCCCCATTAACCCTACTGTGCAGGTGTAATTGATGACAATAATGTGCCATACACAACTATTCTAATTTGTCTTTTTTAATTTTATATCAATGAAAGAGAGAATGAATTACACACAAATTTCCATCCAGTCCATTTACTTAAGAGATTTACAGACCTGTTCTATATGTAGAACTAGGGTATCTTTATTTGCTTAAAACTGATAGATTATCTATGCAAACTGCAGTGTGGTAGTCTGCACATAACTGTTCACTTCTCAATATTTTCGTTGTTCCAAACACTTAAAGGTTATGATCACCATTTGCAAAAACTATGTTTTTTTCTGATTCCAGGAACAACAGCACCAAAAAGTTCTTAAAGCAGATTTTTAAACGCTAACCTTTCAAAATTTCAGCCAAGTAGATACATGTACATATATCATACGTTTTGAGAAAACTGTCAAAATTCAACTTAGTTTTACTTGACGCAAATCATCCGGACATGTAAGTTTCCGAGAAGTGCGATTGTCTGGTCCTGACCATAGCGAGGAAATGGTGGTACATTTGTAATACCTCTTTCCTAAAAATATGACATCATACCAGATGCAATGATTTCACAGATACATGATCCTATTAGTTACTTTTAAGTAGGATATATCATGATTTTTTTAAGGTTGTTTTTGGAATGTTTGAATTGGTGTCCTTTACTTTTACAACTGGTTTTGATTGGTCCCTACAATCTTGTACAATTTCATAGTACAGGATGTAAAAGTTGGTCTCCAAGAATAAAAATTTGGGACTCACATTACAGTTAAAATTGACAAATATTTAACACAAACGCTTCATGAAACAGCAAGTCAACACTAAAGAAACATCAGGCACATTCACTGAGCCAGTAAGCAAAAGTCATTGCTCAGAGTCTACATGTACATGTAATGGAAATATTGTTTTTGGATTTTTTTTTTCTGTAACGAAAATATGGGTTAATTTGCTTTCATTCTTTTTCAATACGATTTTTTTTATTTGTTCGTTGGCTTCTGTGAAACAGAAAATGAAATCAGAATAAAAAACAAAGGCTTTACCGCTTTAGTACATTGTATTTGTACAAAATGTATGTGCACCGTGTATTCATGTACATGCAGCCACACATGGATTTGTGATGGACCAACAGACAGAAGACTCGTGCAGTTTGGATAAAGTTGTCGATTACATTATTTTGTGGTTTAATTCATTAGTCACACTTTCGACAATTTGAATATCACATCTATGTTGGCCTGGTAACAACCAGAAAATAGTAAGTTACATGTAGACCCAGTAACTGGAGTGCTAGAACTCCAATTTTTGACTTTGGTCGGTCATGCTGAGCAGGCAGTATACATGTATGTGATGCTCCGTGAAAGTGACCAAATTCCATATTTTTTTTATTTATTCCATCGATTTGCAGCTCAAAAATTATTATGATTACCATTGAAGCCCCAGTACAACATGTGACAAAGTTCTACATTTTCAGGTGCATGTTCCAAGTGTCAGAGTGTGGTCTTGATTTACGGAGGTATTTTTGTCAAGTCTTTGACATGATTTTGGCAACATTTGATGGTGGATGTTTGTGAAAATACTGCAGTTTACACCTGGTCCCTTTCAGCAGGGGTGCTACTTTTAAGGCCAAACAAAATAATAATACATGTAGTTCTGCTTCCGGTTACCCTACCCTTTTGACAGTGCCTACCCTATTTTTTTTTGGGGGGGGGGGGGGGGGAAAGGAGGAAAAAATGAGGAAAAATCCTGTTGCAAATAAATAAGCCACTGTTTTCTTCATTATTTTAATATGTCTCATACATTTTATTGCAGAGTATTACTTTTTCTTTTTCAGATTTGTGGCTCAATGAAGGTCAGTCATTGCAAAAATGATGATAAGACATGAATCTGGGACTGAGAAACATTTCCAATTTTGTTAGGAAATACTTGGCGTCTGGTTGCAATTGCTACATTTTTTCCAACTACTTTTCCATGGCATGGATATAAAGAGGGTGAGTATGCTTCTTAAGCGTAAACTACAAATATAGTCCAAATGTGAAAATCAAAATTTGACAAAGTTCTACATTTTCAGGTGCATGTTCCAAACTAACGTTTACTGAAGGTTTGCCGTCTCCGGCAAAATATCCACTGCCTAAACTAAATTGGCCACATTTTTGTGGGGCTAAAAAAAGACATGAATCTGGGACTGAGTGAGAGTGAGAAACATTTCCAATTTTGTTGGGAAATTTGTACACAACCGCTATGTGGTATCGGTATCAGGATACAAAACTCCGTGCCTGAGTGAAGGCCGAGACTGTCACTACTGAGAGTAAGAGTGAGAGATCACACGGACATGACGGACGTACACCGTGCGTGTGCATGCATCCCGTTGATCACCCCCGATTCTGGATGTAAAACCATTTTCGGTATGGCCAGACAATCCAAAAGAACCAAAAGAATCCATAGAGTGCATACCTTATTAAAGATGAACAGCCATGCCAGCCAGCCAAGGAGAACGCAAGTGGAATTCCTCTGCAAATGATGCGATGTCAGTGAGTGGATGCGTCCAGCATACTGTACCTGTGCGTAATAATCCGCATTTTGTACACAAACGGGTTATATAGACTGGCCCGATAACCATCTCGTTTCGTCATAGTCACTGTAGACAGCTTGGGGTCAGGGAATAAGACTCTTATGACGTCAATCGCACACCATGGCACGTTGACTGTTTGGTGAACTTTGCAATTATTTATTTTGGCCTGCATGAAATAGCCGTTGCGTGAGGACTTTGTTTTTCGGTAAAATGTAATGCCGCCCTCTGTCATTTCAAACCTGCCATCCAGCGACTCTAATAAATTAACAGAGAACGCTTCAATCGGATCAGATTTCCTATTGTTGGGAAATTTTCAATTTTTTTAATCCAGTTATTTTCTAAGCTCATCAGACTTGTTCTTTTATAAATGAAAACGGCCTCCCTTCTCCCCTCACAGCCGTCCTTTCCACGCCATTTTGGAAAGCTATTAAGTATTTTTTTTTTTATCAATACTAGCTTTTAGGCCTAACTAGAACTATAGCACAACATAATATTGAATAAATTTAGGCCTAGCTGACATTACAACAGTTTTAGACCTGGGTAAAATATTACATTATGCCTGCCAAATTTTGCATTGTATTAGGCCTATCTAATTATTTTTAAAAATAGGCCTAATTAATGTACATAACCCAGATAAATTTCCCGTCTATGTTTACTTTCCTATATTCAATTCGATTTGATACATCTTTGCTATTTTATGGCATACAAATATAAAAAAAAGTGTCCTCAGTTGATCTCCATGAAACTATTATGTAGTTGGTCATAATGGGTAATTCTAATGATCATCTTAAAAGAAAGTTAGCCTATCTATTCTACATACTTTTCTTAGTAGAATTAGACTCGTGCGTACCTCTCTGGTTGACAAAATAAAAATCATGGATAATTTTAACCTTCTGTTTTAAAATGCCTTTTCGATAACAATTCAATAATCCCTTACATTAAAAATTAAATCTCTGTAATATTTACAAATACTTCCCTTTTCAGCGACTTTAACTAGACAACCTGATTCATCGATCCTATATTTTTTTTAATCATTTTGGAAAGCTATTATAGTAAAGTCTGTTGTTTTTGTTGTTGTTTTAAGACTAGCTTAGTAGGCCTAACTAGCACAACATAATATTGAATAAATTTAGGCCTAGCTGACATTACAACAGTTTTAGACCTGGGTAAAATAATACATTATGTCTGCCAAATTTTGCATCGTATTAGGTCTATCTACGTATTATTAAATTTAGGCCTGACATATATTACCCGTCTATGTTTACTTTCTACCAAAAACAAAGCGAGCTTTACCTTTCTTATCCAACTTGACGAAGAGATAAACATACACCAATTTTTTTATTGTGCATCGTCCAACGATTTTTGGCTCTTAGCGTAGATTACATTCCTGTTTCAAATTGCATTTGATATCAATTCAATGAAGTCATTAAATTTAGTATTCATCCGTCGTAGCTCGAATGTTTTCCAAAACATTGATCAATCATCTATGCATTTTCACTCGGTTGATATATTTTCATCGATATCTGTAGGCTATGGCTGATCAATGATCATTAATACAATATCAGTATTTTCTTTATCAGCATTAATTCATCAACAACTCACGATCGATTATTGATTGTCCGATCATTTTGCAATCTTTATATCGGACCTCTCTGGGTTTACAAAATAAAGATCATGGAAAATGTAAACCATGCATTTTCAATAACAAATCAATAATCCCTTACTTTAAAAATTAAATCTCTGTAATATTTACAAATACTTCCCTTTTCAACGACTTTAAACCGACAACCCGATTCATCGATCGTCCTTTTTTTCATCAATTTTCAGTTACTAAAACAAATCATGGGTTCGCATTTGCATTAACAAAGTTCACATGATTCACGACCATTCAATAAAAAAATCATTACCTTTGACGATTGATATCCAATGGATTATCTATTACCCTTTCAAATAAAACAAAATAGGTCGCAACCAATTTTTGAATCGATGAAAAATGAAGACTTTAACCTTGATCGAAGGTTTCGCGATCATTGAAATCACCGTTAATGCTTTTTAGCGCTACTTAATTTAGGAGCAATTTGTGACTTTTATTATCTCGATAATTGACCCCAAAATAAAACTATGTAAAAAAAGTGGACCTAAAAAAACGGCCTCCCAACTCCCCTTTTAGCCGTCCTTTCCACACCGTTAAAAACAGATATAATCAGACGTCGATAGTATCAAACCATTTACTTTTTTTGACAATAATATTTACATTCTCGCGTAACTAAATTTTGTAATCGATTACGATTTTTTTTTCTTTTACGGAAATCAGTCGCTACATTTCCAAATTGCATATTTTCTTTTTTTCAATTTTACAAATTATTTCGTTACCCATCGACCGCTAAACCCTCCGTGGTCGATCTTGAATCATTTATATATTTTCGTTACATTTTTGGGGGTTTTGTTTACTTTTAATTTCGTATACTCGCTCGTTGAATTAACCATTCGTGAACAGTCACTGAAAATGTTATCACAATTTAATCCCCCGTCACTCTTTCGATCGTTCAATTTTGATAACTGAAGTTATCAAGTGTCAAATATTTTCTCAATTATGGAGACACTTTTTATTACTAAACAGCATTGCTTAATTATTGCAATTAAAACAAAAGAAAGTAAATATAGCTAGCAGTGGGGAATGGGATAATGTATGTTTGACAAATCTCCTCGTAAAAAGTGGATTTCACCATTCCGAGAAAACATATTGCCATGTCCTCCTCCTTATTGGCAACTGACGAGTCCAAAAAAGACATGAGCCTAACGATCGAATCAGCCGTTCTTTGCTCTTTAAGCCACCTAAACAAAAACTTGCGCAGATTTGTCGAGTGAAATGTAACCCCAATGGCACATTTAAAACTGTTGTTATCATGCTACTCCAACACAAAGTTTTTGTCTATCAGCTAACCACAAATGGTGGTATTCATGAAGCCGATACCTCTGGTCGAGTGAGGTGTGGGTCCTCCTTTCTTGAGATAGGTTCAGCACCGTATCTTGTCCATATGTAACCTTCAAACGCTCAGTGCTCAAATGCGATATTCTTCGAGAGGAGAATTACAATTTTCATTTTCCGTAAGTTCGCTGTTAAGGCAGAATACGATGAAGATTTTCCACAAAAATGCGAGGTGATGAGGCAACCCTGAGATGTTATCATGTCTGCCGTGAATGTCTTGAAGGACTATTTTGTCAACACTTCATTATTGAGACTTGCATTGTTAATCCACTTTCGTGTAGCAGTTCGTGGAATAAGTGCCTTGGTTGAAGCTCTACTTCGTGTCTTCGTCTTATATGGATAATGATGGTATCTCTTAATTTCTTGGCAACATTCTTGGAAGACGACATTGCTTGATCCATGGGCATCATTCTACGAAGATCTCCAACGTGCGGGGTCGCTGTTTGAGTAATTCATCACGAATGTCTTGAGAAATGCCCTTTAATCCACGTCAGTAAAATTAGGCCCATACTTGACCAATTGATGCGACGTCTGAAAGATCCCGACGCGTGCGGATGTCTGAAGGAGGAACAGTTTATTTCCTTGTTACAGATGCCTGTGATGAAGAATTCTTGTTGTACACCGTGACACCAAGACTGAAGGACCATGGTACAGGCGATTTAAACTCAAATCCCAACCCACTTATTCATGTAATAAAAAAGATAATCATTCAAATTAATTTATTGATCGATTTGTTTACTGTTTTCATTATCATGTATTTAACTTTGATGTTAGCTTAGCTATTTTGAACTTGTTTATCTTAATCAAGAATACCTATTTATTTATTTATTTATTTATTTATTTATTTATTTATTCATGTTTTAATCATTTGCCCCAACCCCTTAGCCATTCGAATCCCCTTTCCTAGGCTGCGCTTGGCGCATATCGCTAGCTTGGATGCCGCAGTAGCTGCTGCAATGCTACTTCGTCACCACAACATTCTAATTCGTCAATTTCAACTCATCATCCTGTAACAAACTCACCATTTGATACGTGGTTACATATCAAAGTCGCATTCTCTAAGACGGAAACATAAAGGATCGACCGTTAAACCGTACCGATAAACCGCGATGATACTCGTTCCGATACAGCAGTCCGGTTTCCGTCTTAACACTTACCCATCTAACATCCTTGCATCATCATCACCGCACGCACCAGCAACACACCATCATCACACTCAATCATCCTTTTACGCGCTTAAAGCTCATACGTGCTAAGCATTTTGCGTTGCTGCGAGCATTTTGCCTTATTTTCACCCCCCCCCTCCCCCACAAATTGATAATCGTTATTTCATTAAATTGAATGACTTATGTTAATTGTTTCTGTATCATAAATTTTCTTTTTTATGATTAGATAAAGGATAAAACAAAATTTCCCGACTTATTGCAGACAAACAAAATCAACCCCAAAACAAAAGCCCATTCCACACCAAACTCTTTATATCACTTGAAGAACCAATAACACGAAGTAGCTGCCTCTTGATCTTTGAAGAGAGATTCCTTGTGAATCTTGCCTGAGATTTCTGACGATTTCTCGATTACATAACTGTTGAAATTGTTGAAGATGAAGAAGAGCTTTTGCCCAGTGTGATTTCATATGCGAAGAAAACATTCGTTTCTGTTGAAGTAAAAAATGTTTTGATGAATCATCCTTGCATGTCTTGAAGGAATAGTGATGTAAAGCTTTAATATAGAGAAGATTTTTCCTGGTTTTTGATTTCTTATTGGGTTTCAGTTCGTGAAGAATTACTTCCACTTCTTGAAGTCTGACAAGTTTTGTGGCGACTGCATTTTTGTGAATCCTATAACTGATGGTGAGGGTCTAAATTGGTGTTTTGTAGGCATCCAGGGCGGTGCTGAAATCTTTTGGCGATTCAGAAATGTTAACATGGAGAATTGCAGAAAGACATTATTCTATTGCTGACCTCCCGCGCAATTATGAAGAATATTTTGAGTGTGCTCAAGCGCATTTTTTTCTTGAGTATGGGTTCCCTGTCATCTTTAATTTTGTGAAGACTGTGGTGATGCATCGAAGAATAATGTAACACTTGTGTAGTGATACTGTGCCCTGTGCTGAACTGTTTTTCCAAACCTTTTCCAAAAATGTACATAGAGGCTGATGATGAAGAAGATGAATACACTTTCTGTCAAGATCGTCGTCTTTCGTATATGACGGGAAGCCTAAATCTTCAAGTCCTTGCTCGACAGGCAGGTACGGTCAGGGCAGTGTCTGATGTTTGATGAAGACCGTGATAGGGTTTTCTTTCCGGCAAGCGGCCGAATACTCGATCGATGCAGGTGTGGAAATTATGAAGTATGAAGTCAAGATCCGTTTTGTTCATCTGTTCTTGAAAGTGACAACAAATTGGTGTCGAATTCATAACGCTTGGACTATTTTCGTACTCAATAGGATCACAGGAGAAAAGCACTCAATTTTTGAAGACCTCCACTTTAAACAAACTCTCTGGATTCTTACAATGTCGGAATCTCCTGACAACAAAAAATCCGCTTCCCCAGCAGTGGATTATAATTATCATTCACAAAACAGTGCAAAGTTATCAGTTTCTTTACTCAAAGGTACTTCAAATTAATGTGTAGCGAATCAGTTATAAAGATACTGTGCAAAGTCACCACTACGTGTATATACTGCCATGCAGCGTTACTTAAGTCAATGGTGATTTGTCATCTCGAGAAACTTTATTTGAAAACGTGAAAAGAGTCGAACCTAAATACGGCCTCCCAACTCCCCTTGTAGCCGTCCCTTCCACACCATTAAATTCTAAACCATTCGCTACTTTTGCTCTATACCTGATAACTGTCGTTATAACAAACTGACCAATTAAAAATATTATTTTTAAAATGTAATTTTTAAAATACGATGGATATGTCAACACATCGAAAATTAAATCCCTCAATCGCAGGCCTAACTCTTCGTTATCATCGAAGCATATACGATAACATCACAATATCGGTGGGCATTTTGGCCATCAAAAATGACATTTTCTTAAAACAAATATATTTCAAGCGATATTTAGCGATTGTCAATGACTTTCCCTTGAATATAAAATACAACCTATATATACACAGGTGATTTGTATACACTTTCTTTACAGCTCTTTTGTCTGGCAAAATTTGGTACGTGTATATGTAGCTGATACTTCTGGTTGAGTGAGTTGAGATTCCTTTTTCTTGAGACTGTCGAAAGTCTTGGTCTTGGTTCTCTCTGGAGGGTAACTTGTCCGTGTAATGTTCATTCTCTCACGACGGCTGTTTATTTCATGATGCAATTCAGCTTTATATGATAAATCATGTATTAAAATCTGGAAGCACATAAGATGCAAATGTCTTCGAGAGATAAAAAATAAAGACAAGCCTGATAAGGATCGCCAAAAAGCGAACTAAATTTCTAGACTCTTTCCGCTTCATAAGCTGGATGTTATATGGCAGAATACGATGAATATATTCGACAAAAATGTGAGGTTGAAGCAACCTTGTTGCTATATGTCGTAAAGGTATTTTCTTGATATACTTCATAAGATTGCAAGCTTTCCTTTCAAATCCGCTGTCGTTCAAAATATACAGTTCGTGGAATCAGTGCCTTGGTTGAAGCTCAACGTTATTGATGAATATTGATGACATTCTGGATTCATGGACATCATTCTTGGTACAGTCGCAACTTTCAGTTTCTCGACCTGATCTCTGCAGAGAAATTTCCCATGAATGCCTTGCAACCTGTTCTTTAATCCGTTGGGGAAATTACTTGCTATGTGATGCATGCTCCCACAAAAAAGTTCGTATGTGGATATCTGAAGGAGAAACAGTTATTTTCTTGTTGCAGATGCTGGAAAAAATATGTGATGACATTTTGAAACCAAGGATACCGAAAGACAAGGCAAACTAAAGCCCAACCCACTCACGATGTTAAAAAAATATAGTTCATTAAATTTAATTTATTGACTGATTTGTTAATGCTGTTATCAATATCTTCTTAATTATGTTTACCTATTTAGTTATTCATGTTTTTAATCAGTTACTGAATAATTCATCAAAAGTATTTATTACTACTCAACCCCTTGGCCCTTTGGACCCCCCTTTCCTAGGCTGCGCTCGGCGCATAATTATCGCCAGCTTAGACGCCGCAGAAGCTGCTGCAATGCTAAACTCGCAAACTCTGTCACCACCATTAAACTTTCATTCATCTCCCTATAACAAACTCACCATTTGACATGTAATGGTTACATATCAAAACTAACATTCTCTAAGACGGAAACAAAAGGATCGACGGTTAAACGATACTCGTACCGATACGGTTGTCGTAGGCGTACCGCGATTGTTTCGGTTAAGTTTCCGTCTTAGGTTTATACATTCATTCTAAATACATTTACACTTTTTACAGAGCTCACTTCTTCACAACTCACCAAACCAGTTCACATGCTTATTCACAGGGGCCCCTTCACTCACACATTTGCATCATTATCACCACAACCAACATTTGCTCCACCACTCCCTATACCATATCACCACTACAACCTAACATCACCACCATCACCCTCACCTACCTACACGCAAACATCACCATCCGATGCCAACAAACATCCTTCCCTATACGCGCTCGAAGCGCTGTGAAGCGGCCCTACGCAACCGGTGCTGCGAGCATTTTGCCTTATTTCCCACACCCCCGGAACCCCAAATGAATTGCTTAATGTTATTGTATAACTTATTAGCTTAACATTTTTATTATGAATTATCAATTAATTTAATGAAGATCACAAACAAACGTAACTGCCCAACTTACTACAGCTATATAAAATAATGTACCCCTCCATGGCCAAAACCAAACGCATGCAACATCCAAACTTCTTCAGAACATCAAATATCACTTGAAGAGCAGATTACATGAAGAAGCTGTCTCTTGAAGAGAGATTTCGTAAGATTCTTACTTGAGAATTCTGAAGATTTCTTGAATGCAGACCTGTAGAAACTGTAGAAGATGAAGTAGAGTCACATACTAGCCCAGAGTAAATTCAACGCGAAGAAAATAATTCATCCAATACATGTATATCTGTTGAAGTATAAAAATTTGTTGATCAATCATCCTTCTATTTATTGAAGGGAGACCTCTTGTGATTCTTGCCTGAGATTTCTGACGATTTCTTGATTACTGAACTGTAGAAATGTTTGAAGATGAAGAAGGTCAACTTGCCCGGTGTAAGTTCATATGCGAAGAAAATAATTCATCCATTTCATTTCTGTTGAATTAAGAACTTGTTGATCAATTGCCCTTGAATTTATTGCAGAAATAGTGATGTGAAGTCTGACAAGTTCTTGAGACGACTGCGTGTGTTCTGTTGAATCCTATAACTGATGGTGAAGGTTTGGGTTGGTGTGTTGTGAAGGCATCCGTTGAGGTGTTGAGATCTTGGAGACATTGCAAAACGATATAAACAAATGTCAATGTTCAATTTAAAGAAGAACTTTCCGAGTGTGCGTGGGTAGACTGCAATCACCTTTTCTTGAGTACAGGTGTAATGGGGAAGACCGTGGTGCAGTGAAGATTATGCGTGTATGGAGGCCATCCTCTGTGCTAAGAAAACAAGTCAAAGACAGGTTAACACATGCTGAAATTTGAAGACTGATGATGAAGTAGATAAATGTAACTTCTTTTAATTTATGATGAAGGCGGGAGGTTTTTTTTCTCTCTGTCTCTCTCTCTCTGTAGTAACTGGACGAACACTCGATCGATACATGTGTGGAAATTGTGAAGTATATCGTCAAGCACTGTGTATGATACCTGTTCTTGGAGTAGCTAGGATGTTTAACTCATGAAGCTTATTTTCTCGTCTTGCTTCATCGTCATCACATGAGAAAAACGCTCAATTTTTGAAGACATCCACCGTAACTGACTCACTGGATTGTAAAAACATTCCTGACAACATGTTTTCTTCCCCCTCCCCACCCAACAGTAGAATATAATTAATATGGGTTTATACAATTAAAGCATTACTAACTTTAGAAGACTTATATTTATGGTTTATGTGTTTTGTTACCTATTTGCGTAACCCTATTTTTAGTTAAATCCCGGGTGCCCCACGCATGGCTGTCGCGCGAACTGTTATGTTATTGCTTTGCATGCAGTCGCATAATGTGCGTGCTCTGTCGCTTCTCACCACCCACCACTCACCATATATCACTCTCACCATCATATCATAACTCACATCACCCTTGCTTACAGACTCAAGACTCAGTATCAATTCGAGTGATCGAATCGATACTGCTGCCGCCGCGTGCACCGAAATCGAATAACTGAGTAGGCCTACTCAGTGACGACCGAGAACGAATACGCGTTTCCGAATCCGAATACCGTCGGTTACTGACAACTCACTCTCACCCGTCAGTCATTGTCAAATCATAATTACTCACTCAGAAGTCACTCACAAGGACCTGCTCACAGAAATCTCAAAAACTCGACCACTCACAAAACCACTCACTCGTGCACGCGCTTGGCTTATTGACTTTGGCTTTACATTGTATTCTGCAGTGCTGCACTTCGCTGCATGTCATTTCCCAAAATGTACCCCCACATACTTTCAAGAAGCAATTATCAATTTATACTGAAATGTATTTTATAGTTTATACTTTAATGTAAGTCGTCGGTGTTAATTATTCAGAAATAATAATTGCATATGTGTTTTGTTGGTTTAAAATATAATCGATTTCTTTATATCATCAATAAAGTTAGAACATCGAGGTACCAAGAAAGTCCCTCACGTATCAAAAAAAGTTTTGCACCCCTCCCCCATAAATGACAACAAATCACTCATCAGACTCCCTTCGTTGTTAGATGTGGATACAGATGCTGTAGTGGGCAACATCGTCTCGCATTCAGCAGTTGTTTTACTTTGAAATTAAAGATGAAGAAAACCTGATTGGAATTGAAGGAGAACCAGGTACATCTGACTCTTGAACTGTACGTTGTTCCTTTGACTATCTGCAAACTCAAAATGTTCTTTTGGACGAAGACATTCGAAGGATATAAAAGCTCAAAATTTTACATGTTGTTTTTTTTTCTAAAGAATATCCACACGTGATGATGGAAATATTGGGGCAACGCAGGTTTTTTTTTATTCATGAAGACTGGAAGCAAATCACGAGAAGCATTTTGCCGTCATGCGTGACTTCGGCTATTTCTTGCAAGAAAAGTTTTAATCATTGTGTTGAAGAAGAACCTTTGTCTTGAAGAAGATACAAATCCATTTTCGCTCCCAGAAAATACCACAAAGTCGTTGCTGTATTCGTTTATTATAAAAAGCGAGCAGGAGAATGCACTTGGTTCAAGTTTTGTTTATTTCAAGGGGCGCAGTTGTTTCTGTTCTTGACAATATACCTCAAGGAAGCATCTAATGAAAAATGTTTTTCAATTCATTCACGCGAGGAGCATGAATTAAACCTGGCACATGTAAATATTTCAGTAAACATTAGGGCGCGTGCCTTTCATTCAGCTTTCCTAACTACAAGAAGATTGACAGGCTCACGTCACCCACGTGCCAACTTAGTAGTGGCGCATATTATAATGCTCATAAACGATACGATAAACTATCACCTGCCTAAAGGGTCAAAGGGTCAAATGATTTGCATGCAGCGGCCCGGGACCCCCAGGTCAGCCTTTATGTGCTTCTCAAAAGACGGAGGTATTCACAGGTGATAAGTTGTTACAAATCCAAATAGTCCACAATTCACTCAGACAACGCCCCGAGAGGAAAATCGATATACATGAATCTTGTCGACCAAAACAATCGCACTTGGCTTACTAATAAATAAAGATGGTTTTAAAGTTAATGGCCACCAACTTACCAAAAAAGAGAGCATGAATTCGATATTGTTTTTTTTTTAACTCAGTAACCAAGGCATTGTGACAAAAGTAGGGTCTCAGAGTCTGGGATAAAATAATGAAATACAGATGAATAGTGGTTCAAAGATACACCAATAATTTTCTACACATGTTTCAGAACTTGTCAACAAAAATGTCACATTTGGATCAAGAAAAAATACAGATGGGTTTTAAAGCTAATGGCAACCAAACATACAAAAAAGGAGTGATTCAGTCATACATTTTGAAATTAAAAACAACCATTGTGGTATTCCCAAGCCTAGGTTCTCAAAATAATGAAATAGATGGAAAATTCGCACTTGGCTCAAGTAAGATAAAAATGGTTTTGAAATTCATGGCGACCAAACATACAAAAGAAGAGTGATTTGGTCATATATTTTCAAATTAATAATTGTAGCATTTCCAAGTCCTGGAGAAAATATTGAAATATAGGTGGATATATGCGATGTGAAACATACACAGATAATTTCTACACAGGTTTCAGAACTGCTTTCAAAATTCCACTTACCTCAAATTCGGAGTTTGTTTCTGACTTACCGGTGTGAAGCACAAACCTTGAAATTGAAGCACACATTCCACAGAAAAATTCCACACATAAATTCCACAGATAAATTCCAAAGGCGGCGTCTCAAACAGTTCTTCAAAAATCCAGGACCATGGTAGAGTGGACGCTGTTTAAGATATTCGGTTTTATATAATTAAACTGTGTTCATTTTAATTTTGTCACTGTTTGTAGCAAAGTTTGTTCAAGAGTTTACTGCTCTTAAATATGACAGTCAAGTTCGAAGCTCCACTGACATGACTGAGTTTTTCATGCCAAGGCTTTTCAGAGTTTTGGCATTTTGAAATTCACCAAAGTTCGGTTAAAGTTTCTGCATACTATAACTCACAATTCCATTTGCAGAAGTCCGTGAGAAATGAGAAGAGTTTGGAGTCGAGTGCTGCGAGCTCGTACGCAGCAACGAGGGGAAGTCGGAGCGTGGAAACCCGGTCAATGTACGCAGTCAGCATGCACGTTTCCTCCCGTTAGACGCACTCGAAAATTGTCTTTATCGGAGAAAATTCTTCACTGAAGTCCTCGACTCGAGGCTGAAGTATTACCCGCATTGTCCTCTTCAAGTTGGTAGGATTATCACTTCTCAACGGTCAAAAATCCCACAGAAAACGCGACATTTTTGTGGACAAAAGAAAGCAGCAGCCATTCACTCCGGAAAAAGCGAGCACAAATAACTTCAAAAAGTTTGCGCCCAAACAAGAAAGCAGGTGAGACGGTGCGTTATCAGGCTAAACATGTAGTATTAACACGACAATTTCGATTGTGTCCGTGCGCGGTCAGATTTTACCCCCTTATTGGCCTAAAATTGAGTTCTTTCGAGCAAGTTTTACCTCATATCAAATCTTTTGTAATAACTAGATATTACAAGTTGAACAATTTGGTGATTGTAGCAAAAATAGGCTGAACACTGGAAGAAATCAGCGCGCGCTATTTTCTTTGACGGGCAGAGATATCAAGATGAGCCCGGCTGAATCGGTCGGCCTGACGCCGGAGAGTGACTGCTATTGGTTGGAAGTGGAACAACAATAATTTTGATTGGCAGATGGGTAATGCTAAAAATGCAGCTTTTTACGACGCACTTTGACACTGGTTTACGAAATCATGGCTTCTTTTCCGTTTTGGGTTCAGGAACTAGTTTCAGGATTTAATTCCATGATGGACTCAAGTACAATATTTCATGGTCAATTTTAAGCGTTGGGCTTGAACACAGCTGAAATCTTACGAATCTTCAGTTGGAGACGAAGACTGTCTGCCGAAATAAAGCCAGGAATTCGATACCTCAACAATATTGCTTATTATTATATCTCAGTACAAATAATGACAGTTACAGGAATCTGGTTTTTATACAACATCTCGATTTTTTTTTTTGGGGGAGGGTTGATGGGGCGGGGGGGGGGGGGGGGGTGAAGTGATGTCTCAATAACTGTTGCTTAAGCCGTAACTAGGTTATGTGGGCATATGCAGGTACGAGGAAGGGTCACGAAACAAAGCTCTTTCACCTGACCCACTTCTGACGCTTAAATAATAATAATAACTTACCAGATAGAAGAAGAGAAATGTGACATTTTCTAATACACCTCCATATATTTCCTTTGAAGTAGTTATTAGATGCACCATAAGTTATACAACTATGTGCATTAAATTAAGAGAATTGTTATTATGACATGCTCGCGGCTTAGGCCAAGTGCATTATCTTTCTAATGAGGGCGCTCTTTATAGTACAAGATCCACATTCTCATCACGCTCAGGCTCTTTTATTTTCTTAGACTTAGGACTTACTGATCTCTTTGCTGATATCCTTCGGGGTTGGGGATATGTCAATTTGTGTATTTTTGTGTTGTTTATCAGGGAAAATCACCTTTGCTCACGGTGTAGACCTGCACAATAATGTATGGAGTAAAACGACACTTTCTTTAATGTTGAAATATTGAAAGTAACATAATAGGTAAAAAAAAAAAAAAAAATGGGATACAAAATGTGAATTCGTGGAAGATGTTTGCGAAATGTTAAATTATTGACGCAAAACTGAGCCACCAATCAACCTTGAAATAATAAGTGATTAAGATTGGCAAGGTTATGCCTGTGCCATGCTCTTGGAAAAATCCTTGTTATCATAATAATATTATTCAAGTATACGCAATTGGGTAAAGTAACTTTTTTTCAGTTTTTACTCGCGTTTAAAAGTTGATGATAAGAGTAGAAGACACATTAGCTTAGCTTTACACACAAACAGAATTTAAAGACAGGGCAAGAATTCAAATCGATTTTGTATCACGCGTGTCATTTAGAGAACACCATAATAAACTGTAGCTGGTTCCAATTCTTCACTACCGGAAAAGCGCTCAAAACGCCGGGTGCCAAGTGGTGTTTTGATAGGATGTATGCATTATACATCTAGCGTGTGTAGCAACCAGTCGACGACTGATCCATCGAGAAGCTTCATTGGAGATCTAGATAATGACGGGAAATGAGTTAGAATTTCGAGATTTTACCTTTTAATGCCCAATAACTCCCCCAGAATGTAGCATCATAACCGTTGTTATATTGTTTGCGTTCATGGCGGCCCTGAGACCTATGGCAGGCCAGATTTGCGCGTCTTGTCAGGCACCGATTTCACAAGGTCTGCGAAGTCAGCGGGCAACGTGCCCGTCGTGCGCCCGGAGTTTCCCGACGGCGGCTCGCCGTTCACCCGGTGCTGTACCGCTTGGCCCTAGCGGAGTCAGCGGTGACATCGGGGTGTTTGACTCACAGCAGGGGACGACAGAGGGGGAAAATGACAGATTACCGTCGTTACGGACGCCTTCTGCTGACAAAAATGTAAGGAAGGTACTTTATTTAAGGGCAATTCCGTAAATTTGAACTTAAGTTTAATGAGCTGACTGTGGAAAAGTGAATGTGATTTACTAGTATTACTAATACTAATACATACATAGGCCTACTGAGCAGAAAACAATACACTTTACAGACCGAACTAATTACATGTAGGTACCACCTTTATGACCTTGTAGTAAGTTGTACCTGTACACCATGTGGTCAGACGGGTGTTGGATTACGAAATTGCCCTCTATACGGAATAAATAAAGGATATTATTTAATTCTACCTCATGAAAACTAGTGGCTATAGCCTCCTTGTCTGGCAATATGTATTTTGCGGAACGTGTAGAACGTGCGGAACTCTGCAAAAAAATAAAGATATATTCCTATTCTGCAGAGTTCCGCAGAGTTCTGCTCGTTCTGCAAGTTCCGCACAATACCACACCACGCAGTTGAAAATCACGTATGCGGATCCCGACGCTACCTCTTTTGAGTCTTTTCATCGTATATATATAAAAATACTCAATGAAGACAGTCCGAGCTTTGAGCTGTAAAAAAGGAGCTTCATACATTGTCTTTTCTAACATTTGGATTTTGTCAGTTCATGCTAAAATTAATGTTAAAAGTGCAATTTGTAGAGCCCTAGTTTAAATAGAAATACTCAAACTACTTGGTTGTCTGTAAGTTATAATGTGCTGAAAAAAATTAGAAAAAAATTAGAAATGAGATTTGAAAATTTTCTAGAGACTCCATTGCCTACATGTAAATATACATGCTCACATCACCAAAGTTCTTCAGGATCCTTTTTCATTTACTCCCCCCCCAAAAAAAAAATTCACGCAAGGAATAAACCTGAGTTTTATGGGCATACATTTTTTGTAATTGGGTCATATTAGAACTGAAAGAAATACCCACAAAATCAGCTTTGAAGATTTCTCATAACATATCAACGATCTCTCCCTATGATTGTATATCTTGAACTGAATGATGCGTACATTCCTATTGAGTACTGTTGTGGTTTGCCTGAAGGAGCAGCCAGTACAGTAGGCCATTGACTACATGCTTAACAACACATTACACCCTCAACAAAATGTGGGAGAAAAAAGGCATATTTGAGTGCAATTGACAGGTTGCGTCAACACAGCTTGTGAAGTATTGCATGGATGCGGATGGCGCAACATATGAGACAAACAAAACTAAGTGTACAAAAAACTCCATATGGTTGTCTAAGGGGCGTGGCTAACTCGCAAACGGCGATACATGTAGGTCAATTGCTGATGCTCAGTTGCATTCACCTCACTAAAAGCTTGATTTCAAACGAGTTTGTTCATACACCATACATAATTATGTGATCACTGTGGCTTCTAAAAGTACACATTGTCGGTCATAAAGTGTTGTTCTGTGTGAAAGGGACACTACGTCCTGGAATACACCCAATTGGGTTACAAAACGTGCTTTGAACAAAATGATGTTAATCGGAAAGAACATTTAAAATCAGGATAAACCCACACGTTCAACTATCCTTTAACAATCTAAACCAAACTGCATGTGACGAAAGTTTATTCATGTTATTGCAAAATAAAAAAGAGGAAAAGTACTTTGTATTATATCCGAGACACCCCCCCCCTCCCTGTATCCCCTTTTCCAAACACATACAAAAACGGTAAAAATAATGGGCATTTTATACAATTTTTTATCATAATGAACCGTGAGACCACTGGGAAGCTATCCATTGCAGAACAAAATTGGTTCAGTTATTTTACAAGTTTTGACTGTGATCACAGTGTACAAATTTAATTAAAAAAATCCTATAACATACCCATTATTTTTAGAGGTTTTTTGTGTGTGTTTGGGGAGGGGGATTGGGGGGGGGTTGTCTCAGATATTTCTAGACAAGCAGTTTTTCTCTTTTTTACTTTCAATAATATGAATGAATTGTTCCTCACATGCATTTTTTTCAGATTTATCCAGCAAAATAATGAAGTGTTCACACACATATGTGCAGTAACAAAAACATTGTCTTCAATGACAACCTTAATTGTTGAGCATTTCTTGGCAACATTCAACATGTAGATGACCACAGTACAAGAGGTTTCTGAGCTGCTCTCTGATAACAAAAAAGAACTCAGTTATTGATTAATTTCTAGTGAGGCAGAAATCTATGTGTGCCAGGCTTCAGAACGATTTCAGATGTACAATGTGTAGCCTTTCCATTTGGGGACAGTACAGATCAATAGTCGTCCATTGTGCCGTACAGACATGGTTACCGTTTGTAGGAAGACCTACATGCGTAAATAATGCACATGGTTATTCACAATACACGTTAATGTATAACGATGTACATGTACCTCTATGTTGTCACAGTTGTTTTACTTGCATAAAAACTGTAAAGTGATCATATTTTTCACTCAAAAGTTCCCTTGTGGTTCAGCAAATTAATTTTATCATTTTCAGATACTGAGCAATATCCTGTGAGTCATTGTACAGTTCAATGGCATGGTACTATCAATTAACCCATTTTTATTTATTTGTAGAAAAAGAGGGAAACACTTGATATTTATTAATATGTCAGTCAGGATACAAAAAGAAAAGGTTTTGTACACACACAAAAAGATCCCTGGAACAGAATAATTGTCCTGCATGTTGTGAATGTGGTGTTTATGATTACAAATGATAAATTCATAAATTTGATATTTTAGGGTGTGCAGTTTTAAATTTGTCAACCTGCATATATATCGTGTACATGTACTGTTTGTTTATATACAGTAATTTAATTTGACCCATTAGGCCTATCAGTTTGGACCCTATCTCTTGCAGTGAAAAAAAACCCAGGTTTTTTGGGGGGTTTTGGTTTTATAATTTTAATTACAAGTACGTGTATAGTCAAATTAGGGGTTGCCCTTCACCGACGTTATACATAGTCATTAATTATACTTTAGGGGAAAAAGCTCTTCAAATATTCTTGTTTTAATTTTTTTTTTTTTTTAAGTCACATGTTGCAAATGATGAAACTCACAATAATGTACCATGTTCTTCTTTTTATTACATCTCCTCCCCCTTCAACCCACCATTGTCGCTGAAATTTAATAAACCATTCTTTCTCGACATCTCATCTTCCTGGTAAACATTCTGTGCTATCAAATAAAGCGGTGGCCCTCTGCCATGATTGCTGTCCCTGTTATCATTACAGGATTCCCCAGTAGCAGTTTAGTTTGACGGGTAAATAACATGTCGGATATTAAACGCATGTCAAGTAGCAACCACTGGTCACCGATTACTCTGTGATTAAATAATGTCAGAGGCAGATTGCGATGTTTGGTTTGAAGTCGTAGCAATGTGTGTACTTGTCACTACATGTAGTTATTACATACTGCGGTCATGTTTGATAGTCGCATGTAGAAAGCCAGATTAATTAAACTTTCAGGTTTTTTTTTTTCAATGTGGAAAGCAAACTAACTGTAACACCGCACAGCAAGTTTTTCATTTGTTCTTGGTTATAATTGTTGACTGTTCTCTTGATTTCCTGGGGACAAAGCCTCATACTTGAGTACATTTCTGAGAATAAATCATCAGCACCAAAGATATTCAATCATTGCCAGTTTGGGTTAGTTAAGCAACATAGAAATAAGGCAAGTTATAAAAAGAAATTATTTGATATGAAGGGTGTAGCACCAGGATGTTTGAACAACAAAAAACCCACCCCATTGTTTCACAATGCGCGAAATCAGTCGACCTTTTCCAAACACGCATTGGGTCGACAGATTTTGCGCATTGTGATTGGCCAACGCGTTGCAAACTCTTGGAGGCGCACTATTGGGAATCGCCCGTATTGGGGATCCTTTTATCAAGGTTTTTGTTTTCAAAAGAGTTCAATTACAATGTGTCCACCTTTCAACAGTTGGGAATGCATATTACATGTAAATGCATGTTAAGATAATGCATTGTTTATGTGCCAGACCTTGAACAATGTTGAATGTTGGATGTTAACGTCATCTCAATAATACATGAACCATGTCTTTCAGTTTTCCACATTTGCATCCCCCCCCCCCTCCATAACAACACACAGGATTCCTGCAGTTTGTGTGTGCTGGTGCATGGTCAATTATGATGTCACTTGCGTATGCCATCAATAATGCGGAGTATGGCCTTTATCCAAGGCGAGACAAGGGCACACAGATTCATAATAACGCAGCTGTTGCCATGGTTACATCATCAATAATTTTTTACTTTTTAATAAACTGCTCAGTTGCCGTTGAATAGTGGTAAACAAAGTGTGATGTGTGTATGCCCCGCTTACAATAGGTGGCTTATAGTCACATAAATGAAAGTCTTCATTAAAATTATAAACCAACGTGGGTGGGGGTGGGAGGGGTGGGGTGGGGAGGGGGTCGAAAATGATGTCAAGATGCTTTAAAAGTTTCAAATTGTAGCAGCATGGCAATCGTTTATTCCACATTGCGGCTAGCTCACTCCATTCTTGACAAATTGATCTAATACGGACACCATTCTATTAATTGATCGCTCATTTATCTTGATAAAATAGACAATACAGAAATCATTGTGCTTTATTTAAACCCCTCTGGTAGTAGGCGTATTAACATGATTAAGATTAGTGTGAATGAAAATGGCACTTGTCATTGAAAAATTACAAAAACAAATGCACTGAAGAGTGTCTTGGTCCTGCAATTATAAGTTAGTGTCAGTACAAAATCTACACACATGAAGTGGGCTGTTTTGGATTTTTTTTTGGGGGGGGGAGTGGAGCTTGGATGAACGTAATAACCTAAAGATAATAACATGTAGTTAACATGTTATGCTCTTTTTTGCCTTCCCCATGTTATAATTAGTTTTTTTATTTTTATAATCATGACAATGGTTCTTTGTTAATCATTCCAGGACAAAGCCAACAAAGGTCGAAGATTCTCTGGCATCACCAGCTTCTTCAGCGCGCTGGGCGGGGGGAAGACTAAAGGAGACAAGAGCAATGAACAGGAGATGAACACCAAGGGGAGACCGTCATCAGAGCAGGGCTTGCCTCCCATCAATGCTGGCCAAGCCATGGTGTCACAGAGTGCTCCCAGCTTAGGAGGCAAGGGGGTACGTAGGGGGAAGGAGGCAATGCTGCAAGACTATACACCTCTGACACTCAAGCAATTCAAGTGAGTACCTAGCACTGCTTAACAGTAAGCAGGAAAGTTGTGCTTACTATAGCAGAAAATCATGCTGCTGCTTGAGCACTATCGGTATCTCATGCTAACGCTTGTGCGCGCTTGGAAATTTCTATTGTTACGTCACTGATTTAAGCAAAGTTTTCTTCTGGGGTTAAGCATGCTTTTGCTGCGCTTACTGCTTAACGGTCCCTATGAAATAGATGGAGGCTCGGTAAGCACAAAGTCGGCTTTTAAGCAGCGCTATGAAATTGGGCCCTGGTTGTGGTACCGTCAGAGTTGTGATCAAGCCGGTCACAAGTGAAATTACTTCACAAGCTGGGTCGCAAGTATTCAGAGATGAAACAATGCCTTTGCCACATTTCATGAGATTGGATGACTGGCTTTGTTGACTTGTGGTGACTTGAGATTACAATAAATTGAGACTTCAATAATGGATCAGGGGGGGGGGGGAGGTTGCACCCCCCCCCCTGGTAAAATGTCATCGTATAAAATACCGATAGATACCAATTGTTTTTAGAAAAAAGAAGAGTGGAAATCATTTGTACATTATTGAATAGCAAATTTGTGCTGATATCATGTGGATTATGAATAATTTAGATAATGTGTTCGACCTCTACAGACATACTGCCACACACTGGCCTTGTCATACACTGTAATTACAAAAAAAAATGGTGTGGGGGTCATGCTACCAACCATCAGCTGTACAGTTACGTGCACAACACTAATTGAACCTGCCTATACACTTGGCAACTTAATTTATTTGATGAATATTTTATGACAAATCGGCTGTGTCTCTGAATGTAGATCTAGTGTTACATGCATGTGTACATGAAAGGGCAAAAATGGTCTTCAGTAAGATTTGTTTGAATGTGATTGGTCCATTACTCTGTCTTCACTCATTGTGATTGGTGCATTACTCAGTCTCCACTCAATGTGATTGGTCCATTACTCAGTCTTCACTCAATGTGATTGGTCCATTACTCAGTCTTCACACAATGTGTTTGGTCCGTTACTCAGTCTTCACTCAATGTGATTGGTCCATTACTCAGTCTTCACTCAATGTGATTGGTCCATTACTCAGTCTTCACTCAATGTGATTGGTCCATTACTCAGTCTTCACTCAATGTGATTGGTCCATTACTCAGTCTTCACTCAATGTGATTGGTCCATTACTCAGTCTTCACTCAATGTGATTGGTCCATTACTCAGTCTTCACTCAATGTGATTGGTCCATTACTCAGTCTTCACTCAATGTGATTGGTCCATTACTCAGTCTTCACTCAATGTGATTGGTCCATTACTCAGTCTTCACTCAATGTGATTGGTCCATTACTCAGTCTTCACTCAGTGTGATTTTTCCATTCATGGAGTTGGTCCATGAGACTATAGAATTTCAATGGTTGGTTCAAATTCCACTTGAAGGGCACATGTACATGTACATGTACATTGTACACCTGACTGAAGTTTTATACGTAAAGTATACAGTACTGTACATGTGTACATTAATGCATGCACAAATCTGAGCTTGTTATTATTTGACAACAACGAGACAAGTAGTTACATGTATGATAAAGTATTGTGGGGACTACAAATTGTTTTAGATACCAGTAACTTACCCATTCTTAGAAGTACATGTATCTCTTACTTTAGTGTATTCACACACCGTTTTTTTTGTACACTGCATGCATGAGTGGATTGCTGAAAGTTTCCCTAGTACAACAGGGGAATTGATTAAAAAGCCCATGCAATATTAAAATAGACTTGGCGCCGATAATTATAAGCATGTCATCATTATTAAGCTTTTAAATGGCCTATAGGCTTTATGGAAGGACGCCTCATATCCATAATTCAATGGGTTCCAATTGAGTGGCTTCTTAGACCAAAAATACCACTAAAAAGTCACGTATAATTTGTCCCTAGATTATGATATCGCTTCCCATCAGTAGCTGGTCGGGGGGGGGGGGTGCTTGGGTTTTGCTGGGTTTTTTTTCAGGTGGATAGGAAAAATGTCCTTAATTCAGCAAACAAACATTTTCTACATGTATGGTTTGAAATTACACATATTAACAAATTTATTTGCTCTCATTTGCTTCAAGTAGTAAAAATCAGTTTTATATCGACATTTGTTGTAACAAACTTTCACTACTGTAGTAATTTAAACTTTGTAATAAATGCTCATTTGTTTGCTGCAGGTGGAGAACACTTCGGCATGTCAAAAGGACATCTAAACTATCCTTTAAAGTTTCCTAAATGAGTTACTCATTTCTACAGAACGAACAAAAACTCTTTCTTTTATTGCTTCAGGGAGTGTTTGGCCAAGGCCAAAGAATCTGAGAACTTCAAGAAAGTGCAGAGTTTCTACGAGTTAGCGTTTAGCTCCTTCCCTCATATCAATGGCACATTCATGGTAAGACATTGACATTTTTTTCCAGTTGGGAATGATTGCTCTCATTTAAGATGAAACCTGTCTTATGGTATGTTTACTAATGCTCTCTTTGTTGGGCACTTGAGAGTCCATCTGGTACTGAGTAGGGATATCCGCTCCGTGCACAAGTAACCCCTCACCGGCAAAGAAAGTCCATTTGGGGGTGACCGACCGATGCCATCTTGCCTGATTGCAATTTTGCCATGACGTGCAACCGTACCACTGCGTGTACACATGTACATAGTACAAATCCCCTGGTGTACGTGCGTCACACACAAGGAACGGTGCGCGTCAACCTGCTAAATTTCCTGCCCATGCATGGGACGTCATTGCTTAGTAAAAGGGCGCCCTCTTTTGTCAGTGCACAGAGCCCATAGGAACGCCCCTATAACGAACACCGCTATAACTAACATTTGGCTATAACAAACATCCCCTTTGGCTCCCAAAGTAGTAAATTCTTTTATAACGCACAATCACTATAAAGAAAGACCACCATAATGAACATTTGTTATGGATGGATGGTGTGCGTTCAGGCGTTCTACTGTATTATCATTCTCTGTTAGTACTGTCGATCAATTTTGCAGATTGGTAAAATATATCAAAAAAGTAAAATAGTTGAAGAGTTATGGTCATGAATGCATGAGTGCAAAATTATGGTTGGCTATTAGACATGATTGGACCGTGTACCATGTTGGTCTGAACAAAGCCAGTTGGGCTCCGTCAGATGAAATCTTAGTGGAAAGTGTTGCCGTTTTGTCAGAACATTTACTGTTGTTCAATTTATCCTGGAATCATTCCCTTTTAAAATGGATATGCTCAGTCCAGTGATGTAGTGCCTTGATGCTGGGCCTTGGCCTTAAGGCTGCCTTAAGGCTGGATTTTAGGGCCTTGGCCTTGGCCTCGAGGCTTGAGGGCAAAAGCCTTGGCCTTGGCCTTGGCCTTGAGGGTTCAGGGCCTTGCGATTTTGAGTCAAGGCTCTTCAAGGCCCATAGATTTTTGCATTTTCCAGATAAATCTGTTCGAAATTTTGCTGTTACCATTTTAATCGTATTACCATGGAGGAGGGAAGCACCCTATAGATTTGTGTGTTGACACACTTCCACTTTTGTAGCATCACATTTTGTTACCATTGTAGTAGATTTGCTGCAAAAATATTCGTGGGGCTAATTAGATGATCACTTTAATTGCATATAACTATGGAATAGATCTGATTGGTTGTATATGTCTCCCTGATAAGTGCTAAAGATTTGCATGTATCTGTTTTAGATAATGCTGATATTTCTGACCATGTTGGGCCAGCAACTAAAAATTTCCCAAATCAGTTTCTTGGATCCCCCTTTTGTTACACTTGGGAGAATTGTGTGTCAATATCAGTGTTGTAGTCGAGACCGGACAGTCCGAGACCGAGACCAAGACCGAGACCTGAAGATTCGAGACCGAGACTGAGACCGAGACCAGCCCCTTCAAGGCGGACCGAGACCGAGACCAATATGGTCCGAGACCGAGACCGAGACCGAGACCGCAGATAATAAATAACAATAGTCGACATAAAAAAAACAAGACACGTTATTATAGTTGACAAATGTAACCTTTCTATTCACAAAGAATACAGACCAAAATTTTGACCAGTGGCAATGTTGACAAATTGATACATGACACCTTACTTGAGCAAAAAGTAGTTACACTTAAGAAATATGGGCTTTGACATGTTGTCTGCACCCAATCGCGACAAAAGTAAAAAGTTAAAGGTAGATGTTTCATCTGTTATAGGAACTCGGATCCTAAACTCCACAGTCACCCCCTTGGTTTCAGCTATGACTTCTAACGGATATTTAAGATGCAATTTTAATTTTACATTGCCTTTTTTTCCTAAAATAAATTTAGGACTTAACTTCTAACAAGACTTGTGTACTTGATTTTAAAAAATGGGAGCTAGAAAATGTTGAATTAATTTTTAAATTTTTGTCATAGAATGTTGACTTGTACATATAGACCCACAAGTTGCGAGGTGGTAGCCAGAATGTGCCAGATATGGATTTTTAATTTTTTTCTGAATGGGATTTTTAATTTTTGAGGAATAATGGGGTACTTTAAAATGAACAGCCAGAAAATGGGGTCTCATCATACACTCTCATGGCAACAGTGAGTGGTAACTGGTAAGAGTGTGTGAGTTCAAAGTTGGAAAATCAGGTAGAAAAATTTACTTTTTTCTTCAAAATACTGTCCCAACATTGTGTGGGGTCGAAAATATTATAACTAATTTGAAGCACCTCATTTATTATCAGAATACAAAATGCAAGTGATTACGCCCACAGGGGTGGGCTAAACTACACAATCCCCGAAAATGGTTGACCCTTATTGCATAAATTGTTACAAGTTTATACTTTGCTTTATGTGGCCGACTCAACAGATAAATGCCGAACTTGTTCCAAATCGTTCAGTGACTGGTACTGCTGCAGTTTTACATGTACTTTGGAGACTTTCCAACGTGCAGTCGAGCCCAAACCGACCGCGATATATAACAAGCTTGATCTACGGGCTAGCAAATGTTTTAAATAACAACGGTACTGAACAAAGTGAACACAAAGTAATCGATCGAGCTGTAAAAGCTACATATTGCGAGACCAGCCAAAATATCGAGACCAAAGGGGGCCGAGACCGAGACCAAGACCGAGACCACAGCTTCCGAGACCGAGACCGAGACCAGCAAAAGTGGTCTGAGATCGGTCTCTCGAGCGAGACCGGTCTCGAGACCTACAACACTGGTCAATATAGAAGTAAATCATTATTTTGTTTAGTTAAACCATATTGAAGACCTGAACTTATACTTTAATAGATACAGTGTAGTCATAAAACGGTGTAGGCCTATGCGAGCATGTTGATTGCAATGAAAGAAATGTTGTTCTCAAAAAAAAACTATTTTTTTATGTGATGTCGTAATAAAGGCAGGCAATGAGTACACCACCATCTTTCCAAAACATCGGATAAAATGGTCAGAAATTGCCACAAAGCGGGACCCACTTTCTTAGGGGACCAAAATTTCTCCCCCCCCCCCAAATTGTATTCTGGATCCCCCCTTGCGTGATGATTTGTCACTCACGTGAATTTAATTAGTTTTATATCGGGGGTCATTTCATAAAACAGGGCCTTGGCCTTGGCCTTGAGGGTCAAAGCCTTGGCCTTGGCCTTGGCCTTGAGGGTCAAAGCCTTTGCTCCAACACTGGCTCAGTCATATTTTGTACTTGTGGTAAAATAAAGTACTTTCTAGAATGTAACTCTCTAAACAAAAAAAGGACAACTTAAAATTCATTGAGATGATGCATCAATTTTGTGTAAACATTTTCGTGTTGACTCATCTGTCTCAACTTCACCCGTCCCCTACCCACCCTCCCAACAGGAAGCGGGTAAAGATCCCAGAAGCACAGAAGACCCTGGTTTGTCCCAGGCATACGTCGAGACAGTCTTCGCCAATCTCCTGCAGGTACCTGAGGAGATACAGAAGACCACGCTGAAAGCAATCATCAACAGCCTACTCAAAGACATGAAGAAGTGAGTTTAATCAGCCATGGTATCGTGTTAGTCAGCCGAGGTATTGTTCTAAACAGAAGTACGGAGAGGCAAGGAACCCCAGCAATTGGAGAATTTACGTTTCAGTGTACACTGAGCGTTCGCCTTGAAATAGGCAATTTTGTTTACTTTACGTTTGACTTCCTGCATAGACTGTCCTTCAGTAATTCATTCGTTCATAATCTTTATAGATAATATTGTTGTACACAGAATTTCGACTTGAAGCATAGAAGCATAGAGGAAAAAAAATTAACACTGCTAACTCATTATTGCCTTTTGCAACATAAATATGTAATTTGTCAACATCTACAAAGTTGGATGACAATTTTTTTTCCCCCATGGTGCACTACAGGTAAAGCAGTAACTATTGCACTAGTTACAGCAGATTTTCTGTCAAATTGCCAACGGCCTTTTCTGTATTTTGTTTTGGATATTTTATGTTTAATAAAATTGAATTGAACAAAATCATTGTTAATTTTTTTTATTTCTAAAAGCCTTTAACTTGAATGAAAATGAACTTAAATAGGTTTATGTTGTTGTTTTTTCGAAGGAAGAGCCAACAAAATAAAGCAAAAACTTGTTGCGACTGTACAGTGAATGCATAACGAGTATTAAACCGTGTCCAAATGACCTGGCTACGGCTTGAAATTACACACGAGTCTATGGCAAGTGGCTGCATCCGCTACCATAAACACGTGTGTAATATCAAGCCGTAGCCAAGAAATTCGGACATGGCCTTACTTGTGAATTTATGTACATGTAAGTTACATTTGTCTGACACAAGGACCTTTTTCCCTTCAAATTCTATGGTTTTGTTTTGTTTTTTGCTCGTAGGCCAAGAGACAAGAACGATTTGCGAGCCTATCTTGTCCTTATGCAGGTGAGCTTGAATCTAACGAGTCTCTGCGTGTTAAAATCTTGGCATCCCATGGATATTTCTTCATGATGCTTAATGACACAAAGACAGCCGGAGATATTCCACTTCAAAACATCCATTTTATTTTTTTTCACGATTTCCACGAGTTTGTGCAGCAAACTCATTTATGTCAATACCACCCAGACAAGCCTGCATACCGAAAATAGCATAGTCATGGCAGTAGAGACTATACACACAGCAACATCGATCAATAATTATTGATTGGGGATGCTGCCGGAACCGTGCCAGTTCCTCCACCCGCTTTATGTTTCCTTTTTGTGGCATCTAGGCCACGCTGATGAGTGGTGGTATTTTTTTTTGTGCTATCACTCTCCTCAATCCAGACTATTTTTTATACTTGTCATTGATACGAAGTGAGAAATCAATTATTAGAACAAGGCTATTTTAGTTTTGCTCAAAAACAACAAAAATCCATGAAATTATTGTGGTAATTGATGTAAAGGTTTTTCTTTTCTTTTTTGGCCAAAAAAAAAAAAATATTCCATGCAAATTATTTTGGTAATTGATGCTTAAGGATAACTGTTTCTGAAGCCTTTCATTAGACTTGTTTAAGTTGGTTAATTTAAAACTATTTGCACATGACGACAACAAAAAAACACTCAAAGTTTGGGATGTTTATTTTAGTATAGTTGTAAATTACAGTTTTAATAGTTTTTTTTTAACTTAAACACAGTCTTGCATTGTGTTTTCAATATCCGCACTTTACATTTTGCACGAGTCGCTCTTGCATGTTGTTAAGTAACATGGTTTCAGCAATGGCAACGGAAGAATACTTATCAACGTCCACACTTTGTGACTCATTATTCAGCCATACAACTTTCCCCACACCTGCTGCTATCCCCATTTTTTTTAAATTCCCTTGTCTGCCATAAAAAAAAATGAAAAACACTTTACAAAGTCTTCTGCAGTCTTAAAATTTCCTCTTTTTTTTCATAACATTACGGTTGCATGCCTGTTAAATATGCCTAGCCTTGATGCACTAATTGAACGTCTCACATTGAATACCGTGCAATATCCGTGCCGCTGGTGACGTAGGAAGCCAATTTGTTGCGATGCAGCAGAGCCTTCAGATAATAGCTTTATTACTGCATCCTTGGTAGCAGTGCCTGTTTTGTGTAAAACGGGCGGGTAATTGTACAAAAAAAAAAAAAACCAGAAGAATAATGACGTTTTGTAAAGGTCACGCTGTGTGGACGCCACAATGTTAATAACATTCACATTCAGGCAGGCACAGTCAGGGCCTGGAGTGAGGCATTTAAAGATCCCCGTGCTCCTTTCATACAAACAAAAATGGCAATGAACGTTAGGCCAAAAAAAAAAAGTCTCCGGTTTCTGGTATGGAGCTTGCCCCAAAAGTGGTGCGGCGACGTGGCTTTTTTTTTTTTTTACCTGTTTTTTTTTTTGGCTAAAATGTGCGGCTGATGACTGCAAATGGTGCCTAAACTTAGTGCAAACATCATCTTTATTGAAAAAAACTTTTCATTTTGCCGGGCCTTAAGAATACCAGAGATTTTGAAGTTTTGGCTTGGATCATGACACTATTCTTAAAGGTAAACCAAATCTGAATCAGCTTTGGAACACTCTACATGTACATGCATTTGTATGGTTTTATTGATTTTTCAGTGAATAAACACAATGTAATACAATGTAGTACAGGTGCGAATACTGGTAGGTTAAACACAGCAAAGCTTTATTAAGCACAAAGAAAAAAACGTAAAGTTAAAGAAAGGACTTTAGGAAGAAAAAGCTTAAATATTTCGAATAAACTCACCAAAAAAAATAACTGAATTTGAATAAACTCTCAAAAATAAAAAAATTTCACTCAGATTTTTTTCAATCAGCCTATTGTTGGAAAGCTCATGACTTTACACTTTTTATTTAACTAGCAATTCCATTTAATAATTTTCTTTTTTTTTAATGACATTCTAAAGATTCCATCTTATGAATAGTTAATGCGGTATCCGCTGCTATGTACATCAGATTCGAACCAGCCAACCGATCCCATTAGCTCGGTGGTCGAGTGGTAAGACATCTGCACTAGAAAGCAGGTCGTGGGTTCGAGTCCCACCCGAGTGATTTTTTCCAACTTTCACTAGGGAGGTAACACACTGAGTATACAGTGTTTATATGTCGGTGAAGGGCAAAAACTAATTTGAATGACATTCTAGGTAACAGATATTCTTGATATTGTTATGTCCATGCAGAACCCTCAGTTTAGCCAGACCTCCACCTATGTCATCTTCGCTCATCTACTACGGCAGGTTGCTGGGCTCTGTGATCAGGATCATCATTATCTGGTTCATTGGTTCAAAAGGTGGGTGTCTGATGGTGTGAATCTTGCTCTGCCCAAGCCTAATTCACAAGCTATCCTAAGCAGTGCTGTACCCCTAACCAGTGGAATCACCAGGCATTATTTAACAGTGGTGCTCTCGGAAAATTTAGAATTTCCCTCATTCTGAAAAAAGATTGACCATGGAAAACTTTGGAAAGTAAAAGTCATTTTAGTTTCCCCCACACTGAATCAAAAGTTGCCCTCACCTTTAACTTACAAAAGCCATTTATCATCAGATGGCGTCACCTCAAATTATTACTGGTGTTTTATTACTGGTGTTTTATTACTGTAAATAAAGTAAAGGGACGAACCTGTGTTCACAGGAACGGAGTGCCCATCTCTCTTTCGTTTAGCGATTGGGCCAGACTCATATGCTGCTGTGGGGGGATCACCACACCTCCTCCACAGCGAGTCTGTTACCTTCCCAGCATTGAACAATGCCGGTACCCATTTAACACCTGGGTTGAGAGGAGTAATGGAGGTAAAGCACCTTACTCAAGGGTACAACATGCATAACCATGATGGGGCTTGAACTCACAACCTCTCGATCATGAATCCTGTGCTCCACTGTTAGACCAAACGTGCCCACTGTGCTAATTAATAATGGCTGTTCTATTGACTCTGTTTCAGACTTCCAAAAGACAGCTTTAGGGACATGGTCAATCGTCTCATTCAGTTCATCTCCATCCGCTTGTTTCCTCCCGAGCCTGCCGACTTGCCACCCATCGGCAAATGCTCCTGGTGGATTCCTTCTGTCACCAAGGTCCTGGCCCTGCTCAGTAAGTCTTCACAAAACCGTCTTACTTGTCCTTGAGTTTCCTCAGCAGTAATGTGAATGTCATAATTGTTACTAAAAAAAACAATATAGCATTATTCGCTGACTAAAGGCCAGTTTATACTCGGCACAAAAGTGAACACAAACTCCAATTTGGGACAAATTTGCAAAGCTTAACAAATTTCTACAATGGCAAATTTTGCTGCAAATGTTACATGACATCAAATTTGTGAAACATGTCAAACAGTAAATGTTAAATCACCCGTATTTCAAGAAGAATAAATTGAGTACAGAAAAGAACACTTAGGCCGGCCTCCGGTCGACCTGTGATTTGCTTGCGCCACGACAGAACTAGCCTTGATCAAGGCGTTCGTTGATAGCGCGCGGGTAGTGTTTGTGTTTTTAGCTGCCAGATACCATCACCGACACTATCGATGAATGCCTTGACCAAGGCTAGTTTAGTCGCAGCACATGCAAATCGGAAAGTCTTCGCCATGTGACCCAACATCTAATTTTGTAAACAGATGTGAGATGGTCTAAACAAATGCAAGGGTACTGATTGGCATCTTTGACTGTTTTTTGTCCAGATGCGGCCAACTCGCTGACAGTCCCCAACAAGATTGTCTACACCTGTTTCTACAACAACACCTTGGACCATGTAGATCTGATGAAGGAATACTATGCTTGGCAGAATCCTAACAACTACCAAACGTAAGAATGTACATATACTAGGCAGAAGCTACCGGTAGGTCTGGAAAAAAAATGACATATGCTGTGCTGATCAAGAGTTCTTTAATTCAGTGATTTCTAAACACATTGTTTTTGGGTGTATAAGTACAATTGATCAACTGTCTGTCTAATAATGGTGGATTGGATATGACAGAAATACAAATGTAATATAATACAAGTTTAATGCATGCTTTAGGAATGAAGTAAAGATATACCCGACAAGAAAAACTGTTCTTTTGTTTTGGGCTTAAAAGCTTCGCCTTTTTTAATTCCCCAAGTTTGATTTGTGCATTTTTTATTCTCACAGATTCACCTTCTGTCAGTACCCATTCATACTGAGTCTCCAAGCCAAGCGGACCATCATGCAGAAGGATTCAGAGCAGCAGATGATCATGACTGCAAGGGTGAGTTGTGCACCTCCTTGTCCTAGCATTCTTCTACTGTTCTCTCTGTCATGTCTCTGTATCCACATATCAGTGGGAAGAAAAAAGGAAATATTGACCAAGTGGCCATGTTGATGCGAGGACCGAAGCAAAACTTTCTGTTGGTGTTGGTCTTTAAGGGAGAAGGCAAAATTAAACAGATGATAACTCACGGAGTAATGAGGTTTTACAGGTTTTACAGTGTACTTTGGGGTTTGACTTTGGGTTACCGTTTCTGTACCTTGACATTCTGTCCTTACTCGGATCTTTTTTTTTCAGGCAGACCAACATCAAACACATATTTAAAATGAACTTGCACAAAAAATGCTCAAAGACAATATTTCTAGTAGAGCAATGTCTCATTAGTATAAAAAAAAATCACGGAGTACTCAGGTACACATGTACTAAGTGAAATCCAACCAGATATCTTCAGTTGTTTGTGCCATAACCAATGCTGTCTGGTTTGCAGGAATATTTGAATGATTTCGGCAGCTATTGTTTCTCACAAATATGATTTTTTGTTGTTTTCTGTTTCCCCTGACAGAGGAGTCTGGTAGCCAAGGTCCAGCAGAGGCAGATGCCTAACATGAACATGTTATTTCTGAACCTCAAGGTGCGCAGATCGCATCTGGTCTCGGACTCTCTACACGAGGTAACACTGAGATTTCTCCAGTAAATAAGAAAATCTAAGCAAACTTGTTACAAGAATTGAGACCGACAGACTGAAGCAAGAGTTAAAACTTTTGTTACACTCTGAAGTGACCTTTTAATCTAGCATGTCTAATGATTCGTTGATAGCAAATGTATACAGATATGTGGATTCTCTCATCAATATCACAACACATATTCTTCGTAGGTTGCAAGGAAGAAAGCTGACTTGAAGAAGAAGCTTCGAGTGCAGTTCCACAACGAGCCTGGGCTTGACATGGGTGGGCTGACCAAGGAGTGGTTTCTTCTGCTTCTCAGAAAGATATTCAAGGAGGAGTATGGTGAGTTCTTGTCTCAGATGTTGAGATACGTCATAGCGTTTACATTGATCCTTATTTAAGGCAATGTCGTTTGACTTGAGACTTGATGAGTTGGGATGACTTGTGAGTACTTGACTAAAAGCCATGAACTCAATTACAAGGTTTTTGGGAGGAGACATCTGGATAGTACTAATATTTGGTTTAGTTTTCCTGAATTGTCTTTTTGCCCACACCTGAAATAATCTGCAGCCGGGAATTAAGATTTTTCATTGGCTTGTTTACTTCTACACAGGCATGTTCACATACAACGACAAGTCTCGGTGCTTCTGGTTCAACCCAGCTTGTGTAGACTGCAACCAGGAATTCAACTTAGTCGGAGTTGTATCCTTTTTAACTGAAGTATTAAAAAACAACTATTTTCCACATGAGCATTTTTAACTTATTTGAGATAAAAACTGGTCCCGTAAAACGTGATGAGGTTGTAGATAAGCTGTGCATTCACAAGTTATGCTTTTTATGGCACCATATCTAAAATAACAATATTGTCATCCACTCCCAGCGGTACTGTAAAATTCCTTGACATATCCGTTTTTGTACTAGCTCATGGGTCTAGCTGTTTACAACAGCATCATTCTAGACCTTCACTTCCCAGCCTGTACATATCGTAAACTCCTTAGTCCTGCCGTGGTGCCTTACAATAACCCTGGGGCTGAGGTGGGCAGAACAGCGGTGACCCAGGATGACCTGGCTCAGGTCAATCCGGTGAGTATCACCACATCACCACACTATACATCACCACATAACCACCATCACCACATTACAACATCACAACGTCACATCACCACATCACCGTAGTATTTTATTCTCAGTAAATCACAATGCAAAATAAAACCAGTGCCTTAATATTGTGTTTTATTGATCTTTGTTCTCCCCCCAAAGGAACTTGCGCACGGTTTAAAGGAACTCCTCGCCTACGATGGCAACGTTGAGGATGACCTGTGCATGAGTTTCCAGGTGAGTCAAGTCACTGTGGAGTCACCTTTAAGATTACAGCATTGTCCTTTCATTGTGTCAATTTAATCACAATTATGTTTTCTCACAAACATTTAACTGGATTATGGATGTCAAGGAATCTACCAGGGAAAGCGTATTATGGTATTGTGATGCTGACAGTTTGTTTGTGGTCTTGAACATAAATGTTTTTGTGGTAACATTATTAAACAATTAAATTTTACTTTAAGTCAGTTTGGAATGCTTGGATAACTGGAAACTGAACTTAACTTTTTCTCCTTTTTTGCCATTGCAGCTGTTTTTTGCTAGTCTGATTGATTAGATTCAAGAGATTCTGTTGTTGTTTTGTCTAGATATCCCTGCCAGTTTATGGGACAGTACAGACGATTGATCTGAAGCCAGATGGGGCAAACATTCCAGTCACCAATGAAAATAGAAAAGGTAAATTACAGTCAACTTGAAGGATGTTCTGGTGTTTTTTCTTCTATTTTGAATAAAGAAACTTCTGAATTTCACAGATGTGACTTCATATTCATATTATACTTTTGATTATTGTGATATTTCTCATGGGAGAAAATAATATCCTCCTTAGTCGATGAATCACTTACAGGGACATTTTTTGGTGAAAAAGTTACTTTGAAAATGTCTCTTACTCCGAGAGTCATGAAATAATGTGAAATTTGGGGGTAAAATAACAAATAATTGATCGTATTTCTCCATTCATTCTTCCAGAATATGTTGAGTTGTACCTGAAGTATCTCCTGAATGAGTCCATCTATGGGCAGTTTGCCGCCTTCTATCACGGCTTCCACAGCGTCTGCGCCTCCAACGCACTGATCATGCTCAGACCGGAAGAGGTGGAGATGCTGGTGTGTGGGAGTCCGAACCTAGACCTGGACGCATTGGAGAAAGTCACGACGTACGATGGGTTCACTAAAGACGACCAGACTATCAGGTAATCAACAAAGATATGATACCGTTGGGAAGGTGGACAAGTCAAAGTGCACAAAATGCTATTGCATTGATTCAGAAAGGCTATTCACTGGTAGTCTTTTCATGTATCTAGTCACAGTGGGCCGGATTTAGTCTATTCATTGACGTTATGGGGTACTCCTATACAATAGCACTGCCCCACCTCTCTTCGACAGCCTGCAATCATTGACTTTTTACTGTTAAAGTTACATGGCATGAGTTATTTTTTCTTGATCCCTGTCCCTTTTTGTTTTGGTGGTGGGGGGGGGGGGGGGTTAGATATTGGAGAGAATTTGAACCACCCAACCCTACCCCACCCCCTCATTGCTCTACCACTGTGCCGAGAGCCCATAATTCAACAGGTTAAGTTCATGGGAAGATGTCAGAGTTTACAGACTTTGATTTAGCTTTAGGTATCTGAGTTTCAGATTATTTTAAAACTATTTGTTGACAGGTACTTTTGGGAAGTTCTGAAGGCATTCCCGGTCCCACTGCAGAAGAAGCTGATGCTGTTTGCAACGGGGAGCGATCGTATCCCAATCGGGGGTATGGGAGAGATGACATTCAAGATTGTCAAAGTTAACGCCTCCACCAGCATGTGAGTTCATGTCTTACGTTGTTTATACAAAACAGGATATTTTAATAAGCAGTCTACTTGTCTGGAAGTCATAGAGGCTTTGACTTCAAGTCCTTGCTTTTCCACCTTGTACTTGTGAAATTTTGCAGCAAATTTTTTTTTCATGACAAGTTTGCCATGCTCCAAATGTTTATGGCATTTAAGTGCACATTCCTTGCTTTGAGGATTGGACAATTTTTCAGCAAATGGAAAAATTCCATTTGGATTACGTCAAGAGAATATCTGAGCTTTCAAAAGATGCAAGTGCCATCATCAATGCCCATCATTTTACTTGCTCATTTGATTCTGTTTTATCTTACATCTTTTGTTTGCGCTCAATTGATTTTGACCTTCATGTCTCATTTTACAGCAGATTTAACACCTTTTTCTCGGGAGGATGATGGACACGGTTTTGACTGATTTTTTTCTTTTTTTAATCAAGTCATTTCTTGATTGTTTACTTTCATTGGGACAGGCTGCCCATGTCGCACACATGCTTCAACCAGCTCATTCTGCCGCCCTACAAGAGCAGACGACAGCTGAAGCACAAGGTCACCATTGCCATCTCAAACGCCGAGGGCTTCGGTCTGGAGTAGACACTTGAAAACTGGTAACTCCCATGAAGACAGTTTCTGTTACCTGCAACAAATGTCTTGAGGGTTTGAGCCAAAGTTCTGAGCCGTGAAGCAGAAATGTTGCCTAGGTAGCAAATTATGGTGTGCACTAAGCAAAAATTAGCTGGGAACCGGTGAATTGCAATATGCATGTGTGCAACATTATGGCTGGTAACCTGGAAACTATTCCAATGCTTAACACTATGGTTGTGTCTGAATTACACTCGAGTCTCGTTAACACAAACTCTTTCGGACCTAGCCATATTGATTGTTATTTCAGGATTTTGTATTAAGAGGAACATCAGTCCCATTCATTGTGTACATAAATGCACAGTCGGGACTAAGGCTTTATGTTTATTATAACCAGAATTTTGTATTAACAGAGTTTGTACTAATGAGATTAGACTGTACTTTGCTACGGCTTGGACAGGAGTCTATGGTAGCGGCTATAGCTACTTTCCATAGACTCGTGTGCAATTTCAAGACATAGCCATGTCATTCAGACACGGCTATCCTGTGCTTCACAGCTCCCTGATATTAACCACTGTTCCTGGGCGGAGCTTTTCCACAAAAAGGTGTTTATTTTGTTTATATAGTTGGTGCATGTAGCATTGCAGATTTTGGAAGAGGAAATTACATTGATTTTGCCAAAAAACAAAATGTGTGTTGTAAATACAAAAGGAAAGAGAACAATTTAATAAACAGTGTGCTAGTAGTTCGGTGTGTATAGGTAGGGCCTACCCAGTGGCCGCTTTGCTTTGATTGAAATCAAATATTTTTTGGCCTATAGTGTAATCCAGCGACCAAAACTAGGAGCCATTAGGCCCCCCAAAAAAAGTTCCGGTTTCTGGTATGAAGCTTGCCCAAAAACTGGTGCGGCGACGCGGCTTTTTTTTTTTACCTGATTTTTTTGCTTCAAATGTCGGCTGATGACTGCAAATGGTGCCCGACTAAACTTAGTGCAATTATATGGGAGTCCAGAGAGGCCACATAAAGCTTATTCTCGACCATAACCCAATCTAAAAACACGTTAAAATTGTGCAGCAGCAGGATTCCAGTCAAACCAGTGAGTTTGGCGGTTTTGAGACATCATCTTTCATTGAAAAAAACCTTTTTCATTTTGCCGACGCGCATGGCTACGGCGACGCGCGCGCATACCAGAAACCGGAGCCTTTTTTTGGGGGGGGGGCCTTATTGAGGCGTTGCAACATTCCCGCACAAGCTGCACGCGTTCTTAAAGATGGGGCGCACGCACATTTTGTAAACATTATTGGTGGAAGGAGCTCGAAGTGCGTGTGAACTACCTGAGCACAAATTGCGAAAAGCCTAGTGCCACCACAGATTATGGGCATTCACAATCTTTTCTGACACTTTCAGGACATGTTCAGCATTCCTCCGATAGTTTTAGCATTTCAACAAAAACAATCAGCATTATTTTACATATTTTATTTCACATTCCAGAAATAAACCAGGTTTTTTTTTTGTAACTTTGTTTCACCGATGCATTTTGTCCACCAATGCAATCTATCGTTAAGACAACAAAAGCATTAACCGCTGACCTAATAAAAAAAAAGGAAAAGGATACAGTGATAGCCACTGGGTTAGCTCTGATGACAAAACTACTTTGTATCATTCCTGTAAGATAGATATTATTATAAATTATATAAATATGTATTAATATGCATACATACATGTATGCTTATTATTTTTCCTGACTGTATTCACTTTGAAATGTATATGACTGCCGTGTGTATCAAAACGATGCTTTTATTGTCAAAAGCATGTCTATTTTCGTACATTAGGAGCTTTTTGAACAGCATTTTGTCAGCATGTATAGTAATTTTATTCTTCATTCAGTATTGATCAGAGTGCCTTTGTTCAAATTTTTCAGATAATTTTTTTCAGTCACAAAACGAACAAATTGTTCAAAGTAAATTCAATGGGTGAATATTCAACACAGCTGTTTATAAAGCTGGCTGTTTGGGGTCTTTTTACTTAGTGTTTTAAATTCATTTTCCCCCTATCATGCCGCCTTTCATTAGGAATTCAAACCCAAAATACTGCTCCATGTGTGCATTTTAGTTACGTTTTGTTGTGTTTATTCAGAAATAAGTGTCTTTTGTTGTCCTGGTGATGTGCAATACTTTAAAATGTACATGGTCATAGTGAAGTAGTTTTGAGAAAATCATCTTTGGGATCTACTAGCAAACAGAAAACAGAATTTATTATTTTTATTATTTTTGGGGGGGGGGTGTACTGTATTGGCAGAATAAACAGGTTGCCAAACGGCCTGAGCACTCTGTGATTTCATTGATTCTACAGTGAATAAGCACAATGTAATACAATGTAATGCAATGTAATACAATGTAGTACAATGTAGTACAGGGGTCTAATGAGCAAATAAGTCAGAAGGTATTTGATACAACTGTTCTTCAAATGTGCCTCACAAGCTGTGAAAGAGAAAGTGAAAGCTGGTTGTATACAGCAATCAATGAAGCATATGTAGCTCTATGGAAAGCTGCCTTTGATATGATAGCTGGTTTCATGGTTGTGTGAATTTTTCATTTCCTTGTTTTCATGAGTAGACTTGACACTAAGCCAAAACCAATCTGTAAAATGGTTCTTGTTGGCCAACGTGGAAACCTGTGTTTGACAAATTTAAAGGGTCACGGGGAACAAACTGAGAATTAGCTTTATAAGAATAAAACCGTGACAAATCTCGAAAACGTGCATTTCAAGATGTTTAAATGTAAATGAATTTTTTTTTTTTGAACAGTGATGAGTTTTGGTAGCTATTTATAACCCCTTGACCTCTACAACTATTAGGATGATGTAAAAAAAAAAAATAATAATAATGAACAGTGCCTTTTTAAAATCCCTTATCTTAAGTTTTATTCTTTTTTTTTTAGACTTGTCAGATTAAACAAAAGTAAGAACCTGTGTTTTAATGTCTTGCTGTATTTTGTTTAAGTGGGTTTTATCCAAACTATTTTTAGAGTATTTACAGCATTCATTTATTTCATGTCTCCAGCATATTCCTTTGTTGCAGCAAACAATTTTATCACCTTGCCACAAAGCAGAATTTTCATAATCCTCAGACCAAAATGTACCTCTTATTAATGACACATTTATGAAAGTGGAAGTGCCTTGAAATAAATATATTACTTGAAGAAATGTTTTTAATAGTTTTTGTCCAACAGTAAATATTGCCTTACCAAACATACTTTTCGAAACTTGTACAAATAAACAACCAAGTTTCAGCTTCATTTCAATGGAATGGCTCAAGCTTTTTAATGAAACTGTGTTACTATTGTATCAATTCATAATTTTAAAAGTTTAGTTTCCATGCCGATATGTTATGCAATATACATGTAATGCAAGATACTGGACTCCGTTCAAGCCTGTTTCCTACACTTGGTCCATTGATCCAGTGTTGATGCCTGCTTGCTTGTTGAAAGAAGTCAAGATATCAGACTGGTATCACATCTACATGTAGTAAATGGCAACGTGAAACTGTTTTGGCTTATTTGAAATTCTGATGCAAAATTCAGGGACATCAGCATTTCTGTTTTGGGAAAACTATCTTCCGACCAAAGAGACACTGGTTTTGAAGAAAAAAAAGTAACTTTACCGCAGCAAAATATTATAAGTTATAAATGTATTGTCCATTAGACTTCTGTATAGTGCCAATGCCTTGCTTAAGTTAATTAGTTTTATGGCTGTGTGACAAGGTCAATAAATGTGTGTTCAAATGGAAAAGCTTCTTGGTTATCTGTGATAAATCATTGAACCTTTGTGTTGTAGACTGGTGATTGTTTTGCTGCACAGGTTTATATACCAAAGGGAATTCTTTAACTCCCCGGCATAATTTACTAGAAACCGTACCCATTCAGGCAAATTCCAACACCCACATGGGAAATTGTACTCACACACTGTTGGACTTAGATTCTGGAGGTATGCCAACCCCAGTGTAAAAGACGGTTTTGGGTACCATACTGTACCCATCCTAACTGATTTCAACAAAACCTGCTGTTGGGCTTTGATGGGTTGATTTTGGTTAGGGTTAAGTTTGTGGCAACTTTGACTAGATCCGACAGAATACAAACAAATATAAAAATGATTAACACATTGCTTCAACAGTTGCTCTCAATAAACAAGGTTTAATACTTAAAAATCATTTTTGTGTCAATACTTAACTTCTAAATCCATAAATTTGTACTTCTGAAGATGTACAAAGGTTTAATACTTAAATCAGTTTTTTTGTCAATACTTAACTTCTAAAACCATAAATTTGTACTTCTCAAGATGTAATTCCAGAAAAAAATTGCACTACATGTTAACACATTTATGTATAAAATTATTTTTTTAAAACCAGGTTCGTGTGCTGTACAATGTATACTTGGAGATGGTCGACATTCCGAGAATCTTAGAATTGCGACAAAAACATTACATGTATGTTTTTGTTATCGGGGTGTCAATGTGTAGGCCCATATTGAAAAAAAGAGCAGTTAATTTTTCCCACAAACTAATGTCCCTTATTTTTTCACTTGGCCAGGAAAATTTGGACCCTCAAATTCTAAACTTAAAAACACTAGTACTTTGGTACCTTGCCTTTAACATTCTTTTCCTTTGTTTGCCATGTAATGGAAAGAAGAAATTTTGAATAAGCCCAGGAGTTGTGTCTTTTGTTTCTGGGTTTACTTCAAATACATTAAACATACGTACATATAACTAAAATGCCATTAATGAAACTGCATCCGATACACCAACTATAATTAAATTTCCTTTTGAAAGTAATTCTAATAAATATTTATGTTTATATCAAAACTAAATCTTTCAAAAACTAAACACCACCTGTAGTGACAAATCATCACTACAAAATCCTTCATGTAGTTACACAAGTGGAAAACAAGTGTTGTTTTTTTTAACTTGATCACATTTGTTCATTCAATCATGTAAACTTTTTTCTCAGGAACAGGAAATCAGGAAACTTGATATTTTCAGGAAAGACTGACAGACAGAATCGGATATCCACTTGTACACAGCACAGGTACATGTATATCCGGACTTACCTACATGTACATTGTGCATGTACAGAACTTATTCCATAATTTTGGACATACACACACTGGTTTGTTTATGGTGTAAATCAAGGGTTTCCTATTGCTCCTTTTTTGCTCATAATTTAATTTCTTGCAACAGCTCTCAGTGGTTTTGTACACGTTTTCCCTGACTTGGATTTGACTCTTGTCCTCAATTAGGCCCCCCCAAAAAAAATTTTTGGGTGGCTTTTTTTTTTCAAGCTTGTATTGTACAGACAAGGTGGGTACTATTTTGCTTTTTTGTGTCCTCATTATACATTAGTGTCCTCCATAATTTGCCTTGGTGTCCTTTATCATTTGCCTTGGTGCCATTTCCCCATTCCTTGGTGCTCCTTGGTACAAAAATTTGAGGAGGCGCGGCAATAGAGGGCGCTGTTGTAGCTTCCGTGTTAATTTGAAGGAAAAAAAGGTTGACGCGCATGATTAAAATCGACACGCGCGCTGACCAGAGACCGAGTATTTTTTTTTTGGCCTTACACTAGGATGTTTCATATGCTTGTCCTCCATTTACACCTTAGTATGCACACACAAAAGTGGACATATTAAACATGTACTTTATGTATTTGTTTTAGCTTCGTACTATGATGTACATGTAGATGATCCTTTCCGTAAATGGGGCCTTCCTCATGTGATACCGAAGTCTTTAATTTGAAAGCAGAAAACTGAACTTTTGCTTTACTTATTAAACTTTTCACACTAGATTTACAACCTAAATACAAGGCTGCGACGCCAACAACTCCACAGTCTTTGACTGGTTTTTTTTAAATGAAGACAACACACACTATTTTACAGTCTAATAAATGTCGTCATTGAAACAAGTACTGCAAATTACAGGAACTGAAAACGAAACACAACAGAATGAACTATTTTTTCTACTATTTTAGACTTTCAAAAATTTGGAGGATTGTGGCCGAGTGGTTAGGGTTAGTGACTCCCTATGTTGCGTCCACAATTATTATGGAATAATTTCCTTTCAAAATATTGTTTTCAAACTGATCTTGGTTCGTTTGGTGCCCTTCTTCTTTTGAAATGGGTTATGAACTATTGTCCACATTGTTTTAGCCCGTAACTACACACGTAGTCAGTAAAGTTACATGTGCTAATGATGGGAGAATAAATATTACAATTTATTAATTTTTTTTCCAAATGGAATAGTCACACATAAAGAACGGATTTATAAAGTTATTCTTGGAACTAGATCACTTATAAGATGTTTTAGTTTTTTTTTCTTACAACTAAATGCTTAGGCAATTAACACAAACTGAATGCCAAACTTTTAAAATTAATTTAAACATTAAATCACAGCACACTTACACACAGACAAGCACACGCAAACAAACAACCTCAAACAAAATCATCATTTTTTGGAAAAATTCTCTAAATATTAAAAAAAAACAATCCCTTAGATGGAATTTTGTTAATGTAGGAAGAATTTAGACAGTTAAGATTACAAACTGAAAAAAGTATTTAATTTGTTTTACAAAAAAGGTTTTGCAATTTGCAATCCGCTCGTTCCCAATGCCCTGAAACAGATTGCTAGGAAGGGGTATGTTTTCCTGGATGCATGAATGAGGTAATTTGCTCAAGCTCTCATTGGACAGAATTTGTTTAAACAATAACCGTGTCAACCTTTCCGCCCGTGCACGACACGTAAGCACAGAACATACCTGCATTGGATCAGGCAGTAAGCTACCCACAATGCTTTGCATGCCTGTACTTCCTTCACAAAAATTTGCGAAGGAGGTTAGCCCTTCCCAGCGCCCTATTTGAAGGCAGTGGGTACGAGCGAAGTCACTGGTGACCATTATTTGCGCATGACTGGCTTGGTTGGTAGCTGGTACCCTGCAAATATTTCCATTCTCACTATAAACCTACATTTATACATTTGGCACCTAAATATTACGACACTAAGGAAAAGCATGACTATTTCTGACCATTTTGACAGGTTGCCAACTGAAAAAAAATCTTCCATTTACGTTTGCTGGAGGCATTAAACTAGTAGTATAATTTGACCTGTCTGTGTTCGGTAAGCCAATACAATGACCCAAAATGGTACCTGCTAAAGACGATAAGATAAAATGCTGGCTTGAACGTCAATAAATTCCATTCTCAAAAGAGTTATGGACTTACATACATGTACATATCAATATAAGATTTGAGAAAAGACTTGAGCAAGTTTAATGTTTCAGTCTGTTGCCTACAGCAATCCCTGTAACATCTATTTCAAAAGGCTACCTGGAATATCTTTGGAGTGTGGGAACCAGACATGGTTACTGGCACAGTCGGTCGTTGACCTCTAGTTCGCAACCATCTTGCATAAGTCGGATGGCGATATTGGCAATGTTCATTGCGTCGTCTTTGCCCCTGTGAGGCCGGCCATCGAAACCCATCTCTAGTGCTCCTAGCATGTTCCTGAAATGAAGACAGACGTGGTTCTCGTAAGAGGTCTAGTTTCCTAACAGCGAGTCCATCACAAGTCTGATTATAAGTCTAATCACCAGTAAATCACAAGCTCATCCACGACATCGGTCACAAGTAACAGGATGAATAGCAGGGTTCAAACTTAACTTCTTATTCACTAGCCAGCCGGGCTACAGAAACAGACACTCAACTAGCCCGTGGGCATTTTCACTAGCCCGCATGTTTTTGTTTATAAACAACAATGTGCATACATGTAAAACGTATATATCCTGCGGCGATCTTGTAAGTGTTCTTAATAAACAGATCCAACTTTTGACTTGCCAGCCGGGCTACTTAAGGAATAGTTTGCATAGCCTGCAGCTGTTTTGACTAACATTTGGATAGCGGGCTACCGCTAAAGTCGAACCCTGATGAAAAATAACAAAGGAATGTCTTTGTCACAGTTCATTTGAATAGCATGTGACTTGACTTGGCACTAGATGACTTGTGATGGGCTTGATTATGACACTGCCTAACAGCACTCTTTGGAGGTATTGATAACCAACAACTATGGTAATTGGTGACAATCCAAGTGAAGTAACAAATCAAAGGGTGTTCTCTGAGAGTAACTGAAGATTTGAGATATCAAAGACTCTCCTACAAAAATGCACATGAAGTCAGTTTTGCATACTCTAGTCTCAGATGCAGATTTTTGTCTTTAAGACGTTTCATCTTACCTAAGACACATGCGTTTGGTCTTGTAGAAGTTACTGAAGGTCTTGCACAGGTTGATCCACTGACGTGCATAAGCCGGGTAGGGAACCTGGCTCAACTTGCACTGGACGTTTAAATACATGTTCATATCCCACGGTCTGAAAAAAAAGAAATTTTAAAAATCAAAATGGTGAGTGAAAGAATCGGCTAAATCAACAAAAAGGATCATGTCTGTTTGGCAGTGACTCAGTCACTGTAGTAAAATTAAAAAGTAAAGTCTGTCACAAGCCAATGTGGCCCATCAGGCCGGCGTTTATCTCCGGTTTCAGTAGCATGAAACCACTGAGAATATTTCTACTCCCCCTGGATGGGATGCTAGTCCATCACAGGTTACTCCCCAGCTAATGGCGGTATCCATTTATACTCCCGGGTGGAGAGAGGGAAGTGGGAAACGACATATGACCACCAGCTGGATTCGAACCCCTGACCCTCTGATCCAAGTCACGAACCGTATCCACTAGGCCACAATCCTAACAAATGATACAACAACCAATAAAAGAAGGACTTTGCTCAAATCTATAATCTTGTCAGTGCCGGAATATTGCTAGTTGTGGAGTATCTCAACACTCAAAATGCTATGGACTTGCCAATGAGAATAGCGGCCTTTTGAGAAACACAAAATGCTCTCAACGGAAACAACCCAGGTTATCAAATGCTTGCCTTTGTGCATGCAAGCCTATTCCACCTGAGAACACACTGACAACACAACGTTCCCACTTGGAGTGCACTGTGTTCCGTAGAACTTCCTAAAAGCCGCAGGGACATACCGGGACACTCCTTTATTTTATTGGGGCGTTATTTATTACCCATCTGTGACGATGATAAAACTGTGCTCCGTCCCCAACGCCTTGCTCTTCATCCATCGATGGACCTGGCTGAGAACCACAGGGAATGTGTCTGCTTTGTCAACTTCTACCTGAAGATTTGCAGAGTAGACAAAAAAGCAGACTTGAACCTCACTGCATATCCATTGAGACTTGACCGAAAGTTCAAATAAGAAAAAGGAAGCCGAACTTCCATTTTGACATTCAGCAAAATGGCACAAAGTGGAAATTATTTCAAAAACTCGACATGAACAGTGGAGGTGACAAAAGACATTAAATTTGTCAACTTTAAAAAAAATGAAAGGTACAAGCTCCATGCTCACTTTTACCATTTTCTGCCTTTCAATGTTCAATTTGTTATATTTAATTTCAGATCTGCCTACTTGTATAAATTCGATTTGATCGACTGTTTGCACGTGTGTGGCAGAGAACACCATGAATTACTGCACTTGTGGACTTTTTACTCTCCTGCCTTGGAAATAAATTACAAATGGCAAATTGCGGCCGTCCTTACCTGCGTAATGCTTGTCAACTCCTTACAGAACTTGGACAGCCTCGGATTTAATAAAGGTTTGATGAACGAATCAAAACTATCCTCCTGTAACAAAAGAACAATCACATGTTTAAATAAGTAGTTTGTTTTTCCAGTTATCTACCCGAGCATTCCCATATCAGTGATTGAAAGGAAAATCAGCTGGCATGGGTCAACTGAGACTAACTCTATTCCTTATTCATGGGATGCCAGTCCATCGCATGTTACTCCCCAGCTACATGTAATGCCGCTACCCATTTATTCCTGGGTGGACAGAGGCACATACAGGAAAAGTGGCTTGCCCAAGGACACAACATAGGGAGTCACTAACCCCAACCACTAGGCCACAATCCTCCGTTCAGCAGTACCTTTGCGAAATGATCATTCCTGTTTGCACCACATCTTCATTTGATACTTGTTGAAATGCCACATCAATCACAGGCAAGAAGTATTTATTCGACTCACAATTTCCATGGTCTTGGTATTGACCAGTACGATAGGAAACTCAATAATCTCCTGGATGTAATCAATGGGCGTGGGTTCCTCACAGGTGGCCTCAAAGTCAATCACACACAGGTAGTCAAAGTTGCGTTGAGTGGAAGGCGTTTCAAGCCCCGCCTGACCCATCAAGAGATTCTTGTAGTACGTCTTCAGCCTGGCTCGCAAGATTTCACCAATTCCTCTACATTTTGAGAGAAAAACACACATTTTGGAATATTTTTCAGTCTAAATTATTTGTTATGATTCCATGCAGATTTCTTTTCTCTGGTTTGAAAAAAACAAGAATTTAAATGAGATAATTTGGTATTAACAAGTCCTGCATAAAAAAAATATAATCAAAGGATTACTTTATTTGAGATTTCTCAACATTTTCCCACATGACTGTACATATACGTAGCTAAGCTTACATGTACAGCCCCTTTCCATACTGTCTAGCCCTTCCCACTCCTAGTTTATCAGTTAACCATACTTTTCCTAAGTATTTATTAAATGCAGGCCTGCCAACTCTCACACATTGAGCATGAGACTAGCGCATTTCAGATTATTCTCACGCCCACACAGGATTTCTCACGATAAAAAAAAGTTCCAAAATGATGTTCAAGGGATGATCTTTTGCTAGAAAACATTGCCTCAGATTGCACCACAGAGTGTCTACCCAATTATTTTTTTCGGGGCCCTTTGGTGGGCCCCCAACCCCATGCCGTTAGGGCTTCATGCTTCGTGTTCTCATTAGTTCTGACCAAGCTCCATCGCAAAATTCTCACTCTCGGCTCTTATTCAAAATTGGCAGCCCTGTAAATGTAGGGGGATCTAACTTCAAATATCAGTTTCTTTCTTAAAGAATCATTTCAGCCTCTTCTCCTTCCTCACGTTCCTAAAAAAAAGTAATACAGCCCACAAAGATCTACAAGTACAATGTAACACACTGAGTATACAGTGTTTAAAACGTCGGTGAAGGGCAAAACCTAATTTGATTTATATCACCCCGACGCAAAAATTCCATCTTATAATAGTTTATGCGGTACCCGCTGCTATGTACATCAGATTCGAACCGGCCACCCGATCCCATTAGCTCGGTGGTCGAGTGGTAAGACATCTGCACTAGAAAGCAGGAGGTCGTGGGTTCGAGTCCCACCCGAGTGATTTTTTCCAACTTTCATTCGGGAGGTAACACACTGAGTATACAGTGTTTAAAACGTTGGTGAAGGGCAAAACCTAATTTGAAGTACAATGTAGTTTTCTTCCATTTACCCCAACATTCACTGATCCTCCACACAACCCTGCAGGATAAAGTTAGGGTTAATGTAACCAGAGTTTCTGACCTTGTATTGAGCCTGAGCTTAGCCAGTGTGTCTTTCATCTCCTCTTTGCTCATGCGATTAATCTCTCCGTTCCTCCTGGAGATGGCTCGGTAGATAGGATTACTCAGATCCTTCACATACTTGGTGTCTGGGTAGGTCAGGCAACTATTCTGCAAATTGGAATACAGTGTACATGTATATTTTGCATATCGAACAACTCAACTGAATGAATAACTAAAACGTTATCTGGACCCAATAAAGTGGTTTTATTTTTACAAAATGTATTATTTTTGAACTTTTTGGTCATTTGTAAAGAATTGACTGTCGACATAGAAAGGCAGCATCCTGCTAATTTTTTTCACTTTTATTATTTCATCTTTGGTTCGGCACTTACATGGCCACTGTGACTTCAATTCACGAGACGGGAATCAGACCTAATGAAATTCTGGACTCTATTTCTAGTGAGTGGAAGGTCCCGAGTTCAACTCCTGACCCTGCCACAATTTTAAGGTTTTTTTTTTCAATCCCCAAATAAATAAGAATATTCTTCTTTTATTATTTTAATATGTCTCAAACATTTTATTGCAGAGAATTACTTTTTCTTTTTCAGATTTGTGGCTCTGGAGGATTTTTTTTAAAGGGAAATAAAGTCCGAAATTATAAAATGGTCTGATTCCCATCTTGTTAATACAAAAATACAACGATAATATTGGCATGGAGCTAGACCCGTGAACGTGGCGTTGTATACAACGCCACGTTGTTGTGTCATTTTGAACCTAGCGAAAATCGATCCGGCTACATAATTCCGTATGGGTGTTGAGTACTCACCTAGAAATCTAAATTTGCCCGTCCGATTGTTTAGGCTGTGTAATTTCGACGAAATTTGCCCATCAGTAAAGGCCCATACGAACGTGTACAGAAATTTCATTTTTACACGACAAGTGACCCTAACAAATGACCCCGGACGAGTCGCTTGGACAGATTGACGGCTGTTTCATGTCGCAATCCCGAAAAAAACAACCCCGCACCCGATTGGCTGTTCGGCTCATGACGTGTGCGCGTGGGTCCTAGCTCTATGGCTCACGCAAGTGGGCGCACGTGCGCCAGCGTGCGGTGCGGTGAGAGAGGAAAGGACTTGAAACTTGTCTAAAACGATGTCTCTTTTAGCTGTGACAGTAAACAGCCGCAGAATTATACGAAGGACGGTACAATAAAACGCAATGCGCATGCGTCACTTGGGAGAAAATGGCAGCTAGCAGGACTTCATAAACCGGAAAATCGGGGCCAGAATTTTCCTCAAACTTCGTCAAATGCAAGTTTTGACGTGCAAACGGATTTCAAGACAGCTTCATATGTGAGTACTTATTACATGGGCAAAATAACATCCAGTGTGTGTTACGCAGGGAGTCAGAGGGACAATTTCGCCAGGTTCAAAATGACACAACAACGTGGCGTAGTTTACAAGCCACGTTCACGGGTCTAGCATGGAGCCAGACTAAAATTTGTCACCGGAAAATGTTTAAGTACAAAAAAACAGAATCTGCGCATGTGCAGTGCATATCCGGCAAACTAACGTTTACTGAAGGTTTGCCGTCTCCGGCAAAATATCCACTGCCTAATTTGTTGGCCTATTTATTTATCCACGAGGCTCCATAAAGCAGGTAACGCTTGCAAAGCGCGTTGTCCGATGCAAATTGAATTTGAGTGCGTCAAAATAGGATCTCGTAAAGTTAGGGGGTCTGACGATACAATTTACCATGTTTACATAAAATTAAAATATTATTTTTACAGCTCTTTTTTTTTTTTTTTTTTTAAGCTCACTTTCATTTTTGGTGCACTGACATACTCCTTCCCCTGGCAATCCGTTTGGTACGAGTCCACAGAATGCTCTGGTTTTCTTTGCAAGTCTGCCATCGCCATATTGCCGAATTCATTCAGTGACGACTCCCTCAAAAGTTTTTGCAAGTTGCCACTCAGCGTCGAGTTTGCAACTGCAGGACCAGTGCGAGTACGAGTGCGGCGCTTGCTCGTTTTCGAACTCTTCCGCTTGTACCGCTGAAAGACGAAATAAATCACTGCGAATCCGACAAGAAGGCCTGCAATGATAGCAGGAAGGTGACTGTCGGACATCGTACACTGTGACGGTTTCGAAACTGGTAAAAATGCACGGATAACATGATTAATTTGTTAAGGAAGAGAGCGTTCACACATCTTTCACTTTTGGAATGTCCGCCATGTTTATTTACTAATTGTAATGAAACGCGAGAGGGCGCACCTCATTTGTTATTTTTCAGCATTTCATCATGGCATCCGATATCACATCGCTCTTCAAAGCTTCTGTTAAGACCGTTCGAACCAGAAATAAAGGGCTTGGAAGTAGCAAAGAGGCAGGGAACAGCTCCATTTTGAGTCATGCCAGAAATAAGACAGAATTTGCAATCAAAGCGAGGGATGTGGTGAGTTACATACTATGTTACAATCTGCTCCGATTATCCGTCATTGCATTGTGTGGCCTTACTCGATTCTTCCACGTTGGCACTCAGACCATGGAGAAATCTCAGACTGTGTAAATCCTGGGGGCGGGGCAGGGTGGGGGGGGGGGGAGAGGAAGTTGGATGCCTTAGACCTATGGTTGAAAGACACTAACTACAATGGCGTATGTGTAACTCATTTATTGCCAGGATTCAGAAAAGAGAAGCTTCAACTTGAAAGTGGAATCAGTGTTAGTGAACGAGTTTTTATATAAAAATTATACCCTTTGTTTCTATTTCTGATTTCAGGCCAACACTATCAGCAAGCTTAAAGACTTCTTATTGGAACATCGGAGGGACTATATAAATGCTGCCAGGTACGAGCAAGGCACTAAAGAAAGCAGTGGATATTTGACCGGCGTGGGTTTTCTTTTAGTAAACATTATTTTCACGGAGGCTTCTTTGCCCCAGCTTTCCATTAATGAACGCTACTTGCCAGAGAAATCAAAGACGTACGTCCTCCGGAAAAGTAACGTTCACTAAAACAAAACCATCGCCGGCTAAATATCCACTGCCACCAAAGAATGAATGTTTTATTATAAATAGACCCTACGAGTTGTAATCAAGCCATCACCGGCCAATTAAAGTCAATCATAAATAATCCAGACTCAATTCATTCCAGATCATCATTGTCATTCCAGTACATCTAGGAATCAGTTGTCTTATACATGTATACCGAGAATTCCTTTCCAAATATGTTGATCGTTTGAAACATGTATCGATCTTTAAACCCCCGTTCCTTCTCTCTGTAGTCACCTGATTTCAGATGCTGGCCGCATGACAGATGCAGAGAGGGATCAGATAGACACGGATGCTCAGCAATTTATGAGAACCTGCTCGGAGGCCATCAGGATATTCAAGACGGAAGGTGGGTCAGAGTTGATCTGCCAGGCAGCCGTGTTTTAGTCCAGTTCGTCAAGTGTGGTCAGAAGTATCTCAGATGTTCTAGCACAAATTGTCTAGTAACTAGTAACAGGAGATGCACAATAACAAAGGAATGCCTTTGTCTCATTTGAAAAGCTTGCTTACTGACTGCAGACTCTAAGGACTTGTGATCGACTATTTGAAGACTTAAAACATCTCGTGATGGACTAAGCTACCACACTCGTAGGCAGTACTGTACCTTTTTCACATTGTGCGTATCAGATTTCAGTTTTATTTCAAACTTGGTTTTTTGGGGGTATAGACACAACAAACCAAACTGAACGATTCTTACATTTTGTTTTTGTGTTTCCTGTTTCTAGTTTTCAAGCAGACCATGCCAGCTCAGGTTCGCTCACACAAGGAAGCCGTCTTTGAATTGTTACAAGAATATCTGAAAGGTTTGCCCTTTTTAAGTCTGTCTGAAATGGCTGTCATAAGGCCTTTTCACTCTACACAAATCTCGGGGTTGAATCGGGTTGACAGAGTGTTGAAAAGCATGCTACGTTTCACACTTGAACATTTTCAACACTGCGCCAACGCTGCTTCAACCCTGCGATTGATTTTGACCCAGATTGAACTCAACCATGCTTTACTAGACCAGGGTGGAGATTTTAAACCCGGGATGAAACTCCCGCCAGGGTTCAAAACAGCAGTAACCGAGCAAAATAAGCTTGCCTTGCACGGAACAGGTGTGAAATGATTCAGGGTCGAGTGCCATGTTGAAAAATGAAAAACTCAACCCAGGGCAGCACTGGGTTCACCCAGGGTTGAGATCAACCCGGGTTGAGAGGCTCTAGTGTGAAAAGCGGAAAGATTTCCATATACGAAGTTCACTCAACACCCTGTGTACAAACCCTATGAGACTGGACTGAAAAATTCTAAGTGTTTTCTAAGAAAATGCTTGTATTTTCTCACTGCTCAAATTGACTTTGATGACATGAAATTGCTATCTGGGGGCTTGGTAGTCAATACAGAGGAAAACTAGTAAACTTCGTATATGGAAATCTTTCCTGAAAAGTTACTTCCAACTCCATCAGTAGTTGAGACAGTCCTTTCTAAAGTGTTCTGATTGGAACACAAGTTGGGATGGTCCCAGTTTAAGTTAAGACCACAGTCTAGTTGGAGTGTAACAAGACTAGAGTGATGTGACGGAGCGTTTCAACACTAAAACTACAGTTGTATATTTTGGTGCCACAAATACAATTTAAAAAACCCAACTGCATCAAGGTTTTTATTTTATTTCAGCCGTGTGTAAGCTGTACAGCGAGCAGAGAGCAGTCCGTGTCAAAAGAGTCGTCGACAAGAAAAGAATGTAAGTTATTCTCCCGTGGACCAAAGGAAAGTCACTGTTCCAAGTTAAGATCGGGCATATAAAGATTCTCATTCCTAAAGAAAAGAAATTATTCAAGTAAGACTTGAGATGAAGTCTGTACAATGTACCATATGCTGACATCATGCCTCTAGATAAACAGGGGCAGGCATAGCAAAATGTGATGATGTCCATTTTGGGTCACCATAGGAGGAAATACTAGCCATCTAACCAGATTTCCCTGACATATTCCATTGTTAAAATTTTGAATAAAATTTTCATGGGCATTTCACCCTCCTAGTTAAAGGGTTAGTTTTGTTGTTGATTGGATTTAGATCCAGGCTTCAGCCCAAGCAGTCCTCCCTTTCCAACAATCTGCAGCCATCGGCAACCAGCACACCAACCAAAGCTACACAAGGTACATGCTAACTTGGTACTTGGTTCTTCTCCTAAATTCTCCGCAGGGGAGTTTTAACAGGAGGCCAGAAACACTGGGGCAAACCCCTTCTCTTATGTGTTACTGGTTTCTTTTACGTGCATTGCATTATACAACACATGGGACCTACGGCTTTACGTAAACAAAACAAAGAGCCCTCGGAAGAAACTGAGACCGTCTTTAATTATCATAATTTGATATCTTGGATGAATAGTTGATAGCAACAATCTCCAATATTAATCTCTTTGAAGACATAGTTATTGCATGGCTTCGCATGTATTTGTTTCAGATCCTGGGTCCCCTGACTTAGAAACGACCAATCAGGAAGAAGACACGGAAGAGTTTTCCCCAGAGGAGGTTCAAATGGTGAGGCAACTTTTGTTTTTTTCTCCTCTTTGGCTTCTCCTCAAAGTTGTAGAAAGTATTCTCTGCTTGCCATTTTCAAGGTTTCAACAGTGATTTTTACAACCCAGTTCTTGTTTGAAGACCATCTTCATTTCCCCAAATCCATGAAATGGTAATAGCGCCCTCTATAGTTAGTGCACAAAATTAAAATATAAATTGACAGTGGATTTGTTCATGTGATCATGCTTTATTGTGTTACGTAATGTGTGTGTCTGAACTATTGGTTGTTTGACTGTGATTTCAGTTTGAGCAAGAGAACAAGAAACTGTTCAACGAGATGAACTGCCTGGTGGATGAAGTCAGGTAAGACAGTCATTGGCTCAGTAAGCCTAACACTTTCAGGCATTTCTGCTCGCATTGTATGCTCGATATTTGTAGAGCACTGATTTCCCTTAAGATAAATGGTAACAACACTTTTATGGTTCGATAAATATTGCAGGCAGATAGAAGGCAAAGTGGTTGAAATCACCAAGTTGCAGGAGATATTTGCAGACAAGGTCTTACAGCAGGTATGTTACCGTGAGTTAGCACAATTTGACACCACTCATGACAGACATGGACTTGGCCAGACGACACGAGGCAAGTGACTTAAGACTTCATGACAGACATAACCACAGGCTCTGGCCAGTGCTTAATCAAGACATAACTTAGGATTGACCAAAATAATTGGAGAAATGACTTGGGATTGACCAAAGAGACTTGACTTGGGACATGAGACATGACTTGTGATAGACCAATTGAACTTCAGAAATGACTTAGTCTTTGGAATTGACAAGTGTGGCATAAGGGATAACATGGGACTTGACCATAATGCCTGGAGATTTAACTTGGGATCTTAACCTCATGGAATGGACGTAAGCTTTGGAGTTGGCTAGAGCGCTTTTGAGATTCTCTCTGTTTGTTTCATGCTACTAGGAAGCTGACATTGACAGGATAGCAGACACGGTTGTCGCGACAACAGAGAACATCAAAGAAGGCAATGAAGACATCAGAGAGGTACGTTTTCACTTTTAAAAATTTAAAATAGAAAACAATCTCCAACCAAATCGAACGTAAAAGCTGCTACCAAACGTAGTCCCTTTCGTTTTCATCTCTATTTCAGTAATCTAGACAGAGTTTTTAAAGACCATGATTATCTGCACACTCGAAACTTTTCAGCCCATTAGAATGAAAGAGCGCCCTCTATAAGTCAAAGCTGGAGATGCATGTTCTGTACACCTATCACAACTGGAGCCAGTTTCATGGAGTTATGAACGTGGCAAGCACAGTGGTTATTTGCTAAGCAAAAACTGGTTACCAGCCAAATATCATGCAATGTACGTGTATGTATATTGCTTGTGACTGGTCCTCCGCTAATTCTTGCTTTGCCTAAAAATTTCCTTGGCAATATTTTGTGCATAGCGTCTCCATGAAATTGTTCCCTGAAACAGTCAGAGGTATTTTTTCTTACTATTTTGGATGTTTTTGTCTTTCAGGCAATCAAGAACAATGCCGGCTTCCGTGTTTGGATTCTCTTCTTCCTGGTCATGTGTTCATTCTCCTTGCTGTTTCTGGATTGGTACAGCTAGGGTGGGGGACACGGTCATGGTGAGAGGGGGAGGTACTTGGCACCATTTTCATGGAGGTCTGTGCTCGCCCCCTCCCCCTCCATTAAAAATCATTAATTGCACAAAAACAAAAATACATTGTTTGACTTCAGTGCCCCCATTGAAAAACTGGTGCCCCATCAGGCCCCCCCCCCCAAAAGTTTAACACTGGTTACGCTGCTGCTTGTAAGAGGCTTGTGATGGATTTGTTGGGGGGGGGTCTTGACTACATTTACATGCCGAGTGAGCATAATCCACTTCGCAAAGATGCGTGTTACTATTTGCCACATCCAAGAATTTCAGACTTAGCTTTTAGTTGCCGATAGAGGTTTTCCTATGAAGAAAAACGTTTAGAGACACACGGTGAATATAAACACTCGTTAAACTCTTTTCAATCAGTCAGGAGGTCTGTGGGAAGTATAATTTCAAATTTATCCAGAAATCAAGAACTTGACAAAAGTGAGCTGAGACAACTTTAGGTCTGAAAGAATACTGCTGTATCTTTATTGCTTGGAATCAAATATATGCCTTTATCATGTACATAAATTACATAAAATTGTCATACAATGTAAACTTTAAAATTGCTGAATAAATCTTTGATTCAAAAAATAAAAATAGGCTCGGATGTATTTTCATTCAACTCTGTATATATAAGTTTCAGCCTCTGGAATATCTAGACAAATTAGAAAAAAAACATCAAATTCCAGTAAGTAATTCTTGACTCGTTTACAAAAACTCAAAAAAAGGTAGATTGAAAACAAAGAAATGCTAATACAATTTCTTTTCAAACGAAAAAAAAAAATTGTTGTAATTTAAGGGAATACCGTATTTACCCTAACCCTAACCCTACCGGATCCTTGAAAAACCACCCAAATTAGCAAGACTGGGAAGCCTCTTGACAGTCGAAGTACAAAGAATGGACCACTGGGTTCCTGCACATAAAACTCGGGAAGGCTTCAAGCACAAGGACCAACGAGTTACAGCATAGCACAGTGATTGTAATTTTTGAGTTGTAATTACCTCTTCACGTTCTGACCACAAGGGTTGATGCAGAGAGGGGGTGGGAGGGGCAGAATGTGTGCTGGGGGAGGGGGAGATGGGCTTAAAAATGGATATATTTTGAGAAAATTGTGTTCAATGCCAGGGGAGGGAAGGGGGGCCTCCGCACCCCCTGGGTCGGCCACTGGACCGTTTAAAAAATGCATAATGCCGAGACATTCATTTTACTTGTACGTACTGCAAATACATTTCTCTTAAATAGTGACCAAATCCCTGAGGGTTCAAGTCTCGCTACTCCACATCTTGGATAGCAATCAAGTTGCCGGCGTGTCAAATAATTCCCAGAGGAATTCACAAGGGTGATGTAAAGACTGATCTCATCCCTGAGGAAATACAGATCCGGATTGGATGCCAAACAATCTGGGTTACAAATTTCATTTGTCCAAATTTTACCACATCCAGTTCCGTCTGACCCACTTGTAATTGTACATTTGTACCCCATAACACACATTGTAGTGCACTTTTCTACACCCCAAATTCATCCTTGAATTACAACAAAAAAGGGCACAGTCACATCTTCACGTGAGCACACTCTACCTGGAAAATGCATTACTGACCAAAAAAAGCAAAAAGGAAAGTATTGGGATTTTCCTTATACAAACTGAAAATTCAAAACCCCTACAAAAGTGAACCAAACGGGCAAATAAGACGATCAGAAATTTCTCTATACGTTTAACCTTTTTACCAAGAAATTCCCTTTGGGAAATCCTGAGCACGTGCTGATCTGTAATTGCGTACACACAAGATGACTTTCACTTCTGTCTCCTATCCTCCCTCCTTTCCTTTTCCAACCCAGAACAATCAAGCCGAGGATGTTCAACCCATTTTCCCGTCATCTGACAACTTTTTCTTTGAAACTGCACACAAAAAGGGTATCACGTCTCAGGCACGAACTAGCTCACCTGTGGATTGGATAATACAATGCGTGCTAGGACGTCCCTAATACTCGCAACTTTTTTTGGTTTCTGCCGCAACTTTAACCTTGAGGCACCTGTGAAGTTCAAACAGTATTTAGCCTGTACCTGGGCCATTGTATCGGCCACTCTTACGCCCCCTGCGGCACGAGTCAACACAACCCTCTGTAACCAATCATTGTCGGTTTAATTTTTTTTTTCAATGAAACCGGCCGACTGAATAAGAAATTCTCATGAAAGAAGGAGGGAGTGAGGTGTTCATTGTTTCATTACAACTAGACATAAGCTGCGTTTCGCACGCTCCCTTTTCCCTACAGGGGGTGGGTGGTGTTACTGTCCAAAACCTCAATCCAGGCAGACGTGCAGTCACAGCTGGGCCGCCAGACACGGTCATAATTATCCACAGATTAGGGAGCTAGCCTCGCCCTCCAGCAACCCCTGACCAAGATCTGACAGCCAGCATCTTAACCTGTCTTCGACCTTCTCTCCAGCCGGTCTAAGCGACATGGGTAGGGCCTCTCTGACAAGGTAGGGCCTTCCAGCCTGCCATGAGACCCTCAGGCGATTCCACCTGACACACAAGACCCCAGTGTGTCGTTGAAAGGTGTCTTTATCTCTTCTCAGTGGGACTTTCAGTTATTACAGAGTGTTACAATTATCCTGCGCTCTTTTTTATTTCACCTAGGTGAGGTCAGTCCCCAGCCTATCAGAACCTCAAAGGAAAATGCCGCTCTACTTCTGTGGCACATCGTCACAGGTACAAACACCACACCTGCTGAATGCACACTTGTCCACTTGTCTCTAAGTGATTTCAGATGATCTAAACCATATTGTCGAGTTCACAAAAACCGCCATATACTATTACAGAGCAAACAGGGAGTATTTTATTGCCTTCAGGCCAAAAAAATGGAACAACCTATATAATAACGTGCATCTTAAGCAATATCATATGAGACTGCAGGAGTCAATATAATTCCCGACCACTCCTCCCTCAAAATCTCCAACAATTAACACTGATCTCTCTCTCTCCCTATAATAATCGACCACAATTGGCTGGGTTGGGCCCGGGCTAAGAAATGACACAAACAGGTGCAATGAGATTTCTGAGGCCATTCAACTCTGGCCAGGTTTCACTCATGCTTGTGAACATTTTGCTGCAGTAACAAACTTTTCTTATGAAACCAATTTTAAGTTTAAATATTCTTCTTTAAAATCTTCAAACGAAGACAGTTCCACATGTCGCTACAAGGTGCATGTATTACATATTGCATATTCTTTCAGGGAGAAATTATGCACATAAAAAAAATACTTTTCAAATTCTGTGTAATTCAGCCTTGAATTCTGATTCAGGAAAAAGTGGACCAAGAGGAAAGTGTTCTGTCAATTTGAATCGGAAATTATAGGATATCCTACCCAGAAGCTCAAATGACATCACAGTTTATCCTCAGGAAATCGGTCCATACCTGACACAAATTTCTTTTTTAATGAAATGTAAATGGTTACACACAAGTTAATTTTTTTTGGTGTCAACTGAAAAAACCTTTTTTCAGTCAATGTAAAATTCCACCTGAAATAATGTAGACCTTTTAAAAGATACATCAGTACAAAAAGTATTTTTCTCAAAAATTAGGTCAAGTAAAAGTAAATGTAAACTTTAGAAAGTCTTATTCTCTAATTCCTTCAAATTGTTGTTGTTTTTTTTTTGTTGTTTTTTTTTTGATTTTCACGTTAAAACCACCTTCTTATTAGACCAAGAAAATCAATTGCTGATAATCAACTTGCTACCGCACATCAAATGCGTCGCTTGTTGTATCTAGCACCCTTTCTTATTCGCCGAGGAAAATCACTGCCTTTGCAATGTCCCACATCTCTCCAAGAAACTGATCTCGTTCTTGTTCTCATTCACACTGATCAGGGCTAATCAATTCTCTCCCTCCCTCTTGATTGGACGATTGGCAAAAATGCTGGCTTTAACTATTGAGCCACCGTAGAGGTCAGAGATCACTGACCTGAGGATATGACCCCTTTCTTCAGAATGAGGTTGCCATACAACGCCTCCTCACTGTAAACAAAGAAAACAAAATACCTATTAATGCAATTCCCAGAGGGTTTGTTTTAAACTAAAATTGTTCGAATATCACTGAAAAGTGTAAAGATGGTCCGTAATAAATATGGCACCTGAATCAGGACAACAAATTTCAGTTTTTATATCTTCGCATTATAAATATAATCGCAATAAAGGCAGGCAATGAGTACACCACCATCTTTTCCTCAAAAAAACATTGGTTAAAGTGGTCAGAAATTGCCTCAGATCGCACCACAGAGCATCTAGAATCCAAAAAAAATTTTTTGGCCCTCCCAAAAGTTGTGTTCTGGATCCACCCTTGGAGGAGAATGTCAGTCATAAGTCAATTCACTAAATGGAATACGAGTACAATTTTTCATTTCTGTCCTTATTTGTTTCAGAACACTGATTGACAAATAAACATATTAAAAATGACATATCGGTGAGTCATTCCAATCCCCACCCCCCCCCCTCCAACAATTGGAAAAATCCCAGGAATTTCAGGGTCTTATTATTGTGTTGTTGATGGGTTACCTCACCTCCACAGGGTGAAAGTGTTAAGAGGTCCTCCAGTCTAACCATTGTTGACTAACATCAACAGACATTATGAAATATTTCAATTTTGTTTGACCTCCCAAAATAAGCCCGTCACTCTCTCTGGGGATATTTAATAGAGGTGAACAATTTGACATGTTTGTTTGATCTTGAGAGTAGCAGTTATAAACAACCTGTTATTCTTTTTTTGGACCAAAAAATACCAACAATTGTTCCGGTGGGACCCGGTTTAACAATACACAACCACTTCTTGTCAAAACCTATCATCCTTGCAGGTTGTAACGGCTGTCAGTCAATCGTTATTGGCCCTAGACTTGGGATCAACCTCTCAACGGGAACAATTGTAAATGCTTGGGGGGAGGCCGATTAAGAACGACATGGATACATGGTTCTATATTTACTGCCTCAGACAAAAACCAACAATTCACATCAATCAAGGTCTCAGTGGTTTTGGGTCGCCTTCAGAGAAAGTCTGATTACGATGTTGACTTACAAATTTTTTTTTTTTTAGATATTCAGCAAGGGACACATTATAACCACCTCTCGAGGAAATCAACAATGTATTAGGACAACCACTGCTCGATTACAGAGACCCTAGTTTAGGAATTTGCATATAATGCATGTTTACAGCCACTGTATGCAGATATGATAGAAGGGTATCAAACGGTCATTTTGTGGGGGAGTGTTGCAGTGAACCACAAGCAAGTGTTGTCAGATCCAAGCCTGCTATCTATTTGTCCGACATCCAGTCTGGGGTTACATTGGGTCAAGTCGTGTGGTGCTGTGGCTCTAAGTGAGGACCGGTACCTTTTTGGAAGGTCTTTGACCTATATCCAATACCGGATTGTTTGACTGGTTGTGTTTGTATCTCTCCTTATCGATTATAGCATGGATGAATTACCAAGAACTGATAAAACCCATCGGACCTGACCTACTTTCACTGCATCTTTCTGTGACCTCTACTGCCCTCGCATGTACGGGTATTTCCTTATTCTAACTAAAGTACACACTTCCCAACGTAACCTGAAAACAAGTCCGAAATGACCATCAACAATTCTCTGATTTTTGGAATCGCACGCCTTGAACAGAGCCCCTCCTGATCAATATAGGTTTTTTAATAGGTTTATATAAATTAAAATGTAGCTTTATAAAGATTTTCCAAGTGCCAAAATATAGTCATTTATAGGTTTTAGGATGCAAAACCATGCAATTTTCTGCATGAGGTAGCAGAAATGGGTTGAGAAGGGGGGGGGGAGGGGTTGAGGCAGGAGGGGTCCAGGGGGAGGGGGCATGATTTGTTTGATTCACTTGTACTGCTGCATGCATGCATGTATCCTGTTAGTTATTACAATGTACTCGTAACCACAACTGCATTGTCAGTTTGAGCTTTTGAAATATCAGCTTTTTGGTAGTTTTTACTCTGTCCTATCCTTGATTTCTTGCATCACTTACCCCGTGGCTACAACAGCAAAGGCTTTCTTTGCTCTCTCATAGAAGGCAAACCTCTCAATCTTTTCGATGTTAACCTGAACAAATGGAAACATTAAAACACAAGTCAGACATGTGCAGATTTATTTCCAAAAATCAAGACAGATCAACTTTTGAACACCCCCTCCCCTCAAAAAACTCCCATGGGTTTAGTACACGACCCCAATCGCAGACGTACATTGTATGCTGGGAATGGGGGACGATATCGTTCTCTTTTGTTCTCTGGTATTTTTCGTCCACGTTTTGAAAAGATGAACATGTACACTAGTTCCAGGGAAGAGCTACATTTTTGTAAAAGCTAAGTTACAATCAATTTAAATATTTTGTGATAAAAAAAATACATGTACTGGTACATGTACACTGTACCAATGCATTGTCATGTACACAAGCAACAGTAAAACCCAATGAAAACCAGTCAAAAATGCCAACTTATGAAATCTGGAGAGGAAAATGATTTTATTTGAGCCCTAATTTTGATATGAAAAAGACCACAGGATTCTCCCACAAATGATCATACATGTACAATGGTACATTGCAAATCTGGGGTTTATATAAACTTTATTTTTGTTAAAAAATTTCTTCCTTTTAAGGGAAACCTTTTTCCCCCTTCATATTAATACTTACACGTAAATATGTATACAATGAATACCGGTGCGTGTCATGCACAGATTTTCCCTCTTGTCCGTAGTTATTGTGCATGTACAATGTTACAAATCAATTACGACGGTCTTGACACAGTGACTAGGCACAAGTAATCCAGATCCTTTACGTAATCCCCACAAAACAGTGAATTTCAACCCACGGCTGACTGACAAGTATGCTTAGAATGCGGCCTTTTTCTTCATTACCACGAGGACGCAAAGTTGAACAAAGGCAAGGTCACCCAACTGTAGCTGTTGGCGACAATTGGCAAATGAATCCAAGCGTGCAATATTTCATTCAGTGAGAAGTAAACAAATAGCTTTCAATCCAGGAAAAATTTGGGGAAACTTTATTTCCTCGTATGCTGCTTGTAAACAAGTGGTATTTTTTTTAAAGAAAATTATGATTGACTTCTGAACCAGAGAATTTGAATCGGGAACATCACGACAACAATATTGGCGCAATACCAACTCAGTTTTCTAAAACTCCTTGAACTGGAAGTTTTAAAACCTTGTCAGTACACAAATGCACATCTACATGTATTTCTGGGTTTTTTTGAGGCACTACTATTAGTAAGACTATTAACTCGAGGCGCCCTGACCCATTATGTACACGTACATGTACATAAGGTACATGTGCATGCTAAAATTTAAAGGAACATGTAACAAAATCCAAACGCCAATACATCACACCAAATACCCGGCATATTGGACCTTGTGCAGTATAATTTACCGGTATTAAAGAGGTTGTGGAATGCTCGAAGACATTTCCGTCATTTTTTGGGTATACGTAGCCTAAGGTGTGATGAAATAAAAACGACTATTGTTTCTGTCATGAAATGAGCACAAAGGGTACTTTTGAGAGCTATTTTGCAGGTCCTGTTTCGACCCGAACGTGCAATTTCTTTAAAAGTCGTCGTTGCGGGCAGCAAACAAAACACAGTAAATCGTGACGTAATAAACAGGACTCGTTTATGCTACTCTGCATCGGGAGTCCTGTTTATTACGTCACGATTTACTGTGTTTTGTTTGCTGCCCGCAACGACGACTTTTACACAAATTGCACGTTCGGGTCGAAATAGGCATGACAGGACTTGAAAAACAGCTCTCAAAAGTACCTTTTGTACTCATTTTATGCCAGAAACAATAGTCGTTTTTATTTCATCACACCTTAAAATGACGGAAATGTCTTTGAGCATTCCACAACCTCTTTAATAAACTGCATGTGGTCCGCATGTCCACCACACCAAATATATTGGACCTTGTGCAATAACAGTTACCAGTATTAATATACATGTACTGCATGTGGTCCGCACGAAGGGAAAGTTTATGAATGGATTGCAGCAAAAGGATTCCTCAATCCAGAATCAGGAAACCTGGGCACTTCACTAGGATATGACCTTGGCAGTCTGCCAAATTTAATGCAGGGAACAAATACTACATCAATTTGACATGTGTAGGAATATGTAGACGGAAATTATGTCAAGTGAGGAGAGGCTGGCAACAAATTATGCAATAAAAAATGCTTCAAATACCGTACGTATGTGGAATTTGTTTTTAAAGAAATTATAACAAATGTCCTTAAAATGTTATCTTTTGTCCATCCTCCCACGTAAAAATCAGTCTATAAATTCCTACCGTAGCCGCCACTCTTCATCAGCAGATGGCGAAAATAAACTTTGAAAGTACGTGGGGCATGATAATGGGCCACGGTGCCAGTTTAAAGCGGCGAGGAATTTCAGGTTTTTTTTATTTATGAGCGACCACAAATATGTTTGTGGTGTCTGTACATTTCCACTTGAGCAGGGGAGATCAATTGGGAGATAATTTGGCAGGAAGTGAGAGATCAATCCACACCTGGCAGATATTATATTTATATTCAATCCTTCCATTCAGAACTGACCAAGGGAAATGCCAAAAGTGGCAAATTCACAGTTGGACACCCTGTTATTTTTTTTTTCACGAGTCACCCAATGGAGCAAGGCAGGACTTAAATGGTGACAGAAGCATAACGTTATGATGAATTGACTGACAGTTCCTTAACCATCCTATGCAAACATACATTCTGTGCCAAAGTAGTCTTTTCAGTCAAAATCAATCAAGTGACTGTTTTCAACAGTTAAGAATTCCCAGCCTACATAAAGCAGGATTGACTGGCTGTGACTGTTTATAACTTGATACAGCTACATGTATGCTTTGACTGTAAAGCCAGCTGTGCCCACCACCTGCTTTGTCTGTTCATGGTCTGTTGACTGAGTTTGACTAGTCACAGTGCTTGCTTGACATTATGATCTGACGGCTGGTGACTAGCCTGTGTTAAAAGTATAAGCAGGAGTAGGGGATGGAAATTTTGACTGTCTGTGCCTGTTTAAATAGCAGGAGCATTAATACATGTATGTATGCATGATTACAGCAGTCTGATACACATGTGCTTGGACAAAGTCCGTGTACATACACATGTACATGTATGCGTAAATTCTTTCCATTAATTTCACCAAACTGTACCAATTATGGCAGCAATACATACGTACTGCTTCAGCAAATGCCTCTACACTATAATTTAACCCTGGCTACAACATTTTGTACACGTACAAGTAGTTGTGGCAAATTGTTCAAAGTCTTTGCTAAGTCTGAGCCCACTCTTTTCACCTGACCTGATTTTATTCACATCATGCAAAACTAAGCTCCCTATTCAGCCTCATAAGCCACGGTAACGAGATACAAGGTAGCTCACCCGAATAATACCCTTATTACAACCCGACCTACATGTACATTTTAGAAAGTTTGAGAGATTTCATGAGAAGAGTCTTCTTCTTACATGTTTGCCTTCTGCAGCATCCAAGAGTGTTTGATATTTATCCCAGACTGGTGTTGGAAGCTTCTCTTCCTTGTGTTCTGGAACCAAGTCCATCAGCATTGCCTGAAAGAGATGAAGAAAAAATCTACTTTGGGGAAAACCTGCAGAAACAGCCATCAAGTTCTGTGATATATATCACCAGAAACGTGCATGTAATAGATTCAATCACAAGTCCAATCAAAGGATACATGTACATGTTGTAGTTCACAAGTCGAGTCACAAGTTAAGGGATGAACAATGACAAAGGAATGTCTCGTGATTAACTTGTGATTATAACTTGTGATGGCTTGTGGTGACTTGTGCGACTGTTTCAATATCTCTACTACAGTTTGGTTCTGTGCACACAGTTTGCCTACAATGTACAGCTTTTGGATATCAGGTAATTATTTAACTGCCCCCAAAAAATATTTCTTCATTCCCCCCCCCCCAAAAAAAATTGTAGAGTCAGGCACCGCCACTGATACGTAATTTGTATATTTTTTAACAAAGATTTGTACATTCCGGTAGCTTTAAATATTGCACTTTGTACTCTGCAAATAATAAAATCACTTGATAGAGTTGACAGGTTTGTTCAGGGTTGAGTTAGTCCAGCAGTCTTATAGTCTGCTCTTGAATAGTAGTTTCATGTACAGTACATACATACAGCCACGCTTACAAAATTACGTCTCTCATAAAAAGCACTATCAGCTTGTTAAAGTTAAAGTACATGCACAGTGGGTTTTTTTCATGGTACTGCTCTGATGAAAGGCAAAATCCTGGTCTTTAAAATGCGCACCACCCAGATGTAAAGTCCCATCCCCATTTCTTATGGTGTAAAGTAGGTCAGGCGAAACGTTACAAGAGAAAAGGGCATTTAGGGAAGTACCGGTACAGTACAAGTCAATGTACTGCTCCTGTCCTGATTTTTTTTTAATAAAAACAAAACAAAATCTGATTTTTTTGTTAACACTTTGAAAAATGACAGCTTTTAAGATAGAAACTGACACTCTGGAAGGAGGGAAGTTTTTATCAAACATGTACAGTAGATACAATCAAACTTATTAGCAGAAAGATTTATTGGTTTGTGAAGTGGTTCATATATTTTCCTATTTGAAAGTTTGATAGAAAAGCTGCTTCGTCAACTGTGACAATCAGGTTCCTTGACAGAGAGAGGGTGAAGATCATGCTGAAGTCATGATACTAGAAGAATAGATCGATGTACATGTATCATCTGCCAGTGGCATAGCCAGGGGGGGCCCTGGGGGGCACATCCCCCCCCCCCAACCAAAAATATCAAAATTTGCTGCTTGCCAAGGAAGTGTCTTTTTAAAGTCTTTTTTTTTTAGTTACAAAAATGAAGAGAAATCTAGACGACTATTTTTGACTTCCCTTAACCGTATGGCTTGATGAAATGTGAATAAATTGACAGGCCTAAGAAAAAAAGCACCCTCTAGCATCAAAGGTCCAGGCCCCCCCCCCCCTTCGAATTTGTAGCACTTGCAGTGGCCTGCAAATTTGGGAGAAATGTTGTTGAGTCCACCCTTGGTGCCCCCTCATAACATGCTGGTGACCCCCCCCCCCCCCTTCCCTCCCCGGGCCCCCCACTGAAAAAAATCCTGGCTACGCAACTGCCTCCTGCTGCAGGCATCACAGCTGAATTCCAAATATTGTTACTGTTCCTATGGTTTTTCGGGTGGAACCAAAAATCAAACCCGTGACACAGGCTGACTCCTAATGGCACAAAACTTTCAAACAGTGAACCTTTATGTTTTTTGTGTGATCTGAACAACCAAGTACGGTCAATTATAAGGATTCCTCACTTGGGGAATCTCTGTGCAATCAGATTAGAAGAAAAAAATTACGAATCGGTGAGCAGCCTACAGGCGGCTTGAGGATCAAAGTGAATGGGTGGATTGTTCTAGGGGTAACAATGCTAAAACCCTAAACAAACTTTTACTTTCACTGGGCGCCGCTGTCTTGTTCAACCTTATTCTCCTTTGTTGACACTGCGCCAGACGTAAAAAGACTTTTGTGTAGGGAGAGTGCTTTCATTTTGGGACTGATCCCCCTTCACACGTCATCACAGACCTTCCTATTGTCAGGCCGGATAGCATGCCCCTGTTCATACCTAATTAATCGACCGTGGTTAATACCCAACAAGTGCGGGACATAAAAAAGAAATCACTTCCGTTTTAATAATAGCCCTGATGCCCATTGACTCCCAAGACCTGATTACACATAACGGATGGTGGCCAAGTGGTATTACTGCCAGACTCTTTATACAATCCCCCTATCATTTATCCATTGAACAGTTAACAGTAGGCCAAACGTAAACCATTAATAAATCACCCCAGGGAACTTGAGTTTAGAGGGGCGTGCTAACATCATGGCTTCCGGACAAATACCTTGTGGTGGTTAGCGATAGCGACTGGCGACACACCGAAAGGTCTTGATGTCTGTTGATATAAATTGGAGGTCACTCCTCAAATAAGAAGGGGGGGGGGGCTCCAGCACGAGTTGAACGCAATGGAATTTTTTTTCACCCTTTCTTCCCATTCATAAAAAAGTGGAGTGTACGCCAAAGGCGTGTCCGCACTGCCATTCCGTACAATGAAAACACCTGTTCATAGTGGCACCGACAATCCCTTGGCAACATGCCAACGTTAGGATGCTCAGCAACGACTGCTAGCCGGGAGTGTCAACAGAGGCGAAGTACCGCTAACACTAAATTGTGTAATATCCCTCCAAAAATTGACATCCCTGGTACGAAGGTCATCCACATAAAAACCCGTGGGTATACGGTGTCACAACCACAATGACAACAAAACATCAACACTGGGACATCCGTCTAGTTCAAGTTACAAACACAATGATATGAAATTATTTATTTTCCCCCCAATATTTTGAGGACAGATTTATTTTGGATTTAGAAGTAGGGATATTCCCCATCTTCCCCTTACGTAATTTTCCTGACCATCTCCCAATCGCAAGCCACCTCTGTCCTACTTTCTTTCTTTTCTTTTTTTTTTCTTTGCAAAAAGGGAATCTCCGTGTATCTGATTTGGATGAAAGTAGACTTTGCCAAATCAGTTTTAAATTTATTATCTTTTTTTTACATTTCATGATTGACACGATCTGATTTTTCCTCTTCAAATACGCAATCTTACGCATGGTTTTTCCTACATTGTACATGTTCCCAAGTCTTAAAGTTTCAAGGTTCTTTCTTTCATAACAAAAAAAAGACGGTAATTTAAAAATAAAAAAAAAAAATATGGTCACACGCATGTATTCATGTAATGTGTGAGCTAATGAAATTTCAGCGAATTGGTTGAGAAAAATCATTTAAGCATTTTCAGCCCGTATAATTTATAGAGTCAAGAATTTTGCCAAAAGGCCCAGAACTCTCATAAATATCTCTCGCCAGGTCAAGCGGAGAAGGAAGAAAAGATATCAGGGCTTGAAAACATCCAACTCATCAAGCAAAACCAAACCTCACAATAACGCTAATACAAAAGGAATTCCTTGGATCAAAGGGCCCAAAATATCGGTGGAATTTGCTTTTTTTTCTTCAAACCTGGGCCCCCTGAATACAACACGTGGGCTGAACCCTACCAAGCGCACGTGGGGAATCTTTTTGTTCCCATTGTCAGGTCCAGATGTGGCACAATAATGGTGTGTTTCACAATGCCTGTCAAGTTTTAATTTATGTGGGTGGTGGGTTATACCTGTAGTACCAGTTACCGGAATTACAAGCTGATTTTCCTTGGTTAAAGAATCTTCACTTATTTTCACATCAAAAGACTTCCTTTTTTTGTGGTAATTTCCCCACACCCATGGGTTGACAATGTCAAACAGCGGAATACACAAAAGGCACGTGGCAGCTTTTTTTTTTCAATTCAAACCTTGAATTTCCATTGTTTTGCTGAATCTCGTAATGCACAGTCATCCAACTGCTCAATTCTCGGCCTGATTTTTTTTTCCTCTGCACTATTTTCATTTTAGCTCTCTTCCCAAAAACTTAATTCAAACAGACATAATATTTCTCTGGACCATTCTCATTTAGCTTTATTTCCCAAACTTTGTTCAAGTGCAGACATAATTCTTCAGTTAATCTTGTCTTATTTCTCCGGACCATTCTCATTTCAGCTCTATCTCCAAAACTGTTTTCACATGCATGATAAGTGTACATAATTCTTCCATTATGACTGAATTTAAGTGTATTTTTTTAGGAACCTTCCTAAATCCATGAAAAATTACAAATATGAGGGTAAAGTTCTGATGGATTGAGGGTAGCTTTTACCAGTACATGTAATATCATGAATCTGTACGTAAAAGGTCAAAAGACAACTTTGAAATTGACTAGTTGATAAAGAACGGTGAAAGCACTGAAGTACACATGTACCGGTACATGTACCGGTATCTCAACAAAAGCAAGGAACAAAACATTTTGTTTGAACGTTTTGCAACTAAAAATGAACAAACCACCAGAATTGCAGAGCCAAAAATTAATTCAATCCAACAGAACATTCCAAGCTGTCACTCTGCATTAAACGACCTTGATCATTTTGGTATGGATTAGACCAGAATAAAATCCTTAATCTGTACATGGTTGGTATTACTAGCAGTTAAGCAGGCTGTTTGAGACATCAGGAGCTGGGGGCATGGCTTGACATTCCCCTCGTCCCAATCACCCGGATTTGAAATTCATACAGGTCTTCATCATACGTAATGTACGTGATGTGGGTCAGGCTTTTCTTGTCCCTATGAAGGGGGACGGGGGGTTCCAGATTTCCAATCTTATTATTTCTTAGTGAGTGGAGAGTTTTTCCCCAAAGCTAATTTGTTTTCTCTAGGTCAAGTGTCCATGGTACATCCTTAAGGTTTTATGACAGAGAGCAACGTTTAGTTTTGGCACTCAGGTACAAGTAGTAATCAAATCAAATTACCGTACATGTACAATGTAACGTTTCATAATGTATACATACATACAATGTATGTATAATGTACGGTACCAGTACACTTACTCCAACTACCATGGATTCTGCAATGCCTTGTCAAATTTTATGGAAACAAAATGCATTTGAAGTCTGGTTATATAACCTTATGACAGACTGCAAGTATACACATTATGTGCGTATACAGTGTAATTGATTTTTATATGTACATGTATGGTTCCAAAAATACGGAAATGCAATTTAACAGACACTTTTGTTGAGATACCCAACAGTTATATCTGAAAAAAATAAAAACATGTTTAAGCTGAAGTTATTTCTGAAACTACTACGTGACTGGACTCAGTAAACACAGATATCCCCATCGATGAAGATGCTATAACCAACTGATAACAAAGCGCGTGACACCAATTTCCTGAATGGGGGTTGTGGAGGTGATGACCCATTGCACAGACTGTTTCCTGGATTCCTACTGGATTACAGGTTCCAAAGATGAATGAACTGTAAACAATACAGTCATGATACTTGGCAGTGAACATCATACATGAGGGTTAACAAGGGTCACCTGAGATGTCTGTATTATTGTTTGTGGTTCGTCGGCACTGCACTCGTATTAAACCAACATACAAGCGTGGGCATTTACGAGTGAGCCATTTGTGGCAATGTAGCCATCAACTTGTGCTCGTTGTTTGATTAAAATGTTCTCTGACTTTCTACAGAGCCTTGTCATGCGTCACCTCTGAGTCAAACTTGAGCAAGACTCGGAAGTGAGCCCCAATTCCCAATCCCATGGACTCTAAATCAAACTGTGGGACTCGGACATGAATCCAGACATCTTGTTTGGGCTTGGCCTCGGTGTGCAAAATAGCTCACTGCTTTGCAAAGAACTTAATTCAGATCTAAGATTGTAGTAAAGCGTGTTATTAGCAACCCCACTCCAAGCTTGTTTTACCCCTCAAATCCCCCTTTTTTTCCTCAAAAGCCCGCCCCTTTACCACCCCCCCCCCAGGTCATTCCACCCAGGACTATTTTGTCCTGCCACTAAATGGAACAACCTCCATCACACTGCCCCATCAATCAAACTGGGAGGGGAAAAAGCCCTTGACAATCACCCATTCCAATCCAATAAGGGGGCATATCGGAAGTAATTACTTAGACAAGGGGATATGTTGAGCAAGTGGTATGCAGGGAATTCCAGGGGACTTTCGCAACCTCCCGCTTGCTGATTGAGGACGTGATTGACGACCAACACGTTAGTTAGGGATATTGTATCACCCTCTGACACTGTTTTAACGGCCAATGTATACAAACAAGTCTGGCTGATGAAAACCTAATAGTTTTCTTTCCTTTAGTTTATTTCAACAACAACAAAAGTTGAAGCATATTTCCATTGCCATTTACCTCCTCATAAAATCAATTTCACGTCTCCCGTATTTCTTCATCCAACCAATTAGGAAGAAGGAATCTTGAATAATGATAACTGAAAAAGCACCCAATGTAAACAGAACTTCCGGTCTTGCTTGTTGCGTGTATATCATTCATTCCGAATGCCGCAAACCCTTTTAAGTGTACATAGGCCTACACGTCATCCGACGTGAACTGGTTATTGAATCGGTCTATTGGGGAAGGCAAATTAAGCTTAAGACAAAATCTCAAGCACTACACATACCACCACAATATGGCTGACAACTTGCTTTCACTGAGCAGATATTTCTAGTGCTAAGCAATTAAAGTTCTGCGTTGAGCAGCTTCACGAAATTGGTCCCGGATGTGAAGTATGCCATGGTAAGACAATAAAAGTAACCGATCCTAAATATAGAAGGCCATCAAAATATCATGTGACAACTTTATTTTGCCGACAAGCGTCAGGTATGTCAGGCATGCGCGTCCCACTTACAAAATTGATAAATTCCAGTCTCTGGGAGGCCAGAATAAACAAGTAATAATGAAGTCTCTGTCGTTTCCATAATACTGCTTTACATCTAGCAGGTATGTAGGACAGTACCGTACGTCATTGGAAAGTTATTGCCAACCGACACTAGTTTTACTTTCCAACGATGCTGTGGTTTTCATGGGGGGTGGGAGAGGCAGCGAGGGGGTGTCACCAAATATGTTGCCATTTCCTTTCCTGCATACATGTACAAGTATGTATGCAAAATTACAATGATTATCTATTGAACTCCTGGACTCAAATTGGGCTTGCTCTGTTTGATTTATGTAGCATTCAATTGCTTTGTAATTTCTAGAATTCTTACTTCCGACCACGAGGCTGAGACTTGTGGGTGTATTACGTTCCCCACTCCCCTCGTTCATGTTTGTTCAGGGTCAGTAGCTAAATGACTATTGCTATGTACACTTGTAAATGTCAGGCTGAAAAATTCCGTCATAGAATACCGCCACCTGATAGTTTAATAGTGGTTAGGTGGTAAACCTGCGATATGATGGGGATTGAACCTTGATGGCTTGGTGTAATTGCCGGGAACCGTGCTGCTAGGCACTACCCGTGGAGCAACCAGGGTGGGCCAGAGGGTGAAGGATAGCATTGGTAATTTTCTCCTTTCACCCACCAGACTACGGAGGTGATAATGAAATAGTCTTGAGGGTCAGGGTATACTGGATCCCCTTGCCAAATTGGAACCAAATCATCCAAAATGAATAATGGGCCTCTCAAAAACTCATTCATGCAATTTACGACCGGTAAACTTTCACCCTATCCTGAGATCCAACACCGCTGAAAAGAGATATTGGATCTGCAGAATAAACCTAGCTGTGTGTTCATATACCTCTTTGAGCTTGTACATGTATGTATTGAACCATTATCCTCTTTCTTATAGTTACGGCACACTTCTTTCTGAAAGTGAAAACGGCACTTCAAAGAGACTCAGCAGTGACTTGACAAAAACAACAAAGGAGTGCCTTGTTAATACTACTTATTGTGGGTTCGGCAAATTGTGCAAGATATCAGTGTCTTACATGTACACTCTGAAACACCCCCCCCCCCCCTACTCACCACACACAAAACACAATGAGTTGAAGTCAAACTACAGAACAAGACAGGAGAAAAGGAACAAGACTTTGAAAGGGCTGGGAACATTTACAAGCATGCTGAGACGGTTTCAGCAGGTTCAACGCATTGGACAAACTGGGCTATTGGAGTTGTGGGGCTTCTTTTATCTTCTTCGGCATTTAATATTTGATGTAACCTGGTGTAACTCACAATGGTTATTGCGTGTACATTTTTGTGGTTGTTGCACTGTATGTTTGAGTCAAAAGAACAAGGGAACATTATGGCTGACAGGAATAACTTTCTTTTGAAGAAAGTAACAAGGCATCAGATTATCAAGACAAGGCAGTGAGTGTTGAATGAGGAACGGAAGTCTTCCGAAACAAAACAGAATTTTTTATTCTAAAGAGGGATCCGGAGATAACATCCATTCCTAGCATTCCACATATTTTTCACTAAACATGTGTGACCTCTAAAAAATGTTGACTTTTAAAAGTGAAACTACACACAATGTTCATAATGAATAAGGAAAACAAAGAAAAGACATTTCCATCACAAGTACAATGTAGGCCCACATACAATGTATGAAAACCACAGATCTTTGTGTAAAGGGCATAATGTAAAGAAATCTTAAAACTTCATAATCCTAATGCTGGTACGTACAATTGTACCGGTAAGCTCAATTCCTTGAATAAACCCACGTCCTCGAATCATAAGAAACAAAAGCTATTACAATTTTAAATTTTTCAACTCCCCCCCCAAAAAAAGAGACAAATTATATGTCAGTCTACTGAAGATGTCTTTCTTTAAATATCAAAATAAAGAAGCAGCAACCAATACCCTTTTCTTTAATTAGGATGATTATTAATTTTTCTAACCATTAGCAAATCAGACTATACATTTAACTGGTCCATTGTCCCCCCAAAACGATTTCAAATTAACAATGCAGGAAGTTTGAGTCCGAAACAAATAAGGAAACTGATTGTGTTTATATGTTTATTTTTTTCTTACCGGCGCTGGTACAAAAGCGTCTAATGGGAAGAGTTGTAACACTGCCTCCAAAAGCTCAGGAATACCATGACCTGAAAGCAAAGATCCAGAAAACAGGATGAATTCATTCACAGAAATTAAGAAAATTGACAATTTGTCAATAAAAAACAAAGGAAACCTCAAAAATGAAAGGGAAAATCCCGAACAATCACGCTTCATGGAATATTCATTGAAGGTGTCCAATTTCAAGAATTGATGCTGTCTAGATGAGCATTTCAGGCAAATGTTCGAATAATTAATTACGTTAGGAGAGGGAAATAAGAGAAACCACAATTCTGATAACAGAATTTGTGACAAACACACTGAAAATTTTCCTCAAATTTTCAGATGACCTTTAGTTGTAACAGTATTACAGGAATATAAAGTTTTCTTGTCTAAACCTCCATTCAAAGAATTCACTGAAATGTACGGAATTTTAAAAATGTCATTTTCCACTTAAATTTGCAAACTCTCAATGGAGGGGGGTTTGAAATTCTTTCTTTATGTAAATTCCACAATAATGAGGGGGTGAGGTTTTCAGTACGAATTTGAACTAAGTTGATTCTAAACATGATTGGTTTACTTACCGTCTGCCCTGATCTCACGGGGTCCAGCTCTGCACACACCACTGGATGGAAAATTAGCATCAGCCAGGACTGTTGACAATAAAAAAAAATTAAAAAAATAAATTGAAAATAAAATTTGAAACACACAAACAACAGATATCATCTGGACTGGCCTCTGTTCTAAAAGGGAATACAACATTTGCTTTTAGGATGGATTTGGGAGATGGGAGTATTTTATAGCAAATATGGAATACACGGACCAGTTAGAAACTTTGTGTTCAAAACTGCTGAGGAAAAAAGCAACATGCTGTTCTTGTAGCCTGGTACCCCGACCCCACTCCAGACAAAATGGGGCAATTTATAGACGTCGGGGAATTGTCAAGGCAAGGAACCAGACTAGCTGGCTTGTGTAGTAGAGGTAAATTTAAGTACTTAATTTACCTCTACTACATGTACACTTGCACCTATTTGCGGATGTGTAACTGATTGCAAAGAATATGTGAACTAACTAAACTCAGTAAACTGGGGCCAGTATTTGGAAAAAAAGCAGTTTTTTCCAACGATAGTCGGCCGACCGTCGTTGAAAATTGATACAAAATTCCAATTTTCTTGTTAACGACAGCATACCAGGTGCCAAGATATCACAGGATGCTTGAGACTATTATTCACTTGCAGTCGAGTAAGGTATTTCACAATAATTTGGTAGTTTTGTGTTTTGATGTTTGCAAATGTTATTACCTTTAAGCAAAAGTCTGCAATAAAACGGTGTTGGGAGCATACATCATAATCACTTCAGTACAAAAACTAATCAAACTAAATTCTGTAGAGAAAATCCCCTCACTTCCAACTTTCCTCTCTTCCCAACTTTCCTGGTTAAATGCTTCAATACAACTCCCAGAAAACCATTTTTTTTGGGGGGGGGGGGTTGTCAGTGATTATAAAGAATCCCCTGTCTCCTCTCTTTTATACAAAGTTGTCACTTCCTTCACTCAAAGTGGCCACCAAGGAGTTTACCTCCCATTCAGCTAAGCCACAACTTTGTGGTTGCTTCATCCTTAACGCTGCCCTTGTCAAATATAAAAACGAAACTGATTCATCCATTAAGAAAAACTGGCAACTTCCTGAAGAAAGGGGAACACACACAAGGGCAGGCCAACACCAAACAAGGGATAAGTCCTGAGAACACTGGTGGCTTTATGCCCGGACTCAATACTACATGCAACATCACTGAAGCACAAAGACAGGAGAGCTCCGTGAAAAGAAATGACAACATCAGTGAAGTGGCCACAGACAATGGGACAACAATAGTACACCTGCAGTACACCTGTAAAGAGGGGCTTTAGGTTGTTTAATTGGGAAATTGGCAAACAGAGAAATACAATACAGGTTAAGGAGGAGAATCTTGTGACGTGTGGTTGTTAGGGGGATTCGCATGAGGCCATACATTTAGCAAGAGCAGACTCATATGATTTATCGTTTCGTCAGACAGTTGTCAGAAAAAAAATGCTCGATGACAGGTTGATAAATTTCAGATTCAAACTAGCCAACCAATTTCGGTGGTCGATCGAGTGATAAGACCTCTGCACTAGAAAGCAGGAGGTCGTGGGTTCGAGTCCCACCTGAGTGATTTTTCCAACTTTCACTCGGGAAGTTACACACTGAATATACAGTGTTTATACGTCTGTGAAGGGCAAAAACCTAGTATTGATTTAAACTCACCCCGACGCAAAATTCCATCTTATGAATAGGTTGATAAATGGTAATCACGGTCAGATGTGAAAATGGCTGTTTCAGAGAGGCCTTTAGAGGATATTTTTTTTATAACTTGAGAGTAAAGCTATTTTTCTCTTTCAGCCTTTTAAGATGCGTGATGTACAACCCTATACAATGGAACACAGAGGATGTGAACGGAAAGATTTCAATTAATTAATGTACATTTGTCTTTTGAAAAAATATAACCGAGAGTGGATACCTGTTCATCTCCTGTTTGTTTTGGTAGTGACTGTAAACAATTACTTTGTCTCCAAGTTCAATTTAAACCAACAAAAATTGACTACGTAATTTCCCATCCTACATGTATACGGTAATCAAACGCCCACATCATGGCCACAATCAATCAATTAATGATGTCAACAATCCTTGGTCACCATGGCAGTCACGCTAACACCGCCAGCACGAGTTGACATCGGCAGTACGAGATGACATCATGAATCTAGATTCCTCGTGTCCCGTGAACCCATGCTTGCATAAATTTTGGACTACACATGTAACTAACGCCATAAACAGGAATAAAATAAATAAAACCATAAAACCAATATGACCATAAATGGAAATTTCAATCTGTGCTGGGATTGGGAAATGGTTTCAATTAGTTCTTTTTCTTTTAAAGGGGGGGGGGAGACAGTAGTCCGTTTCCTGTAGAGTTCACTGAAAGTGCATAGCCAGCCACTTGTTTTCATCACGAATACAAACAGTACCGGTGTCAGTATCGCCTCTATCATTGTTTTGCTTGGAATATTTTGCCAGATAGGTTTCCTGTCCTACACTGAAATATGTGTTAAGAACATCCGAGAGGTGCCAGTAAAAACTTGTAAGGTTGTGCTGACCCGCATTTTATGTCGACTAACAACTGTCGGAGAATTGGCCTAAACTTAAGTAAAGAGTTGGCCAAAAAGAGTACATTGTACGTACTAAAAGTCACAATGAGGCAGAGAGAGTGTCACTTTAAGGCACAATAATAAGGCACTAAAATGTATAAAAATGCAGATGTTGGCATTCTGTATGATCATTACAAAGTCACTTTTCCTGCCCCCTCAATTTTTCCTGAACGCCCTCTTGATTTCTCTCCCTTCTGACTCTTTGGTTCAATAGTTCAAGGAAGTGTTTGCCTTTGCTGGCTTCAGAAGATGAGAATACCAGGGGTAAAATGCAAGGAACAACACAAAACAAAATGGAAAAAATATTGACAAGGATCAAAACCCCGCTAGTGGCAGTAATTTTCAAATAAACCACATCCCCCAACTCAGTGTACTTGTAATTTCCCTTTTAAACATCACCTCCTGTTCTAATTTCAAAACATCCGTACGATGTCGTACCCCGTCAGGATATTCTGTAGTGGGGACAACACATCTCGGTAATTAGGACACAAATTCCGGTCAACTCAAATGACAATTCCATCGACCAACTCAGTCCATATTTGTAAAAGCAACTTGTTTCAAACTCACTAGGAAATTCTGAATCTGCATAGTTCTAGATAATTACTAAAATACAAAAAGAAAAGACAACTAAACTCATTTTGTACAAAATATTCTATGATTTTAAAATTGCTTCAAATGTAATTGGTTTGGCACAAAATGGGCTTAACTGGCGGGAATAAGCAGAAGGATTAGCATGTAAATGTACACAACTGTGAACAAGTCAATCTATTAAATGGTGTTGGTACAGTTTATACCTACAAAATGTACATCCCCAGGTTTTGATTACGTTCTTACAGTACGGTAAATTCTTTCCTCCGCAGAAATCAAATAAGGCGCAAGGAGCCGCAGCTGAACACTGACGTCAGAATTTAACCGGTAGGCGTGGGTGTCAATGTACATGTGGCGTAGGCCCATTCTTCGCCCCCCACTACAGTACACATGTATTTACTCCATAAGAGCACAACCGCAAAGTTTTACGTCCCACAACAATGAAGAGGATATTTTTTTTTCATTGATCCAAAACTCGACCGTCGTCTGTCGATTAATGACAGTGCAGTGCGACCTCTGGTTAACACCCGGCCAACATCAATATTTAAAGACTTGCAGTTACAATGTCCACGTACAAATGTACACCCATTTCTGGATATATAAAGTAATTTTTTGTTCTCTTTCTGTCCACTGCCCAAATACAGTAAAGTTCACGCCAATGCTACCAAAAGTTGAAATGAGGAACAATGTATTTTTGGACATGGTCTTCAAAGTGATTGCAGCTGAGCAGCCTGTGTATGGAGGCGTATACTTGTATGTACCGGTAGCTCTCAATTGAATTACAAACATACTAGTATCTTTCACAAATATAGCGTCCATTCACTAGGTTAGACCAGGCAAATAGAATTGGCGACTCGAAATACATCCTGACACCACTTGACTCCAATGGAATGTGGATATACATATGTACATGTAAATAAGACACACAAAAAGTAAAGAATAAACTGACAATAATAAAAACACCTGACATGGCCGATAAAGGTGGGTGTATGAACAGGTATTTTATCTTTGAATTCTGCGGTCACCCCTTCCCCCCCCCCCACCCCAACTGGTCTCCAAACGGAAAAGGATCTTAAAAACACATTGTTGACTTGTACAATAATTACATGACCAATGTCCAGATTGATATGCACAGTCTAATTTACCTTTCTTTATTGAATGGATGTCTACATCTGGAATCCTTGATTCTGAGAAGTTGGTGATTATAACCAAAACAAAGCAAACAAACATCGGTCCTCTAGTTCTATGTTTAGGGGCAGTGAAAAAGGAACTTTACTTGTGTGCGTTTGCGGGTGCGTGTGTTTTATGCCACACTGTGGTATTTTCGTAGGCCCTCGATTTTTTCGTTGGCCTCCAAATTTTTTGTAGGCCCTAGGACAGTGCCTACTGTGCCTATTGGATAATCGGGGCTTGATTACACGCAGTACTGCAAAGGGAAATCCAGTCACAAGTTCTCAATTCTTTCCACTTCAGTCTGCAGTGGCAGGAAAAAAAAAAGCAGACCTGAATCACCAACTTGATCAATTCTACTCATCTAAATATGCTCAGGTAACCATGGCGACCGCATCTTTTGAAACTCAGTGCACACGGCATGACACATATTTTATTTTTAACCAGTGACAAATCTATGTTTATCAAAACGATTATTAAGAACAAGACAGCGATCTGAAGGAAGGCCCACACATCATGACACATCCAGTCAACATCTTAAAGAGTACTATAGAAAGCATTAATTTCTCAAGTATAACCTGATGCTAGCAGGCAGAAAAACAAAGTGACGCACCATGACGTGTCACTGCTATAAACTTCCGCTCTCATTCAAGGGATGAACTTTAGACATTTGTAATTAATAAAGGTGCGGAATTTGATCAATCGCAAACCACATTTGAAAACTTTATTAACATTAACACTGTCAGTTACAATCTTAACAGTTTAGACAGTATTACTCATACATACGGTACTACGTGTACACATTCGCCACGTCATAACTAGTCTGCTGGCATTTGTAGTGAAATTGAGTGATCAAGCAAAAACCAGACTGCATTCACAAAGACTCTGAAACAAGGACTACTCAAAAATACAAGATCGAATTTGCATGGAGGAGATGTAAATTTTTATCTGTGTTTTCCCTTCACCGATATGTTTTTATAAACACTGTAGTTTGGTTGCGGTACTCCCTGCTATATTTTAGAAATCAAACCAGCCAACTGACCCCGGCAAGCTCAGTGGTCTAGTCATAAAACGTTTGCACTAGTAAGCAGGAGGTCGCTAATCCCTAATGTCTTTTGTACACACACACAAAGTCCGTAGTCTGTGGGGGCGGACCGTGTGTAATTAATCTTGAATTGGCCGTTGTACACGGCCTATTGTTGTACAATTTACGCTCCAGTGCACACCCCTGGGTATTGAAAAATACGAAGTTTCGGCAAGAAATATCGAAAAAAATTATGTTGAAATGACTCTCGCGAAGGGTCTAGGAGAGTTGGGGTTTATATTCGTTCTTCTACATAAGCTCTGGTGGGTACAAGTTGTGCATCTTATTGATTTATAAAAAAAAATTTTTTTTATAAATCACAGGTCATGAATTTGTAACTTTATGGGCTCCAAGTCAAAGTTTGAGCAACTTCAGGTGTTATGTTCCTGGGTGTAGAATTCTAAAACGGGTAAGAATTCAAGGAAATAATTGTCTGCGTCTGGTACCGACTCACCGGTAGTTATGCACAACCAGTGAGTCAGTATTTCACAGTCCTATATTCACACTTCACTGGCACAGCTGCGTTCTGCACCACTTCGTGTAGTACACACAATGCGCGCGCCAATCTCCAATATAAGGAGTTGTTTATGACTGCTCGCGAGAGGGACATCCCAAATAACACATCTTGAGGCATGTTTTGAAAAACATGAAGTAAATTTTTGAACAAAATAGTTGGAAATTTATAATTATTGACTTGTTTTGACTTTTGGACCAAATTATTTTTAATTTTTTGACCTAAAAGGTATGCGCCTTTGGCTGGCTCGGATCGTTATCAGCATCCAGACTCTGGCCCAGCACACATTTATTCCCTTGTTAAAAAGTGATATTGTCATGATTGTTATATTTAACAAACAAAAGCAATGTCAAATATCAAATGTTTCAAACTTTTACGAAAAAAAGGGCAAATTGTATGAGACACCCGTATGAGATAGCACACAACACAAGGGGCATACATTGTATTAAAGGCCCCCCCCCCTTCCCCACTACAATTTGGGCATAATGTGTGGATGAACATACAGTGTTTAGACCAACGTTAGGTAGAGAACTAGAGATACATACTGAGATAAACATAAGCCAAAAAAGTGTCCATTTACGCTCCTGAGCTGATTTGGGGTCAGTCAAAATTGCCTGCACAATGTGTGCCTAACACACATTGTCGCCCTTTTTGGGGGTGTTTTTACAGCTTTGATTTTCCTTTAAAATGCCAGATACACACCAATGTTTTTGACAAGATAGATCTTGAAGATGCACTCTTTCCTAAAAAAAAAACCATCTGAGTCACATGGGGATTTCCCCCTGGTTTTGGGCCAATTTTAAGACTGATTTTTGGCTGGGGCCATATTGGGGGTCGCCCAAATCAGAGAAGACATAGTTCTACAAAATTTTGCTCTAAATGTCAATATCAGTACACGTAGTCAGAGATAACATTAAAATTGAAACAAAGAAAAGTTAATGCAAAGTTCCAAGATGAAGGGTCTTCAAAATTTGAAAAAAAAATCTATGTGACGCATTATGACGGATCATTTTTGACCCCTCCCCCCTAAAATTAAGGTGTGAGGCATGATAAGTATTATATTCCTGCTCTACTACAGTAGTTGTACCCATGTATCAAAATTCAGCTTCCAAATCAATTTCAATCTCAAGATATGGGTCTTTAATGTCAGCGATTATTCTATGGGCCAGTCAGATTTCCCCTTTTTGGGGCAAAGTTCATTGAACTTTGTGCAACGGTAACACCTCAACGGAAAGCAATTTGAATGTTTGCTTTTGACCTAATCTACAGCACAACAAACACAACCTTTCCACCCAGTGTCAATAAAATCTGTGACATATACAGTCTCAAAAAAAAGGTACAATCAGAGAGAAAAAAATGGTTAAATATGAAATTTCAAAATAAGTCATTCTTACTTGGCATAATATTGAAGAACAAAGACTGGGCTTTCCAATAGTGTTTGTTTGATCTTATTTGCTTTTGTCAATTCAGAGATATAATCAATTTAGTGCGATGCACCAAAATCGATTTTGTGCCACTTTTATGCATGGGCAGAGTTGTTTTGAGTACTGTGCCATGCTGTCTTGAAGCTCATACCCAGAAAGTGGCACAAACTCGATTTTTGTGTTCCGCAGTAAACTGGAGTTTTCTCTGGATTGACAAAAGCAAATGAGATGAAACAAAAAGTATTGGAAAGCCTGGTCTTTTTTCTTTAATTTAATGTGATGCTCAAAACGACTTGTACCATTTTTTTTTTAGACAGGCTGTAGGCCTACATGTATATGGTGCCATGGTCTGTTGAAATGGCATTGTTGACCTACATGTTGTACATGTACGTTGTAGGTTGTAGCCAGTGGTCTAAAAATGGTGGAGGGCGTGATATTTGGCTTTAACACATCCGCCAAAATCATCATTTTTTTTCTCATAATTTAGACAGTTTTGTTCTGTTTCAAGTCGATCCTTTGCTTCGTGAATCATTCATGAAGCAAAGGATTGACTTTAAACGGAACAAAACTGACTAAAATATGAACAAAAAATGACGATTTTGGTGGCTGTGTTGAAACAAAATTTCACAGCCTCTGTCATTAGAATATGTGTACATGTACATGTGTACATTGACCTCCAGCTCTACTAAACTGTTGAATTCCCAATGAGCATTGGAGCTGGAGTTTCTCATGCTAGGAATGACCCATAAGTGACGCAAGTTCGACTTAATATGGCATGATGCCAAGATTTTCAGCACAAATATGGATTTTTGGGGGAAAAACAGATATTTTAATAAAAAAAGGATGCGGCTTCAAAAAAGGATGTGGGCGGGGGCAATCAATGGTGCGGTTCTTTTTTTTTACTTGCCTTATAATTAAATGACTAAATTTGTACATTTTTCGATGGTTTCTAAAATAATTTTACCCAAATCCCTGTCAAGACGAATTCCCAAAATAACTGACGGAAATAAATCATTCGGAAAACTTCCAGGAAGTCACGATAACCATGTATATTCGATCAAATATGATATTCACGTACGTACAGCCTGCGGGTTCTATTTATATACGCATGATTAACAAAAGACTAGTCGTAACTAGAGTTTTTTGGCGATCCTGTACGTATCTATGGGCCTGGTTCCCTAGAATAAGGGAACAAAATCCATTTTAAAATTATTTGACCTACCGAACTACATGTAGTTGGCAACAAAGTCTTAGATAGAGGGCAGGGTTTTGAATATTTGAAGGAAATTTGGGGGTAAATGACGAAAAAGCAACATGAAAATATAGATGGGGATCACCGCGTGATGTACCGTGAATGCAAAGGCGTGCTAAATTGCACGGCACCAACATGGCCAACCGTAAACTGCGTAGGAAAATCAGAATTTCTAAATTCTACCCCAAGAAACTTTTTGGAAAGATTTCCAAATACGAAGTTCACTAATTTTCCTCTGTATTTACTAACAAGCCCCCAGATAGCAATTTCATGTCATTAAAGTCAATTTGAGCAGTGAGAAAATACAAGCATTTTCTTAGAAAACACTTAGAATTTTTCAGTCCAATCTCATAGGGTTTGTACACAGGGTGTTGAGTGAACTTCGTATATGGAAATCTTTCCAACTTTTTATTACTATTAGAATTGAGAAAAGTCTGCTCTAGGTTGAAAAGGTCATTTTGCACAACAAAAAACACCCTTAAACTACCCAATCGCCGGGGGGGAGAAGTCCAAACGTCACTTCAGCATGTTCAGCGGTTGTACTTGTGTACAAAGTCTATGGAGAGTCAAGAATATTTTCAAAGTGTTTCCAAACAAAATTGGGAACATTTCTCAGTCCTAGATTCATGTCTCTTCAACATTTTTGCAATGACTGGCTGGCTTTAATTGAGATGATATAGGATGATGAAAATGTGGCGTCAAAAGGCACCATTCTTTCCGTTTAAGTTGTATACAGAACCGTATTTGAGTTTGACAGCAAACCGTGAAGTCGAACTCGAAGTCCGAAGTCGAAGACCACTATGCTTTTATTAAGACCTCGCGCGAAGTCAATCCCAAACATGTCAGGAAAATGTCAACACTCGGAGCAACAAAATTCAATGCTGAGTTTCTCAATCTACTCACCAATCTCATCTCCGTGGCCCATTTGGGCCAGGGCGAGCAAAAGTTCCGGCGACAAAATTCTCGGGATCCCTTTCAAAACCACCATGTTTTTTCCCTTTCTCGCCTGCACTGGTTCCCACAATGTATTTAGTACGCGAATTAGCTGTTTGCGTTACACAAGCACTGCGTCTGCCGGGTACCATTGCTAAACCAAACAGACTGCACCGGATGAGGTCAAGTGAGGTGAAGGTTGCCTAATTGGACTGAGCATGCGTATTGAGTAGAAGTCGACCGCGTTTTATTTCGAACTGCGAAGGAACAGCTTAATAGTTCAAACGCAATTTGTTAAAACTTAGAACGAGAATTTTTAAGTCCGATATTTTTTTTTATTTTATGAGATCGTAACATGCCTTGTTTCAGTGTGAATAGCAGAGAACAGCTTAACCTTCATTATATTGACACTGTCCATCTTTTTTTTTGGTTGGGGATTGCTTGTCGTATTTTGAGGCATGGGGGCTACCTCCATGCTCAGACTGAACCCCTGCCCCACCCACGGCCATTTGCAGCTTTGGGCAGTAAACATATGATCTGGCGGAACTTCACAGGCGTGGGCGTTGTGTTTGTAGCAGATGGCCTCCAAAACAACAAAATAAAAATTAAGACTATGCTGCGTCCAGACAAGTACTAAGAAACTAGTTGCATTCTCATCATGGGTCCCTAATCTTAACATAAGTAGGTTTCAGAATGTTCATATTTTTTCGTACTCACTTTCTTTATTTTTTTTGAATGTGTGTGTGCAGACATCGGTGTCCGCCTAATCGGCATTTGAAATGTCCCACCCAGCCGGCCAGCGGACCTGAAGAAAACAGACGAACGGGATATCGCGGTTATGCCCTCCCTTAGACAATGGGCTCATTTGCCAGGAGGAGAATCGATTATGTTTCTCTGCACTGATTTCAGCGGGGAAAAAATAGACAATTTCGCTGTCTACCGACTAGACAGTCTTGGTTTTGTTCATAATGTAGCCAATCAGTATTTGTCGTTTTTCCGTGCTGTATATGTATTTCTCTCGGCCATCAAACCCGAGTTGGATTCGCTCGAAACACGAATATACGGCGTATTCGTCCTCAGTAACCGTGTCACTCTGATGTTTGCGTTTCTCTTCGAAAAAATGGCTATAAATATAAACAATACTTACACAAGTCCACACAACCCCTCCAAAAAATAAAATAACAAATACAGGTGAATTAAAAGAACTAATATGTCAATTTCGGAATGCTCATTGGCAATTATTATCTTCTCAACTGCTTTTATTATTTTATCCTTGGAGTAGATAACTACATTGTGATGCCATTATTGAATCGAACGATCATCTCCACACCATGCATCATGCTGTGTCCGCAGTTGTGCAGAATTTTACCGGGATCCTGCAACCGTCAGCAAGGGTGGAGCCAGAGAGGTTACCTCCGGGTGGGGGAGGAGGGTGTGCCGGGGGGAGGGCTCTCTCAAGTAAAAAATAGCTTTAAAAAAAAACATTTTCGGTCACTGCCGGGGTTGGGGGAGGCAGGCGACCCATCTGCGCCCCCCCCCCCCATCTGCGACCAATCTCCCCCCCCCCCACCCCGATCTGCCACTGGGCAGTGTACAACAGATCCGCCTAGTTGATACGCAAATCCTGAACCTCCCGAGATGACACGGACAATGTGCAGTTATTAACAAGCCGGACATCAACTTTTTTTGAGGGGGAAAAATGCTTACAAATTTAACCTTACTGAATTAATACCAATGTGTATGGGGGCGGGGGAATTCCCTATGCCACTGCTATATAGATTCAGTTCACAGAGGATACCATCGTCGTTGTCCACGGTGAGAACAAGAATGATGTACTCTCAGCGGATATCCGAAAATAATTGGATCAAAGTACATTTCCTAAAGTTTTACCACTCTACAGCTCCCCCCCCCCCCCAGTGCAAAATAAAGATTCCTGATCATCAAATCGGAGGACACCGTTGGTAGGTGGAGTTTCCTCAAATTAGCGGGAATGCTGCGTCGATTTTGCAGTGACGTATTTTATTATTAAATGGTGGTACATGGGGTGGGTATGTTCCTTGAAAAGAATTATTTTATGATTTCCTTCAAACAGATTCCACCACCCTATCCGTCCCTTAATAACATTTTTTACCGTAATCAGTCGATTAATGTAATTCTTTGATACATGGGGATTTTCCTGCTTGCAAAACCCAAGAGAGATTCGCGCGTAACCGGAATAAATTGTTGGTTTTTACGTTTTCCCTTTTATACCATATCATGAGAGAGAAAAAAATTCCTTCCAAGAAATGTTGTTTGATATTGCAAGGGTACAATTTCTTGTATGATTTTATAAGAAAAAAACCCCAAGGATTACTATATAGGAGCTCATATAGGCTATACTATATTGTCCCCTCTTAAACTTAAACTTTTTTTCAGATTTATCGTTAAGAAACATTCCTGTTCGCACTGTATAGAGGCTTTGGGGGCGTAACATCCCCCTTAAAAAGAGCTTTATTTTATGAAAGTATTATAAAAACTCAAGAGTGCTTAACACACCCACATGCACGCCACACAATATATGCTTTGATTTCAAATCATCTATACGAGGGGGGGGGGGGTTCTAACTCAAACTCCGGCCTTCGAAAATCACGCAGAAAAAAGAAGCACACGTATACTCCATCCCCTTCAGAACTACCCTCCCCCCCCCCCCTTTTTAGCCCAAGCTGGGTCCGCCTCTTCGTACCTCTTCGTTCCTTGTTCAGTTCTGCTAAGTGTCGGATAACAAAAGAATATTGGTAACGGAATGTCAAAGTCACGTGGCTTAAAAAAAAAATCACATCACTGTCGGATCAAATTTAGGCCAACATAGGGAAAAACTTTCCCACCGGGTCGCACTCGCACACATTACAGCGAGTGCCCACTGATGACTCATATCTATTTCGAGGGGCCCGCGAACTAGGAACGGATCGACGGAACAGGATAAGCGACTTAGAAAATGCATAAAAGACCGGCGCCCGAGACAACGAACTAGTATTCAAACCCGAATCGCCATCGCAGACTGCACATCAAACGATTCAACGCTTACTATTGAATCAACCTTCGAATTCCTGACATCTCCATTCTGAATAATCTCCGACCAGCAAAGTACTTTAGACTAAAAGTTTTACCAGTTATCTGTACCATAGCTCAGACTGTTCTGAAACCATGGCTGCAAGTTTGAGTTCCCAGATTGCATACGCGTTTTTCGGTGAGTATTCTGACTTCTTCCCTGAGACTAAAAGTCACCTTTCTGATAGATAGATACATAGATAGATTAAGCCTATGTATAATGATCGCCTCAGCCCTAACGGGGCCAGACTCCGTGCCGCCCCTCAATTGGTAAGATGCCACTTGCCAGTTTGCACGCTTGAAAGTGGCAAACCTGTGCGTATTTTAGAAATGGCCTGGTATAGCCTATATGGGTGTGTGTAAAGACATAATATCATTCGTCTATAATAACACCACTCAAAATTCAGAGACAAACTACATTAGGGCCTACACTTTTCGAGAAAATAGTGACTACGGCATGCGTATAACGTTTGGATCACAAAACAGAATTTCGTCCAAAACACGTTTTATTTGCAAAAAGCAGTCAATTAATTTATCGTTGGAAATCACTGACATTTCTTGATTTCTCCTAAATGACAGCAAGCCAGATGGAATAATTTCACGTGGTGTTTAGTACCAGTGTGATCTTTAAAGTGTTGAGAATGTAAACTTTTGGGGGGGGGGGCGGAGATACTTAGTGCGGATGTCAACTGTCGGCAGGGAAGATCGAAGGATAGGGTAAATAGCCATACGATAAACACAACCTTTTACCCAACATAGGTATTGTCATTGTGCTGTGCATTGCCACTGTACGATGTGCACCAGTAAGTAGCACCTCTAGCTCTACGACCAACCTCGTTCCCTGTGAATCTACGGATGCCGCGACAACTTCTCACATCATTCTCCCACACGCGACAGCCTTCCGTGATGCATGCAAGAACGTCTTTGATGATTTTGTTGTAAGTGGGTCTTTCTTATCAATTTTGTGAATTTCATTGTGTTTTGTTTTCCAAAAACGATTTCACAACAAAAACATCACGGGTCCTGTAGGGTTACTAAAAAGCTTATACGTTTTTCTTTGACAACAATCTTTCGACAATTAATGGTGCACTTGATGAAGGCGTATGTCATTAACAGGTTTTCGGTAAAAACCCATTAAAGTTCACTTTTTACGAGTTAGGCCTATATGTGTGTCAAAACAGAGCATATGCTGTTTGAAGTTTGTTTTCAACCTTAAACATTTTTAAAAGACAATTTTATTGCATGGTGGTACCATCGACTTTCCTGCAGCGTGAAAACAGTGACCGCATTTGTGCGAAATTAAAAAGCACCAACCTACCTATACGTTGACGTGAAGTTCTTAAAAACCAAGCAGTTCTCGAACCGTAAACACTGAATGTCATCCATGCACTACAGCCATGAACTTGGGTGGTCATAGCTCTATGGTAAACGGATTGCCTTTACTCCAGAAAGTGCCCATGTAGGGTTCTAAACACCGCGAACTGCTGAAAATGGCGCGCTTTGCAATACAGCTTTATCAAGCACACCTCCATGAACGAACAGACCGATATATCCATGCATGTGAATGGTGTATTGCACAGCATTGTCGACACGTTTCCGTGAAAAAGCATGACACGGAAACCACAAGGCAAGTAAGGTGCATGGGTTGATGTTTCAATAGAAAACCAGGTAAACGTTGCACAGGTTTCCTCAGATAATTGTATATTTGTTTCAGGGAAATTTGAGGCGACGTCATAAATATTAGTGACGGAAGGCTTTTGAGCGAACTTTAAGATGCACGTTGTAACATCTACTGTTTTTATTGGAACATTATAGGTAAGCAGAAGCGGACCTTTGCCAAATGACTACTTGGAAGTGTTTGCCCAGTCTGTACCAAATATCGACGTCCTCTCAGACAATATGAGCGAGAACAAAAGTCTGGCAACTCATTACTTCATCCTAGAGGGTTTCAGGAGGCCCATGGAGGCTGTCATCATTGACGATGGACAGTACCCGGAAACCCAACGTTTCGATGCAGAACTCCAAAATCTTTCTCAGCTGCTGCAAACAGTTACGCAAGGAGTCCAAGAATTGGTAAGTTTGCCTTCTCAACTTCCCCAGTTCGTCTTTTCATAGAAATGCCGCCCGACGAAGTGCAGAAAGGGTATAATTAGCGACTATAATTGTATAATGGTGACATTGTCACTGAACTTGGCTATAGCTGCAATAACTTTAGTTTAACAATAGTTTTAGCCCTGAAAAAAATCATCAGAAAAAACACAGCTATGTCTTCGGGGACAAACAATAATGTAAAAATTGGTAGATGTAAAATCAACTATGGAAAGGGCTCGCGTTTCGAGGTACAGGTTCAGAACTTTTGTGGTGGCTGCAATGTTTCACATCCTTTTGCTTTCTGTCTTTCAGGTATGCTCAAACGGAGCCAGTAGGCAAAGTCCAATAGGCGCAATGGAGGACCTTCTTTTACCCTCACGCGACAATTATGTTGATAGAATTCTGTGGGACTACACTGTGCTGTACTACATGAACCAATACTCCAGCACACTTCACTCGGACATTCTCATAAGCATTCCGTAAGCATGCAGCAGGTCAGTAACAGTTTCAAAATCCAACGAGAGCACGATCAACAAAGTTGTCGTCACCTTGCATCCTACAACGCTTTTCTTGGCTTAACATGTTTATATTAAACAACTAGTTTTACTGTATATTTATGACGATACCCCGTAGCTCTGTATCAGGGAAAAGAATTGCAAAAAAAGGCCAAAAAAAGACCCACGGGAACATTTACAATTGCCCAAATCTATTGAGAAAACATTCCTTGAAGTAAAGACAAATCTGATGCAAAACGTTGTTGAAAATCATTCATAATATTAACCAAAAAAAACTTGAGTCCATCTATGTGATGTAATTAGTGTTCTAAAGGTTGTGATGTTTCCGCCATCTTTAACGGAATCATTTCCGCCACCTTTAACGGAATCGCGTTTCATGATAAACCTTGGGACGTGTTTTCATTGTCTTCTCTGAACATACAGCGTCGGCCGAGCTGATATTATAACAGGCTTTTGGTTAACGTTCTGCATGAGATTTCTAGTGTTGTTAGAAGAACGATCCTGTGGGTTTTTTTGTCTTTCGAGTGGTATTTTAAAGACAAAGTGATGTCTTGTTTTAAAGGCACATTTTAATTGTCGGTTTCGTCAATTAACTAAATCATTTCTTTTGTAGAGTCAGTACAGTCGTAAAATCAACTATGCAACTGCTATTTCTTTTTATTTTCATAGCTTCCTATCTACATTTCAATTATATTACAAACACAAGATATTTATGAACGTACTATTTACTATTACGAAGGCTTCGTACATAGTATTTATTGAAAAGATATATATTTTTGAAATATGTTTAATACAAATCTGTTTAAATATTTTTTATTTATTGTATTACTTAAGAATGTATATATTTACGCTTTTGCTAATTTATTTCAGTAACTAAAGACTCAAATATTCTTTTTCTAACCGTAGATGTACAACAATTCGAAGTTCGTGAAAAACAAATAAGTTTAAATTGTCTCTTTTAAGAATGCTGAGTATGTTATTCTATATGTGCGCCTTATGGAAAACGGTGCAATACCCGAAGTATGAAAAGAGCTTTATAAAATTAGAACCACGAGTCCATTTATTTGCCACATCCATGGGCGTACATCCCGTGGGTATGGGGAGGATGTATCTCCCTACGTCTTGACATAATGTGGGCCGTAGGATCATCCTTCAAATTTACCATTGGCAGGAGTGTCGATCATGACTTCTTCCAGTCGAAATAACAATTGTAAGTTTTAGAATGTAAAGTGTTAGAAGGGAAATAAGAAACGAAGATCACCTATTCTTAAGGTTATACTCTCTTATAAAGGTAATAGTTGAAACAGTTTGAAATTATAGAAGTTGCAGCTGGATGTTTAAACTCTTGTATCCACGCAAGTTTCTGTCTTGAACGTGACCACCTTGAGTTAGATTGTGTCTAGTATCGAACCTTTTGTTACATGTCGCAAAATTTCAAGATTTTTGTCATCGTCCAAACAAACTAATTTGCACCCTTGGCCATAATTGGCTTATTAGCAACGATGTGTCGAATACTTCCACTAACACACTACGACTCTTATTACGAGGCTCCAGGTATATATGCCTATATACCTCATTAATTGATGACATTTTTTTTCAATTGAATTTTCGTTTTATATATAACATTAGCATACTTTGAACGAATATCATAAGGGAATGATACATAATTATGTTTACTGTTTATATTACTATTTATAAAATATGCCTTTGTCGCCAAACCAGATTTAGCTATACCCGTTATTTATTTGTACTATCGAAGTTAACATATTGTGCCGCCAATGCCAAAGATAATTGAATTAAAGTAGTACTTTTCTGCAAAATGTAATTGAGTTGGTGCGCTTTAGTCCATCGGTAGGCTTGTTTGTGTTTATATTCTAGTATTTGTATTTTCGAGGGAAATTCTCGCATTTTTTTGGCAACAGAGAGAATGGAATCAATATGGTGAGGTTACTCTCAGGTATCTAGGGGGGTATTTGTGACTGACTGCAACACGGCTAGGGTTCTTAAGCGATTTTATCAAAAGTTTTGCAACGTGCATTAACTTTTTGTGAATGTGTGTGTGCAGACATCGGTGTCCGCCTAATCGGCATTTGAAATGTCCCACCCAGCCGGCCAGCGGACCTCAGAAGAAAACGACGAACGGGATATCGCGGTTATGCCCTCCCACCAGACTTAGACAATGGGCTCATTTGCCAGGAGGAGAATCGATTATGTTTCTCTGCACTGATTTCAGCGGGGGAAAAATAGACAATTTCGCTGTCTACTATTTGGTGAATAAATGACAAGTAAAGACATAAAAGAAAAAAAGGATTATTGCTTTTCACTGCCCGTTAATAATTACCAGTTGTCCCCTGCTAAACTTAAATCTTTTCAGCTTTAAATGTTATCAGTTAATCATTGATGTAATTCTTTACGTGGGCCTAACGAAATTCGCGTCAAACCGGAATAAATGGTTGCTTTACATTCAATCACATTTTCCAACAGGTTCTCTTCAGAACCACACAAACTCACAAAAGAGATATTTCCACATGGCGTTACCCCAAACCTCTCACTTCTTTGTGAAGAAACATTCCCGTTCGCAGTGTAGGACGGTTTGGGGCGGGGCAGTAACACCCCCCCCCTTGAAAAGAGCTTTATTGAATGACATTATTATCAAACCAACTAATGTAATGATTTACACCTCACACACCACACGCCATGTTTTGATTTCATATACCAGATCTACGGGATAGGGGGCGGGTCTTACCGCACCCACGGCCACAATACTTATAGGACAATCCATGCAGGAAAAAATATCACATTTGCATGTTAACTTCCTAATTCAGAGCTAACCCCACCCCCTCCTTTTTCAGTAGCCAAAAGTCGAATCCCGTTCTTCGTATATATCACGTGTGCGGCCGGTTTAAGGTACCACTTTACCACAAACAAATGGGGATGTTGTTATTAATGTGCCAGTTAATACTGGTAACGGAATGTCAAGTCGCATGGCTGCAAAAACAAATCACATCGATGTCGAATAAAAATTTACACGGAAAAACGTTTCCGCCGGGTCCCACATATTACAGTGAGTATAACATTATGGTGACTCATAATTATCTATTTCGAGGGGTCCGAATTTAACGGGAAGAGCGTAGTATAAAACTAGTATTCAAACGCCAATCGCCATCGCGGATTGCACATTCGCCAAAGTACGCCCGTTTCGCTTATTAGTACTGAATCAAACTTGAAGTTTCTGGCACTCATTCTGAATAATGTCATATCAGTAAAATACTTTGGACTGCAGTTTCACCAGTTATCTGTACCATTAACCCAGACTAGACCTATAGGTTCTTCATTTCCTTGCAACCATGCTTGTAAGTTTGAGTTCGCAGATTACACGCGCGTTTTCCGGTGAGTATATACTCTAACTTGTTCCATGATACTAAAAGTCACCTTTCTGATATATTAGGCCTATATGATCGCCTCAGCCCTAACGGGACCAGAATCCGGGCCGGCCTTCAATTTGTGAGATGCCACTTGACAGTTTGCACGCTTGAAAGTGGCACACCACCTGTGCGGATTCTGAAAAGGCACCTGGTATAACCTCTTTGGGTGTGTATAAAGGCATAATACCATTTTGCTTCTCATGCATTTTGTTCGTTTCGTATAATAACATCACTTAACTTGGATCCAAAGAAGAACGTTCACTGTCAACGTGTCTGCAAAAACAGTGGGGAAAAAACATGCACGATCGAGCTTTTTGTCAAGGAACACAAGTTCGTCCAAAGCACTCTTTATTAAAAAGAAACCAAATCAGTCAATTGACTGATCGTTGGAAATCACCATACATTTTTGTAATTTTTTTTTTCAAATGACAGCAAGCCAGACAGATTAATTTCACGGAGTGTTTAGTAGGCCTACCGGTAACATCTTTAATCCATATGTAGGCTTGTTTTATGATAATTCGGTAGGTTACTTTTTGGATAAATGCAAGTGATCCGGGTATGTGCCTTTAAAATCTTTACGTGTTATGGCGGACATGTCATTTGCTTCCAAGCACCTCAGTTCTCATCACTGTCTCAGGTAGGCTAAACACCACTGAAAGGGATCACGCAATGAATTTTTTTAATACAATCCTTTAAAATGCACCTTAGCGTCCTATTTAACTTTCAACACCCCGATTTACATCACCCCGACGCAAAAATACAATTCCATCTTATTTAACTTTCCTTTCAAATCATAATTTGCCATTTTCAAGGGTATCTTGGTGCCTGCTTGGTTTTTATGCTAATGCAAATTTCCATATTCATGAGCAAAAGTGAGATGGCATTTCAGGCACAACATCGTAATAATACAACTAGTTCAGCACAAAAAGTGACCAGAATTTTGGGTACTTTGCTGTTATGAATTTGCTTTTCTTTGGTGATTCGTTGTTGTGTCAGTATTTGGCAGTAGGCCAATGAGCAAACTTTTCGCTCAATTTTTTTCAATGAGTAAATCCAATTTGTTCACAACTTGAACAGAAAACACATAAACTGAGCAGTGTCTTCCTGAGTAGACCATTTTTTTTCATGTTTCGTGATTCGTGATCCAAACGTTGTGCATGCTATTTTCTCCAATAGTGTAATATCCACTGAGCTGAAATTTCAACAGGTTATGTTTGAAACATATTTTTCTTTGGATGTTTATTGGTGTTATTGTTCGAAACGAACAAACTGCAAATAAGCCTATATCCCTTTAAGTCCCGTTTTGCTCAATAAATTTCGATCGACTTAATACGCATACAGTCAGTCGCGAAGAATTGTGTGCAAGAAAATCTCTTATTCAGCAATAGGTGGCGCTGCCAGTCCAGGTGCTAAAACGTTTCTTCTTTTACAGTTTTGTTCGATTGAGATACATAATATAGTTTAAGATCCAGATCACCAAGAGTTCAATAAGTTAGCAGACCGTTCGGGAATGTAAAACGTTTTTATGTTGAGGTCGGAGAGTTCTTAGGAGACTTGTCATTGCAGATGTCAATTTTCGGCGGGGAACATTCGAAGGACAGGGTAAATAGCCGTACGATAAACACAACCTTTTACTCAACACAGGTGTCATCAGCACTATGTTTTTGCTGTGCATTGCCACTATACGATGTGCACCGGTGAGCAGTACCTCTACGCCCAACCTCGTTCCCTGTGAATCTACGGAGGCCGCGACAAATTCTCGCATCATTCGCCAAAACGCAGAAGCCTTCGCTGTTGCGTGCAGAAACGCCTTTGATGATTTCGTAAGTGGCTTTTTTGGTATTTTTTTTTCCGGCGTGTTTGGTTAAAAAAAAAAAAATACCACAGCAAAAACATCACGGGTCGTGCAGGGTAACGTCACAAATATTGAGTGAAGCTCAGGCTATATTTATAGGCCAACGTTAATTTGGTTAATTCTTGGTATTGTGATGTGGCGTATACCAGCTCTCCTTCGTCTGACTGGTTAGTTCGGTAGAGTGCCGCCTCGTTGGTGTCGTAATCCTGCAGTGGTGGGCCAAAGCACCAGGCGCTCCCACTTCCTCGGTGGAGGGACGAGAACAGTAGACCGGGGGAAGTAGGGTCAGTGGAATACACTGTGGTATGTGGATTGGGAATGTGGAATCGGAATTGGAATGTGGAGGGGTGGATTCTTCCCCCGATCCGCCGACATAGCATAGACTAACAGAATCAGAGACAGTCAATCAAAAACAGTGGTCATGCCTTTAAACATTCATCATCATTTGCCATGTCATTCCATAATAATCAAGAGCCTTGAGATTTTAGACTGTTTCCCGCCCACCCCCCTAAAAAATAGGGGGATTGGTTGCTAGCTAGCTGGTTGCTGCTGAAAATGGCGCACTTTGCTATGCAGCTATATCAGGCACTCCAACATGAACGAACAGACCGATATATCCATGCATGTGAATAGTGTATTTCACAGCATTGTGGAGAGTTTCTGTGAAAATCAGTAGGCCTACACGGAATCCAACAGGCAACTATGGCGACGTCATAGATATTGGTTAGTTTCTTGACGGAGGGTTTTTGAGCGAACTTCAAGGTGCATGTTTAAACATCTACTTTTATTACTGGAACATTATAGGACAGAAGATCCGGACCTTTGTCTCTCGGAGACTTGGAAGACTATAATCTACCAAATATCGCCGTCTTCTCAGGCGAAATGAGCGGAGACGACCGTGTGGCAACTCATTACTTTGTCCTGCAGGGTTTCAGAAGGCCCATGGAGGCTGTCAACAGTGACGAGGGACAATACACGGGAAGCCAACGTTTCGGTACACAACTGCAAAATCTTGCTCAGCTGCTACAAACGGTTACGCAAGGAGTCCAAGAATTGGTACGTTTGCCTCTTGAGCTTCCCCATTTCTTCTTTTTATAAAAAAACAATCCGCTTTGACAGAGAAACCATGCAGATATAAATGATATTGGCAAATTATTGTCCCACCTCCTGTGGCATTGTCATTGAACTCGGCTATAGCTGCAAGAGTTCAGGTATAGTTTAACCTTTTTTAAAGGAAGCATTTCTTCAGCGGAAAACACGACTCATAAAGACACGACGTACTATAAAATGTCCAAATCTCTGAACCACATCCGTAATTGGAGGGGAAACAAATGTAAAAAAAAAAAAAAAAAGGTAATGGGAAATCATTTATGTAAACATGTTCGCGTTTCTAGTTGGGTTCAGAGCTTTGTGGTGGCTGCAATGTTTCACAATCATTTTGCTTTCTGTCCTTCAGGTATGCTCAAACGGAGCCAGTGGGCGAAGTCAAATAGGCGCGATGGAGGACCTTCCTTTACCCTCGCTTGACTCTCAGATTAGTAGAGATATCCGGGACTACACTGTGCTGTACTACATGAAGCAGTACGCGAGCGAACTGCACTCGGACATTCTCATACGTATTCCGGTCCTCTAGAAACAGCCGAGCTGAGATTTCAACAGGTTATTGTCAAACATTCTACATAAAACTTCTTATATTTTAGAAAAACGGTCCTGTGGGTTTAAACCTTTCATATGCCATTTTAAAGGCACGTTTAATTGTCGGTTTTGTCAACTAAACCATTTCCTATTTTTAGAGACAAGTATGTGGCTATCTTTTTTATTTTTATAGCTTCCTATCTACATACAAAAAAGGTATTCATGAATGTACTATTTACTATTACGGATGCTTCGTACATAATATTAATTGAAGAGATATATATTTTTTTCAAATATGTTTTGTACAGATATGTTGAAATATTTTAAAGATAGTCTTACTTGAATGTATATATTTACGCTTTTGCTAATTTATTTCAATATTAAAGACTGAAATGCTCTTTATCACCGTAGCTTTACTTCAATTTGTTGTTCGTGAAGTGTGACTCGTACGCTTTAGATTCTGGGACTCAGTCTCTTCAAAGTATGCTAAGTAGTTATTCTACATGTGGCTTTCATGGGAAACGGTGCAATAACTAAGTATGAAAAGTGCTTTATAAAATTCGAACCACAAGTTCCATTTATTTGCCACATCCATGGGCGTACATCCCGTGGGTATGGGGAGGATGTATCTCCCTACGTCTTGACATAATGTGGGCCGTAGGATCATCCTTCAAATTTACCATTGGCAGGAGTGTCGATCATGACTTCTTCCAGTCGATATAACCATTTTAAGTTTTAGAATGTGTAGTTTTAGAAGGGAAATAAGAAACGAAGAGCACATATTCTTAAAGTTAACTTTCATATAAAGGTAATAGTTGAACAGTCTGAAATTATAGAACTTGCCAGGATATTATACATTAATTTTGTACAAGTTTCTTGAGTGAGATTGCGCCCAGTCCTGAACCTCCTCTATAAATTTCAAGATTGTCATCTTCCAAAATTATTTTGCGCCCTTGAATACTGGTTTATTAAGCAACGAAAAACGATGTGTCCAATACTTCCAATTAGCACACCAACGACTCTGATAACGAGGTTCCATGTACATGTCTACTTCATTAATATTGATGGTTTTGTTTTACAAGTGAATATTCGATTTATATAGTTACTTATTAAATTATAAATGAATATTGCAAATTTTATATCATAAGGGAATGACAAATGGGTTTACCGTTTAATATTAAAATATGCTTTTGTCGCATATTAAAGCATGCTTTGCTTAAATTGTAATTCATTGAGTTGATGAGAAAAACGATATAAAAATAAGATACTTGAGGTATATTGTTACATAAGTCTAACGAAACGCTCGAACTGTCAAATAACCGACATGAATATCGCCATTTTTTCCCTCGAAAACATGAAAAAAATTGGAGATGAAACGTTCGTGTAAAGGACCTGTGATGTTTATCAACAAAATCACATGATCATTATGAGCACAACTGTTATAAGTTAATAAGTCATTAATAAGTTGTTATTAATTCGTTATGCCCTTTGTAATCGATGACCCTCTTATTATTCCACTGTGCGAATTTCAATTATTGCAGTATAGTTCAAACCTTGGGGGAGTTGAGTCACTGTGGAGATCCGAACATTTGGCTTTACCCTTTGCTCCATAAAGATGAATCTAGCACATTTGGGTTGTATTCAACACTCTCATCGGTCATACGATATTGGGATAAATGTCTTCGCAAGTCAGTGTCATTCATTTGCTTCCCTGGTTGTATGATTACGATAAAAACACAACTATGTTGCAATCCTTGTCGTCTTCAAGAACTTTGCGCTGATTAAATAAATAAATAAATCAGCTATTGAAATATTTCCTCTATCAGTATCAGCCGGTGACACGAAGCGACATTAGTACAACACAACTGACCCTGGGATAATATGGCACGTGCTGGCACTGGGAAGTTATTATACTTGTCTAGTGTTTGTTCACAAGGATATATAACTTGGTAATCAGTGATCAATGACGTGCATCGCTTCCGATCTGCTGGGTAAGCGCGCTTTCCCCACAACTCGCGTGTGAGTGAATGCCACAGACACACGGCGCGACTGTACGGGAAACCGCCGAAGCTACTACCGGTCACTGTACAGACGCGACGTGACGAACGGAAAGCGACGACACAACACAGCAACACAACACAGGAAGAAAAGCCGCTCGTGTTCCGGCCGGCGTCCGCCACATCACCGTAACCAAGTGAGGGCGGACGATGACTCATGACTCTATTTGGAGGGGAGCGGAGCCGGACGCCCTCTTTGGGGGGAAAACGCGAGCCACCGTTAGGTATAAAAAGGGCTGTTGAGACCGCAGAGGCTTCAAAAGTCGCTCGCGAACCCAACTCGTCAAAACCACATTATTAAGTTCGGAGACACAAGCCGGCTTCACTCGAGAGACATTACTCGGCAAGACCACAACGAAGCAAGAAGGATAACCACTGTAGCTACTGGAATATTACTTAATTTGGAGCCGCCAGATTCACTGCTTTCTATCACAAAATCTACCAGACCTCCAGCCATGGCTGTCAGTCTAACTTCAACGACACCAGAATTTTTTTACGGTGAGTACTAGTTTCCACAACTAAGGAAGTACACAATGGTGCAAAATATTTGAGATGCTTAATGAGTTTCACGTCCCATCCTACAATCTACAAAGAAGCCCATAGATTACTGATGAAAGGTAAGTGACGAAATAATGTCAAAATCGGTTTGCCTCAATGTATTGACCGGCACAAAGTTGGCGGCTTTACGCGGCGATGTGTCGCCGTTTGCCGGGTTACTTCTTCCGGATCTAGCGCCACGCTCCAAATACTCCATGGAATGTGCACGCGTGCAGTGCAACAAAAGATCCATTTGGGCGCTTCATCAAGCGGGGACGAAATTAATGATTAAAAAAAAATATCAATACCAGTGCGTTCGCCACACCTTTGGAAGAGTTGTTATGCATTTTTTGCCTCCCCCTCCCCACAAAAAAAGAAGAGATTGCAGCATGTATAAACTTGGCAGTTTACGAAGCCCAAAATATTGCATGTTTTTCATATCTGATATTTTCATTTTCTTATATATAGGCTTGTTCAGCGTAGTGTCGTTTCTGTGTTTCGGCACCGTGCGGAGTGCACCTCTGAGTACCGTGGTTTTGTCTACGTTCGACCCAACCACGATCACCGAGGCTGGTGGGTTACAGGTGCCGTGTGGACTCAGGAGCACCTCCACCTCCACCGCTTCCTTCACTTTCCAGACCGATTACGCCATCCTGTCTCTGTACACAAACAGCCTGGTCGAGAAATGCTCCAAAACGTTCAAGGAATATGTAAGTAGCATAATTATCACACCAACTCTCTGATTTTTTTTTTCAAATCCTCTTGCTACTGCCACGACTTGCCTTCTGTTGTCCAAACAAAATGAAAGTCGTGAAACGTTGCAATCAGATACGATGAGACACATTTAATGAAATTAGAATTAAAAAAAAAAGTAAAATTGACTGAATTTGCATAAAAAAGTGTTTGCAAAAGGGGAACCCATGCCGTCAAATACGATCAAAAGTGATTTCATTGACGGCAGTGGTCGGATACCAAGGTCTACCTAAACAAACCAGCAACCCCGACCGAAGAATGGAGAATAAAGTTAACGCCCAAATTTATGCAATTACACGTTCCGACATGTTCGGTGTGAGCACCAGTCGCCATCTCGGCGCATAAGATATTGTTGTTACAAAAACGGATCTTAAAACCGAAACGAAAGTTTACTCGGGGGAAACCCTCGCTATTTGAGCATGTGTTTCTCCGTGACGTAAGTGGCACGCGCTGTGAACAATAGGAGTATATCAGTGGACGACTTGTAGGATATCCTGTCTTTGTCAATCTGTGGTGTGTGGCTCGCTGTAGGAGATTTGATCCAAGTAGAGGCCATGCGGATTTATCTGCCGCCATTTTCGAGGCCAGAGACGATTTTACTTGATCCACCGAGGCGGTTAAAATGAGCTTAGTGCCCCAGGACAAACAACTGGAGAATGTTACAACTCGAATGCCAAACTGAATCAAATCCGACATGATATAAATTTCTGGACTGTTACGCCTACCCTTTATAATGTGCTATTTTTTTCTGACTTTTGCCTGATCTGTAAATAGAATGAGTGCTTCCCATAGCTAGAGTGCATTGGAGCGGGTCCTGAGAAATTCCTAGTCGTATTTCTTATGCAGAATTCACATAATGACGGTTGCTTTTTTTGTTCTATTTGATCTGCTTTTCACAGGAAGAAGAAAGATTTGGGATTGCACTGAGCGAGCTGATGGAGGTCCCTCTCCCTGACATCACCAGCCTCAGCACCCCCAACCTGTGCGAGGCAGATCGCTTGGCTACCCACTACTTCATCCTCGATGGTTTCAAGAAAGCCATGGTTGCGGTCATCAAGGACGAGGAACAACACAACGGCAGTCGCAATTTTAGAGAAGATTTCAAAAGTATGAGCCGCCTACTGGGAAAAGTACTGCAGGGAACACGCGACTTGGTGAGTGCATCGCTGTCTTTTATTGCAGTGAAACAACTCAGTTTCAGCCTTACGGTTTGCATGACATGATAAATGTTGGAAAGAGTAGCTCTAGAGTTCGAAAGTTCAAATCACAAGAATGCTGGTCTCAATTTGCGAAGTTCGACCAGAAATCGGTCATCGCGGTTGGACTGGCACAAGACTTGACGTGGCCTCTCAGTTCACCTGGCAAGAATCTCCAGATACAATTACCTATCATAATTCAAAAGTCCTAAATTTAGAATTCCCTTAAAATCTCCCACATGTTTTTCGGCGAGCGAGCACACGACGGTCACACATACATTGGGAGAGAAGTCGCCAGGCAACTGATATGTACAACAAACGGATGTTATTGGCGGCCATTCATACATGCGGTTCCCATATAAGGAAACCACTTGTTAGCCTATTTCGTCCGCCCACCAGATTATTTTTATTCTCCCGCTGGGTCGAGTTTGCGCGGGTTGTAAGGACAAACTGAAAAATATTGTTCATGAATATTGTATAAAAATTCCCCGCGGTTGTCGAATTTACCGCACCAAGTGAGACAAAGAATGCCGTGCCTCGGCGACTCCCACTCCATCAGAGTACCCGGGGTTAGATCGGGTCATGATAGGGTGCTCGGGTTGAGAGAGAAAACATCAGAGAACTATCACTTTACAATGAAATATATCCGGCTAGATGATTAGCTTAATGGTTATTCCTTACTAATGCACGGTGAGTGTGCACTACCGGTGTCTGGGGGTTAACATGCCGGCGGGTGAACCGAGACGCCGAGATGTGGTTTTTGGTTACCCAAGCGGATACAGGAACACCCTGAACTTGAACTTTTGCGGTGGCTCTCTTAATCGATGGCATCCTAAAAACACAGTCCCATCCCCAGCTTCCAAATAATATACCTTGATGCAGTTGATGAGGATAATGAATTACCTTTGACTTATCATTGTCGTTTTCTTTTTTTATTCGATCAGGTTTGCTCCAATGGACTCAGGGCTAGGGGTGAGAGTCAAGTAGAAGAGGCCCAGGAATTCACGTTCCAGACGATATCCAGCGAGATCAAGAGGAGTCTACGAGATTACACGGTGCTGCATCGGCTGAATGAGTACGTCAAACAGCTCAATCTGGATATCCGGGGGAGTCTCGGCCCCACTGGTGCGCCGACTGCGGTAAGTGGGTGCGCCAGGACAACCGTCTGAACGCACTTACTCCAAGAACACTCGATGTCTGGGTCTAGAGGCCCGGGACTAAGGGTCTGGGGGTAAGCTGATTCTGTCGTGCGGCCGCGGCGGTCCATCTTTCACGGCGTGTGTCGAGCTCCAGGAGGCGCCCCCAAAACAAGATGGCTTCCACAGCCAATTAAGATGGCGGCCGAGTCCGATTTTGGCACAACGGAGGGCTGCAATCTTACCCTTCAAGACATCAGGGAATGTAGGCAGTCTACTCTGGTCATGTTATTCAGTGCACTCGGTGTTGGGAGAATTTGTGCTTGAAACGCCTGTAAAGTGCTGAGTGGCTATGGGATTTCTCCAAAAACCTAGCGTCTGTGTTATTTTCTTCTGTAACTTCTTCGGATCTGATATCTTAATCCCATAGCTATTCAGCAAACGCCCCAAAAGGGACTGAGTTATCTTCATCCTTCACGACATGGATTGCGCGCATCCGCCATTTATTTCACTCCTCATTTTTGTCATTCCAATTAAGAACGGAGTCTTGGGATTATTGATTGACGCAAAACTCTATCTGTTTCTTAGGATGTATTTTTTTTTTAAATGGTTACTGTAAAACACTGCAAATTCCTCACTCTAATGAAACATTCGCGGAACTTGAAACTATGCAAGTACTATTTTTTTGGAAAACATTGTACTTGATCGAGTGGCGTTAAAGAGGTTTTTTGTATTTATTGTTTATCTGATCAAGGGTTTGTATATATTTTATTTATTGCTGAAGAGATATATTTATATTTTGGAGATATCTTTTATACAAATCTGTCTTCATATTCCAAGGTATCAACTGTGAATGAATTATGGGAATTGTTTTTATCCAATGTCATCGGCCAAATCCTCCCAAAAACATATTGAAACCCACCCAACCATTGTCCCATAACTCTCTTCTAAATTAAATTGCAAAATACATGTATCCGTAGAAAAGTAATATTTATATTTTTTAAAAAGAGTTACAAGAGTTTCAATTTGGATTGTATTAGCAGAGTCCACTATTTTAATGAACAAAGGGATCCCTTGCATTTTAGTCGTTATTTATTCAAAATGTCTTGACTAAAACAGAAAAAGCAATCTATTTTTTTTTAATGTGGAGGCAGGTTCTTCCCAAAAAATACAGTAATAGCAACTTGGAATATGCAAAACATAATTATGTAATCTAAAATATTAGGTGTAGTGTTAATTTTTAATAACTGCAGTTTGGTTTTCTTTTAATATTTATCTAAAATGGAATTCAGTGCAATAGCCCAAATATTTGATCATATTTGATGATTGGTTTTAATCATGATTGTGGTGCATGAGAAAAGGTGGTCTGTGGCGGTTATTGCCCAAAATGAATTATGAACGCATAGTCTGGTGCTATCCAGACAATCTGTTAAATAAAGTTGTCATTTTGGCGTCGGGGTGGGGGAGGTAGTTTCCTGGCGCATAAGCAGGGGTATTTGTTAAGCACATCGGCTCAAACGGTTACCAGCTCTAGAATGACATGCAATTACTATTCCTTGTGACATGTTCTCAGGTGATTTTTGCTAAGCGTTAATTAGCAAAGATCTTAAGTATCCCCCAAATAGTTGGGTCCCCCGTAGCGTGTCGACCCACCTCGTGGCATTTCAATCAGTCAAAGTTGGGTACATGACCACCGTGTAAAAAATATCTTCCTTTAATGAATTCTAAATTGCTGAAAAGAGGTTAAAGTCCATGTGTCACCACTGTAGCATATGTATTCCTAATAATTAATTGTTTTTATTTGATCTGAGCGTGTTTTACTAATACTCTATTTGCTAATAAAATAATTTCCGATAAATATTTCTTATCAGTTTCTAGGGCCTGATAAATAAAGTATTCAATTTCACCCTCACAAAATTAATGCAGAAATCCTTTATGCTTTTCTTCACCCCTGTTTATTTTTGGCATTAATTGTGTTCCAAAAATATACTTGTCGTGTAATTTATTCAAACTTAACTTATTTATTTATTTTATCGACAGGTTTTGTTCACTGTCAATGCAAAAGATAAATTGAAATAAAAAGTACTTTTTACCAAAAAAGAAACCTCTTCGTTATTTTTTGTCCTTTTATGATATAGTGTGTGTTCTGTATTATTCAACTGGTTGTTTTTGTTAGCCTTATTCAAAGTATCGTCAACATAATTCTTCTTTTTATATTCACTGGAAACAGTTCTTCATTCTTGGATTGCAATGGTTTGAAATTGAATATAATTATGTGCAACGATTAGGAACTAGCAAGAGAATAGGTTCAACATTGCAAAAGTCGATCACTTTTTGGCAGAATTGTCTTAGCTTTTTAAAAAGAGTAGGATATCGTCATTTAGAGCAAAGAATATGAGGGCTTTTTTATTGGCTTTGAAACAAAGGATAACATCTCTTTAAATTTTTTGAATTATAGAAAGAAATGGATATGCTCGACAAAATGAGGTAATTTGCAAAACGGGGCGGCGTGTGAACATTATACTTATGCCGACCTTATAAAGTATAGACTAAAAGGGATGAAGGTCAAGTACAGATGTCATCTCGCACGAGCGTGACATCATACCGTGACCAATCAAAGAAAAATGTCAACGTTTTGGTTGCATCATTCTTACCTAACGCACATGCGATGATGAAACAGTGACGTCATATCTAATTATAGCCATCCCCAGAGCTCTATAATATTGTACAAACGAGATAAATGACCGGCATTGTGTTTCCAATCGATAGGGATGAAAAGTAACTCGATCGATATCTCCTCGTGCCGGATTGTAGGCAGAAATTATGCGAGTTGCTAATTAATAAAATGGATATTTTTTGTGGCAGTTTACTCATCCAATGTATCAACAGAAACAAGAACAACCTACCATCGGTACTAAGACTGGGGTCATCATAATAACAGAATCACTCTAATATATAAGCTCCTCACTTTTTTAGCATTAAATTATATGTGAAAATAATTTTAGGACTAAATTATTTATGTAAAGATTACTAAAAGCCGTACCATAATTTTGCTATAATAAATAAATGGTTGAAAAATTATAAATCGTATTATGTTATTATTCGTATCATGAGTAATGCAGCGATGTATCACAATTATAGAACAATGTATTAGCCTGATAATCAACCTCAATGACATGCAATGGATTAAGTGACAATGACGATTTGTGACGTCACACTTTATTTAACCCATCATCTGCTCGGTCAATTATAAGTATTCTTAAATGACGATGAGTAATTTCCCATATTTTGTTGAGAGGGAGTCAAGGTGCTGACTAAGTCACAATGAGGATGTTATTGTGATGTCATCATTGACTTCTTATATCGAGCATCACTCCTTGAGGCCGTTTGCCTCCTTCAGTGCCTCTTCAAGTTTTACCTAACCTGGGAGACAAACCTCTCGATCGGGCATCCTAGAGAAATGTACGCGGAGAGTGAAGAACCAGGCTAGCTGTACGTCACAGATGAATCAGTTGATTCCTAGTATAGAATCGAGCATCTTCGAAATATCGTTGGCATCCGACGAAAAAGCCATCGTATGCGTGGCCTGACGAGACGGGGACAGCGACGGCTGAATTGTCCTTGAGTTGGGATGCGATTGTGCTCTATAAATAGCTCTGGTTGTCATGGCAGAGCATCTGAAAAAAAACTATGCGTGTCATTTTCGCGGCATGTGTCATTCATTCTATCATGATCACGAAAAAAAATCGTTGAGGCGAAGAACAGAACATTACTAATCATCTGAAATACGGAGAGAACAATATAGCGAAGATGCATCATTCGAATCTCTAAGGGGCATCTTTAAAAAAAATGGATATTTTTGTTTATAATGAAACCATTAGGAATGTCTATCACTCCAACTTTAAAACAAAATTTAGTCATTAATAATCAACGAGGAAAGTCGTCATGCTGTTGCAAGAATACGAACTGCCTGCATTTTGTAGGTTTGCACAATTTTGATTACGTTTTCACCTTTAGCAGTAGTAAGGCCACAGTGTTTGTAGCGCACAAGTTTCAAAGAGTTTTGATAAGCTTTTAATTATCCGGAAGCGGATGTTGCGGCTTTCATTTTATTGTTTTGTTTTGATTTGTTCGTTTGACTGTTGTTTATGTTTTGCTGTTTTTAATTGCTTGTTTTTCAGGAAAAAAACCTTTAAGTTTCAAAATTGGCTGTAAAAAAAAATTAAATGCATACTAACGGCAGAGCAAAATAAAATGTACGACTTGTCTTTGTGTTTGAAACCTATCAATGACTAAATTTTAAAGGCGTTGTTTTATCGCACCTGAAAATGAATGGTCCACGAAGGATACTCAAATTCTAGGACCGCGGAGTAAAACGGGAAATGCCTTGTAACGTCATCAGGAATTGCATCCGGGACAGTGGAGCAGGATCAAAGTAACCATCGCGGACATCCATTGCACAATTACACGTCCTGTCATCTTTGGTTTCTTTCTTTCGTTTCCAACACCAGACAGTGCAAAAGGTCCGATTCACTGTTTGAATCCGGAATATAACTATCTCCTTGAGATGACCGAATTGAAATTGGGGTAGACTGATTTACCGTCGCGTCGACTTGAAAGTGGAAAACATCCTGAATTACGTCCAGCAATCATCCGACTTGTGATGACCGCAGATCACGGTCCTGTCATGTCCTCTTCAGAATGTTTCGTAAGTTTGTGTATTGACGTCGTCAGACAGAACGCAGGGGAAACAACAATTCAATAATAAGCTGACCCTGCAACCTCCATCTGAAGAGTACGGTCTGGCAATAAATCCGGGGAAAAAATACTTAATGTGAAAGTGGGGTGCGTATAGCCTAAATATAGTTGGGAAATGTTCCTTGACGGGACTGTTGACGGCCCACGCATCACGTGTAGTCCATGGGCCTGGACACCAAAGTTCACCTACCGATAGGCCATTCCATTATGGTTGCTATTTTTGTATTGCTACACATTTCTTCTTTGTATTTGGACAATGGACATGATAGCCTTTGCTGAGTGCTAGCTTATTGGTTATCACCTCCTAATGAACACACCCCCAGCAATCAACAAATTATTTTCTTCTTCAGGCTAGTAAAGTCATTAACCTTAAAGCGCATGCGTGGAACATATCAGGTGCAGGCGTGTATCTGGGGGCACCCCCCCCCCCAGCTCAGTGTAAAAAATTAGTGTTTTCCCATAGAAATTCTTTAAAAATAATGCGACCCCCCTGCTCTGACACCCCCCCCCCCCAATATACTGTTAACAATGTCCGCCTGTGCACAAAATAAAATACGGGCAAAGCTAGCTCGGTTAGGGGTATTTGTACACTGTTCTGCAATACATGTATAGTGTTATTTATCGTCAGATTTGAACAGCGCCCGCTATTAGAAGTATAATACGAGCCCCCAACTGATTTTCGGAGGCCAAGTGTCAGGAGAAAAAAACTGTGTAGATTTCAGAATTTTTCGCTGATGACCCTCCCCCTCCCTTCAAAAATTCCTGAATTCGCCCCTGACGTGAGTGAATTGTCTCTCTTAAATTGTTAATCAATTCCTAGACTATGATTGATGAAATATGTAATTCGTGGCTGTGGAGGTTCCTTTTTTTAAGGGACGTTAAGTCCCAGAACCATTCTGACCAACTGACGCATGTGCATTATGTTAATTGACTATACTTGGTTGCAAAAAGTTTCCTCTCGAAACATTCACCGACTTCAGTCCTTTTTTTTAAACTACAAAATCCCAGTCGTGATTAGTTCAGTAATTAATAACCACTACAGTCGACTCTCGTTAGTACAAACTCTGTTCATACAAATTCTGGTTATAACAAGCATAAAGCTTTGGTCCCGACTGTGCATTTATGTGCACAATGAATGGGACTGATGTTCCCCTTAATACAAAATTCTGATATAACAAACGGTTTGGCTAAGTCCGAACGAGTTTGTATTAACGAGACTTGACTGTATAACAATGTATTTAATGGACTTTCTTTTTTAGTCTCAGTGACACATTATCCCAGAACAGAAGAATCATTGCTAGACCTTTATCATGCTGCCGCCATTTCAGTCATGTTCCCTGTATTCAATAACAGTACTGAATGAATTTTTTAGTGCAAAAAGGAACCAGACTATTTTTCCTTCCAGCCTCGCTTTGGTTACATTGATTTTGGCTGATGGGAATGAAATGTGGTGACTGGTCCTAACTTCATCGGTAGGGGGGGGGGGGGTAACTATAGTACTAAAACAAATTCCATAGGATGTCCCTGGTAACTATGGCAACCAATTTAGAAACACCAGCAATAATTAAATCTGCCCCTTTTTCGTATAAAAAGGTTGATATTTCCACTTTTGTGGATCAAAACCATGTTTTGTCTACCTGAACCTATCATGTATCCACTTTTGACTTAAGTTCTTGGTCACGTGTCCAACCATAATGTACGCTCTTAGTATCCAGTGTGGCCGCCATATGTTTAATTTGCACCTTTATAGCTCATTATTCCTTGTTTACGAGTTTATTTTTTTTTAAACACTTCCATGAAAAAAGTACCATGAGCACTCTAAAAAAAAAAGTTTGTATCATATTTGAAAGCATTTGAATGAAAAAAAAAGGAGAAATTATGCTTATTGCTGTTTTTGACCACAATGGGCAAAAAATACGGTAAAGCGCCCACTTGGGCTAAATATAGCGCAATCAAAATGACAGCATGTCACTCATTAGCCAACCAACATTCCTGGCAAATTATAGGAATATTATATTAAGCTAATCATTAGGAAGGGCCGTGGCAAGGTGGCTCTCGGTCGCAGCCAGTTGATTCGGATGCGGCCTTAAATCACCTCACAGGCCCCCTGGCCTGCCTTGTAACGTTCGTGAGCATTGAGTACGGTGTTTGTCAATACCGCCCTCTGTTGAATTGACTGAGCGCGCTCACTCATTGGTTAAAAGTTCAGCTGTATAAAGCGTGCGCATGCCTATTCGGTGGCCGTTACGCAACACCGTGGGAAATGCAGTCTTGTTCTGTAGTTGTGGGGACATACACTCGTCTGTACGGGGTATTTGTGGGGACCGATAACGCTGTGGGGACAGCAGAAAGTCCTCATAACTCGGTCCTAATTTGCCTAACAATGAACATTTCCAAATAACGCGGTGTAGGCCAGGGCACCAGAACCTACTTGCTGAAATTACACTCTCCCGAAACGAACATAATTTTTAAAAGGAGTTATATTGAAATCCAAGAAACAAATGCTTATGGATTCAACGGATTCTGGTGTCAACAAAATAATGCATAAAACTACTGAACAATTTTTGTTTCTTTTGCAAATGATCTTTCTTTAATTCGTAAGTTTTCAAATTCCATAAAAAAAGTCATGTTATTAAACAAAAATTAAATCCTTAAATACCTGCCGTCAGCATCTTGTAATGCTATACTAGGATTTTAAGTCTCGGCTATTACTCCACAAAATAGACTTAAAGAGTAAAGTTTAATCTAATTAGATAAAATAATGGCAGCTAGAAATATAAAGTTACTCAGTCCATGGCAAACCAGACATCGGTACAATAAAAACCAGATATCGGGACAATTCCGACCAAATTCACCCCAGCAATTCAAAACACTTCCACAAGCAAGCTCATTGTATCTACTTTACAATATTTTATACATCAAATTATCAGTCCCGCATTCTGGATTTCCATTTATTTTTCATTCAAACTATATACCTGAATGTGCCGTAACTATATCTAATCATTCAACTTCCGATCCATATTTAAAAGTCAATCCAATCACATATCTTACAAAAGATTTTTAAAACGATAAGTGAAAATATATGATAAAATATCGTCAACACAAAAATCGTCTATTTAACAAAACCAAAAATTAAACTTGTACATTTGATTACCCCATAAGATCACCGTCTACTATACACCTGATTAATTAAAGAGATATACAGCGAACCCATAGGATTCATATACACGGTAAACACTTTGCCACTAAAACATGACTTACGTTGTTTCAAATAAGGAGAAAATGATTTGATTTTCTAACATTTAGTTATGGCGAGTCATATACCGTTTCTTAAAAATAAAATACATTCTTGATATTTCTGATTGACATGCATCCCTGGCTCCTTATGGTCCGGCAACAAAATATCAAAATCTTGCCCAACATTATATTTTTTGCAAGAACCCCACAAAACAGCGAAAGTTGGTCAACGATAAAAGAAACCGATTTGGGCCTATCAACTTTGTTTTGTCGGACGAAAGTATGGAACACAATCACTAATATATACAAAAATATGTACGTTTTGAACATTCTGATACGATAATTTCTATATTAACTCCATATTTATGTATGACAATATTTCAGTAATACCTGTTTTCTTTCCCAATTTTTGTTCGGGTTTTCATCAACATGTCCATTTTCATCAACAGTACTTTCCGTCTGTTGCGAAGTCAATTATTCTATTGTGATTTTATTAGTACGTTTGCTTTTTATGATAGAAGGCAACAATTAAAAAGGACAAATAATGGCAATGTAGTTCGCTACTAAAATAGTTTGCTGCCGAATTAAACACGACATAACCAGAAACATAATTTTACACGATAAACACGCTACTTTCGAATTGCATTGTAACGCATACACACAAGAAGACGATTGCACAGTTTTGAATCCAACTCAGAAAATATAAAATATAGCCATTGTAAATATTTAGTTCTCGTGTTTTGTTCCGTAAATGAATGCATATAACACCCTTAAAGCAGTCAAGACGTCATCGTTTTTGTTTGTTTGACGAAGCCGGAAGGTATAGAAAAAGGGCACAATTGTTAATAAAGATCTGAACACTTTTGTTTAGATGTCGGACAAACATTCGGCAAAGATTATTTAGAGGTAATGGGTATCTTACGATTGGTTTTGAGAGGTAGAAAATAAGACTTCATTAATATTCTGCGTGTGAATGAAAAGGAAGCGTCATGGATGTGTCATACAGTAACCCGGCCTGGGCTTTTGGCTAAGTGACAAGGCGTTGTGACAGGGAAACGAGCCTTCGGCTGCATTGAGTGACTTGGTCAAGGCTTTCAGTATCACTTATGTCTATGGAAAGTGGCCGCAGCCGCATCTCATACTGTGTTAAGCAATTAAACACTTTTTCAAACACTTTCTTGCTTTCAGTCTGTAAACATGTTTAAATACTAAACATGTTTAGCGTGAAGATGGATAGTGTTTAGCCATTGAATATTGATGTTTAGGAATTTGACACGTAATGTTTAGCTTCTCTTGATAGCAAGATTGTGTTTAGTTGCTACACACAGTTCTGGAGTGTTGTTGCTCTTGCTGATAATGACAGCGCTCTTAATTGAAGGTCATAGTTACAAATTTTGTCAATGAAAACAAAAATCACATTTATATGTATCGATATAATCCCTGCCAATTTCCCAATTTCCCTCCTAATAAATTAATCTGAACAGTCGTAAACCTGTGCAGAACCGGCACCGGCAGTCGTCGTCTGGAGTTCACGAGGAGAAATACTGCTGCAATTGCGGATGCCATTCGAGGAGTCGTTGAGGGCGCTGGACACACTCAGCAGGCTCCACAGGTCGTCATAGGCGTGGAGGGCGTAGATGTAGGCCTCGCGAACGATGAAATAATCTTGCACGTGAACATCGTAGTTACGCTGTGGCGGCTGGTAGTCGACAGAGGGCGTCGTGTGTAGGCGCTGAAGCTCCGCCAGGTCGAAGTCGCAGAGTCGAAGCTAGAGAGACAATAGGGAAAAAAGAAAGAAAAGTACTGTGAAGACTGAAGACTATGCATAATCGGAATTTATCAGTGTCAAAATTGCCAAGACTGGATAGATTAATCTTAGCACTCATTAACCTTAGCCGCGGCGGCTTGACCAGCGTGACTCTTGCGTAATTGCAGTGGGATCGTGACTGGCTTCATTAAGAGAAAATCCAAATCATATTTTGCACCTTGGATCTTGTTTTTTTATAATGTTTACTGTTTTCCTGTGCATGGCGCGCTAGCATGATGGTGGCATTATTCTGTCAGGTCGCGCACAGACTACGCACAGTGTTTTCAATGTTAGGTACCCCAAAAAAATCCAAGGGGGATAAGATCTGGAGATCTTGGCGCTCCTTGTTCAGGTTCTTGTTTGCGCCGTTAAATAACGTTAAATACCCCCTTAAAAAAGGAAACATTGTGTTGGAGTGTTTTGGGTAGACTCACAGGCCTGTGAGTCCTGTGTCTAAGTTGTCTCACTTGAAATATGCAGAATATGAAGGCCTTCCGGCAAATTGTTGCTTTCTAACTATACAAATCATTATTTAGATTGACGGAATGAACTATTAAGTGGCAGGTTACTTACCACTCTGTGAATTCCATAGAGAAGTTGGCACATTCCTCCCATCGCGTTCTCTATGGTAGTGTCTTCAAGACGTCGAGTGGTAAGCTGGTTCTGATCTTGCCGTAGCGTGTCCAGAGCCCGTATGAAGCCCGCCATTAGACTGACGTGCTCGTACAACAGTTGTGATATCTGTGGGGATAAGAGGTTACAGACCAGTAAATAAACTGTCCTACACACCTGTGAAACCACCACTTCCAGAAATCAGGTAAGACAAAACATCAAATGTAATCCTCATTTCATTATCTTTCATTTCCGTTCATTCTTTTGGGGGTAACTAATGACTTTTTGGAGAAAATTGCAAAGAAATCAAATCACCCCTAAATGTAGTCCTGAAGTCTATCGCCATTTTGAAAAAAAGGATGCCAAAGGCGCAATTTTAGGGCTTGATTTCATCAAATTTTATAGAAATACAAGCTCGCACTCATTTTTCACGGCTTTCACCATTCCTGGGTTTTTTTAATTAATGTCTGACAGCCAACAAGTCGAACTTAGGGGGAAATTATTTCAATAAATAAAAGTCGATGGATTTTGTTCGATATCTCAATCAAAAGTGCTAGGGAAAATAACTTTTGAGGGACAAAATCCACTTTTCGAAATGAAACTCGAAGATAAGGAGGAAAACGCATTTTTTAGCCAAAATATCAGACAGGATTCCAAGTGACCCTCTTTCTCAGATAATATATTTAATCAAATGATAAGACAAAAGGCAAACTTTTGTCACAGGTACTTACGTTTGTCTCCTTCATCCGGTGCCGTCTGCAAGGAGTAAAGTTACTGGTGTCAGGAAGAATATCCGGCTCCTCGAGAAATTCCTCGCCGATAGATATCTCGGAGTAGTTTCTCTGTGGTAAAAAGAAAGCAAATTTGCTGTCAATATAATTACATCGTAATCAGTCAGTTCGATTATTATTGTCTCTCACAACTGGTATGACAGAGACAGGTGCAATTCTTTGTAATTTAGAAATATTTCAGCCGAGAATTTGGTGTTACCTAAGAACTTGTGTTGTGACAAGACTTTCTTCATTCTTACGTCAAGAGAAAATAGAACAAATAAAAACTCCCAAACAGGGCGATTCACTTTGACGATAAAGACAATTGGGCAACATCAGAAACGCTGGTACATTCTTTTGTGCAACCTTTAAAAAAAAATACATATTTTTCCATCTATTTATATCCTCACGCTTTACTTTCCTATCATAAAATTTTGTTTTGTATTTGGGGCCTTATAAAAAAAATTAATGATTTAATAGATGTAGAATAATACCTCTACTTTGGCTTGTATATACAAAAAATAACGATTCAATAAATACTTCGGGAATATTACACAAACATATAAAAAAGGGGTATAAAAAAATATCTCAGAGAGAACTTCAAAACAACATGACGTCAAAATCTAGTGCCGAAACCTATAGACATATATACGACATTTTTTAGTAAACAAAAATAGGCCTACCTTAATAATTAAAAAAAAAAAATTATATTAAATTTAGTGTAAATATTTAGCATGTTTCTTTGTGTTGTGCAACTATTATTTTGCTTTAAATGCCTTAAAAAATGTCACAATGAAGATGTCGGTACAGATACGCAGACGTCATTGAAGTGCCCATACTCGGGGATTCCCGCCAAAAATATTGGTTGAGTTTTGCGGCTGACCACAGCGCCGTTTTTGCGCATGAGCGGCAGGCAAGATGGCTTCACAGGAGTACATGATGACGTCATGTTGTCCATCGTGACTTGCGTTATAAACAAGACTACACAGAGACCATTTATGGCACCAGGTTTCCTGGTTCCGTCAAACCGAAGTCTCTCCTTGGTGGTTAAATATTAACTTGTCATTGTTTTCCGATGGGAAAAAGGGGACCTCGAATTGTCAGTTCTTCAGCTTTTTCAGACGCAGAGAAAATCTCACATTGCAAAAACATCCAGTAAATTAGACAAATCGGAACTAGCTTTTTTTCATTGCTGAACAGTCGTTTGTCTCGAAGAAACAAAGGAAAACAATTGACAAATGAAGCTTTTTGAGAAACAACAGTATAACCTTTAATGCCGCTACTTTTATGTATACGTAGCGCAATGCTTTTGTTGACACTGAAAGTAAAAGAAATCCTGGGATTGCTTCCTGATAAGCTACGCTGCCTATCGATTCGCGTCAGGAGTTACCCCGACCAATTGACTCATTCCTATCTAAATAAAGCATTACAGCGACAGGGAAAACAGCCGGGAACTCTGACAAATATTTCAGAACTCGTCACACTTGTCTTGTTGGTTGAAAGTCTGTAAAGGCGGCTCTCACTTCTTCCCACGCAAGTGGTTGTTTTACGCATGCGTCACGTGACACAGTAATATATCAAAATGAGCTCGGTAACCATATAGGCCTACATTTCTACATCTTGGTGAAAGTCTACTATTCACTATCAGATATTTTATTACAGATTGTTTGTGAGTAATGGCTCTTAATTTCTCAAGCGATCGAGTTCCATGCTGAAAAAAACTTGACACATGCGCGTTTGGGTTAGTGATTAATTTTGTACTTCGTAGCAAACACCCCTACGGCAAAGAGACACGCCTGTCTTGGTTGATATTATGCCAAGTAAAAAAAAAACATGTTTAGCGTCTGGGTTTTTGAACAAAAAAGTGGAGGCTTTTTTTTCTTCTTTTTTTTTCCAGATGGCCGACAACCGTTGGTTTTTACACTGTTCAAAGATACACAAAAATGAAACAGACATGGTGGACAAGAGAATTAAACGCTCGGTTTTACAAGAATTAAAAGACACTGCCACGCGGGCATTTGTTGGACATCGCTGGGTCGACTGCATGACGTGGGAAGTATTTGCTTTTACGATGGATCGGTAGACATCTTTGCTTTTTTTTCCAAAAAAAAATCCAAGCGTCCCCAAAAAGGACTAAACATGTTTCTTTTTTATAACTTGGCCTTACTTGCTTTTTCTGCCGAAATAAGCACATTGGGAATTCGGACACAGATGGATTATAAGTCGTATGCCGACTTACGTGTATTTGAATACGATTCGTATAGATTTGTAGATCATTTACATTAAAAAATAATTCAATATTTTGTGTTCCTTACTCAGTTTCCCATTGATGTTATTTTTTCAAATACTCATTGTTCATTTTGTTAAATAATCAGCAATATTGAAATAAATGTTTGTATGAATAAATGAATGAATGAATGATAAATTAAAATAATTTTGCGCTGTCTTTGTAAACTTCCATCCCTGCAGACTCAACACAATTTTTAGATTTCGAATCATTACGAATTTGAAAGTTTTACTTACCACAATCTGATACAGTTCAAACATGTAATCTCCATTAGTCTCTAAGAAGTAATCCATGCCTGGTCGAAGGAGTGGTGTGTCTGGTTGATCCACCGCACCATTAGGACCGGGGCCCGCCGAGAGTAGCGCCTTATCCACGGCATGAAGCAGGCAGAGCGGCTCGGTCGGGACCGCTTTGCTCGTAGTTGGCAGTACGCCTAGGTCGACGCAGACGGCCGGTAGTGGGTCTGTCAAGGGAAGACGGCAGGGATCGTCCGCTATCAGGGTAGGGATGGGTGTGGCCTTGATGGATGAAGACATAGCTAGTGCTGCTTGGAATCAAAGAAAAATAAACAATAAAACATCAAAAGGCTGCCATTGGGTGATAAGCCTAATTCAATTCAATTCACTTCGATTCCACTGAATGATTGTCGAGTTAAAAAGTCACTTGAGAAACTCTTTCTCGGTTAAGGCCTACTACTGTTAAAAAAGTATAACGTTGAAAGTGTACAATAAAATGTATTCTTATTAATGCAACAGAAATTCCTCTATTGTGTTTTTCTCTAGTTTTGAAATACTTATTCAATTCAGAATGTTCCAGTTTACGATGTTTTCCGACTGGCCGAGCGCAAGGGAAGAGCGCTTGAGCCGTTAAAACCACACATATCAACCATCAATATCGGTTGTTCTTTGGTGCAAAATAATATACTCACCCATGATGAATACTGCAAAATACATTCTGTACATGTTGTCCGTTTGCTCAATGAGTGTTTTCCTTAAATAAGTTATAAATATTACTGAGTTTTCACTCTTTCTTGTCGCAGTCAAGATTTTAATCTGATGGCGACGTCAGTGTTGGTCGTCCTTTATAAGCCCTCAGTCAGACGCATTTCTGAATCGCATTCTTTTTATTTCTTATGGTTGCGAAAGTTAGATCATGTTTGAAATAAAAATAGAATTCACTGTTCCGCTTGAATGGGATTTCGTAAGTTACATAATCGTCGAGATACGATTCTTGCATTCACCTGTGTTTAGCCCTTCCATCACGAACCCGGAAAAATCCCCTGCGAAAAATAAGAAAGTCAACTTCCTGCGAACTAGTTGTTTTGTTTTCCGTGTCTGTGGACAATGTTGACCGCCACCTATGATTAGGTTATTTAATTGTCGTAATGCCTGTTTTTTTTATCACGCTATTTAAGGGGGAGGGGGAAGAAGGACAGGCAGACATTTAGGTAATTAATAATAATTTGGGGTGTTATTTTTGTGTCAGACCGGGCGGGGGGGGTGGCCCCTCCCCCTGGATCCGCACCTGCGCAGGTGTCCGTAAGTTCAACCCTCAATCAATCAATCGCTCTGCCCGGGGTTTTTTTTTCAGAATAATAATAAAATAATAATATCTAATTCTTGTATAGCGCCAAATCCGTCAAAATTGACGCTCAAGGCGCTTCACAGAAATAAAAATGAACAGGTTAAAATTTAAGAATAAACTAAAAGTTATACAAGACAAAACCTTTAAAATAACTATAAAATAATATGGTTGATAAAAGACAGCCAAATTGTCAAGATAGGCAATAAGAACCATGCAAACTCACAAAGGAAATTTCAGGGTTTTAATTGCAGGCCTCTTGGGATAAAGTTAACAAGTACGAGGGCGCCATTTAATCACACCAATCATGGGTTTCATTTTTTTTTTCTAAAAAATTCAAAAAAAAAAAAAAAAATTTTTGCCAATATTTCTCATATTTCGATTTATCAGTTTTAGAGGGGGGCAGGGACATTTTGCCCCCCCCCCCCAACCCATTAAATTTACACCCCTTTTTTTTCCCCCCCCTTTTTTTTTTTTTTTTTTTTTTTTTTTTTCCTTTTTTTTTTTTTTTTCCAGGGGGGGGGGGGGGCAAGTGCCCCCCCCCCTCGCGACGCCCATGACACCAATGCTTCACGAGCTCTTAAGAATTCAAATTTAGGTAAGACATAAGTAGCGGTGACGTGGATGATGTAAGGTGCTGTACGAATAATCGGGACCTCCAAATTCATTCCTACCCTACATCCTACATCTCATGGTATTTTTCTTTGAGCTCTCATTGGATGCATTTTAACTGGTGACCTGCACGGGGTCACCAGTTTACATACATTGGTCGTGGCAGTAAGCTACCCAAGATGCCTTGCGAAGTCTGCATTTCCCCTCATAACATTTCATGAAATTGAGCGGTCACCAGCCGCCCTGAATTGTTTAGAAATCTCTCTGAAATCTTGCAGTATTTTTAAAGACAGGTGTCGTTTTGGACTTTTCATCATGTGCACTGTCACTTACGGGCCTTATTCACGAATCGGCCATATTGAATTGAAAGTTAAGTAAAATCTTAATTTTTAAATTTAAATTCCAGTCTGCTTCAATGAACAATTTCAAATTTGTAATTAAACATTCCCTAATATTGAAAGCCATATTTAAAAAAAAAAATGACGGCAAAATAAGTCTGTATTGTGCCTGCATAAATAGTCTGGCGCCATTCCATTACTCAGTTAACAATTACTAAAATACATTCAGGGGACTCTACAATAATGGCCAACTCGTGAATAAGGCCCGTGCATGCTTCACTGCGCTAGCTGTGACGTCGACAAACAACTTTTAGTGAAAAACTGAAAAGTATATAAAGTAAAATCTGTTCCGATCCAATATGCTGCATCAGGCCGGCGTTTATCTCCGGTTTCAGTAGCATAAAACGACGGAGAATATTTCTATTCCCCTTGGATGGGATGCTAGTCCATTGCAGGTTACCCCCAGCTAATGCCGGTACCCATTTAAACTCCTGGGTGGAGAGAGGCAAGTGGGGATGAAGTGGCTTGTCCAAGGACACAACGTGTGGTCAGCAGCCGGATTCGAACCCCTGACCCTCTGATCCTGAGTCACGAACCCTAACCGCCATGCCACACTTCCCGGCTTTGTGTGTAAAAAGAGGAATTACTCAGGTAGTTGATCCATTGTGAGATATTTTGTACTGAATTTCATTTGAATGGGAATCCCGGGCCAGTCCAAACTAGACTCTCTATCCCCTGCACTTGGGGTGAATCATGTCGCTACAGTCCGTAACATTGCATGCGCCGGAAGTTATTCTACCAACATGCCGGTCAATCTTGTTTTCCGCGTTCAGCTCCAATCTTTGTTTCAGTCCGCGGAAATAACATATTTAACGCCCCTGCATATTGGTGTTTTTCTCCAACATTTGTGGTAGCGGTTGGGGAAAGGGATCAGTTCAAGACCCGTCTTTCGTCATTCACTTCTTTTCTTAATTTTACTGTGGAAAATGTGAGTCAAGTGACGGGTAAATGGAGCCAATGAGGTTCTAATCCTCTGAATATTGTTTAAAACTTTTGCCGTGATCAAACGTGCGAAGAATGTTCTGTTCAAATGAAGAATTGTGGTATTTTGTGGTGTAGAAAATTGGCCTGTCAGAAAAAAAAATTTTGTCCACTGAAACCCGATAATAGCACCTAAACTCAATGCTCTAATTTGAAGGGAAAAATCATTGGTCCTTCGAAAATCTTGTTTTCGTCATCGGTTTTTGAATTGATAATTTTGTTCTTATTTTTGTGTTCTTTTTGCCGTTAGCTATCGTCGTGTAAGTCTTTTGTCTTGTCTGTCTCGCCCGTGTGTTGCTTTCATGTTGTTTTTCTGTTGTTAGTGTTGTCTGTTAGGGTGTTTCCTACAAGCCTCGGCTTACTTAAACAGCCCCATACTCCTTAGTTTCTTTTGTACATAAATCGAAATGTTTAACATTTCTTCATAGCGTATCTTACTTGTATTAATTGTCTTTTTTCTTTTTTTGAGACATATTTATTGATTTTGTTTTGTTGTTATTTACCAGATTTTTTTCTTATTGATGGATGTATTCTCTAAAGGAGTATGGAATAAATGTTTTCTTGAATTGAATTGAATTGAATTGAATTGTTTTGAAATTGAGGTTGCATTGGCTCTTCGGCTGCACGCACTTGAATAAATTCATGCGTCATGACATTTGTTTTGCAAGTAGAGCATCGCTTTTATTGTAATTCAGTGCAAAGAGCAATTCTTGCCGTCCGTCCCCTTCGCAGACTTTGGCGGAAGGATACCTAAATATGATAACGGTCACGCGTCTCTGGTGCACAAACGGCTTCACAAACTAGACGTCTTTCATGAAAACCACGCCTATCTGGGGTTCAGTTGAGTATGAAAACTGGCCGCGTGTCAAGGAGGAAGCGAAAGGGTGCAAAAAATACGAAGCTATCTCTTGATACACTTAGCCGCAGGCACGAGCTTGCCACCCACTACTTCGTCACCGCACGCAACCCATGCTGCAAACATATTTTCGCAGAATCGGTGATATCATAAGTGAATTCCCTTCAGATAGACACTCCTACTTTTCGTCAATGTCATGAAGATTGCAATTTGAAGTTCTTCCACCAAAATGCGGCGATATTTCGTCATGGTGTAAAGTCCTATTTTGAAGGGTTGCCACAATGGCACCGTCTTGCTATGTAACCAGCACCGTGATGATGCTTTCGCCATTACTGGGGGCCTCCACGAGGAGTGTACAGTCGCCCAGTGTCCAAATAGATGGATTTTCAAGCAACTGTATCAGCCAAGACGATGCAGTCAAACTTAAGTCACTGTATGAGTTTTTAGAGCTCCTTCGTTTCATATCCTCGTTTTACAGTACAGCACCAATGACCTCATTTTCAAATGCTATTTAATTTTGCAGTTCATCTATTCGTACAAATTCAAAACCTCATAATTGTCTACCTATTATATATTTTACATTAGATCCTAACCCATGTTTTCCCTCTTATTGGTTTGTTGTCGAATTCTCATTCTGTGAATATTGCGTGCGTGGAGCCTCGGCCGAAAGTAAAAGAGGCACCCACACACACACGACCGCAGCTGACGCCAGGGCAAGGGTTTTTTTTGTGAAAAAAAGTTGACATCATTCAGAAATAATTTCTTTTCTCCTTTTCCGCCTGGAAAAATACAAGTCAGTTATTCAATGTAACGATGGTTTACTAAACAAACATTTTGTTTAGCAAATAAAAGTGGGTAAACTACCAGGGTTTATGGGGGTTGAACGTAAAATCCTACAATTACTGAAATTGTCGGTTTGTGGTGATCATGGGCGTCGAGGCGCGAAGACAAAGTGGTGTAAATTTAATGTCTAAAACTGATAAATCGAGAATGTGTTGAGAAATACAAGCATTTTTTTTGCAAAATTTTTTTTTGCCCCCCTCTAGAAAAAATCCTGGCGACGCCCATGGTGGTGATAGGCTCACTTGCAATTTAGAAATCTCAAAATTGCCGAAATCACCACATGCATGTCTTTTGCAACTGTTTCTCAATTCGTATAGCTCTGCCTAATTCTGCCTGGTTTTGACATATTGCGTCACATTTTTTGTGTTTATCGTTGCAAAATATGCAGCTTCATTCCTATACCCTATCCGGTTCGTTAGTGTGACGTCACCTCAAGCACTTTCTGCACGATTGGAACCGGAAGTTAACGCAGCTCGAGTGTTTGTAGCCAATGGGCGCTAGTAATCAGTGGTGCGCGTGCGTGTATGACGTTTTTACTAACGAACCGGATAAGGCCGTATAACCGTTCAACTTGTTACCACCCCACACCAACTGCATATAGGCATAGGCGTTCCAGGGTCACGAAAGCTAATTCGTAGTGTGAAATCCCACTATAGGTATGTGATTAAAGTTCACATTGTCAGTGGCAAACCTGAAGTAAGTGGTTGCTTATGACTTAAATTACATATTGAAAAATAAGTGACGTCATGATGACGTCAGTAACAGATTTTTTTGTCAATTTTAAAATTTTAATATTTTTCTAATTGCAAAAATTGATATGAAATGCAATTATAGATTGACTTCAAACTAGGCACAGACCAAGACCCTAACCTAATATTGTTCCTAACAAGTGACGTCGCAATTACGTCATCAATTTGTCATGCGACGTCATCTGAAAGGAGCATAATTTCTATTTTCTATTTTCAGATTTCTAGAGAGCCAATTGGGCTGAAACTGTGTAAATATATCGACAGGTATGTGTTATACATGGGAATGAAACTGACGTCATGATGACGTCATCATAAGGGTTTTTATTGATTGCTAATTTTTTGTTAATTTATAACACCAAATTCACATCAATTCAAATTCTTCACATCCCAATATTTTCGGACCTATACACATTTATGTACATCTGACATGGCTGAAGGTCCTATATGACAGAAGTCAAAAAAATAATTGTCGAAACAGCACAAACACATTTCTAGTTTATTGGGGGGCATAATTATTAAAGAGGTTTGCTGGATAATTCACCAAACCAGATTGACGCAGCCCTCAAACCACAAGACATCTACAAAAGACAGTCTATAGTTGACGTTCGTCACCAATGACGACAGAAGGAGAAACAGTAGGAAACATGAATCGAAGATGTTTATGGTAAAAAAAATCGCAAGCGTCACCAAATCAACACATAGAAAACATTTCAAAGAATCTTGAGACAACTAAACCCGATCCAGAACCCTAACAAATACAATCTTCTGAACGCGGAAATGAAATCGATCTACGGTTGTTGAAACAGAATCATAAAAAGACGTTCTTTCCTATATTGTTTGTAATATCCCACTTTTTGTCAACATTTTGTTGCGATACTGAAACCGATGACTCTTCGCTTGGACAGTGCATCTCCACCTCTCTCTCCTCCCCGGATTTTTTATCCAAAATAATGAACAAAATTACACAAATCTTGTTGTTTATTCGTAGTGTTTCCGTTTTAGGTTTTCCCGGCCAATTTCAGCGCGTTTCTGGTCATAAACACGAGTCGTGCAGTGGTTTCGTTTCCCGATTATGAAACTACTCGTAATTCCATTTTACCTGTTTCGAAAAATGTTTGTTTTTCATCGAAACAACGCGAATGATTCTTTTTATTTGAGCGGGTGGGGGAGTGGTTGGGGGAGGGGTGCACATCCCATCGTTATGCCGGATTCCTTTGATTTGCCTTACCTGAATTATATCTGAAATGGTGTTTATGGTGTTTATGAAATCTTTCGAGATGTGTATTCCACACAATAAACAACATATCACTTCCTGCAAGGAGCTACCCACAGATTTCATCCCAAAGTTGTTTCAGTGAAATCACTTCTGAGTCTGTTCCTTTAAGTGTTGGATCTCCGGGTGGTTTAGAGGGTTTAATGTCTGGATCAGCCCTTAACTGACAAAAATATAGATTGGTTAATAAGCATCGAATATAGGTGGTTATAGTGATCTGGTGCAAACTTTCACATTGCTATTTGTTCCGCTTGTTTAGAGTTCAGATTCATTGAGATATAACTTTCCCTGATGCATAGTCACCTCACAATATTGTTGGTATGCTAAGAGGTGTGCATAAAGTATAACACGGCAATCACATAATAATGAAATTGAAACATTAACTTCGTATCACTTCCTGCCATGAACTACTCAGCGTTTTTTGTGTGTAAATCATAAAAATATTTTCCGATTGTGTTACATGAACACCCATTTTTACCATAACGGATTTCCAAATTAAAAACCCCTGTTCTTGGTTGAAATGTGATAGCCTTGTATTATTGCAATCGAATTGTGTGAGTTTATGTCATAATTTGAGACTTTGGTGACCATAAAGCCTTTATCAATATCCGTTTTTATTGTGTTGTGTTTTCATCCTAAAATATCATTCTCTATATGAGATCGTCAGCCCAGTTTAGTCCATTAGTTAAATCCCCGATGAGGTTTGTCTTGTCGAAACCAAACACCCACGCCAAGCATGATTGCTAGATGCCATTATTGTCTGCACGAAAACAAAACAAACACATCATTTGGTTTTAACATTCATATCTGTGTTCTTATTGAATGATGAACACTGGAAAACAATGTTCATGCTTTTTTTTACTAGACGTGTGTAATAAATTGAATTGAATTGAATTGAATTGAATTGGATTGAATTGTCGTCCAAGTTTCATCTCTCACTCAGGAAAATAGAACAAATGCAAAAGCCGCTCTCGAAATCAGGACTGATGTTACATTGTATATTGTATCTTTTATTTTATTTTATTTATTTATTACTTCTGGTAATAAAACCAAGGATTCCCCAAATAGCGCCCTAGGCACTGTAAGCTCGAAAGCCCGAAGAAACATGTAGGCAGAAGTGAATGAGTAGAAATTACAGTTGTAGAGATGGGAGGAAAAGCCCAGAAGAATATTCTGGGGAAAAAAAACCTCAGAATCAGGAAGGGACTGAAAACCAAATCCGCATATTGGCCGCATATTAGTGGTAAGGCCACCAAAAGATAGATGAAAGTATAGATGAACCGACAACCACAACCACTTCGCTTGACTCGACCTTATTTTGCACTTCTAATGTGTCAAAGATTTGAAATGACATGATGGCGTACTGCCTAGCTGTTCTGGGTTTACGCATCGAAAATCCATTTTTAATTTTTGTTTGACAAATGTTTCGCAGGGGAGGGATTAACGTTTTTTTAAAATGAAGCTAAACTCCTTTTCTGAAAGCCAAATAGCCTGGGGTTACTTTCTTATATACATGTACATGTATAACAAACAATAAAAAAACAAAACGGCGAATTCAGGGAATCTCAAATGAATAATCATCATAGTCTGGTGATTAATTGACGAGTTTTGTGATAGCAGGGTTCAGCTATATCGGGAAGTGTGGTTATTGTTTGCTGGAATCGTATGACAAATACCCGAAATTTGTGTGGTTTTTCCAATTTCAATAGTCAGAAGCACGGGGACCTGAGGCTATTTAGCACAAAACAAGAAGAATACAAATTGGGAACATTTTGCAACCGTCATGGATGAAAACAGGTTCACGGTGGTACCGCTACAAAAATAGCACTTCAAATATATCAAAATGTTTTTCTGTTACTTACTGTCAGGTGATTATCATGTGATTGTGAACTGTAGTTTAGAGGGCCAGAAAAATATTCATGAAATCTTCGACTCACACCTGAGTGTCAGTCATTTTCAGTGCATTTGCAGTCTATAGACCTTAGACCTTATGCACGAGGACGCCATTTCGGACGTGTACCCTGAATCTATTATATACATTGTGAACTGTTGAATGGGATGGTGCCAGACGCTATTTTGCGTTCCAAACCTCACTTTCAAGCTTGTGGCTTGAAACCTTAGGGTATGTTTAATCCGTTTTAATTTTTTTCATCAGAGCGGACTTGTATTAAATTGCAATGAACCTTTATTTCAATGCTTTCATTTCTACTCTCAAATTCCAAAAATCAAGAATTTACCTCGCTTTCAATGTAAAATGGCCGACATGTGAATGAGGTGGCTGTTTCTGGTTTTTACGCAAGTAAACATTTTCATTTTCATTAGCTATTCAACGATATCGTCTTAGGTGGAAATCACGAGGTTGCATTGCTTTGGCGCTAAAATATTTCCAAATTGATGGTTTCTGCTACTCACTGGAGGTGTTTTCATAGAACTAGTTTCATCCTATAAGATTACACTGCCCGGTCCCCGGCAGTCAATCGGCCAGTCATACAACCGACGAGTCAGTCATAGATGACACTCGGCTGGTCCTCTGTCTTCGAAGGCATCTTCGAAGATCGATTACAGATTTACTAATGAGTAGGGGCTTAATTTAAAGACAATTTATGAATCATCAATGTCATGTGCAAATGAAATGCTGGTATGGACTGCTAACACGGTAAACAGTTCTCGGTAGTCCAGGGTCCACTTTTATTTTGGCATACAAGGTAAGTTTCCTGCCCTGGATAAAAACCAATGCGGAAATGTGGTGGTCAGCTCACCGCATGCAGACAGATGTGCCCAAAATTTGATATGTCATGCTATATAGTACCTCTCGTTACAGGCACGTATAGTCTGGTATCGGCACTGATGACGCATCAGTTGACCCGAACATGGAAAGAAAACGACGTGGTTTCCCTTTCAAAGTACATCGCACTGTATGCTAACCACGCGCATCTCTGTGATTCCGAGTTTGTAGAACAAGTTCATTTCAGCTTTCATTGATGTTGCTTGTGTAATTGTCAACGGGTGCATACTTATTTTCCCCAATACCTATGTTCCCCAACCCTAACCCTAGCTAACCCTAATCATCCAACCCTAAGCCTTACCCTAACTCTAAGGATTTGGGGGAACATAGATATTGGGGCACATCGGGTAGACCCATGGGCGTCGCGAGGATTTTTTCTAGAGGGGGGCAAAAAAAAATTTGCCAAAAAATGCTTGTATTTCTCAACACATTCTCGATTTATCAGTTTTAGAGGGGGCAGCCCCCCCCCCCCCACTCATTAAATTTACACCACTTTGTCTTCGCGCCTCTTTTTCTTTTCTTTTTTTTCTTTTCTTTTTCTTCCTTTTTTATTTTTAATTTTTTTTTGCTTTTCCAGGGTTTCCAGGGCTTTTGCAAGTGCCCCCTTGCCCCCCCCCCTCGCTACGCCCATGGGTAGACCCCGTTTTCAAGTCACATCGATTCGTGAGATTTAATTTTTTTAAGTGGGTTGTTGGGTGCAGGGTGCATATTCAATGACTTTTGAAATCGGCGGTCTCACTCTCTTTTCTTGGTAAAACTCAGTGGAAAATGTAGGAAGTATGGCGGAACTATTGACAACTATGACGCGTCGTGAACTATTGTGGGTGGTTTGTTTTGACAGTTTGCACCAGCCAACGAAATCGAGATATTATCACATCCGTTGGTCTACCGTACCTATGGCTTAAGATGTAACCCATAAATTATGCCCACGTGTTCCTGCAAAATAAATAGTAGAAATATTAATGAGCTTGCGTTTCCCCAAATCAATGAGCCACATGTGAGCATATAGCTCCATGGTGTGAGCAATACCGTGTTGGGATTTACACCGGAAAATTACTTCCTCATTCTGGTCGGGTAACGCCGTTGGCGGCGTTGTTTACCTACGGACTTGACACTGGCTATATATCTTGTGTACATTCGCTTTATGCGGAGTTGCGGGTGACTCCTTGCTTATTCGCTTTCTGTGTGTAATGCATCGTGAACTTACCATATTTTTAATGTTCTCTTAAATGGAAATTGTTCATTGGCTTTTAACCCTTACCCCGAGGGCCAGTTGTGCAAAATAATATTTGAATTGGAGAATTGAGGATTGTTCGGGTTGATAAATGAGGCGAAAAAGGACGACCGCTAATCCGTTTACGTCACAAGGTATTTTTGGTAATCGCAGTCACGATTTGGGTACATTCTGTGCGCAAGAGGACCAAACCGGTCTATAAGCCCCGCCCATTATGGTTTTTGACCAATCGTATGCCTAAGTTATGTGCTCACTGCACTTAGTCCAACATACGTGCACGCCAGTATGACATGCGCAGCTTGAACATGCTGCGTACGCACGTGTTGTTGCACACCGTACGTGCGCGCAGTGGGCGGAGCCTAATTAATTGGTACTTTGACATCATTGATGGGAACCTTTTGTTGACGCTAGTTCATATATGAACAAAATCCGTCCAATGACAGATCAAATGGGTCACCGGCGCCCATGGATCAGACAGTTATTCCCTGCGCTAAATAAAGAGGGCGCCGTGTAGGTACTTGAATTAAATGTTCGCCAGTTAACCACTTGTTCACCCGTTCATATCAGGGAATACCAGCAGTGGCGTAAATCTGTGCCAGCGAGTGGAGATGAGGGATGACCAAAATCCAAAAATTAACCACCCGTAAAAATTCGAAAAGCGGGGGGAGGAGGGGGGCTGGGGGTTGGAAACGACATACCGGGGTACATCTTATGTACAATCGCCCACTACGCGCGTTTATACCTTTACATCAAAAACGGCGCATTTTCAGCTTTTGTACTTTTTATCCGGGGATATGTACCCCCAGCCCCCGGATGTACCCCCTCAGCATGGTATTAACCGCCCTCCATTGACAGCGATGTTCGCAGTCAAGTTAGATGAAAGACTGAAGCGCATCAAACTTGTTGTCAAAACGGCACCTTTTTGCCTGTACGGTTTCAAGTCTTGTATAGCCCATGCACCAGGCATTCCAATGTCAAAGAATTGCACTAATTAACTTAGAGGAAATATGCAACCAGTATTTTTGTTATAGCTTCCCGAACTGTCTAAGAACTGGAGCACTCCACTCCAGATTGAAACCCATTGTGGTTTATAGCTTAAGTTACAGCGCCTGTAACTTGAACTTTTCAACTTCCTGTTCGAGACGAATGACGTCAGGGTAACGCGTCATTACCTTTGCAGATGGACTGCCTTATCTGAACTCTTTTCTTTTCTATTTTCACTTTCGAATTTCTCAGTTCTGATGTGTTGACTTCACAATGACCCTTATAGAAACTGACTATCGAGAACATTATAGTCTTGTCTCTGCGATTTTCTTTAAGTATCTTGTTTCCTTTGCATTAGTATTTCAAAGAAAAAGAAAAGAAAGAACACAAGTGGACACCAGAAAGACTATCCAGTGACATCACTAGATCCATGACCCTTTATTCAAATCTCGGCTTAATCTCTAGGCTTCGGCGCTTACTTGTCCCAATCTGAATTATAAAATTGTAAACTCGTAACAATGGTTATTTTTCAATGGCCTCGATAATACACAAAGTATTTGTACAAACTGCGTTTACGATCAACCAGTTGGAAATCCCCTTTCAAGTTATTATGTTTCGATCAATGTGTCTACACAGCGAGCACGAGAATTGAGCAGTGCGCCCTCTATTACGATGATGAGCAAATCCGCAAAACTTGTCCAAACAACGTCTTTTGGTACCTAGCGTCATGATTCCTGAGACAATCTTAGTGTGATTTCTTCCTAAAGTGCCAGAAAGCGTTTAGCTACAGTTTGCTCAAAGCCGTTTTTCGTTGTAAAATACATTCGATGTGAGTTTTAAATAAAATCGGATCGAAAGAGGGCGGTAGAAATTTGTCAACTTCAAGCCCGACGGCACAAACCGAGGGCGCCCGGTAAGGTATATCGAGCTCGACGAAGAACTATGGCCTTAATTTATAAGTTCACCTTACCGTTATCGACCGCACACTATTCGACAACGGGACACTAATAAGTCGAGTTCTCTGGACCAGCCTTTTATTACGTAAAAAGACTTTATGCAATTAAATTTATTTTTCCCGATTTGAACTGTTTATGTTGTAAATGCGTTATTTACAGTAAATTCCTTCATTCTTTCACTTCGTTAGATATCTCTTTAAAACGAAATCTTGACTTTTTCTCAAATTCAATGAAGAGAAAGTGTACTTTAATGTTCTTCGTATGACGTCTGATTATCAGTGCATTGTTTTCATTTTCGATCGCAGGAAATAAGGCAACACCTGAGTCCGAGTGAGAAACAGGTAGCTCACGGTAGTAATAAGGGGCGAGTACTTAGTTTACGCTGTTATCATGGCTAGATACACGGCATCATTTTATGGACTGTGATTTGCAGCTGATTTCAGGGTTGATGTTAGCCTCAAATGATTGCAAGACTATGGGTACCCAGCAGGTATTGCCTAGAACCTTCGTCCTTCGTCCGAATACATCATAACAGACACTCACAATTTCAATAAATCTGAGCCTTAAAGTTTGCGTAAAAGAATGCACTTTAGGATGCTGAAATAAGGGTATGTGTGGTTTGTTTAATTAAACGAATAAAAAAATAACCTTGGTTGTCATCGGCTAAATATATGATGGAATGTCAAGATATCCTCTTTCGCTCCCATTTTTGCGTCTACAACACCTGGATGACTTTACTTTAAACAAGTATTCCTCTTTTCCAACTGGTCACTGGTATGAGAAGAACGTTTAGTCTAGTAGTGCAATTATTTTGGGCACTGTCCGTCTCGCAAAATTGTTTCGTCATAGATGACCCAATCAACTTAAACAAATAATATTAAAATTGGTCGGACTTGCGCATCCGATACTAAAGTGAAGTCAAGCCAACTATCGCAATATTCCGCTCGCGATAAACCGCTGGACCAAGAATTTCCAAACAGTTCTGATATCAAGTAGAATATTAAAAAAAAAAGTTTCAGTTTCTGTCAATACTTGAGAGATTCGATGCCCACAAATTCGAAAAAAATGTAAATATTTCTCCGTTGCTCTTTTTTTTCCTTTAGAGATCACCACTCTAAAACTAAAGTGACAAAATCTCCAAAAAGTCATTGGTCTGAAGCTAAGGAATTTAATATTATATCAAGGTAGGTAAATAAGCCAAAAACGTATATGAACAAAATTACGACAAAGGCTCGTCATTCATTGTCTGTACACCAGGTTAGTGACACTACATAAATGTTTTAAAAGTGTTTGCACACCTGTACCACCTTTCAAATTGCGCAATGCACGAAGTTACGTTCACGTTATGGGTAAGTACTCTCGAAATGAAAAGAACGTCGAAACACCGCGGAACCGAAAGCAAGTTTGGAAATGAAGTGTTTTTGTCGGACATTTTCTTTTAATTCGGGACCTTTATTTTCAATTGTTAAATATGGGGGAAAAAATACCTCAAGTGCTCACTCGAAAGGACTAGAAACGGAAGCAAAACCAATTGAGTTGAACGTTGGCATGATCACATCGACAGGCACACATAACAAAAAAATATCTGTTCTGTACGAATGCGTACAGTTTCTTTATGCAAAATAGGAAAAAAGAACTGGTTTTTTTTCGGTTCACAGAATTGAGATAAAAACCAATGGATGAGCAATCAATGGTGCCTCCGTCGATTTTGTTCAAGATATACTTCATTAACCCCGTAGAACAAAGTGGGTGATTTACCCACTGTTTACGCCCATTAAATCATCCAACTTATAGACATGAGAATGTTTAAATGTACCACCAAATTGATCGGCTCTCATTAGGGGAAGAAACAAGCTTCTTTTAAACACTAATATCGGACTAATATCTCTGGATACTCATGTTCATTCACATTCAGGGAGTCAGGTTCTGCAACCTTAATTCTTACGAAAGAGGTAAATTTTATATATTGTAAACTGACCAACGAGTCAGGAACAAATTCTTAAGTTTTGAAAACATTGAAATTATTAGTCATTCATTAGAATGGACGGATGTTACTCAGCGATTAATACCGTGGGGGAAAAAATGAAAGATAATAATTCAAAAAACAGACTGATTCTTTTAAAATGATGGTATATTGCGAAACGTAAGTGTTTTAAAATCAGGGCGGATCCGCTTGCAACACCATGTTTTTGTATCACTTTTCTTTACGTTGCTCAGGCATTTTGGTCTTAGTTTTTATATAGTTAAGGCGGTCTTCTCAAATCGATATGCAACTTTTCATAACCGACGAGAACAGGATGTGTTAACAGCCCAACATAAACAAACAAAACAACAAGAATAACTGTGCGACAGCAAAGTGAACTAACTGGATTGTTATATGTTTATAGGACGCATTCGTTCCAATTTGACGGCATTTAGGTAAATTAATTGAGCAATATGAATTATTTAAAGTGTACTTCAGGCCTTTTTGTCACAGGTGTTTGTCGATCAAGTAACCATATCCGGTACATCTTTTTATAATTGTTTTGTAAGGGTTAGGGCCGGCCGCTTCTAAAAAACAAGTGATGTCAATTGGAAGTCTACCTGTCCATTTCAAACGTTTGCACTATTGCGAAACCTCAGATGTAAGGTCATTCATCCCACACAAAAACACTGTTCAAACGGTTCACGCCTGCACAAACGCGAATAAAAGCTGAAACATGGCCATTTGTTGCCGTGATTTGAGATAGGTGTACTGTACAATAGTTGCGCATAAAGCATGGCATACCAGAAATATTGCATGGAAATTGGGAATCTTGATTTCACCTAGCTCTATGATTTCACGTACGCGTTGTACGCAAGGACCACCTTTGGACTGGGACAGTGCCGAAAATACATCACTGATGAATATGCATGCTGAACAACAATGGGCTTCGTTGTTGGCACTCTTGAATATTCATCGATCTATTGTGTTCCATGCGCAGCTATTATCCAAACAGATGACAGAAGAGCTGTGGTTTGGGTTTCCCCAGATGTCATTCATCTGCCCGGGGTACACGCCTGTGCGCTATGTACCGGTGCAGGTATAGGTTTACCTTTTGTACCAAAGGGGTTCCCCAGGCCCCATAAAGTATGAGTCATCCCACTGAATCTCAACAAAAGTTTGTTCAGATGTCAACATCACCGCTAACACCAATATTCACGGCGGAAGTTATGAAACACGGCTCGCGGGTCCTGTAATGTTGTGTTTTTTTGTTCTTCGCCACAAACACGATTTCTTATTGATTTGTCTTCTTTTTCTGTTCTAATTTTAAGCGAAATACCAAATGGAGTTAAAAATAAGTTGCTCTGCTCGATCGGCCGACGAAGAGTATATAACGGAGATGGATTCTCTGGATTTTACTAACGAGCATAAACCAACTATCAAACACCACGACAACTTCGTTCCAATTATACGAACAAACCGAAGAAACAATGGCTCTTTCCGTTCGACTTCTGCTCACGTTACTTGCTTCTGGTAAGTTGGGTTTTTTTTCTTGGGCTCATTTTTAAAATAGCTAATCGAATTAAATTGCGCACACACACAAAACCAAGCATTTTTCTTTTGCTTTTGAGAATTTGGCGATTTGATTTAGCAAAGTATGCTGGTGCCGAATTCCGTACGGCGTTAATAGTTAATAACTTCCTGAAATTTAGGCGCAATGTCGAAAAAAAACCATTTAATTGGCGTATAGTGACTCAAACATAGCAACCTTCTTTTATGTTTCTCATATAATAATATTGTCGAGTTTTAAGTTGGTGAACGCCCCTCTTATACTTAGACTAGAAGCCAAAAACGATGCATGTAAAAGGTGCTAACATTGCGGTGATTTTAATGGCTTGGTAGTCCGGTACCCCAAACAACTTCGGATAATGTGCTTGTTACTAATATTTCATATTTGAACACATAAGTATATTTAACTGTCTCAAGAATGAAGTAAATTGTAAAACGTAGAATTTTTGCCCAAACAGTTATCGCTGTGAGTTCTGCAGCACCTACGGCTGTGGGTGTGACGTCATCATCAGACGCAGCTACTCCAAGCCCATTGGCTGAAGTGTTGCAGACCTACACCGCCATCTTCAGTGAAATGGACGAGCTGAGAAGAGTTCAAAAAGCCGCCTATGACGATTACGTACGTATTTTCTGAGTTCCATTTTTCTGTGATAGGTTTAAGTTCTCGTTAAGTTATCCTCACTGATGCCGAAATTCAAGTTTCCTTGCTTTCACATTTTCCTGTCCAGAAATTCTGAAAAGCGACGGAATTACGCCCTCCATAAGTTCACAGTTCCTTATCACAGTACTCCTTAGACTAGAGACTGTTTAAACTTATTGAACAAAAATGAAGAAACAAATGCAATCCTGCATAATTTGTTTTCAAATTGTTTAAAAAGTTTTACCGATGAAATGGCTAGAGTTCTTAAAACAGACTCAAATTTCGAATGAAAAAAAATCATTGAAAATTGATCAAAAGCTGTTGCGTAAACGGATAAAGCAATGTTGCGGTCCTAATTCTCTATATGATAAGAGTCCGTGTGGTTTTTATTGACTTGGAGTTGGATAAGTAGCGATAATGCCATACCCATCAGGGGTTGCAAAATAAATCCCTCCGATTCAGTCGGCCCAGATAAGTTTGCGAAACATTGCACAATCTGCCAGCCCTCCTATAAACGCACCTGTAACACACAGCACAATGTTGAACAGTGACGTCTCTTTTGTGTCGAGAGCATTGACCGTGACACTATTATTATTGACAAAAATCGACGTGCATAATAGTGGTTTACTATTGTTTGCACTATGGACCCCACTGGAGGAGTGACATTGTATTGAGTGCTATAGTTTCAGTACATGTAACGGTACCACCACAGCGTGATGGTATAGTTCAATAATCGGAACTACGGAAAAAAGACTAATGTGAGTTGAAATCTTTTTGTCCTATTGCAGAAAATGGATCGTTTTGGCGACTCAGATATCCATGTTCCTTCCCTGAACATCGATGGAATGCCCGATTTGAGTGGATTGACAGCCTCCAACAGATTTGCCATGAATGTACGTATAGTTCAATTGCATTTTTGTATAATCTCGCCTTCTTCTATATCCGTATGACGAGATTGCTCTCGTATCTCTTGACAATTTATTAGTTCAATCAAACTTTTGTTGATTTCAAGAACTGCGCGTCCATAGTGTTCTGACACAATAAATAGCGATATTTAGAATTTATGCATGTAAAGGAGACTCATACTCTGTCGTGCTACCCAGATAAAATAGCTCTGAAACAAATATCTGCGATTACATTATACGCTTCTTTCCAATTCTCCGGCCTCCATGTACGCCTCGCACCATTTTAACAAAGTCTTGATAGGCCTATGCACATTGCCAAAAGTGTGTTCAACAAAGGATTTATTTCTGAAACGATCGAGCCGCATGTGTCTTTCAAACATGGTTCTTAATAACTGATTCAGTTCCTTCTTGCAATAAATCATAATTTTTCGCCTTTGTAGAAAATAATAATAATAAAAAACAAAACTCTTTTAAAGTTTATCTTTTTACTCGACAGGAGAGCGCCCTCTTGCAGCTCCATCGGTCCAACTTGAATGCCTTCAAAGACTTGATGTTGTTGGTGAGGCTGGATGAGGATCTGTCCAACAGCCCGAAAGACTTCGGAGCAAACTTCAGCATCATCAGTGCTCGCTTGGTCCGTGTGGTGGCGATGATCGAGGCAGTGGTATGTTCGATTTTGTGTGTTTGTTTGATTGTTTATAACTATTTTTCTACGTTTCGGAAATGATTTAGGAAGCCCCGCAAAAACTTCTTCATGCCCCTATTCCTTCTCAAGAACGCAATGACCGATTTTCTTGAAATTTGGTATACGTGTGTTCTTGATGTACATGTATTTGCAAAAGTTCATCATTACTTATCGTTAATATTGTTAAAAAGTAAATTCAATTTAAGATTATTTGGGTTGTGAATCAACGACATTTCGGCGTTCTCTCTTTGTTTGTTGGGGTGTTTGTTTGTTTGTTTGTTTAGATTTTATAGCCATTTCAAAATGGATTTGAATTACAAATTGTCATTGATTGTCGTACGCATTGGCTCAACATCACAAAAGTCCGTTAAAATGTTTGATGGCCACATAGCTATGTTGATAACACTGCAGGAAAGTTTTCACTCCGAGTAAATCCTCAATTTTTTTTTTATGTTTTTTTTTATTTCACAGATGGGGTATCAGGGTTACTTCCAAGATGGCTTCCCATCGCCCTCTACGGTCAGCATGACACCGACTGACAATGAAATGGTGCGCAACATCCGGGATCTCTACGTGCTCCAAGAATTGTACCAGTACCTGTCTGTTGCACATTACGATCTGTACCTTTGGTACGGCAGGCACTCGTACGATATGTTGACCTCACATTAGGAATATCCTTCCAGCCAAATGGACGACCGCTTGGCGGTTCGAATGGCTAAAGTAATGTCTGCTATGTATTCTCACACACAAAAATATAGATTTATTAATTAGACTACTAAGTAAATAGTAGCAAATTATTTGATTTCTAGTGATAACTATTTGTGCTTATATTTTGTTACCTAAAGTAATACAGTTTGGTATAGAGGATTATGTTCTATTTATTTTATTACAAATGAGGAATTCTATGAAATTCTTGCAAAGAGTAAAGGCTCTGTGAGCTGGAATATATTTATTATTATTTTTATTTATTACTATTATTTTTTTTTTACATATGCTGCGAGTTGTTGAGTATTCAAGAATATATTATATATATTCACAGTTGTGGGATACTCCACGTTATATATACATGCGTGTATATTGCTGGTGTTATCCTTCACAAATACCTAATCTTCTTAGCGGAAGAAACGAAAAGCGCATATTGTGCGAACCAAAAAAACGAGTTTTATACTGAATTTTTTTCTCTTAAATTATTAGAGTTTAAAAAGTTTATGTTATGTTATTTAAGCTTTGGTAATTGTTACTATATTTATTACGGATTTCATTTATATTTAAATTTAAACTTTATGTATCCATATGCGAATATACAAAATTTGTCGTGAACGCTTTGTATCTTGGCAAATTGCTTTGACAATACCATTTTTTGTAAATATATCATCATTAATCGCTTAATTTTCGTTTGAGTTTCAAGCCGCAACTATGGGTCTTACACAATGGGAATTGATAGAAACAGTTTTCGACCATTCGAACGTCGATTCATCAGCCTAAATGTCAAACTATGCATAATAAGAAAATGAACAAAACGAATATGCTCTTTCGAATGAGTATTCAAAAATAAATTAGTTAAAAAAAAAAGTTCAGGCTCATTTCGTTGGGTGCAAACTTGTATTATTACAAAGGGGAATTGTTTAAGTGTATTTATAAGTATCTTTAAGTAGGATATTTTTTACACAGTTTGTTGTGCATTTCATGGAAGAAAGTTAGTGTCGCACATAATGATGTATGTGGTGGATCGTACTGTAGGATTCGTACATTTCATAAAGATACAGGTTTTTTTCCTGTTCGACTCGTATTGAAACGAAGTATTCAAGGGCTGTACATTCCAGGACGCAGAAAGACTTTATAGCAACTGATATGGAAGTTGCATAATTTCCAAAGTATGACTTATTTTCTTCCATGATGACTTTAGTTTATTATGGAAGAGAGAAGATTATAAAAATGTATCTTATTTATAACTTAATAATACAAAAATGCAAAACAATACAGAAAAATACGTTGTAAAAGTAATAAGCAAAAGTTATAATTAAAATTATATTTAAATTGTAAAATATAAGAACTCTGAAAAAAAGAGAAGAATATTACCGACACCACTATATAAGAGAATTTAAAAAAAAAAAACCTATAGAAAGATAACCAAATTTAAAATACAAAAAAAGTCTAGGTTAACAATAGAAGAATAACATTATTAGTAATATTTATTGGTATTATATTATAATAGTATACCGTAATGATGCTCAGTTTTACATTGAATTAAACATATATAGTGAAGTGAATAAAATATTTAGTAAAAAAGGAACACAGTATGCAAATAATGCATATATATCCCTTTCTAAAAGTTAACTTTGTTTCCAGGGTCACTGAGAAAGGGGTGCCGAAGAATAAGCATCACACTCGCGGAAGAAAGATTTTAATAGCGAAAATGGCACTGGCCCGGGGGAGTGGGAACAGAGACGGGTTTTAGTTATTTATGATCATTGTTGATTGACATTATCCTTGGGGAGTAGGGGCGGAGCAGTGGCGTAGCCACGGGGGCGACATCCTCCCCATGAAACCCCCACTGAGATTTTGAGTTTCTAAAACAATTATTTGAGTAACGGTTGATTTTGAGTTTCTAAAAAAAAATATTTGGGGGGGGGGGCGTCTACATGACGCCCCCCATGAAATTTTCCAGCCGCCCCCCCACCCCCCACACACACTGAAAAAAATCCTGGCTACTAATGACGTAACACTCCGTTTACCTGTGTGCTTTCCTATGGTACTCAGTGGACCGTGGTCCCCCACTGGCTCCATAGGAAAGTGCACATGTAAACAAAGTGTGACGTCATTAGTACAAAGTTATATTTATATTACGGACAGCATAAAACAGCCGTTGATCCCGTGTGCGAAATCACGTGGGACAAATCACGTGTCAATGGACTCTAGCTCCATGCGGAAACTGTCTGCAACAATTTGTACGGTCGGCGTTTCCCCCCAAATGTATCCCGTTTGTTAGCCACATGAAAGGCTAGGTAGCTTGGAAGAGATTGTCCTGAGCGTAGTTCGACAGCGATTCATCGGTTTATCTGCAAAGCTGGACAAAAATGCTGTCGAAAAGGGATGTTTTGGCGGTTGTTTTTGTGATGGTGCTGGGACCGTGGTCCACCGTTGTCCTTGCCAACTCTGCGCGGTCACCAACCGGCGGGGGAAGTCGTGGTGACACGGCGGGTATCATCCAGGCGTTTGTTATTCCACATAGTCATATGGATGTTGGCTGGATCTATACAGTGCAGGTAAAATGATTGAAACGAATGTTGCATCTTGATGCTACTTTTTTTCATCATATAATTAAATTAGTGAAGGTCAGTCATTGTTGCAAAAATGTGGCAAAGACATGAATCTGGGCATGCTGGGATGGGACTGAGAAACACTGAAACAGGGGCGTAGCCAGGGTTCTCATTGAAGGGGGGCGTGTGGGGGTGGTGCTTGAGGTTACAATGGAGGGGTGCCCAAAAATTGTATCTGTGCTGAAAGGTAGACGGGTTCTTTTCACCGGACACCCGACCTCCGTAAAATGAAAATAATGGGGAGGGGGGGGGGGGGCTGCTGGACACCATCTTCCCATGGTTGGGGGCGCTGTTCAAAACTATGGTTCATGATAGACAATAACTACCGCTATTTGCTTTCCACGGACGTTAAAATAAACAGCCACTCACGAAAAGAAAGAGTTTAGAAAATACGCACAAAATCGCGATAAAAAGGGACTTTATATTCTTCCAGCTAATCATTATAACTCCTACGGATGTGCTTTTCTCCGATGCCAAATTTCCAGTGGGGGGTGACTGGGGGGAGCGAACTTTTTATGGGGGGTCGGGACGTGCGCCCCCCATGCACACCGCCCCCCCCCCACCCCACGCCCCCTCATAGCTATGCCGCTGCTGAGAAACATTTCCTCTTTTGAAAATGCACTCGACCCTCCATAGACTTTGTACACTACCAAAGAATTTGCATCTGGAGGAAAGATTCCCATATATTACAATAAATAATACAAATGTGACACGTCTGACATTTTTGAAAAATTGAGCCTTGATCATTTCAACAATTGAACAAGTTGAACCAGTAACTCATCATCATGGGTAACAAAGAAAAATCAAAAGATGCAGAACAACATTACAGGAAAAATAGTTGTTTAGAGGTACGGAAGTCGATTTTTTCTGGTTTTACCAGCTAGGTAAGTAGATCCATAGGCAGGGGATGGGCTCCGTGCACAAGTAAAGGGAGAGTTGGGGCAGACCACTTGCAAAAACATTTGAATGCACTGCGAACAACGACGCGAAGTCGCCAAGGCTTTGTGCACATTTAGAATAAAACAAGTTGTGCATGCTTTGTGCTATACCAGTATGCGCACGTACATGATGTAGTGTGTCCCGACTACAGGGTTCTCAAAAGTGGGGGGGAAAAAGCACCCTGTCTTGTTGGTGCACGGAGCCCATAGCGAATAAAAAGTGAAAAACAGTCTAGTTTCCAAACTCCGGAAAAGCAAATTTTCAGGAAATTTAAATTTAGCAAGCATCAATGTGTGGCTCTAAAATATGGAGAAAGTCGAGTATTTGAGACATGCATGTATATGGAACTTTAATTAATCAGTACCTTCATTCAGAGTGTTGTTACAAGTTGATCAAAATGTCTCTATGCTTTAGGAGAGTGTGGAAGCATACGCAATGGACGTCTACACCACAGTAGTCGCAAACCTTGTCAAGGACAGCAAGCGCCGATTCATTGCAGTGGAGCAAGAGTTCTTCAGGCTCTGGTGGACCACGGTTGCCAGTGACACCCAGAAGGTTCGCCATTCAAAAACCCTATTTTTAAGATGAACACTTACTGAGGCTGTGAATGAACCGGTTATTTTGTGCCTAAGGCTTCAGTTCTTCCATTGGGATTCTGTGAATCTTTATCTGATCCGTTGCCATAAACAAAAATACATGTTTTCGGCATAGCCTGAGATTCATTATGCTTTGAGTCCATCATAAGTCCATCACAAGTAAATCACATGTCATTTCACAGGTCACATCACACGTAACTTGTGCTGAACAATTACAAAATGAGTGCCTTTGTCTGTGGTCCGTTGAATAGCTTGTGACTCAACCTCGTCCCCAGGGTGTCGAGCAGTACGCGCCCACCACTACCTGCTCTCTCACCCTGGTATTGGATCATTTGCATGTGCAAGATTTTTGCACACGTATGCAAATGTGGAACAGTCTGGTGCCTGGATATGCGTTACACATTAGCGTTTGTTTTTGTATGCGGTGTCTGGGGTAAAAACAGAGTCAATTCGTAGCAGCGCGAGCACGGCGTGAGTTACGAAAACACAATTTTTGAAATCAAACTGTTATGATCTTATCGAGACAACATGCAGTATCATATTTCATATTAATATGAGCAACTTGGAGAGGAAATTAGTATTTTCGAGAAGGCGTGGACGAATGATCGCGAAAACATGTACTGCACGTTGTGAATATATAGCACCAAGTACACGATAAAAATCCATTACTAGCCAATTGCGGTATCCAATCAGGATACAGGAAGAAAGTTTCCTATCCAGGGTTTACTATTGGAAACGCGGTTGGAAATAAAGTAAGCACTGGGGACGAGGTTGCTTGTGACTTGACTTGGGACTGGATGACTTGTGATTGACTTGTGATTTCTTATGATGACTTGTGATTTCTTATGATGACTTGTGATTTCTTATGATGACATGTGATTGACTTGTGATTGACTTGTGATTGACTTGTGATTGACTTGTGATTTCTTATGATGACTTGTGATTTCCTCTGATGACATGTGATTTCTTATGATGACTTGTGATGGACTCTCTCTGTTGATGTTGGAGCAATGGGTAGTGGAACAATTCTGAAAATGACTGTCAGGAGGGCACAATTTTATTTGTCCATAACTTTCAAGATTAGTGTGGTAACACTTGGTCGATAGGGACTAGACACCAGTGGACATCTTGAGACATTCCTCTCATCTTATGCTGCAGTTTGTCCTTATCTCGCTTACAGAAACAGACACATCAACTGGTAAAGTCTGGCCAGCTGGAGTTTATTATAGGAGGTCAGGTCATGCATGATGAGGCAGTGTCAGAGTATAGCGCCACCATACAACAAATGACAGGTAAGCTAGGAGACATTGGCCGTGTCCGGAACGGGCTTCCACAGCTATGGCTACATCAAGTGTCGGCATGTTCCCACTTAGTTGTAATAGGGATAACCTATCCAATAGTCTTGACAAGATATCATAGGCAGCCTTATAAACCCTAACTACCCTGAATCCTGTTAAATATTACAGTCCAGCCGTAGACCCTTTGCATTAGCTACTGGTTCCGTGCACAATGGTGGGTTGTGAGGTTTCAGGGACTTAAGGTTAAGGTGATTGGTAAGATTTCTTTCTTTTTTTCATTAGAGGGGCATTCCTTCATCTACGAGACCTTTGGAAAGCGCCCTCACTTCAGCTGGCACGTGGACCCCTTCGGAGCGTCATCGGCAACCCCGACACTCTTCGCGCTGATGGGATTCGACGCGCACCTCACCTCGCGCATCGACTACGACGTCAAAGCGCAGATGCAGAAAGACAAAGGTCTGCAGTTTGTGTGGCGGGCGTCGCCCTCTCTGGGCAAGAGCCAGCAGATCTTCACCCACGTCATGGACCAGTACAGCTACTGTGTGCCTCCACACCTGCCCTTCTCCCTGAAGTAAGCAAAAGGATTCCACCTGTTACCTCTCTGTTTGTTTATTGTTTGAAAATGAAACGTTAAAATGTATACATGTGTTGAAGTTCTCTGGCTATGTTGAGCCCCAGTTTTCGAGATCCTGCTGATTAAAGAGGTCAGTTACAGAAGTTGCAGTTGCGAACACTGCTTCCATCCATTTCTCTGTTAACCCTAACCCACCTCACTCCTCCAAAATCCTCCTGGCGGTTTCGGAGGATTCTAGAGGATTGAGGATGAATGGTGATTGAATCAAATGAGGATTCTGGAGGATTGAGGATGAATGGTGATTGAAGCACATGAGGATTTTGGAGGATTGAGGATGAATGGTGATTGAAGCACAAGAGGATTTTGGAGGATTGAGGATGAATGCATTTTGAGGCAGGACTGTCTGACAATTTTGAAAAATTTAGGCGGAGTTGCAAAATTTTGGAGGATTTTGGAGGATTGAGGATGGTTGTAAGCAACAAGGGTGTAGGGGGTTAGTTAATACATGAAGTGCTGAGTTTTTATAGCTTTTTTTACTGTGTTGCCCCCAGTAATATTATGGCCTCTGCTAAGACACCCCTCAATGGTTACAGAGATAAATTTGGGTAGTCCATTGGGAGGGACTCCCAAATTTATTTCAGACGGTGGCTGATGCTTTCTTAAAGACCCTATGGGATGGGCACAAATGTTCACATTCAGATTAGCCCTGCATAATTCCTGCTAATTTTTATACCTAAGTAATATGAACATTTATCCATTTAACCCAAAGTGATAAATCAAATATGATGAGCCACGTGTCCTCTTGTACATAAAAAGTCTGACAGGTCAAAGACTCAATTTGTGGAATTCAGTCACAAATGAAGAAAAAACCTATTTCTTTCATGGTTTCTGACGGCTTTTCTTGTTCAGGACTGGCTTCTATTGGAACGGTTACGCTGTGTTCCCCAAGCCACCAGCAGGTGTACCGTATCCAGACATGAGCCTACCAGTCACAGATCAAAACATCAAGCAGTATGCCGCCACCATGGTTGATAACATCAAGCAACGGGCAGCCTGGTTCCAGACTCAACAACTCCTCTGGCCCTGGGTAAGGGATATGAAAGCTTGAGTTTGTGTCAGTTTTCAGTTTACAAAGAGCAGGGTAGCAGGGCACTTGGAGAAAGGTTGTTTTGAATGTGAGCTGCCAAGATGTTGGCAAGCAATTTTTTTAGAAGAGTATAATAAGGTCAGTCATGCTTTCACATTACTGCATGTTGAAATGGTTAAGGCCAAAAAAAATAAGTCTCCGGTTTCTGGTATGCGCGCGCGTCGCCGTAGCCATGCGCGTCAGCAAAATGAAAAAGTTTTTTTCAATGAAAGATGATGTCTCAAAACCACCAAACTCACTGGTTTGACTGGAATCCTGCTGCTGCTCAATTTTAACGTGTTTTTAGATGGGGTTATGATTGAGAATAAGCTTTATGTGGCCTCTCTGGACTCCCATATATTTGCACTAAGTTTAGTCGGGCACCATTTTGCAGTCATCCACCGACATTTGAAGCAAAAAAAAACAGGTTAAAAAGGGCAAGCTCCATACCAGAAACCGGAGACTTTTTTTTTTGGCCTAAGTCTGGCACTGGTCATTTATGGAACCTGTCACCTTTCGGTTGCTGACAGACAAAATGGCCATCCAAGCATCTTCCTTGTGTTATTTCCCAATATTGTTCATAAAATGTCTTTCCATTTAAACCGCTCATATTTCAAGAGATGTCCTGATATACGTTGTACTGAATAAAAAAATCGCAGTTTAAATCAGTGCAGATGACAACAACAGAAAACTTAAAACAAGTGTGACAAACGAATCCCTGTTTGAAGTACAGAGTAAATAACAAGATGACTGCATTTCAAACAAGGCTGTATTTTAAATCGGTTGTTTTCTCCTTCCGTGACCCAGGGCTGTGACAAACAGTTCTTCAATGCAACCATCCAGTTCTTAAACATGGACAAACTAGTGACCTATATCAACCAACACTACAAGGATCTAGGAGTGCACGTCCAGTATGCTACATTGGGGGAGTACTTCATAGCCGTCCACAACACTAGCCACAGCTGGGCACTCAAGCAGGATGGAGACTTTCTCTCATATTCCTCAGGCAAGGAGTTCTTGAATCTCTAATTTGTTCCTAACTTTTCTATGTTTCTGTAGACCCATCCAGGCACACTGCCACTGCTGTCACGAAGGCCACCTTTGATGGCGAAATCATTGTGCTAGCTATTGTTCAGATTATCCTTGTTGGGGCAGTACCTTTGCACAGTAGCTTACACAGTGCTGTCGCCATTAAAAGGGGCCTCTTGAGCGGACAGTGTCCGGATTCCTCTATACTGTTGTTAGTTTTAATGAAGTTATTGCCTCTCATAAGACACCAAATAAAAAGTGTCCTATTTGTCAAAGTCACCATAGACAGAAATGCATCTCAATAACAAAAAAGCAAGGTTTAAAACTTAAAGGATGTCTCTCAGTACATGAGTACAAGCTTGCTGCCTGGTGCAGTTGTTTTAAGATTGAGGTCTTTAAATTAAATTTTTCATTTGTTAATTTCAATTGAAGATGCCGATTCAGCATGGACAGGGTTCTACACCTCGCGTAGCGGTCTGAAAGATATTGCTCGCCGGTCCCAGTCCACCCTTCACGCAGCGGAGACCCTCTTTAGTGTGTATCTCAACCAGCCCAATCTCACCCGCACCGCCAACACCACCGAAGTACTGGGGAGTCTTCAGGCACTGCGCTGGGCATCTGCAGAGGTTGGTCTTTAGTGGATGACAGCTCGTTCATACTCAGCGCAAAAGCAAATGCAAACGCAAGTTTGTGGGGTCAAGGCAAGTTGTTCACGCTGTAAGCTCGCAAAAGTTAAACCCAATTCATCTCTGGCAAATTTTGCGGTGAATATTTGGTGACATCATGTTTGCCTCACATTTACATTCGCGTGAAGTATGAATTGGCCTTTAATGCTGTTTATAGGAGTGATGTACGATAACACAAAGTGGTCCAAGAATTATGGCGGTACAAATTTTACATTGACACGCAAACCTTTAGTCCTTTTTTATCAATTCAAAACCTCAGTCTATGGTGGGTTGGATATATTTTTTTTTCATGAATCCAAATTCAGCTCATTCACACTCAAAATAGAACTACACGATACATTTCAAAGGCATCGGACTGACACTTTTTTGTTTATAAACAGTTTTGAACTCCATGAAGAAAGTTTGACTTTATAAAAAATCCTGATACAGATCAGATTGGAACCTGTTGCAAAAATAAACTCCATCCTTTAAAAAATAGTCGATCATTGCTTGTTAGGTTCAGCATCACGACGGAATCACCGGCACTGATAGCGTCAAAGTGAAGGCCATGTACGAAGACCATCTCGAGACTGCTGAGAACAAGACCCTTGCCTCCATGAAGGAAATGTTCCAAGACTTCCTTAAAAAGAACCAGGAGGGAGAGAAACAAGACGTCTTTACTTCTGTTGGTCGTGGACACATCTTAGGTGAGCATGGTTGGACACATTTCAACATTATCGTTCACAACTGCTAGCCCGTCCCTCAAAAAATTTAGCTTGTGATACAGTTCAAGCAATCAAAAACTGGAACAATAAGTGGTACAGAGAACGTACACATTAACAACAATTTTTTACCATTTTGTCTGTTCAAATAATTCTTTAAAAAAATCTAAATTATCAATTCTTTAACCCTAACTCCCTAGCTTCTTTTACTAGGAACTGGACCAAGTCCATCAGAATCCTGAAAACTGAAGTTAGGGACAAATTGTCTAGTGTGAAATTTATTCGTTCAATAGATCGAGTTCCACTCCAGAAATATCAGTCTAACAGTAGCGTTACTTTTCAATCTATCACTATCCTCTGTTCCCTACCTTCAGTTCGTGATTGATTTGTTGAAATTTCACTCTCTTTAAAATTTTGAGAGTTTTCTTTTGTCAGAGCAGGGTTTGTTTTGATTTCGATTCCAATGTTTCAGATGTCGGCTGTGACAAGCCTCTGACTCCGATCCTGGTCTACAACTCGCTGGGCTGGTCCGTCAAAAGACTGGTTCAGATGAGCATCACGGACCCTAACGTCACAGTCATCGATATCCATGGCAGGGACATAGGCAGCCAGGTAAAGGAATGACACAAAATAATGAGGTGCTGAGAAATGACCGAGAATATATCTTTTCCCTCTGGATGGGATGCCAGTCCATCGCAAGTTACTCCCCAGCTAAAGCTGTTACTCATCCATACTCCTGGGTGGAGAGAGGCAAGTGAGGGCGAAGTGGCTTGCCCAAGGACACAACATATGGCCAGCAGCTAGAATCGAACCCCTGACCCTCTGATCATGAGTCACAAACCCTAACCACTAGGTCACACTCCCCATCGATGATGATAAGCTTACTGCTCACAGTGCAAAACCATAAAATCTGCCCTTGTTCTTGTTTTTATTGTGTGCGCCATGAATATTTAGATTTGATTCATTTTTGTTGATATTCTTTATCCTTTCTCTCATTCAGGTCAACCCTCCTCTAGAGCCCGGTGGACCGTACCATCTCTTCTTCTACGCCCAACTTGCCCCTCTGAACTTTGATGTGTACTACATCAAGACCAAGACCCAACCAGAGGACGCCACAGCCCCGCAAGGGAAACTAGAAAGCCTAGGCACTGTTGTCAGGAGCAGAGCGCCCTCACGGGACAAAAAACGCAAGTTGAAGGACACGGACATTAAGAGCATTAGTAACGATTGTTTTGAGGTGGCATACAATACCACCACAAACATGCTGATGAGCATCCTTGACAAGTAAGATTTTTTACCACTTTTTTCGGATTTAATTCTTATTGATCAGTCCTTAGCAAAACTTCTTTTGCATAAACACATATTGAAATCCCTTAAAGTGGGTTGCATGATTCGCAGATTTTCACCTTTTTTATACGGCTCGCTTATGTTCTGTTTTACTTCTTTGATGTGAACATATCTATTGACTTTATCTTTCAATGGTATTTTTGCAAGAACTATATCAGTTGCACATAATATGTAACATACCTGAAGTTGTTGTGGAACATTGCGTAATTGTCAAAACTTGATTGAAGAAGCACAACATATCTACTGCATTTTAAATGCGTTAGCAAAGTTTTTGAGTACAAATCTGAATTTCACATACAAGTTAATAGCTGGCTTTGCTTTATCTAACACACAAAACAGACTTGTGCTTTTATTGCCTGCCAGTCGTATACAACAAAAGGTGGCGCTATACACATCAAATCAACCGTATGCCATTCCTTGTCTTGCAGGCAAACTAACAAGACTGTGTCGATGGAGCAGATCTTCATGGAATATAACTCCCATCACAACGTCATGTATGGGCAGACTTCCAACTTGTACGTGTTCAGACCTTGGAGTAACGGTCCGCAGAATGCTGGAGATTCAGCAAAGCTGGATATTGTCACTGGACCATATGTGAACGAAACCAGGCAGTCCATATTCAAGTGAGAGTTTGTTACTTTTGTTTTGTTAGTTCAAATTTATTTCCAATCAATTATTTCCAATCAACAGTTTTCTATTACAATTTGAACTTTTTGTTTTAACCCTACAACGATAATTTTTTTGGTTTTGGCTCAGCAGTATGTACAATCCCAAGAGCAGTCGCTATATGGTCACCCTACGAATCTTCGACCTGCCCCACAGCCACAACGATGACATCGTCTGTGGTCACATTGAGCTGGACTTCAAAGTTGGGCCACTAACGCCCAACAAGGAGCTAGTCTACAGGTCAGATTGATTGCATGCCCGAGGTTGAAATCCATATCGTGGATTCTGAGAGTTTTCAGGCTTGTATACATTTGTACATCTCAACGTTTTCAGGAGGGAATACTGAAGGTTTTGTTATGATAGGCATTGGACTGAATCTCGCCAGCTCAACAGCTGCTGTATACAACTAGAGTTAAACTTAAATGAATGACTGAATGTTCATAAAATCCTACTGCTTAAAGACAAACAATCCACAACCAATCTTCTACTTTTATTGAAGCCAGAATACTATTTGTTTTAATAGTAATGTAGTTTTTTGGGGGGCGGGGGGGGGGCTGGGGAGGATTTTGACAATTTTTTTAAAAATGATATTCGTTGGTTATTTTCTCTCCACGTTTCATTGTAGGTTTCAACTTACTTTAAAACTTTGAGGTAAACTTGGAATTTTGTTTCCAAACAAATATTGATAACAACAAAAATGATATCAAATTTATTTCCTTCCCCCCCCCCCATTTTTCATTGCAGGTTTTCAACTAACCTGAACAATTCCAGAGTTCTGTACACCAACGACAATGGCTTCCAGAGGATGAAACGTACTTGGAGGCCCAACAAGCCACAGCCCGAAGCCCAAGTAAGTCTACCTCCTCAATGAAAAAGAAGGCTTGAGACAAACATTCTTTAGATCCTGCATGAGCAGCGATTTTAATCTGTAGAGCATCCATCTGTAGAGCGTCCAGTTTCAATAATGGTAACTTTCTCGAGATTTCTTTGAATTTCCTGAATTCCCAAAGAGTCCTCCAGTGAACAGGAATCCTCTCAATTCTCCTGGTGCATCTTGAAGGCTGCCTCCAATACTTGGCATCGTTCTCGACCTGTAGAATTCCCCAAGAGTCCTCCAGTGTACAGGAATCCTCTCAATTCTCCTGGTGCATCTTGAAGGATGCCTCCAATATTTGGCATCGTTCTCGACCTGTAGAATTCCCCAAGAGTCCTCCAGTGTACAGGAATCCTCTCAATTCTCCTGGTGCATCTTGAAGGATGCCTCCAATATTTGGCATCGTTCTCGACCTGTAGAATTCCCCAAGAGTCCTCCAGTGTACAGGAATCCTCTCAATTCTCCTGGTGCATCTTGAAGGATGCCTCCAATATTTGGCATCGTTCTCGACCTGTAGAATGACTGCCCACTGGTCACCGTACAGTCCTTGATATTGCGACATTTGTGGCACTACTAGCCTTCATCAAGGTGTTTGATGATGGTAGTGTCTGTTATGGTATCTGGCCCCAAATGTTAACATGTGCGTAGCTCAAATCAAATCGGGGTAGAACAACGTCTTGAGACAACGGATAGCGTCTGCCTATCTTTCTCTTTTGTCGCTGGCTTTATATCGAGTTATATTTGGTCTGCCGACTCCAAACTTGTTGGAGAATGTGGCCACACTATCCAGCTGTCCATCCGTGTAAAAATATGAGCATCCTGGTCAAAGTAGTCAATAATAGTCTCATTTGTATTCCCATAGGAGGTTGTCGCGGAAAATCCAGTGACAAAATAAAGAACACATAAGCCAATGCGATTCATTGTCCCAAGGTGTTTGTCTTCCCCAGCTGATTGGCATATTTTGTAGCTGCGTGAGGTTGCTGTTCGCGCTTTGTACATGCAGTGTATGTGTGCATAGCGCACCGTTAGTGTTAACGTTAGTCAGCAACACTATCGACCAACACTTTGACCAAGGCTATGGCATCACAAGCCTCTCTGCTTTTACGACCTGTAGTGTCTGAAACCACCCAAGACCAACCGAGCTGGCCCGAGCCCTCTATGATTTTAAAGATTCCTTAGTGAATAACACAATGTAATACATTTTAGTACAAGTGGTAATGGTGGATTTCAAAGGTTCTGGCAGGGTTAGGGTTGATGTTCCTAAAATTTGCCATTGTTCTCATCGCCAGAACTACTACCCCCTGGTCAGCACAGCTTATATTGAGTCACCAACAAAGGATGCCCGCCTTACAGTCATGGCCGAGAGAAGCCATGGGGTAGGCAGCTTGAACAACGGACAAATGGAGGTAAGTGTGTATCTATTGATTCTGTTGATGCATATTCATGAGCCAGTCGGCATTTTGCTTGGTTTACAGTCCTTAACGTAAAAGATGCTTACTGTTTGCTTGAGTGTCTTTTGAATTATAAAGCGTCTTCAGTCAGTTTTTGCATCCTTTTTGCAAAATAAAAAATAAAAAAAATTTGTTTATAGACAGACACACAAAGCATTAGATAACTTTCAAAAGCTATCCAGATGATTCATAATTTGAGATCGATTGAAGAATTCTATAATTACACCACAGGAAAGTACGTCGGCATATGCTTGTGTAAATAATGCTACTTGCTTGTGTACAAACAAAAAAAGATTTTGCGTTGGATGCATACTTAAAGGGACTATACAACATTTGCAAACATCGAAAAATAAAACTACCAAGTTTTTACGAAATACTGTACTAGGATGTTGGTAAATGACAGTCTAAAGCATCCTGTAAAATTATGGCACCTGGTGTGAAGTCATTTTTAAGAAAATGGTATTTTTGTATACATTTCCAACGGTGGTCGGCCGACCACCGTTGGAAAAACCTAACTATTTAGCAACTACTGCTCCAAATTTACCATTTTTTTCAGTCCAAATTTTGTGTGCTATTGGTTACATGTTTATGAACATGTGTAGGTCAGCTAGACTGGTTCCCTTACCTTAACATTTTCCGGCATCTATAAATGGATCCATTTTATCTTTAGTGGAGTCAGGGAACCAGACTGCTTGAACAATTTTGTTTTTCTTGGTTTTTCCAGCATTTTCAAACACAAAACATCAAATATGTCAGTTTAACAATATTTAATCTATTATACTAACCCCTCAGTTCATTTCTGAAAATAACAGCCAATGATGTACATTCCCTTTAACCCTTTCCAATAATTGAAATACCACCTTTGGATTGATACCACCTTTGGATTGATAACTGAAGTCTGCTTGCCTTAATATGATATTCATTGATTGTGATTGACTGATTCTGAGTTAGTATCGGCTTATCCGCAAAATCAGGTGATGCTACTGCGTCGACTTATCACCAACTCTGGCTACGCGGACAAAAACAACCTGACGTTGGAAGAGCCGGATGTCGTCATGCCGACCCTCTGGCTGTTGCTAGGCAACGGCACACACTCCAGTGAGTTGCAGCGTCGTGCCTGGCTACAGCTGGAGAATCCACCAATCATTATGGCCGTCAATCAGAGCATGGGGGCGTGGTCAAAGAAGTGGAAGGGTGACAAATCAGGTATTCCTTTTACTTCTGTACTAGTTTGTTTTGGTTGATACGCCTTGATGGTGGGGTTTTCATAGTGCCTTTTTTTTTTAAGGCGGAATTCAAGACCCTTTTGGTGTTTGTAGATGCTCCAAACATTTCTTTTGGATCTCAGCAGATATTTTGATAATGGTATTACGGAAGTCGGTTGGGGTACTTGATTATTTTTGGGGGAAAGAATAAATATTTGAGTCTGACAGGATTGGGGAGATGGATCAGCAAGTTAGGATTAAGTAAATATTTCAGTTTTCTGGTTTTTGGATACGGAGAGGAAAAGATTACTTGAGGGTGTTTTTTTTTTTGGGGGGGGGGATATGTAAATAAGTCAGTACTGTGAATATGTAAACCCTGCTACCCAAATTCACTTTTGTGGATTTTCAATCCGCGTTTTCAACCTGTGTTCTGGGTTTTTTTTTCCCAGGAAAAATCCCGAAGTCCGCTGAGTTTCTGCGTCAATGGAAGGAGAAGTATCTCCCCAGCCCCTTGCCGACTGTCTTCAAGGACCTTCCCCACAACATCCACCTTCTGACCCTGAAGACTCCTGGCTGGACTTACAACACGTCCCACAAAGAGCACGAGATGAAGCTGCGAGCAAGACGTAAGATTTTTATTTTTCAAGCAAAACAGGAGTTGAATATTTTCAGATTTGGAGGAATTGATTAAAGTAAAAATCTATGAATACTTATCTGCAAAATTAATTAACCGATGACTAACACTCCAACTTACTAAAACCGTAAAAACAACCACACCCAGTGAAATCTCTGAATGGTATTTCCGTGAAATGAGCTTGTTGTTAACCGCAGTACACTTTAATTATTTTATTTTTTCCCATTTTCAAATACTTGACCCAACTATAATTACCCTAAGCACTTGATGCTTTGCACTAGGTTGTGTCCTTATCAAGCCAAAGTCCGTTTGTTGGCATTCCACCGTAACTAAGCCAGAACTGCAGAGGGCTCACTTTCCATGAGGATCGCATTCCATGGTTACCGGATCACCTGATGCGAAGCTTGTTTATGTGCCGGGGCGTCATTACGAGGCATATGTTCAAACAATCCCCTGTACAAACACATGTGTGCATGACACTGTTGACTTGTCATGTAAAGCAGTGTAAGGCTTTTGTAAAGCTTTTTTGTTTTCTTGATCAGCGCTTCCGATAAAATGTGACAAAATTGGAAGGGGAGGTTTTCCGCCCCTAGCAGCCTGATAAACGAATGCCTGAGTATCTGAAAGTAACTGCGTGTTTACACAGCTTGCAAAGGGTTGAGTGTAAACACACAGTACATCGAAAAATCAGAACTGGTTTTGATTTTCTGTTCCCTTTTTCATCAGGTAATGCACCTTTTTCTCAGATCAGCTGATTTCCTCATTTTTAACTTCCAGTGTGTGCCATAATTGCTTTTATAAATATTACTGAAGTCTCAGGCTGCTTGCAATTTCTTCATTTTTGTGTGTGACTGTATGTATCATCTTAGAGACTGACACAGGGTGATTTTTTGTTAAACATTTTTTTTGGTAATTTTGTTGGCTGTATACAGTATTTAATTTTGCTGTGGTGCTTTTTGTTTCTCAGTGCGACAGGGACGGTATGACGGAAGTGGGGAAACCCCCAATCTAGATCGCATTCTGCTTCGTCTCCAGCATCTGTACGAGTTTGGTGAGCACAAGAGTCTATCCCAGCCGGTGAATATTGACCTTGCTGTAAGTATCAATGGCTAACACTATCGGCTCCGTGCATGAACTGTACAGGACACTATGTATAGCATCCACACTGAGGGCGCATGCAAACTTTACCGAAAATAAAATCTGTGCTGAATGGCAAAAACCAGTGTGATAAAAACATTACTTGTAGACTTTTGTATTTATTATTCTACATTCATAAATACTTAAGACAGTTTTCCCATTCCTTTTGGTCGAGAGCCCGTCACATGGGTGGTTTTAAAATCGCTGATAAAACACCAACTGGTTGCAAACACTTAATTCCTGCACCGCTGTGTTCTGCGCCACATCATGCAGTACGCACTGTGCATGCACCAATCTCCATAAAAGGAGATTTGTAGCACTGCATGAGCAAGGCACATACCATAGAAATGGCAAGAGAGGTGTTCCACAAAACACGAGGTAAAATTGATGAACAAAATCGTTGGGAAATTGTTCAGTTTTTAATTGTTCAGATTTTTTGACTGAAAGGTATTTATGAATGGTGATAAATATGTGCTTGGTTGGTATTAAACAATCACAACTTCATGATTCAATCACAAGTTAAATCTTAAGTCGGGTGACAAGTGATATGGTGACAATGCCAAGTGACAATGACAAATGGCAGGTGACAATGCCTTAGTAACAGTATATTCAAGTAGTTTGTCATCACTTCATTTGAGACTACATGTAGATAGCGGTGATTAACTTGTAATTGGTTTGTGTGTGTGTCTTGTGATTGACTTGTATTAACTTATGATTAATTTGTGATTGACTTGTGATTGACTTGTGATTGACTTGTGATTGACTTGTGATTGACTTGTGATTGACTTGTGATTGACGTGTGATTAACTTGTGATTAATTTGTGATTGGGTTGTGATTGACTTGCGATTAACTTGTGGTTGACTTGTGATTGACTTGTGATTGACTTGTGATTGACTTGTGATTGACTTGTGATTGACTTGTGATTGACTTGTGATTGACTTGTGATTTGGTTGTGATTGACTTATGATTGACTTGTGGTTAACTTGTGATGGGTTTGTGATTAACTTGTGTTTGAGTTGTGGTTTACTTGTGATTGACTTGTGATTGAATTGATTATGACCTTTCTATGCGTGTCATCTTTATAACTTAACAAGAACTACATTTCTAAATGAACAGTTTAAATAGCAAATGAGGTCACTTTTTATTTATGCATTTTCCTGATGATGATAAAGAGATTGATTTTCTACTCGTTGTATATCTTGTTTTAAGTAATTGACATCAACTTACTAAAAATATTTGGTCCCCTTGGTCAAAAATGTATATTTACAACATAATTCCATCTCTTGCAATCCGTTTCCCCGGATGTCCTTCCCTAAAACGGGAGGTCTTGGCTACAAGTCCTAGCTTAAAAAAACACTGAATTTAAAGAGTGCTTCGTTACATAATGTATGTGAAAGAAAAACCATAATTAAAATTATCAGCTGACACAAAGTTTGATCAAAATACAACTACCTCTCCCTTGCTCCAAAACACAACATTCAATTTGTTGTGTATTAGATTACAACCAAAATTACAACCATTTTACAAAACTATTTATATGTTGAATTGTTCAATCAATCACTTCAATAGTTATTTTCATATTACCAAATTACCAATCAATCACTGAGCAACTCACATTTGTGATTTTTTTTTTCTCAACCTAATTTATCATGTCAAGAGATTTATTGATTAGTTTTACCGGGCTAGCGGGTCGGTCACTTGCATGCAGACATTTTGTTACTACATCAATCAATCTTTTTTTTCACATTCATCAGATCCAAATGACAGGTACAACTTACGTGATGTTTTCCAGCACACTCCTCATTTTAATTGAGCGCCTAAACCCATTTTTCTTAACTTTGTTTTTAATTTCTGTAGAAATATCTGTCTCCATTGGGCACTGTAGCCAATGTCAGTGAACGCAGTCTAACAGCCATCTGGCCGGCTGATCATGTCAAGCGCTGGACTTGGAAGGTCAAAGGGGGCCCAAAAACCGGCCAAAAGTCCTCAGAAACCGGATCAGGTATAAAGCCATTTCTCAATAGACTAATCCTTAAGCCCCACCGAGATAGTATTTTGACCAATCACAGCCATGATTGGTGTTTTTTTATTTAAAATACAGCGCCCACTTGGAGCAAGTCACCAACCAGCATAACTCTGCATGCCCAAGAAATCAAGACTTTCTTCATCACTTTCCAGAAGAAAAATCCTTGAGGTATTTATTTCTGGGTTTTGTTTTTTATGTACGTACTAACGGGTTCACCATGATTAGTGTGCTTCTTTTGTTTTTTTATTTGGATTTTACCCGCACGTTGGAATTATGTACCTTTACCACACACAAAAAATCGGTCTGGTGACGTGGGATGTTTAACAATAAAAATATTTTGAGTTGATATTCTTGCCTTTTGTGGTGTCAGGGTGTAGGGAAACCAGTTAGATTTTACAAAGGAAGTTTTGACAGTTTATACAGGGTGAGTCAAAAAACACGAAACCCAAATGTCGGGACAGAACTTTAAAATAGTGCTTGTGTTTAAAAGTCCGTAACTTGAAAAGTACTTGAGTGATTAGAATGATTCTTGTACTAAAAGAAAGCTTATGAATTGAGCTTTCATATCCTAGATTTTAAAAGTGCTACATTCAGAACTCCACTAAAACAATGGTCCCGACATTTGGGTTTCGATTTTTTTTTACTCGCCCTGTAGATATAATCAGTGTAGTAGAAAGTGTGTAATTATATACACGTAGTCGCTTGTAAATTTAAGCCTCCAATTGGACATTCTTAAAAAGAAATTTGAAGTCCATTTAAAAAAAAATGAAAAATTAAACATGAAATGTTTTCCTGCTGAAATTAGTGGCTTTAGCATCATGCAGTTGCATAAACAGACAGTGTCATACAATTACAAGTCTCATCAAAGAATCTGCAAGCTAAACAATATTCAAAACAAAAGTTGAAAGTGAAGATAGTCATATAAATAGCTAAGCTTTGTGTAAGACTTTGTTACTTTACAGTCTCCTAGTTGAAATTTTGTTTCTGTGTCTTATTTATAGATACAGACTAAAATATTAAATATCAGAATCTTAGCAACATTTTGCTTCCGACAAAATTAATTTTATACATTTTTGTTTCCATAAAATGTTGCATAAAGGGTAGCGCATACTCAAGGCGAAAATGAATGCAAACATGCATGTGTGACGTCATGGCAACTTTTCGTGCTACAAATTCGCATAAATTGAACACATTTTATCTCTGGTGAATTTTGCATTAAATGTTTCCTGACGTCAATTTTGCTCTGTATTCACATATCTGTAGAGTACGAAGCAGCCGTTTTTCAAGTTTTTTTCGCCATTTTAATAGCTACTATTTATGCAAAACACATATATATATTTAACAGTATTTATTTTGGCAGCATGTGAAATGTTCACCAGAAAAATAAGGCTATTGTATTGTTGCCTATATGTTCCAAGAACAGTAAAAGTTGTCAGTAGTTGGAAATAAATAGTTCATAAAAATGCTCCTTGTTTACACAGTAAATTCTATTATATAACAAGCTTGAACATTTCAGTATTACTTACGTGTAGTTGGTGATATAAATCAACAGAAGTTCACAGTATACTAAGTATACAAAGTATTCTCTTTATAAATTGTAAACCAAGTGTTTGTTAGAAATAAAGTAAAGTTCTTCAGGTGTGTCCCTCCTTTTATTTTCCAAACTTCTTCCTTAACCCTAACGTACCTGAATCCATCAAAATCCACACCCCTGTTTCGGGGGATTTCGGCGGATTCAGGATACCTCTATATTGAAAAAGTTGTGGGATTTTGATGGATTCAGGACATGAAGTCTAGCGGTACTGCAGGATTTTGATGGATATAGGATACCTCCATATTGATAAGTTGGGGGACTTTGATGGATTCAGGATCTCAACAGATTCACTCCCGGCTAACTGGTAGATTCTGATAGACTCAACTGGCCACCATTTTTTTTTTGCATGGCAAGATTGATGGATTTTGGCAGATTTAGGATACTTTCTAGTAGATATACCCAAGGGGTTAGGGTTAATCATGTAAAATAATTGTGCATTCAGTGTGGTCCATATCAGATCTGAGAATGGAAAAATTGGTATGTGTCACTTTGTTAGAAAAAAAGGAAAACTGTATCAGCAAACTAGAGCCTTTGTAGCATGTTGTTTGTATTGTTTCGGCTCTTGTTACGAAATCGGTTTTAATAAAATACATATTATGGCCATGTGGGCACTGACCTGTTTCATCAATGACCATTCAAAATGTATTTGCTTCAATTTTGAAAAAGCGCTTAAATAAAAATACTGAAAATGCCACATTGATTTTGTTTTGTTTTTTAATGTTTATTTTGTGGAATATGAAAATACATTTACTGCTGTACGGATAAAAATGCTCGTATCACTTTATAACTTTAGATTATTAAAGGATACATTTCTTAAACTTAAGAAGGTGTTTCTTCGCAGATGTTGTCCATGACATTCTCACAGCAGCCATCTCCGTTCATATATCTTGTGTTCTCCATCTCCCTGCCACTGAGTGTACGTATGACCTGCCGTATGCTGTTCCTTCCCCCGGTGCTCGCGTTCTCTGTCGCCGCGGTGCCACACGCCTTGCACCGTATCTTGTTGAACAATTGCCGGAAGTGGTTTCGGTACTGCTCGTTCAGAACACCGTACACGACAGGGTTGAGGGCAGCATTGGCATAAGTGATAATAAACACGGTCATCAGTTGGTACGATTGCATAATGTTAGTATGCATGTTGTCCGCTGTCATGGCTACAATGAAGACGGTCACAGGCCCCCACATGAGCACAAAGAGAGCCACCATGGCAATCAGCATCCTCAAGACGTGGGCTTCCTTCTGGACGTTGGCTGCGACTCTCACTGAGCTGTTACGAGATCTGGGAGCAGACTCCATGTGGTCCCGCATCCTCTGTAAGCTGGAGGAGAACTCCTTCATGATGGCCCGGTAGTTCTTGGTGATGATAGTCAACGGGATGATGAACACCACCAGGATGTTGATGCAGGAGTAGATCACCAGGATGTAGTTTGGTCCGGGGAAATCCACTGAGCAAACCGTCACTCTCCGCAGGACGCGCTTGGATCCATCCTCAATGGTCGCCTCGATTGTCCTGAAGAACACTGCCAAGGGGCACGTGAAGAGCATCGCCCCAATCCAGACCAGCGCCAGACGGACTAGGGTTCCATTGATGGTGGATCTTCGACCCTGGTGCTTGATGATAGCCCGGTAGCGATCCGCACTGATGAGCACCATGGTCCATGCACAGACGATGCCACTGAAGAACTCAATGGAGGTCATCAAGTGGCACAAGGCCTCCCCAAGCACCCATTCTTCGGTCACTCGGGTCGTCATCACCAAGGGAACCATGATGGAGAAGATGAGGTTAGACACGGCCAGGTTAGTAATGAAGAGATTGGTGACTTGTCGGATGGCCTTGAAACAGACGAAGAAGTAAATGACTAGGATGTTGCCTCCTAGCGACATGAGGAAGAGGAATCCTAAGATGATGTTGACAAGGATGTAGCTCTCCGTCCAGGCCTTGTTGAATTCCGAGAAGAACGTAAAGAATGTCTTGTTGGTTGCATTTTCAACGACGTACGATGTACCCATTGTTTGACTCTAGGCGTCTAGTTCTACAAAGATGAAGATCAAAGAAACTAATGATACTTTCTGGTATAATAAACGGAAATAAGGAATGCCTTAGATTTGCCAAATTTGTTTAAAAGAGTGTATTCTGAGAAATATGCTCTGTTTTGTGTCAGTCAAGTCCTGATGTGTTAAAATCATTCAGTAACAATCTTTAGGTTCTGTTGTTAGAGATTACCACCAGCAAGTCTCTGCTTGGTAATGGTACCAGTCCTAATGGTTCCAGTGTTGCTGTTAGACAAACAAGAAATCAGTCTGGTTCCCGTAGGTACTTATACAAGTCTTAATTTCCTCACTTGTTTTTTCCCCGTAAATTCTTAACCCTGTGTCCACTGCAGGCTTCCAACAAGCCTCTTGGATACCTGATGCATATCCGATTGTCTTAGCTTTTAAGTTCTTCAACTCAGCAACTAAAAGCCCCCACTCGTCCTGAAGCACTTTTCACCAAGACGTTTGACAGTGACAGTATGAGTTGGATTCCGAAGATGGATTTCCAGTCGGTGTTGACTTTTCCGTGATAAATGGGATTGAAGTGTCACCCTACGGTGCACTTGAGAGCCAGAAGTTCAACCGTTTTCGTCTGAGCGCGAACGACTGCGGAATTGGGATGTTTGTGATCAGTGGAGATTATTGATCAATCAATGATCCACTTGCCCAATGCTTCAAATTCTTCACGACAGCCTTGAATATTTTCCCCATTAATGAATTTAAATGAGTAATTTAAAGTGATGCAGTGGAAGAAATAATTTAGTACTTTTGTAGATGCTGCGTGTTTTGTGTCGGAAGGTTCTAACAACATTGATTGGGATTTAAATATTGGGTTTTGTCCTTTAAATTAATAATTCAAAATTGATCGTACACTGTACATGTAGTTCATCTTTTCGTGTTGGGTTTGTCCCCGTGACGGACTTGTACTTGCATTTACGCATGCGCGCTGCGTGAGAAGACGGAACCAACTTTCTTAATTCGACTGATAGTACCTGCCGGCTTATCATTGGTTAAACGACCTGAAGCAATGGTTAATATAATAATTGTCGGTTAAATAACTTGAACAGATCTAGGTTAACCTGGTAAGTAATGTAGTTGACCCTTAGTTTACCTAGCGCTTGCGTTTTATATGGACGGACGGTGTCGGTTGAACGTGAAAAATCGGAAACGAATATATATTTATATAGAAAATACAAATACAAATACAAATATTTTATATGCATGCATAATAGAATATGCCAAATCCAAATGTTGTTATTTTGACTTGGGTGCACCACTTAGCCGTTCCTGCAAACGATCGTAATCGAGAGGAATATTTCTCAAATTTGGGCGTCGTCGGGATACATCCCCACTTCGCTTTTCAATTAAGATTCAACCTATTCCGTCAATAAACAGGAGTCGTTTGGTCGTCATTTCGATTGCTTTGCCCAACACTTATTGTCGTCGGCGGACCTTGAAGCGCAGCACGGCATAGCTCGGCCACGGTAAAGAGGAAAAAAAATCAATTTTAATCGAGGAAGAAACCACTTCTAGTTTGGCTCCGTGTTGTCCTGACCAAATTAGAGCGAGCAATTCTAGCCGTAATGTCGTGCTACTGCCTGACCGACCTCAATTAGGTTTTTTTTTCCCTTTTTCCTTTGGAATTCGGCACGACGGTAGCGAAAACAGAGCTTTGGCATTTCCGTCCGCATATTGAATTCGGCACAGCACAAAATATTTCTGTGTATAACTGACTATAGGGGAATTGTGACAGCGACCAATCAAATTTCAAGAAATTTATATCAAGACTAGATTCGAACATTATGCAACAACATCTTAAAATTTTAAAGGAGATGGTTTCGAAGAGAGAAACAAGAAACTACAACACAGCTTTGATCCTCGACCCACATCTCAATTACCAAATTTTAAAAGCATCTAGATATAAAAATAATTCTGTTTATGTTGATTTTCAATATTAATTCAAAACCAGTGGAAAAACTAATTTGGTCATGAAACGTGATATTGTGTACGGGTCTTTCATTTTGAGAAAAAATTCGACCTCTTATATCCCAAATAGCTAAAATACGACCAAAAGATCAAAGCAAAGAGTGAAATGCATTCATTGTTTTCAGATCTGCCTGGAGCCCTTTTTCAAATGGGTGCATATACCTATGTTCCCCAATACAATTACCTGTGTTCCCCAGTACCTATGTTCCCTAACCCTAAGGATTTTGGGGAACATAGGTATTGGGAAACATCGGGTAGACCCATTTCAAATCTCCCATAGAGGAACGTAATGGGGACGGACATGTTTGCCACATTTGTGTATGTCACCGGCTGGATTCGAACCTCTGACCCTGTTATCGCAAGTCTCGAACCTAAATCAATATAAGCCAAACTAAAATCGGCAAAGCATTCGTATGTAACTTCCCCTGTGAATTCTTGATGTTCGTTGGTTGCTGCCACAGCAACAGTAATTTGTATTTCCCTTTGTTCCACCCCTACGGAAGATAAAATAAACAACATTGCATCTTAGCTTTGTTTAGAGAAAATTCAAGCGAGGCAATTCGATCGCAAACCACCAAATAGCATGGACATGTTTTATCTAGATTCCACTGTGTAATGTCAGACCACTCCGAGTCTTATTTTGACACATTCTAACAGTCAGTTTTTCCTTTCAATCTTTGGACCCGTGACGTCAGAGATTGTGTTTTTATTTTTCAGAAGGTGAGTGTTTTTGCTGGGATCCATTTGAGATTGCCAGGCAACGAGTTGAGTGTGGCTTTCAAACGGTGGACTATCCACGTAGATAACTCGGTAGAGAAAAATGCATCGCTGTTTGCATTACGAAGCGAGAGTTATTTGTATTATTAACTTACTTGTACTCATATACACATAGTTGCGTGCGTCGTCGGTTTTTTTTAATGTATCCTCTGAAATTTCAGGAATTTGGATTGAAATAAAAATGCAAGGTGTTGAGTATACCAACTGAGGAATCATAACAAGTTGCGTATTTAAGGCTGTGTGAGTAGGCCTGTGATTTTAAAACGGAACATTACGAAACTTCGAACTTCAAGAGACTAAATATTTTTCCCTGAAATTTTAATTCTTTCAGACGAACTGCCGTCCCATACACATGAATCATTTAAGAGAAACAAATCGATATATTAGATTTACCTGAGGAAGAAAGAAAATATACCACTCCCGAGGAGGGAGAGATTGAATGGCCGAATCCACATTGTGAGCGGTGTGGGAATTTAACTCAGATCACCCGAGTTGAAAAGGCTGGTAAACATCATTATGCGAACAGTGTAGCTGAAAGCAACATGTCATAAAAACGAGTGACCCGGGCTTCCATAGACCTTTGCCGGATACCGCCATCTTAGTGGGTTACGTGGTCATCTCTTAGGGCATTGCATTGAAAAAAAATCAATCATTCTCAGAATACAATGGGACGATGGGACGTATTTTCAATAAAATCCCCCCCCAAAAAAAAACCACGTGATCACAAGGATGGAAGTACCTGTGAAACGGTCCATACCGTCTCCGCTATCGTCCAATCAGCAGGTTGACTTGATCAACCTGCCGAGGAAATTGATTGATTGACAACTACGGCATTGTGACCAGCCACTAGTTCTAATCTCGCACCTGACTCTTTCCCACCGTGTACGGAACTGCCTAATCGAATTACTACTGCTCTGTGATCGAGTCAAGCAAAGGTAATCTTAAACTTAAAGGTCGGACTGACGATCGTTGCAATCGCAAATTGTTAATTGTTTACTAGAATTGACCGCAACCTCCCCCAACTGGTCGATTTTCGTCAACAATTCGTCTGTGTCGAACTGGCGATTGAATTTTAATTTGTATAATTTAATAGTGAATAATTGTGTTACTGTGTGGGGGTGGGGATTGAGAGTTATTTGTTCCGCACCCGTGTAAATGCCCCTACCTGTCTTTTCGTTGAATTTCCAACAAAAACAAAAAAAGTTATGAGGAAACTTATTGCATATAGGAGGAAATATGATTGATTAAAATTTGAATTTCAATTACAATTTGCTCTTTGATGAAAAACACATTAGGTTTAATAACGACTTGAAAAGCAATTTGAAACACGAGTGATTATTTTTCAATTAAAAAAAATCCAGAACGTAAATAAATTTGATAATCATTTCTAAACCAGGCAAAAATAATTTCGTCCGAGGTTGAACAACGTAAACAATATTGTGCCTGAAATATTCCTGAAATGTCTTGTTTCTCGGATATAATCCTAACATCAGTAAGCATAAAGAAATCACACAAAGTATATTTCCAACCAAAGCATATTTTCGCTTCCTAGGCCGATTGGCCACCGATAAATCACCCATAAAGCCCTCTGTGCGTGCACATGCACTTCGTTGGCAAGCGAAATTCCTTGGTTGCTATGTACTTAACCAATAATTCGTATAGTTACTATTTTCCTAAAGGGAACCATGTTATAATCTGACGTATGATCTCATCGCGATTGGGTCCGATTCATTCAATTAAACATTGCGAAAAGACGGGTTAAGACCATTTTTAGAATTAGTTGGCTTTGAATGATCGATTGGTTATTTATTATCCTCCCAGTAGGAATTAAATTGGAAACACAGAATAATTACCTATTCTTCAGTTGTATTGGACGTAATCAAAGGAATACTCCAGTTAAGAAATGTGATTTTGTGGTATCTTCTGAGAAATATTTTTGTACTATAATTAAGTTATTAATAACTAATTTATTAAAAACATGTTGAAACTTGGCTTTGCATTACATCACGTGGTCAACATGTGGAGATAAATGTGTAGCTGCATCCTTTGTTATTACATGTACATGTATATACTGCATCTTAGACATTTAATAAGGACCATGTTTAAGATGGTTCACATTTGCAGCTTTTTTTTCAGGCAAAAACACTTTAATTGTTTCTCAATTTTACTGATTCAAATGATTAAAATCTTGTACTTGCCTTTCTTAAATCGAAACAAAAACGTGAATGTCTGTCCAGAAAGGGAAAAATTTATTGTTTTATTGATGAACTGATTGAGATATTGTTTTTATTGTATATCTTGAAATTAACGATGAAAAAAACGAACATGAACGTTTTGGTTCATATTTTGCATTTTGTTAAGTACGTTTAAAACCAATTGTTTTGGTTTTCGTCTCACTGCTGAGTAAACAGAGAAAACTATCTGACAATCAATTTTTGATTTAGCTGTGACATATCGTATTTATATATAAAAAAATAGTTTTATGCATTTCTTTGAACTATATAAGCAGTTGCTTAAAAATGGGGTCCATCAACTTATGAAGACTCGAGGCCAAGATTCGGGTTAGAATCAAACACTCACGAAATATTCCTTTTCATTTCTTTGCTGCTCCAAGCGCAAAATTTATTTGCATGATAAAGACGAAAATAACCGATAGAAAGTAAAATGTTGCTACTTACCAGCTATGCAGGAAAAATAGAACATGATCCATTTGATCTGCTAATTTGGTTACAAAGTTGTGTAGCGATCGCCCGTCTGAATCGTTGACGATGTGAAGCGTGCTAGCTCTCCTCGACTCTTTGACGGAACTCGATTTTCCTAATGCATTCTCGTCAGGTAACGAATGCGACAAGATGTTTCCTCGTCACGCCACCCACTAGAGGAGGCCGTAGTCTTCGCTCCAGACGGTGCCGTTGTTATCTATGCACTATCTAAACGCCGCAAGAGGGCGTTTTCGTAGAATAACCAGCTACGGTTTAAGCCGTGCATCGCCTTATCCAAAAGAACCTATAGTTACGAGACCGTTCATATCTTTCTTTCCTTAAAGAAACGCAATGCATTGTGGGTAGGTTACCGCCATGATATTCCTTCACGTATACTCAATGCACACGCGTCTAACTATTTATCCTGAGTGACCAATTGAACGGAATTTATGCGCATAAGCTTCAGCCTCGACTCCAGGGGCGCGTGCTCGTTGATCGCGCAAGGCATGATGGGAAACAACATGGCGCTGCAAGATCGTACCCACGGGGCACGAGGTTGCATAAGCTTAGAGAAACTGCGTGTATCGGGGGCCTTGTTCGATTACGCTGACAGCAAAGCTGGCACATCGTGCACACGTACGCGCAGCCATGTTTGTTTTACATACGCTATGTGGACATTCCTTTGTTTTCGTGTAGTTAAGAAATCTCGGTACAAATATAACTTTACTTAAACTGTCAAAACTTTTTCAACCCTATTTTTTTCTATGATTCCCTTTAGTGTTTCTCTTCATTTTGCCACAAACCTAACCCAACAATGTCTCTAAACCGGTTGGGGGTTTTTTTCAGAGAGGGCGAAACGTTATGTGGAAACGGCTTAGTCCACATAACGTCAACACAACCTGCATTATGTGGACATCTTTTGTTCACAAGTCCACATAGTGACTGTAAGACAAAGTCACCCATACACACAAAGCGAAACATTCTGAACGTTTTACTCTTTATCCTTTTCTTTCTTAATCAGCACAATATCAAATACAAAATGCTTTTTGGTTCGTACTTTCATGCAAATAAAGCATTGACAAATTTTTATCTCACAGTTAAACGCACAACATTCATTTACAAATTGCACAATGTTGCATAAAAAGCCATTTAAGATTTTTAAGAGTTCAATATGCATTTTATTAAGTATTTAAAAGTTTGAATTCTACACAACTAGTGAACTGGAATTGAAATAAAACCACTTTAGTTAAGGTCCGTTTTGTACAGTGGGTCAGCGATGGAAAAGAACATCTTTCGTGTTTGTACAAAAACTTACTTGCCCAGCAAAACAGTTTGAAATGTGAGTTAGTCACATTTCGATTAGGCCTATTTAATCACTGCATAGTCTGAATACGAAGTACCGACACTTTGCAGTATTTCAGGTAACGCTGTCTTTGTTACTGGCAGTAATCACAATTCAAACTCATTCATTTGATATAACCTCTTCATGACTTTACATGCGTCTTTGTGAATACGCTTTTGAATATGCGGTGTAGTCCTACTTTTGTCCCATATCATAATTACATACAAGCTTTATACAAGTAAGAAGGAAAACGGCATAAGTATCGCACACATCGCAGGCACCACATGATCAGAAGTCAAACAAGGCCCGGCAAATGATGGACAATAGCTTTAATTCGAGAGATGAGCAACCGTATATGTTCACGTCACAGGATTCATACATGTTCAAACTCGTTTTCGAAACACTGGTTTTGGCTTGGTCTCCGGCTAAAGGCGATTTTAGGCCCCCAACTTCTGGAACTCCAACTACATTTTGGTGCCTGTCAAGCTTTACATTCAATCGGTTGATATGAAGCCAAAAGTTGGAATATTTTTTTTAGTTTGCCTCTCAGTGATTCAGATGTCGGAGGCAAAGCCGAAGCCGAAGCAAAGGTTTCGAAAAAAAACCAAGTGCAATGGGAGACTTTTGAGACGCTTGGTGGCAGCAAACACACCGGTCCTTTTCGATTGTTTGCGTCATTATGAGCATGCGCGCGTATTAGCTTAAACATGACCTAAACAATTATTGAAAAGGACCGGTGTGTTTGCTGCCGCCAACGTCTCAAAATTCTACATTCGCTTACGGGTATAGCAAGAGGGCGCTATTTCATGCTACCGTTATTCACTAGCGGTTGAGTATAAATTACTAACTAGACTTACACAATAGAAAGAGCACACTAGTTTTATTATTTTTAAGAGCAGATCTTACTGGCTTTGATTTTATAATTAAAGTACAGCTGAACACTTTGCTATAAATAGTAAATGAGATTTGAGCGGGAGAAGCTTAGCGCCGTGTTAGTTTATCAAATGTTTAAGATCACATAACATACCTGCACACAGTGCATTCTTTTTGCAGTTATTATATACGGCTTTCGGCCACACAAATTTGTAAGTAAACTAGCGGGATGCCCTGGCCATTTTGTGTCCACTCTCTGTGTGTAAATGTATACCCAAGCACACAATGCGCCATTTGGTGCCCAATAATTTGGGCCCCTCATGTCGGAACAATAATACAGTTTCTTTGTTCCTCAAACTCATCCCTAGCACTGTACTGGTGGTCTAAACACCTGCTGGGTGTTATCAACACAGCAATCAAATATTCATATTTTATGGTATTCGGTGCATTTACGTTTTCAGGGAACTTTTGAAAGCTTGTTGGTGCATGTACCTGCGCCTCAACACCCAATGCAATCCCAGAATCTGTTACCAAGCCTTCGGACCTTAGCCTGTACCAGCGCAATGCACATAGACATGACAGCCAGTCCGAACAACGCGTAGACGATGCACACGAAGAACGCATCTTCCTTGTACAGCATCATGGGTACATAGTCTCCGAACCCTATGGTGGTCAGGGTGATGAAGGTGAAGTAGAGAGCCTCCCCGTAAGACCACTCCTCGATACCATGCATCAGGAAGGCCCCCGCGCACATGTAGCCAGTAATGATGGCTACCACTAGGATCACCGGGGCTTCCATCTCATCCTCAGTGCCTGCTGAACCCCCCTGACCAGCCTCTACTCCATGCTGGGTCGTCACCACCGACATCTCCCCCGCCGACCCGTCCATGTCACCTTTCTCGCTCATGTTACCCTTCTCGCTCTTCCTCTTCGACAGCCCCTTCTTGCGCTTGGACGGCTGGTCTTCATCGGTGTCGTAAGGGTCCTTCGTGCCCCGTGACCCGCAAGGACACACGGCTTTCCTGATGGGCTGTCCGAGGTGTAGGATCTTGCAGAGCGTCAGGATGAGCTGGGCGAGGAAGCTACCGACCCCTCCCATGTACAGCATGGTCAGTGGGATGCCGAACACTGAGTAGATCACGCAGAATACTTTCCCTTCAGTGGTCACCGGAACCACATCGCCGTAACCTGAAGAAAAGCAAACAATTATAAACTTCTAATAAATACTTAATGTTCACAATTTTCTATTTATCCTTCAGCTCCTAACCTCCGGCGATTCTTAAGGCGGGATAAACATCTTCGAAAGCCAATACGTCACAAAAACTGAATCAAAAGAGGGCGCACCACACCTTAAGGACGGTGCTCAATTTAGAGCAATTTCTATGTTGTTACTCTTATTTTTATCCCAAAGATATGCATTCGAACCCTGTAAAGCTCAAGGCGAGATAAACAACACCTTCGGAAGCGGCCACGTCTCTGAAAACCCGCATCCAAGGGGGCGCCCCACAGCCAACCCGCAGTTTTTCATATGGAACATGCGTCTTTTTAATAATTCTACCAAAAAGGCCAACAAAAATATTTCGCAAACATTTAAGAAAAACGCTGGCAAGTCAAAACGACCTTCGAAAATATGTTGATCGTTTTTATTTTTTAAATTGTTTTAAATGTATGTTTGGAATTATAGGTATGAAGGAAAGAGCTAGAACTTCATATTTCTCCTGTTTCATAATACGATATCTTTGTATATTCATCTACACATGAATTTTCTTTAATTGTTGATTCCCCCCCCCAAAAAAAAAATATTTTCCATCAAACACGTTTGTTTGATTGTACTTCTGTATTTCGCGAATAAGATGCGTGTTCCTTTTTGACTATAGGATTGTTGCAAAATGATATGTTAATGATAAAGGTTTGTTAGTTCAAGGAAAACATTCACTCATTACAAGACACCCCACAGGGAGAGATAATGAAATCTGAAGTACCGGGCAATTTGAGGTCTCTCCCCTGATTAGGACATGTTTGAGGACCTATAATGACGAGCTGGCCTTCCGTTACCATGGCAAACGGAACAATTTATCGACCCAAGTTGATGAGAATCTACAGGATAATTGGAGCAGATGCTCCGTTGCTATAGAAACAAAATGAATTCTTGCCTCTCGTCAAGATACAAACATCTGATTTAATGAGATAGGCCTAAGTCTTGAGGACATGCGGAAATGTGTCAAATAACGTTATAATGACATACGCGGCGCAACCCTGATTTTGCTAGTGCTGGTAGTCGTATTAAGTGTGCGTATCCTTTGCTACTGCAATTTCCTTGTCTTTCAGGTTTCTCTTTCTAAGAACCTTTCCAGCTTCTTTCAGTCTATCAAGAGATATTGAGCTGAGGTGATGTTTTCCTTGTGTTTGATCGCTGTGACCCGGGTTCAACTCCTACCCAGGCCACCCATGTGGATTGGGTTTTCAGTCCCTGATTTTTGCGAGACTGATTCTGCCTCACGCGTGTGCACCCTTTAACTTCGAGAGAAATTAGCGGCGGGGTATCATGTTTGATAAATCACACGAGATGTCTTATTGTCTTTACCCCTGCCATGCTTAAACCGAGCGTGACAAGACACCGTCACCCGTCTGGCATTTGGGTTGTCAGACGAGACAGGTGCTGTCGTTCCAATCAAGGCTCATTACTCCCAAGGGACTTGCGCCATTAGCTTGTGAGGCCGTGAACTCGCGTGGCCCAGCCAAGTTCACGGAAAGTCAAAAATTAAAGATTAAACAAAAAAATAACGATAGCTACCCGACGTTTAGGTGACTTTATCCCGAAAACACTTCGTTTCCCTGTCGTATACTTTGACAAGTGGAGGTAAAGCCCGGCGTACACCCTACCGGTTCACCGGATAATCGGGCCATCGCACAGAGGTGTGCGCTGAAAACTCGTACTGATCTGACGTTACACCGGGCGACCGGATAAAATCAAACATGTTTGATTTTTCGCATCCGATTTCACAAGATTCAAAATTGACGGCTGCCATTTTGTCATCATGTGACTGTTCATCATGTGACTGATCATCATCATGTGACCGATTATAGAACGGAATCGAGCATGTGTCCGGGTGGCGTTGCAGTAACGGTAACGCTGAAAAAGTGATCCGCTTAACCGGTAAAATCGAAACAGTACGCGCTGGGGTTTAACTTCTTACGGAATTTGGATTTTGTTCCCCGGGTGCCGGTGGTGAAGCCGCCGCGGCAGTAGAGGTCAGTATCAACAAGATTGATAAAAACAAGTCTAAGGAGCCTCGGTGAACTCAGACCCGAGGTATTCCAAGCACGCCTCACGCGCGCTATATTCAAGCTAATGCGCCGAGTCCCAAAGGTACAGTAAGAAACGCCATAGCGAAAAAGCACATAATTTATACAAGCCAATTTATATCCACGATCAATGTCGATAAATCATGCGCTTTAAATTTAATGTAATAACAGCAACCTTGCCCGGGTTCACGACATTATGACACGTGCGATTTACACGCGGGGTAATGATGACACGCCATTAACCACGACACCATTAGGCGCCAACGCGGTCGCTGCAAAATACTGGGTCATATTTCATTGAGTCGCCAGGCCGCAAATACCGCTTAGCGGCAATCTGTGCTAAACATGAATCAGCTCAGAAACATTCATGTCATCATCCTTAATTAGTCATGTGAAGATGACCACGTCCCAAGTAGAATACGACAAGATCTAAACAACTCAGACGGCCCATCAGCAGCTCCGTGATCAATTTCTTCCTTTGAAACGTTTGTAATCACATTTGTGCAATTTAAAAAAGTTTATCTCATTTCCTTACATATGCTAGGGTGTTTATACTTGCTGGCAGTACAAATAATCCCATTCCTTCACCGGCAATCAAACGGACTCTGACACGTTTATTATCTTAAGATACACCTAATGCGTAAAGGCAGAGTTGGAAGGCAATGGTTTTTGTATTAGATAGATAGGCACGAGTAAACAGTTAAAATAGCAAAGAAAGTACGGCCTCCGAGACACGCGTAACGCATAAGGTGAGCTCTAAGCGTAATTCCAGACATTGGATAATTAAACATATGTTGAAGTTATCGGTTTCAGCGATAGTCTTGGATGTTTCATGACTGGATTTGGATTTGGATTCCCCTAAAACTGTCAATCCCTGACTCGATACTGAGCATGGAGGAAGGAATAGGCTGTTCCTTACTCCATAGGTGAAGCTGCGTACATGTCCAACTTGACCGTGGCGGACATTTTATAATCGACAGCAACTAAAATGTGCCAGTATTCGATATTTCATAGGGTGTGATTGAGAATACTCTTAGAGGTGGCTGGTTTTCATGCTTCAACGGTCAACCTTCGGTTTCTCGATATCTTTTTCAAAATCGGCAAGGAGATTGTTGTCATGGTAACACTGGATCGATATTACGCCGTGTGTCGTCCGCTCCTGTGCCATCGGATGCCAAACTAAACGTCGCGCCATTATACGTTCACAACAGTTGGTGAAATTTGCGATTTCATTCTACTACAACATAAATTGATTTAATACGTTTGGTCCAATGTGCCTTAGTTTTCTAAACTGCCGTTGGTGGCGTCTGTTTGTAGGGCGAGAATGAGTTGACGGAAATGTCACCCCTACGTGTTTCATCTCCTTGAAAAGCCTTCGTTTTTGTATTGTCAACAACTGTCTTCATGTACACGTGAAAATTAACGCCCTGGGTAGGAGACCTGGACACTCCAACAACCCGAGCGAGAATGCTGATCAACTCAGCATGTCACCCGCATGCTACTCGCTAACACCCTGCCGCGTTCTTCACACATTATTTTTACTTCTAGCCATAGAACTACGAGCTTACCGACCGATCACTCGACGATATAGGTGCACAGAGCACGAGCTTGTTAATTCAGTGGTCACTTTCTTCCCCAATCATAATTTCGGCCTTGTCCCTGAACCATCCCCAGTGAATTGGATCGAATAGTCTATACATATTATATTCTCATTAGCTTAAGAGCAACCTTGATGTTCTCATCTAAATTGCAACCGAATACTGATGCAACATACATGTATCTCGCCTGTTAGCGTGATGAAGTGAAAGTGCAGTGCCCCGGAGCTGCTAGCAACTCAGTCAACCGTGCCTCGCTGATAAAAAAAAAACCCACAGTCACTGATACGTATTCAGCTTCAGGCTTAATTAAAACAATCCTACCGCAACATTTAATGTGTTGATATCTTGTAACGGGACTTCAACTTGTCTTTTTTTAACCTAAAAGACTGCTGTAACATCTTTCAACTACGAATTAAAAAAACAAAATGCGAGTGCACAATAAGCTCTGGCCGTCTTGCCTGCATGTCTTGAATGAAATCTATCAAAATGATCCCTGTCAGAGCTTTAAAATGCGACGCCGATATGGCACATATGGAACACCATACTTTAGATGTCTACCTAAAGCGATTTGTGATAAATACCACCTGACTATAACACCACTGCACATATTTTGACTTCATTTACAAACTTTTCATAAACATCTTTCCGAATTGTTACAAACAATTTTTGTTTTGTTTGCTTTTGTTGAAAGTTAAAATTTGGTACAGTGAAATCCCCATAAGTCAAACTCCGATGACTCAAAGCAACTGTTTTGTCGAACAAAGAATCCATTGCCTTATTGTAGTATATTAATAATGATATACAACCCTGCTTAACTCAAAACTTAACTCTGCTTAAGTCAAATGTTGAACCTGTTCCCTTGAGGTTTGACTTATTAAGATTCCACTGTAGTTATATTTTGTGGAAAAAGTAAGGGGCTTATTTTGGTCAATTTTTTTGGTCAATTTTCCGGTGACAGACAGACAGATCGACCCCCAAGAAGACATGTAGAAGCTCCTGCCACAGCTTAAAAATCATGTAAAGTTGAGGAACCGCCAAGGCATGCATTGCACGGCGTTTAAACTGGTAACCAAATTGTCCGCTTTTACCTTTTATATAGAGTCACTGTGAAATCTCTTTCAAAACAAAAATAATATCCAATCAAAGCTCGAGGAAGTTAGAGGTTACCGGCGCCGTTGGATAGAAAGGTCATGGGTAGGAGCGAAAACAAAATGTTGCAATTCTCGACAAGTTGTCTGATTATCTTGGACTGGATGCAAGCCGCCTTGGCTAGTCAAGCAAACAGAACGCTACCATTTGGGGCGATTTTATGGCGCAGACAAATTGTGCTTATACCAAAGCAGAAAATTGTGCTAACCTTATAAGCACTATTTCACAGCGTGGATGTGACAGGAGTATGATCTTCCGTTACACATACCGTCTTCTTAGGCATAAGTAAATGAAGATTTACCTTTACTGTTCTTTGCAAAACCTCGATCCCTTGTTACAACTGATAATGTAGTAACCAACGGATAACGTACCACACCAACCGATAATGTCACACAGATTGACCGATACTGTATCAGTTACCGATAATGTTACAAAAATTTACTGATAGTGTGGTACCATACCATTTTACTACACCATCAGTCAATGCTTGTTACGTTCTCGGTTGGGACCAATAATGTAACAACAATTGACTGATGGCGTAGCACATTTTACTACGCTATTCAGTCAATATTTTGGTTAGTGATACAGTATCGGTCAATCGCTGTTACATAATGTTGTAACATCCCTCCGGATTTCACAGGCCGTTCCACCTGATGGACTTTTAGAAACAGGCCACTGTCATGGAAGTATGAGTGAGATGCCGCGCCTCAGTGATAGCCACTCCTGACACCGACATTGCCTTAATAACATATTTGCGGCTGAGTTGCCACCCTGCATGTTTCTCCACATCGTGTTTCGCTTGACCGAGTGGTCGCCGGTTTTTCATGTTTTGGGGATACATATCGTGCAAAAGTGCGGCACTGAATAAACCGCTGCCTGCAAGTTGAGGGTTTAATTTTATGCTTGGGCAGTTTGCACGTGACGAATACAACACATTGTAGGCTAATGGGAGGAACAGGTGCTGCCGGATAAAATACTGGCACAGTAGTTTGGGTCGACTGTCCTTGTACCAAGGAATATATGTATTTCTCAGGTTTCAATGTGAAAAAAACGCCAGGTAATGTTGTACGCGATTCATTGATGGCGAGCCACTTACAAGCCGTATCTCCATACCTATTCGACATAAATTAAAAAGGACATTCATATAGTCAAAAGACCATTCGCGAATTTGATTTTTGAAATTAGCCGTATCTATTAAGAAAGACCATGCAAAGCTTGGCCAACTTTACAGAACGGCTCAGCACACAGTATGCAAGCACATTTTCTTCACAGAACATGTCTGCTCGGCATGTTAGAATCCAACCAATTAGAAACTAATACCCAAGCAGTGTGGGCCCCATACTGTGAACTGTGCGTTTTAACTTTTATTCCATCGCAAAGATATGAACGCAAATTTTACTCTTTCATTGACCGAACAGTCGCCGTTAAAACTTCGTACCAAACTGGTTTACTCGTTCTGGCAATCTTTGTGATTTTTTCTTGGTACGGATGTTTGAACGAGTAAGCAAGACGCTCGCAGGCACGAATCCCATCTTTGTGTAACCTGTGATCTCTCAAAGACAGCCCACTAGAAGACGATACTCGGATGATGTTAGGAGTGAAGGGCAGCATTCCATCTTGTAATTGAGATTTGAATGAGAACTGACACGTGGCCTGTTAATGGCATATAGTATTTAACCCTGACTCCTGTAGAATGACCGGCCAGACATCTAAACAGATGGTTGTGCAATTTATTCCAGCACACCATAGACCTGGACCTTTATAAATAAACTAGGTGCAGATGGACAGTAGAAAATCTCACATTGCTTAGGGATGATACAGTACGCCGTCGGGTTTAAAACACCCATGTTTTGACGATCTGAATCCAAGTAGGGTAAACAGAAACTGTAATACAAGAGGCAGATTCTTTTTGTTGTCTTATGGGGCCGAGAAGCGCAAAATTTCAAATTTGAATTTCAGAATTCAAAATCATCAGTAGTTCTAAAATGTGCTTCTTACTTTGTTAAATATTTAAACTAAAAAACCTTTCCCAAAACTACGGAGAATGTTAACATCCTTTGAAAAAAAAAATTAATTTCTTCAATATTTCTTATATTAATTTCTCCTGACTTATATATTCTGTGCTCCATTTTTTTTTTACCATGAAAGTACATACAAGAGGGAACTCTTTCTCATGGCGTATGCTATTTTTTTCAATAAACTCTGGTCTTTTTTTGCAATAGGTTAATGCCAAGAATTGTAAGGCGCCATTACAATCGAAGAGGCACTGAAATTGTCAATGTGCGAACAGACAGAATATATCAGCCGGTTCAAGTAATTATCTCCGATTACTTCTAACGATAGAAATGCCTGTACATGTACCAATCATTAGCTATATACGCCAAACCCGACTGTTGACATAATATCTCTATTTCTGTCCGAGACACATTCTCAAATCTGGTTCATGCATAAAGTACACATGATTATGATAGGACATGACATGTGTAAATAAATCAGTGCACGTTCTTGCTATGGAATGCGAGACCTTCTATGTGGTGAATGCGATAAAGATAGCATTGGTAATGACTGTATATAGTGAAATGAAACAGTGCGTAGATGACAAACGCACACAGAGAATACCCACACAAATTTGGGGACTGGTACCAATGTTCTCATCATTATTCTTTTTGGAGAACTTCTGAGATCACACCACGTCAACTATTCAGCATTCAGCGTTGCATTGATGACGTCACGACCTCCCGAGAGCCGGACCATGTCATGCATGACCTACTTAACTAATCAACCTTCTCCTTTCAGGCAGTAGATGAGCGTCACATATCCCGAAGTGTTTGGCTGGTTACCACTTGCACCCTGTTTTGTTGGTCCTAGAGTGCCAGCCTTCAGTCCTGTTTGTGACTGCCTGACTGACTGACTGACCGACTCCCCGACTGTCACTTGTGAATTAGATTTGTCTAAGCCTCAATTTGGCCAAAGAATTGTAGTCGAATGGCTACCTAGACCATCTACAGACCAAATTGTTCTGGGATGAGCTTTATTATAGGAGTTTGCCTTATCTTGTTTTGAAAATCCGACCATGTATTATATTGACCATTGATCCTTGATATCAGTTTTACCTGCTCGGCTTCGGATTTGGAATTTCGAGGGGATAGACAAGTTGAAATCGCAGTGCTGGTCCCCTCCCCCCTCCCCACACAGATTTTCTCACCTCGAGTAATCTAAACTTCAGAACATGGAGTATTATGCTCTGCAATCTTCCCAATTGCCGTTGAAAGGTTCCTGGACTAGTAGTTGCAATTCCGATACGACCGATGGCTTTGAGACGGCAGGCAATTCCACAAATCTAGGTCAATGTGAGGAAACATCAATCGTCGTTTATATCCCTCGTAAAGCCGGACGAAAAGGAAGAGGTATCATTGACGTTTGGGCATCGAGTGCCGACTCAAGGCAATATTTTCTCCGACCTTTTCCGGTCGGTCAGCTTGTGGGTTTTGGATTTCGAAGAAAATACGAGCTCATTTGGCGGTGAGTTTATCCCTGGAAATGAAGTCGAGAACAAACTACGCATGGGTGCATTCTCATCACGTTTCAAGCTCTCCGCACATATTCAGTGGCACGCCCCATTCCATTCGAAGCCCGTGCCCCCCCCCCCTCCCCGGCTTGTGTCCCCGCTCAGACGTTCGGGAAGTAAAAAAAAATCGTTTTTTTATTGTTAAAAACTGACTGAGTGCCCGTCCATTCCCCAAATAATGCCTCCTAAAGTGCTTCCCATGCAACATTTAATCTATTCATCAATTTTAAAAATTTAATCTGAATAAAATATGTTCAAATTGTTAAGCTACGTATACTATACACATGTACCAACGCCACTTACATGGTAATATATTCACAAAGCCTATGCATTTTGTTTTTGGCCTCTGAAGAAGAACTTGTTCAGTTCGCAACTTTAGGGCCACATTATTTTTTTTTTCATTATAATTTTATTATATTTTGAGAAGGCGCAGGCGGTCGAGAAAGATTTAGAGGAGATAGCTTTTTAATAGATGGCTTTTTAATATGTTTTTTATTTCCCCAAGCGGGAACATCGATCCCATTGCCTCAGCAACATTTACATTGATGTTGACACGGGTAAAAGACTCGAAGATCTGGCACCGGCACCACGGTTTAAATGATGTATACTGATTACCTGTCGTGCTATTTATATGCTTCACGTAGGAAGTGATAAATGGCTGCATATCATGGGCGTCGCCAGGATTTTGTATAGAGGGGGAGGGGGCGAAAAGCACATTTTCCCCCAAAAATCCTTGTACTTCCTCCAGCATATTCTCATTTTATCATTTTTCGAGGGTGGGTGAGACATTTATCCACCACCATTGACACCCTGCACAAGTTCATTTTGTTAAATGTGTATTAAAATAATTAATAGCAATTTTATGACTTCACGACATCCTCTTTTTTTTTTTTTTTTTCCTTCCTTTTTTTGTGGCTTTTCCGGGGGGGGGGAGCGCCCCTTGCCCCATCCTGGCGACGCCTATGCTGCCTCTTAAACAATTTTTAAAGATGACAATAAAACCGATGCAAATTTTGAGAAAAGAAGCAGATCATTAAATTAGGTTGGCCTACAGAATTTGTTTTAACACTTTCATGTTCCAAACTTATAGGCGGGTGTACGACCACTTTTTGGGCAGTTTCTACTGTACGTTTTTACCTCGAATTCACAGTATATTATTGGTTTCAAGCCTCCTCTGTTCATTTGTTTCCTTTTCTTTCCCTTTTTTTCCGTGAAGGAGGAAGGAAACAAAGCATCCTCTTTGAAGAACTTTCTGAGTGTAAAGTTTAGGGGTCCAAACATTAATATTAGTTTTTACAACTTAGTGAAAATCGAAGCATAGCGAACAATGTCAGGTATACCGTGTGAGCTACATCCCCATTAAAATTTAGGATGATCAGCCTTTGAATATTTGAATTACCGAGGAGAGGAGTTCATCCTCTTACCCCATCCTCCCACCCCATCCCCCACCGGAGTTCACCATTTTTAGAATAACTAAAATTTGTCTAGAGCAAGAGAAAGCCTTTTGAGCCAAAGGAATCATTAATTTTATTTCTTACCTATGGTGGTGATTGTTGTCATGCAAAACAGCATGGAGCTCGAAAAGGTCCAGGCCCGTTTGCTCTGCACCGCTTGCATCCTCCCGAGTTTCCACTCCGGCCTGAGACTGCGATCAATCATCTCGTCCACCACTTCGTCCAGCGCCTCTCCCGGGGCTGGCGTGGCGATAACCGGCATAGCCGCTCCCAACATTCCCGCTGTTAGTGGGGACCGCGTGGACTCGTTGGCACCAGGGATTGAGTGTGCTTGCTCCATTTTAGTGTTTTTCAGTCTGTCTCTGAGCTGGTCTAGCTCCTCGTTGTACATCTCCATGTCGCTGTGTCCTGCCTCCAAGTAGCTAAAGACAACACCTCCGAAGATCAGGTAGCCGAATAAGATGGAGAGGACAATGATGTGGGGCACCACGGCGCGGATGAACCGCTTTACTAAGCTGACAACACCCATGGTCGATACCCGTGTATCGGTCTTGCAAAAAATCTCGAGTTGAACTGATCTGAACTTATTGCAAAGTAAACCAACTCTGGCTGGGGAGAGGTATTTATCACGTCCAAATGCACTCAGCCTGCGAATGATCGTCAAAGTTACTATAGGGCCTAATTAGTCTCGTCCATGATGAATCATTAGTATATGTAGACGTAAGCTCATAGCCTGAAGAAGGCTTGATTAAGGTTTAGGTATAATATTTTGACAATGGTTCAAGCCAAAGTCATCCAATTCCGGGAACGTCATCAAGCTAAGGCCAGCATGTCTGAAAATCAAATCATCAAAATTTAAAGCACCCTCTGTCTCCTGCTACTCACAATTAAAAATGTCAAGTAAGTTGCAAGTTCAAGTGAAATCTGACGCTATGGCTCCTGGGAAGGGTACCAGTGGGGTTCCTACAATGCCCGGGTTGAAGTACTTATCCCCGCTGATGAAGTCTTGTCTGTCGGTGCGAAATTAACCCGTAAAAAGCTAATGACATTTAATAATGGATGATGAGTCGAGGCCTCGGTATTCCACAAGAGTTGGATGTCTATTGCGCTGCGGTCGCATCTACAACGTTCGTCTACCGTAGATAGCTAGAACTCTCTGCGCACACACAGCGCGCGTGCTTTCAGGACACCTATTTGACGGGATGCGCACGGCATGCCATTATGTAGCACGGCACGTCACAGCCCACCGCATGCTATCTACACCTCGCGAGCCTATTAACTTGGACAGTCTGAAATGATCATAAGCTCATTACGTTGATGTTATGACAGGATGCCTTGAGCAATACGTGTAGGCCTACGGACACAAGCTTACCAAAATTCATGTACAAAATCCAGCAGGAATATTTCATTGGATTTGAAAGCTGGAAAACTGGATTAGGAGTATATGACCAGATGACATCGTCTTTTTGTAGGCAATATAACAAACAGGGGGTAAAAATCGCCTTTCCGAATTAAAACACGCAGGAAATCTGAGTTACGAAAATTGCGAAAATTAATTCAAAAAACTTTTCAATAAAAATCAATTACCAGTGAAAATTTAGCCCAATGCGAAATCTGGAATATATCGCGTGAATGATAAAAATATTACTATGGTCGTCCACCTGTCAAGATCATGGATGTCCAGCCCATGCACTGAACCGAAGACAATTAAAAACTCAAATCACAAAATCACAAACGCGTGGCGAGTTCAACAAAGTACGACGCAAGACAAAATGGACAAAACATTGGGGAAGACTCTAAGAAAAAAAACCACAACTGTACATCATGACTATTCACCCTTTTCCTGAATTAAGACCCCTGACGTTATTGACCGGGTTTGAATGATTGGTTCAAAATAAATCATCCTGGGATGCAATTATTCCTGCAAAAGATTGATCGTCAGAAAACATCATTACGCCATGACGGTTTCCTGGAAACTGACCTTGGCACGTTCATCTCCGGTGATGTTTCAAAATCCCTTTTCTGCAATGTCACGCTATAAGACCGGTGTTGCGTGAAATAACGACTCTATGAAATACGGACTCTTTGGTAGTATTGCGGATGTCTCAGTAAAGATAACTAGGAGAGTGACCGGTCACTTGAGAAGGTTTAACCAATAATAGGGTAAGAGAGTCCGATTTTCATAGGAGTCCGATTTTCATATGACACCAGTTCATGGCGAATTCGTGACGCCACGGCAAAATTTGGCGTGCGCAAATTCGCACAGAAAAGTTGCACACGTTTTCAACTCTGGCGTGAATTTCGCAGAGAAAAGTTTCACGACGACAGTTTCCCATTCGCATTTATAGCTGTGAAGTTTACTGAAACAAACAATTATGATCAATATTTTGTGCTCACGGCACGAGCAAAAAAAATCTGCGTAATAGGACCGATTATTTGAATTATTTAATACGGGATTGACGCATGCGATCAAGCCCAATTTCCTTGCTGGACCGTGAAAACGTCAGCGAGAAATTTCGGCTATAGCGAGACCCTTTTCCCTGGCTGTAATCTGAGTCAAGCAATTGAGTTTCTTGCGTAGTTGTAATTGTCACAACTTCTTAAATCTGGTAGTCGGGTTCCTTTTTATTGATAAAGCATCAGGCAAATCTATTGAAATCCAAACTGCCGAGAAATTTCACGTGTTATACTTTTATACAAAGACATTCTTTGAATTCTGATGTGTACACACGTTATAACTAATTCTTCAATGGCCAGCGCTGGCTGGGTGTTGTTGCAAGTACGTTCGGGTTTCTCAATGCAGGATGAACACAGTAGATCATGGCGCTGAGAGCAACAACCACCAATCATAAAATGAAGTAACCATGAATTGAATTGTAAATAAATGTGTTTTTAGTAGCTTTTGGAGTGACGAAACAGTGTCCAGAGCTCTGATATGGGCACGTGTTCCACAGTGTAGGACCGGAGATTGTGAGGGCTTAGTCGGTGAAGCTGTTCTTGGATCTGGGTACTGACAGCAGCTTGATATCGCGACAGGAACGAAGGCCTGGTCGATCGGGTATACGTGGGGCTTGAAACAGTGCTCAGGTGTCGAGGAGCTGCGTGGTGAAGACATTTTGAAGCGATCTTGAATTGAATTCTCTGTCGGACGCAAAGCCAGTGAGGTCGAGAAAGCAGTGGACAAACTGGTTCACGCCTGTCAACTGCAAATAAACTGCGAGAAGCCCTTATAAGGTAAGTAGCCTTTCTACTTTCTTTCTTCAGTGACATGGTAAACTTACTTGGTTCTTTTTCCCATGTTATAAGTTTGTTTGTGTAAATTTATGAGAACCTCACTTTTTGGAAGGTGAACTGTGACTTCTGCACCGATTGTAATATCGTGTCGTGTTCAGATTTCCTCCATCGTACTGAAAGTGGTGGCGCCATACAAGTGAGTGGCAAAGAATTTTTTTTGGGGGGGGGGACATAGAAGAATCACCGGCCGTGGAAAAATCGAAAAAGCGAGGGGGGCTGGGCTGAATATCATTTGATTCTTGGGGCGTTATTCAAAACCATATATCCGCGTTTTAGGGTCATTTTATACGAGGGTTTCCAGTCTTAAATAATACATTAAATGTACAGCAAAATATTGACTTCGAGTCAATTGGGGGAGAGGGGGGGGTGGTAGTCCGAAAATTTGGGACTCTCAATACTGTGTATGAGAGTCCAAAAAGGTACCGGTACTGAACACATGCAAAATACAAGAAAATAGGCTGGCAGCTGAAACAAATAGTTTAACAACCCTTCAGTACTGCATCAATCAACTGTGCCAATAGAAACATCTGGCATGTGTGGTACTAGTCTCTATTTCTACACATTTGTCCATAGTCAGCCACCAGACCAATGACTGTGAATGAAGAGGTCAGTCTTTTCAAACATTTGGACCATGGTTGGACATGTACCAGTCTAGTCTTTAGCCTCATTTGACTTCCCTCTCATGTGCAAAATAATGAAGAAAAGTCTCCTGTAAAAATTGAGTTGAGTCTTCAATCTTGGTTGGTGAAATACTGAGGACCTTTTCTTTGCCCAATGAAAAGTTTGGAGAATTTTGCTGGCTAAAGAGTGAGTAAAGTTGGCCTAATTTTTTTGCATGTTTTTGAGCACTCAAGGTCCCAGTCGGTGGGGGGGGGAGATGGGTGGGGGAGGAGGGAATGACCCACTTGCCATCCGTTAGCGCCGCCACTGCTTACTGACTTCGAGATATTCATCTAATCACCATCAAACCATCCCTGTCAGGTTAAAAAAAAATAGCCTAGACCTATGCATTTTGAGGGTACAGATCGATTTATTTTAACATTAAAGCCAATAAACACAACTCTTTTACGTAGAACAAAATCCCGGTTATATGCCAGTCTAGCTGGACTTCTTAATAAAGATATACTGTGTTTGGGCCCATCCAGTCTCGTTAATTATCGGATATACGAAATAAAAAAAAATGTGTTTTTCGCTATTATACTTATGTACATAAATCTCTTCTTATTATTCTTATTAAAAACCAATCAACATATATATTTTAGCTAGTGTAATAAAATGTGTAAACAGCGCATAAAAGATCTCATCTAATTATCTAACTGATATAGCCTAAGCAGTCTGCAGCAATTGTATTAATAAATTACCGTCGCTTTTGAAACAAAAAACTGCAGTAATCAACTTCACTATATTTTAAATGTACAGTGTCACAAACACTGACATCAGCAAATCTAATCAAAGGAATACAAATAATAATAATAAATTGCAACTATAGAATAAAATAAGAAAATCGTAAGGTTTCGTTAAAGGTATAAAATGATGAATATACATCTCCTCAACGACTTCAACAGAGATCCAGCAAACACAGATCAACAAATTGTAAGGTTTTAATAAAACGATAAACGAGTTACTAAATATTTATTTCCAAACTCACCACTATTTTTGTATCATATTTACACGTAAAAAGACTAGTGCCAAGAGTTCTTAGACCCTGAGACAAAGACGCTTTAAGTGTCTATTTTTACAAGGACATAGTCTTTCATGTTTTACTGGCCAATTGAGAGGAAACAATAATTGCCGGCCAGAAGTGGCCCGTGGCCTACATGTACCAGGCCACTTTCTTCATACGTAATTAGTACGTGCATGATTGGCGTAAGGCCGTTGTATATAATGTTACCAGGAACAGTTGTAAAAAGTGTTTTTGTTTTCTTTGATGAGAAAACGAACTTTCACACATTTGTTTTCTCCACCTAGGGTTGTGAGACGGCCTGTAATCATTGTGCGTGGCCTACCCACTTTTTGAGCATAGAGGCAGTATTTGTCTGGGTAGGGGGAGATGTATCCCCCAACGTGGTAGATACCTCACTAGCAAACGTGCCTTTCAGCCTATCAAATAATATTACACAGCCATACAGCCATACAGATATTGAAATTCCTGTCAATGAATTACCACGACACTTTTGTAGTTAAAAACGACTTGAAACCATTTGCAAGTAGTAAATCACATTGCACGTCGCTTTTTAGGTCAACGTTTAGCAGGAAAATATTTGAAAACGCTTTCATAACCAAAGCTGTCGAACAGCCTTAAAATGTCCCCATTGATTAAATACTGATTCATTTGAGTGATTTTTGTCTTTGTCATGGAACGGTTTTGGCTCCACGGTTAACCTAGAAATATTTGAAAGTTTTGAAGGAATTTTATAACCATATAATCTTCAGACGGATTTAAAATGTTCCCTCTTATAAAATGCTAATTTACCGGCTAATTATAACAGCTTATAACAGTTCAAATTATTTTGGGGAGAAAATGATCAATACCAGTAACAGAGCGTTTATAGCCAAGAATGTGTACTCGGGTGATTATTTTCTTCGTCATTTCAAACACTAGTTCGTCAAGGTGTAAACCAGGCGGCTGACAGCTTTTAATACGAAATGTTTGCAATGGAAAGTTTTGTCCTGGAGAGGGAGAATTATTAAGCGTCAGGGACAGGCGTCCGTGAGCAATCGGCGCCGATATAGGGAGGAACACACTCGCACCTGAACCCCTCGAGGTCTTTCCTGCAGCACCCCTGATGGCTGCAGTAGTTGGTGTCCCTAGCCACCCGCGGACAGTACACAATGTTTTCGGCTTCTTCAGGATCGCAGTACCAATTGGCTGGTGGTGGGTTAGCATTGCCGCCATCCAATGGAATGCTGACTCCTGCCCCAGGGGCCGTTACAGTACTATTCCCAGATCCAGAACCAGTTCCGGAATCAGTTCCACTTCCACCTGATGCACCGTTGTCGTCCGTACGGTATTGGCAGTGAGCGCCTCCGTACCCCCTGAAGCATTCGCATTTGTCCCCGCCCCTGGAATCCCAGCTGCAACAACCATGACCGCTGCATCCTCCAGACTCGCGGTGCACCGCGTAGCAGCCGATGAACGTAGCATTCTTAGCCGACGTGGAGGGGCAGAAGAATGCCACCATGAACGGGGGGATCGAGGTGGAGTCAAACTGGCAGTAAACCCCGAAGTACGGAGCGTTGCATTGGCACCCGGCCTGGTTGTCGGCCGTCATCACACACTGGCCATGGCTGCCACAATTGCCGCTTTCTACCATCAGTGTTGCACAGGGTGGGTACGCTACAACAGAGAAAGACAAGAGAGTTTGAACTTAAATCGGGATGAAAAAAAATGTAGTTTAATAAGCTCTTGGTGATTACATAAAATTACTTCAAAGGGCAGGAAATGACTGCATGATACACCATTAAATGCCCAATCATCCCTTCAAGCAAAAAGTCTAGGACTCGATCCTTGTCATACCACAATGACAATGTTTTCATTCTGTCAATTCGTGGGCAGTCATACAACGGTCTGTAATCCTACCCACAACTCACAAACGAGAACTAACGAAATTCGACTGCTACTGGTTAACATGTCACGACACACATTTTAAACGAAAGTGTGTTCAATCTTGACGTACTTTTACAGCCCTCTAATTGTGATTGCTACTCCACCTACCAGCATTCTCACAGTGGACCCCTGAAAATCCTTGAGTGCATTGACACGCGTAGTTTGTGGGACCATTCGGCTGACATGTTCCACCGTATTGACACGGGTTAGACGTGCAGCCGTTCTCCGGGCCACCACCCATGGTCTCGCATCGGGCATCCATGTATCCTTGTTGGCATTGGCACCGGTAACCTGCACCTTGGGGCACGCAGGTTCCCCCGTTGAAACACGGCGAGCTCAAACATGCCTCTGCCAAGATAAACAAAAACAGAGGAGAGGACAGCCACAGTTAATAACTATAAGTCCTCGTTTTGCTGTGATAAATTCAGGACCCATTATTTATCTCCTTTAATTTTTGGAATCCGGTCAACTACACTCGAGAGCCGATTACTCACGAGTAATTTCTTCGAGAGCACTCCAGTTGAAAACTTCACTACAAAGAGTACTGTTAAGCATGTTGGCCAGAAAGAGACATCAGTGTCAAAAATGTCTTTTACCGCAGTTTAATATTTCGCCACCCCAATGCAAGGTAAGGAACAAATTGCAGTATATACATGCTGATGACGTTTTGGAATTTACTAGATTAAAGTATATTAGACATTCAGTAATCCCCGCATTTGAACATTTTGAAGTCCTCCATTTCCTTTTAAAAATGTTGAATTCGCCTTACGGTGAGATTGACAGAAATCTCCGTTGAATCCCTGCGGGCAGTTACACGTGAAAGCCCCGGCGTTGGACGGGGTTGGACAGGAAATGACTGCATGATACACCATTAAATGCCCAATCATCCCTTCAAGCAAAAAGTCTAGGACTCGATCCTTGTCATACCACAATGACAATGTTTTCATTCTGTCAATTCGTTGGCAGTCATACATCGTCTGTAATCCTACCCACAAGCGAGAACTAACGAAATTCGACTGCTACTGGTCAACATGTCACGACACACATTTTAAACGGAAGTGTGCTCAATCTTGACGTACTTTTACAGCCCTCTAATTGTGATTGCTACTCCACCTACCAGCATTCTCACAGTGGACCCCTGAAAATCCTTGAGTGCATTGACACGCGTAGGTTGTGGGACCATTCGGCTGACATGTTCCACCGTATTGACACGGGCTAGACGTGCAGCCGTTCTCCGGGCCACCACCCATGGTCTCGCATCGGGCATCCATGTATCCTTGTTGGCATTGGCACCGGTAACCTGCACCTTGGGGCACGCAGGTTCCCCCGTTGAAACACGGCGAGCTCAAACATGCCTCTGCCAAGATAAACAAAAACAGAGGAGAGGACAGCCACAGTTAATAACTATAAGTCCTCGTTTTGCTGTGATAAATTCAGGACCCATTATTTATCTCCTTTAATTTTTGGAATCCGGTCAACTACACTCGAGAGCCGATTACTCACGAGTAATTTCTTCGAGAGCACTCCAGTTGAAAACTTCACTACAAAGAGTACTGTTAAGCATGTTGGCCAGAAAGAGACATCAGTGTCAAAAATGTCTTTTACCGCAGTTTAATATTTCGCCACCCCAATGCAAGGTAAGGAACAAATTGCAGTATATACATGCTGATGACGTTTTGGAATTTACTAGATTAAAGTATATTAGACATTCAGTAATCCCCGCATTTGAACATTTTGAAGTCCTCCATTTCCTTTTAAAAATGTTGAATTCGCCTTACGGTGAGATTGACAGAAATCTCCGTTGAATCCCTGCGGGCAGTTACACGTGAAAGCCCCGGCGTTGGACGGGGTTGGCGAACAGGCGCCGCCGTTCATGCATGGGTTGAATAAGCATGCGTCCGTAACTACAATTCAAAAGAAACAAAGAGAACAGAATTAAACAGGGAGAGCGACTGAATCCTCTTTCCAGAGTAAAAACTCCAGTCATTGAGATGTAACTTACGTTGACTGAGTCGAACTAAACTCTGATATTCAGATATGAAAAGCGTGAATGAAGCAATGTCAAGAAAAACGGTCTTACTTGTACATCGGATTCCAGAATATCCCTGTCTGCAGGTGCACAACACTGCATTTCCAGAGGATGAACAACTGCCGCCATTTTGACATGGGTTTGAGGAGCAGGCATCGGGACCTCCTATCTGGGACTCGCAATACGTTCCAGTGAAGCCCTGTGCGCACTGGCATTGGTAACCATTGGTACGAGGTTGACAACTGCCGCCATTTTGACATGGGTTTGAGGAGCAGGCATCGGGACCTCCTATCTGGGACTCGCAATACGTTCCAGTGAAGCCCTGTGCGCACTGGCATTGGTAACCATTGGTACGAGGTTGACAACTGCCGCCATTTTGACATGGGTTTGAGGAGCAGGCATCGGGACCTCCTATCTGGGACTCGCAATACGTTCCAGTGAAGCCCTGTGCGCACTGGCATTGGTAACCATTGGTACGAGGTTGACAATTGCCGCCATTTTGACATGGGTCTGAGGAGCAGGCATCGGGACCTCCTATCTGGGACTCGCAATACGTTCCAGTGAAGCCCTGTGCGCACTGGCATTGGTAACCATTGGTACGAGGTTGACAATTGCCGCCATTTTGACATGGGTTTGAGGAGCAGGCATCGGGACCTCCTATCTGGGACTCGCAATACGTTCCAGTGAAGCCTTGTGTGCACTGGCATTGGTAACCGTTGGTACGAGGTTGGCAAGTGCCACCATTTTGACAAGATGAGCCCAGACACGCATTAGCTGCATGAAATATGAAAAGAAACATTGTCATTACTGTTAAAAAGCTCTGCAACTAGTACCGAGACTAATATTGCCATCATCGAAACGAACAATCACAGAAACGGATCAAATAGCTGATACACGCACCTTGGTCACAATTGGTCCCGGAGTATCCTACCGCACAAAAACAAGTGTAGGCTCCAGGTGTCGAGCCTGAATCGAAGCAAGTCCCATTGTTGTGGCAAGGGTCTGCCCGGCAGCCAACGTCCGTCGGTACGCTGTTCTCGCAATTGGGCCCGGAATATCCCTGGGGGCACTGACACCGGTATCTACCGTTGTAAGGCTGGCAGGTGCCGCCATTTTGACACGATACGCTGCTGCAAACAGCTGAGGAATGAAAAACAAATTCCTTGAAAACTTTCAATGATATCGGGTGTTCTTACACCTATAAGGGATAGGAAGCCTGCCTTCACTTTTGTCTCAATATGCGCCTTTGCAAATCAAATAGTGAACCCGACTAGGTAAGTTCATTGCTTCTAAACAGACAAGAACAGTTCTTGATTTTTAACAAATAGACAACCTTCGCTTCATTGAATTTTAAGGAATATCGGTGGTGTACCTGTAGTGTGCAATTTATACTATGAAGTACGGAATCATTGCCTCAGTAGGCAGAATCTTAACAGGGTATTTGAGAGCCAACAAAGCCCTTACCATTCTGGCACAGAACGCCGTAGTATCCCGGTGGGCAGGTACACAAGAAGCCATTTCCGGAGGGGGTACAACTGCCGCCATTTTGGCAGGGATTGTTAATAGGGCAAGCATTCGGTTCGTTAATGCGGACCTCGCAGTAGACACCAGTATAGCCTTGGGGACATTGGCAGATGTAACCCTGAGTGTTGGTTCGGCAGGTGGCGCCATTTAGGCAGGGGTTGCTAGAGCAAGCATTCGGTCCGTCAATGCGGACCTCGCAGTAGACACCTGTATAGCCTTGGGGACATTGACAGATGTAACCCTGGGTGTTGGTTCGGCAGGTGCCGCCATTTTGGCAGGGCGAGCTTGTACAAACTGAATCTAAAAAAAAATAGAGAGAGAGATAGAAAAATAGAAAAGTTCTGTTCGATTATTCTTGCTTCAAGTTTTAGAATTTGTACAGCTTACTCACTGACACACATTGGCATGGATAAGGTTGATCTGGGTGGTGCCCTTCGCAAGTAATTCGAAACCCAAAAAAAAACGGCCAGTTAGACCTCATTCTAAACAAATGAGTGAAGAACGGTGGTCTGGGACACGGTGTGATTGCTGCCATCTACCTACATCCTGCATGATTTCCAGTGGGCCCTCAAATCGACATTCACAAATCCAAAAGGATCATTTTGGTCACTTTCCTTGAAGGGATGCCTCAACAATACATTCTCATTTCTTAAGATAGTATACCCAGTTCATAGGATACTGTACCCAGTTCATAGGATATTTTACCAAGTTCATAGGATTTTGTACCCTGTTCATAGGATATTTTACCCAGTTATAGGATATTGTACCCAGTTCATAGGATATTGTACCCAGTTCATTTTTTTCACAACAAGAGAATGGGATACCAACCTGGGGTTCCACATGTTCCATCTTCTCTGCATTGACACATGCAAGCAAAGGAACCATCGTCCTCCATTAAACATCTGCGATTGCTGCCACAAGGATTGCTGGCACAAGGATCTGCAGTTCGCAAACGAATAAGACTCACAGTTATCAGGAAGCCAATCATCTCAGATTTTTTTTTAAGGATCTGAAGAAAAAGTGCTGAATGTACCTACCGTTCGGCACGACCACTGTACAAACAAAGCCACGTGTACCATAGCATTTTCAGTCTTACAAACCTGCTTGTACATGCACCACCATTTCAGATTTTCAAAAATGTTTTTTTTTTTAAGACAAGGTTTTCCTTGTCGAGCTTAGTTTAGGACATTAGTCTTAGTCTTAATTTAGGACATTATTTGTACTCAGCGACTCAGTCAGTCAGTGAGTGGTGGAGTCGGGGAGCCAGTGGGTCAGTCAATCAGTCAGTCAGTGACCCAGTCAGTCAGAGGAAAGTTGACTAAACCTTCAAGTCCAACAAAACATGGGGGTTTTAGGCCACAAATTCACAGCTCTTGCATGGATCGGTCTAGCATTTACCTCTTATGTCACAATCGTCACCTCTGAACCCGTTGGGGCACCGGCACATGTAAGTCGCCCCACCCTGGGCATCACTGTAGCACAATCCACCGTTCTGGCACGGGTTGATGTCACAAGTTACTGCGATGAAACCAAACGAAGATGAAAGTGAATATCCTCGGTGCTTGAAATTGGAAAAATAAGTGCAACGGTTTGTTTTTCAAAATTCCGGACATTGAGGTATTGTGATGCAAGTTTGTGTATTTCTTACCCATCGTTTGGCAGAATATGCCACCATAGCCCCGGGCGCACTCGCATCGGAACCCACCCATGACACGCTGGCACGTACCACCGTTCAAACATGGTGAGCTAGCACAAGACGCCTCTGCAAATAAAGGTTTTTATCAAATAATAATAATAATAATAATTTTAAAAAAGAGGTATTTCATGTATCAACATTTTAATCTGTGGGAAACCCTCTGTATGGAAAAACTTGACAACTCAGTTAAACTCGACCAAACCAAATCAAATCCGACCCAACCAAACCCAAAACAAATCAAATCTAGCCATTCTATTGCAACCCGAACCAGCCAAACCTAACTTAGCCCATCCCATCCAAATCAAACGTAGCCCACCATCCGACCCACTTCAACCCATCACAACCCACTCAAACCAAACCAAACCCAACCCAATTCAACGCAACCTAGCCCAACCTATTCCAATATAGCTTAAACCAATCCAATTCCAACCCAACGAAACCCATATCAGCCCAACCAAACCCAGCTCAGCTCAGCCCAGTCCTGTACCACGCCACCCAACCAAACCCAACTAAAGTTACCCACCATGACAATTCGCTCCCTGGTATCCTGGCGGACAAATACAATGGTAGAGAGACGAGTTGTCGAAGGAGACCATGCAAGTGGCACCGTTGACGCAGGGGTTTGACTCACAACCATTCGTTTGTGGAATCGATGCTGTCAACGTAAAACGTGAGAAAACAAAATTAGACTGTAAATCATGAAGGGAGGGAGGACTTGAGTCCGGAATCGAACCCTGATTTTGAAACTCAAACTCCGAGTCGATCGACTTGGTATCGATCTTGGATGTGACTGACTGTACCATTGCCACCAAAGATGCAATTTTCCTCTGAATTTTCGCTGCTTGTTTCCTACTCTTTCATTTGCTTTAACCAAGTATCTTTAACTCTGGTTTTGGGGTGATTACCAACCCTGTGTTTCGCAGTTTACTCCAGAATATCCTGTCGGGCAGACACAGAAATAGTTTTCCGATGTGGTCGCGGCGAAGCACCGACCATCGTTGCGACACGGGCTCGGGGAGCAGGGATTAGTCGGAGCTGGAAAAAAACAAGGACAACTATTTTTTAATGGTGGAAATATTTCATGAAAACTTCACCCTTCCAAAAATGTGCCACATTTCATACGAAATTTATTATCCATATTGTTTTCAGTTGCAATACAGATTAACTTTCTTTAACAAGTGGTATTATGTAAAAGTGGGCCTGTTCAAGTTTCTTCGTTTGGGACGCGACGATAGAAAAAAAACAATTATTCCACACCATTACATGTATTTGCCTGTGGATCTTAATGAGGCGCATCACTGCCAGATATGTTTTGTTTAGATTCTTGTGGGGTGGGGTTGGCGGTTGAGGGGCTGGTGTGTGTTTTTTCTTGGGGGGGGGAGGAGTTAAGAGACCCTTTTAACGGGAAGTATATATTGCGGACGGAAACCTACCAATGATTACGCTGCAGCGTTCCCCAGAATAACCTGTGGCGCATTGACACCGCGGTGTGCGACCCGTCGAATCGGTGTGAACTGAGCACAAGCCTCCATTCTCGCATGGGTTTGGAGAGCAGACGGGATCTGCGAACAAGACACGAAGAATCCAAATGGTGTTATCGTGCACATGCCGCTCTCGTGATGAAATTGATGTCGACATGACTGAGCATGCGTGATCACTGAAGATGACTCGAACTTATTTGGATACATAAGGAACCATGCTGAAGATTTAATGTTACAATGTACTGTAGAAGAGCTGTTTTCAGGTTTCAATGTAAAGCAAACTCAGAACGTTCTTTAACGTGTACCCTTGTTTCCAAAAAAGATGTTTCAGCCAAACGATATTCTTGAAAAACATTAACACTTTAAATACCACTTGAAGGGACTGATCAATAGTTACACAATGGTACTTTTTTGAATGACAGAACACCAGAATTTGTCAACGACGATCGCTTCTTCACCTTTAGAATAAGACTAAGTCTTTGAATCTGAAAACGTTCATTTTCCCAAAAACTTTTATTTTCCCAATAATTGTGTTGTAAATTTCAGAATCATAAAAGCAAATCTGACTGCATAGGCCTACCCTGTGTCTGGCAGAGATCCCCGGAGTATCCTGTCAGGCAGACGCAGCGGTAGGTTCCCGATGTTGACCCGACGTAGCACCGGCCGTTGTTTCCGCAAGGATCCGGGGAACAAGGATTTACCTCTATAGAAAGGCAAAGCATCGAATCAGACATTCTTGGATTCAACTTGCAGGGTAAGTGGGTTTTTTTCTTTATTATGGCCTGGTTATCCGATAAAGCCATATATTGATAATGGAATAAATGTGTGATCGGCCGGTTTTAAACGCTCTGTTTAAGACCGGTTGGAGTCTGGATGCTGATAATTATCCGAGCCGACGGCATTCATAAATACCTTTTCAGTAAAAAAAAATATCAAAGTAAAAACATTACACAATTGTTTTCAACAAGTTTGCTTCACGTTTTTCGAAACACCCCTGTAGCTATATTACTGTCACTCTGTGTGTCGGGCAGTTCTATTTTACAGGATTAGCACGTAACGTCACTGTATAGGCCACTGGGTAGGTCGCATGTATGAAACGACTGAATCAATTTAATAGAATTGTGTGCACTTTGGGACCAGCTTTAGTAGGCTCTCTTAGTTTTGTAAAATCAAATTCCAGTTTTAAAAAGTGAAATAAAATGCAAAAAGACACTTACGAACTGAGCAATTGACACCCGAGTAACCAGATGGACAGAGGCATACTCGTCCTTCAGGGGCGAATGTAGAAGTCACGCAGATCCCACCATTCTGACATGGATCGTTGGGAGCGCATGCAGTCACTGAAAAGGGTACCAGACATTTGGAAGTTCTCGATTTAAAATTAACGTTTCCTTAAATATTCTCTGAATTTTTTTTTGGGGGGGGGGGTTGAGACGGAATATGAAAATGTAACTTTGAGCATTTTTTACTCCTAAAAGCTGAACGCTGAAGAAAAAAACAACAATGTGAACTAGCTTAGTGTATGTTCCCTTCAGTTGCAGTTAATCTGTTGCCAGCTCCAGCTTTTATATTATGGCATACAAAAGAACAAAGATATTACAAAATATATTCGCATTTTGATACATACTGGATGAAATCAGATCTAATGATAATTATTAGAAGATAGCAAAATTATTTTCATAAAAACGAACACAATTTGATCAACATTGCAATCAAAAAGATTTAACATACCTAGATTTTCGCATCGTCGCCCATAATATCCGGCAGCACAGACACAGAGGAAACCACCAGAGTGTGACGCGAAACAATTACCTCCATTTTGGCATGGATCCGGATTACAGGGCTGTTGTGCGTTAGTTGCTGTGGGCGAAATCATACAAAAATAGGGTTAGCATGAAAGTCTCGAGTGTCCAGGTGACATAAGGCGTCACCACCGTCATCGTCAATATCAGCTGTCAATTACTGTTTTGTCTCATTTGGTCTCTTTGTTAGACTTCCTCGAGGAGTTCTGAAGAGGATAACCACCAAGTACCAAGAACTGTCATCGCCATCTTCGAAGTGTAAATATTGTCGCTATTGTCTTGATGTAATTGTCATCGTTGATGTCTTCATGTCACTGTCATCTTTACAGAATGATTGACGTCTGTGTCGTTGTCATTGTGATGTCTTGTTTAAATTTTCCTTTTGTATAGCATCTCTGAATTCGTCCATCAGTAGAGCGGTTGAAAAAGAATAAGCAAGTGCGGTGGAGCCATAAGTAAGAACAAGAGGTGCAACACTAAAATATTTCGGAACACAAATCTTACAAAAATCTGATTTCCTTACTTGTAATTTGGCAGAGTGCAACAACTGCGAGCACTATGCCTAGGTGTGTCCTCATTTTGAGGTTATGATGACGTCTCGATGTGAAACAAAGCTACACAAAAACAAACAATCAAACCAATGTGAGTTTCTTAGACTTGAGTCAAAAATTAGGAATTGTCTCAAGAAAACATGTGGACGGAGACGGTCCCCGTTAAAAAGTGAAGATTTCGTACACGACTTAAGGATGACAAACATAATATACATGACCGATTTATAAAACCGTTAAAAAAGAGCTACTGAACAGCGAAAAAGTGGTTATCAAGGATGTTGAGCGTACTGTATATTATAAATACAGTGATTCATACCACTTTCCTCGCCTTCCTTTACTGTGACCCGGGTTCGAATCTCGCCTGGATTGGGTTTTCAGTCCAGGCCTGATTCTGTCGGTTTCCCCAGAACGTTCTTCCGGGTTTTTCCTCCTACCTCTAAAACTGTAATTTGTTCTCATTGTCTTCTCTCTACAGGCTTCTTCAGGCTTGCGAGCTACAGTGCCTAGGGCGCCATTTGGGTAATCCTTGGTTTCTGGTTTCATAATTACCAGAATAAGTAAAATTAGGCCTATAAGAAAATTCTCCCAACCAAAATATCACCCCCCCCCAAAAAAAAAAAAAACCCGGACGCCTCCAGGCCTGCTTCTGTAAACAATTTGTAAACAATTGACTTTAATTAAAAATAGTATCTAGTATTTTTACGATAGTGTGTTGTTGCAATGCTATAAAACAAATATTTTGAAAGTGCAAAACAGGATGCGAACGGTGGAGCGTATCCCGCGGAATTTCTCTCCTAATTCACGGGGAAGGGCCACGTCACAGCGCCGCTTCGTGATTTGAAAGAAACTAATCAAGTGTGCTACCGCATTTTTGATCAAAACAACTCAGCAGTTCTAGCTCTTAACTTTTGGAGGTTTTATTTTCGATCGCATTATGGCGTATTCAGTGTGTTTACCTTTACATGTGCATGTACTCAAACTATGAAATGATCTTGATTGTAGTTGCACTACATAAAGGAGAGGAGTTAACAAAACCCACACTTTGGTTTGCGGTCGAAGTTGTCTATATTTCGGTTACAGTTCAGGAAATTCAATTTAGAAGATGGCACACATGAGAAATGTTTAGATTTTTTTTTTTTAAGTTTTAAATTCGGAAGCTCATCTCTAAAAAGAGAGAAAGTCAGAATATTAGGCCTAAAGTTAAGAGACAAATGTCATCAACGATGAAGAATACTAAAAAGGTTCTGTTAATATTAAACATGGATCAAAAATATAGTTTTGGGTAGCCGTTCCGTTTGATCGTAATTCGTTCCAGCATTATACACATGTCACAATTTGGTTCCAAACTGAGAAAATAGACTATTGTGTTGTGCAATAGCTTGTCTTGTTCCCCCCGGGGTTAGTCAACTTTTTTTTTTAATTCACCATCATTTCAACAATACGACAACTCTCCAACAACGATGCTGCGATATTTTGCAATACCTGCTTTCTGGGAACAGAATGACGGGGCATATTGTGCAATCCATCAACCGTGCCTGTTCCCACTTTTACTTTCTTTATTTTTCTAATAACTTAATGCATCATTGATTTTGATGGCTGAAAAAACGGAGCGATGCTATCACAAACAAGCCAAACAACTAACAAAGGGGAAGGTCCGTCCGTTGCGTAAAATAATAGGAAAGTTGGCTTCTAGCCTACGTATAACGAAGTTGATGTTTGTTAGATAATTGCCGAATTGACTGTTGTTAGTGTAGTAGGTACAATCAGCCCTTTATTTAGGCGTTATGCAAAAATTGTCCAAGTCGTGTGTGGTTCCATTTTTTTTTTTAACAGATGAAAAGCTGGATTTTTGAAATTGTTCTCTAGACATAAACACGTCAATGCAGAATATAGCATATGAACAATACATGAGCGAGTTGGTTTCTTTAGGGTCTCAGTGACCTAATGGTTATGCATTTTATCCGTGTCCATTTGTCAAGACCACAGGTCATGATATTCCTGGACATTTCGTTCGGAAAAGAAAATCGAAATGTGTAAAAGCACGCAATAAAGGCCTTCCAACTTTAAGTGGGAGAAGATTTTTTTTCAATTTAACTCTCCAGCATTGGGCTTATTCATGCTTTCCAGCAACAATACACCATACAGTTGGCCAAAGCAAAGCACAGATTGCCAGGGCAGAGAGTAATTTCCAACGAAAGAAAAGCATCAGTCCCAGTTATTGTGGCAAGACCGCTTTAAAATCTTTCAAGCAAAGCGAATCTTACAAAAGAAAAAAAATCAAAAAAATAAATCTGATGGAATTTAGTACCACCTTGTCTTTTGTTCGAAAAAGTCCTCGTTTTTCACGACCTTGCTCGCTGAAAAAATATATTTATCCCCAACTGAGCCAAGCTCTATGATAAAATGCCTCTGGAAATCTAGGGCTTTTGTGAAATTGAAGTCAAAGGAAAGTACACAAGGTAATGGATTTTGTTATATTCAAGGCAATCAACATGTAAAAAATAATACTCGATACAACAGTGCAGTGGTATGAGCGACAGCTGAAATACATTTACACTTTTTTCTTCAGATTTGCAAAACCTAAATGTTTAACATCTGCTTGCTTAAAACTTGCTTAAAAGTAATTTTCTCAAATGTAGTAACTTTTAGTAGGCCTACTGTTCTCCTTAAGTTTCGATTTGAGATATATTTAGTTGGACATTTCATTCTGGGCCTGGGAGGAAACTTTTAACTTGAGAAATAAAGTTTTTGTGAAAAAAAAAACAATTTTGATCTGACGTGAAGTGAAAGGTCCAATTAAATAGTGGCTGTGCAAAAAAATCGAACGTGCCAGAAGTGGTAGGCAGGGCCGCAGTAACCGGACTATTTGAGTGTAACTTGAAATTCCTTTTCATTTTTGAAATAAGACATTTCCCCTTACGGATTTCTCACACAGAAACAAAGCATCAGTGCACAAGCAGTTCTAAAGAGAGAGAGGGGGACCACGTAAACATGTTTTGTCCGTGTTTCCCGCACGTACGGCCACGACCGTGCTCGCTGAACCGACCCGCGGGGCGTCGGCTTTGAAACACGGCGAGGTTTGACTCGCACTACCCCGCTGTGGCGGCACACAGACGGCACTGCGCGGCCTTGCGCAAAGACCCAGGTAAATCCTAAGGTGAGGCAAACAAAAAACCTCTCCAAACCATTTTAAACACGAAAATAATCGCCCAGGACTTTTGTACGAGGTGTAATTAGTATCGTGCCCTGTGACTGCGCCATATCACCCCGGCCCCATTATAACACCTCAGATATAAAGACATAATACTGCAGGGTCTTACTCTGGTTTTCAAAACTTCAGACAAGTTTTGTTCTCCAAGGACCAATGATATATACGTGACCACCTGCATAATGTCTCAGTGGTTAAGATTGAACAGTGGGCCTACCCCAGGCACTTTTGAACAAAAGCTTGAACCACCCTAACTTTTGAGTTACCTTAGATGCGAAATCGCCAATTCACCTACAAGGCCACACTTGATAGAATGCGCGGAGGTGAAACCTTTGAAACTCTAACGCGTTTGGAAAGTCTTGGTAATCACCAACAAAACGTAATCTTTCTTTCATTTGTGACTTTGTGCTCGGATAAAAGGTTTCTTGAAACTCCGGCCACGTCATCATGACGTCAGAGACTTGCTCGAAGGCCAATAATGCATTGCGAAATGACTTTCGTTTTACAAAATAAAATGAAAAAGGAGCCACTTAATAAAAACTGCAAACTGGCTGTCAAGGTGCTCTACTCTGTACACATAACCACAAAATACCTCCATGTCCGCCAAACTATACACGAAATACCTTTCTTTGTGTGGTTTAGCGACACCCTCGCGTGGCTTGTGATTTTTGTTTAACAAAAAAATCGATGTGCTTTAAAGGACCATGCAATTTTTGTTTACGCTATCCTTGAAAATGAACCTTTGTGTCCCATTTAACCTCATTTTCAATTTTATTTTTACCATATTCAAAGGTATTTTGGTGCCTTTTAGGGTTTTATACTTATGCAAATTTCCATATTCATGAGAAAATCTTTGACGAAATTTCCGGGCAGAAACCTCAATGTTACAGCTATTTCAGCACAAAAAGTTGCTAGAATTTTTGATATTTTGCTGTCGTGAATGTTTTTTTTTTCTTTGGTGATTCTTTGTCAAGTTAAAGTTTCAGTAAGCAAGTAAGCAAGCCTTTCTCACAATTTGAACAGAAAACCCCCTAAACTGAACAGTGTCTTCCGAATTGACATCACAGCAACAGCGCCCTCAGATTTAAAAAAAAGCATGGGAATTTGTAAATGTTTAAAGAGGTACACTTTTTAATGAAATTAGCCAAAAAGGGATGCCAAATAGTTTTCATACATTTTAAGAGGAATAGAAAGTTGCACAAAATGTGTTTCTAAGAAAATACACTGCATTAACCTTTACGTTAAGCTTTAGACCTTTTCTCAAAATATGTTCCGGTAGCCTATGCCCAATTATTCGCAAAACAGTACAGAAACACTGTTATAAATGCCAATGTCAGCGAATTGTATATGCATAATGCACAAAACATGATGCAGATCTGTACAGACTTTACGCGTTCAACAGACGTTGGCATGGTATCTTCACACGGGTTGTAAATTGATCTTGTCAAATCTTAAATCTGCGGACATTACATAATTTTTGTTACAAAATGACGTTTAAATAATCACTAAGCTCAATTGTTATCCAGCAGTGAACTGAATATGAAACGCAGAAGACATGAAGAGAGTTAAGACATATTTTCAGCCTATGGGAAAACAGAGTTCAATAGCACAATTGTTTTTTGCGTAAAACTCAACTTAACAAGGCCGGATTTCCCTTTTGTAAAAGGATAACAACTTAAACTGTTTTACATGTGAAGCGTTCTTGACCATCCTTCCCAGAATAGAGTTTTGTTTATTGAACGACAAGGCACGATGAAGTGTTAAGCGAAACTTATCATTATGGTCTGCAACAGAACCTGATTTCATGATTTTTGTGTCTCGGAATTTCGAACTCTCCATTTTGAATACCATCACTGAAAATTTAGTCCAACTATGTATGGATCACCCAAGATGAAACTAACCTGCAATCAGCTAATTCGTGGGGTTTTTTTTGAAAGTTTAACTGGTGTACGTGTATGACCCCTATAGAGTGCTTTTGTATCACATTACCAAATTCGAAAGAAAAAAAGGGTAATTGCTGTCGAATGGAGTAACAAGCCTGCATTTTACATTATTCAACGAATTTAAAAGAACTATATAACAAAGTCATTCTTTATGAATCTTTACATGAAATTACGCTTACCTTTGACTTTTATGGAATGATTTCCTGCTAGATCAAAGACTTTTGGTAGAAATCGCTGTATAAAGGCAATAATATTCTTTCGTCTCCCATAGACACCAGCAGGTGCAAGTTCAACCACTAATGCAGCTGTATTTTAGCTGTGTGAGCAACAACCTCCCTTTTTATACCAATGTCAGCCAGCGGGCCACGGAATCGCCCGTCCTTCACAAAAGCAGAGAAATTCTTTCATCAACAGAATTTTATTTGTGCATTGTGCAGAATTTGCCCCTTTTGTGCCATTGTGACGTACACACGCATACCCTTTCACTTTTTCCCCAATCCATGGTCGAATGGTCGGCCAACCGGCAAGCACCGGCTTGTACTGACAAGTGCAAAACAGCCCGCGGTATGAAATAGCTTGGTACAATAATGCAGTGAGGCGGGGACAAATTTTTCGCATGTTTGGATTGTGACATCACTTCTGACGTCAGATGATTTTTGGAATCAAAATTATTCCTGGCTCTTTTTCTTATCCATAACAGATCAAGCGTTTCCTCTTTGATGTCCGAAACGCGGTTTATGACATGATTATTCCATGGAGATTGCTGATAGATATTGTTAGGGACTATAAACAAACGATATATCCGACATAGGGATGACTTATAACTAAACAGGTTGAACATCGCAGACCCTAACTTGTCGGATTAACTTACGGCAACATTCATTTTAGATTCATTTTGTTTCCATTTTCAACGTGCCGTGGCGACACGTTGAAAATATTGTTGACCTGCAAGGAGTTGATCATTTGAATATGATAGGAAATATGTGATGTACACGAATGCGCACTTAGATGTACATTGTAATCGGAATTAGGCCTACATGTACATCGAATTTACTTATTACATTTATTGTCAAAATGAACGATGGTTATCCAAGTATTTGTGCACGTCTGACGGTAGCTTAATGTTTACTCGCCCATCAGCTAACCACCAGTATCTTTCATATTCTCAAAATTTGTCATTTAATTGCGTTTAATACAAAAGTGCAGATCGCCTGCGTGTGCACTTGCTCAACAATCAATATTTGCCAATGCTTGGAAGTGCAAGAAATGGTTAAGCACACATGCTGAAAGTGAGCAAGATGCTTTTGTGCCTGCTTTGGCACTAAGTGACAAGCGCAAACCGCGACTGGTATGCCGGCGTATTGTTGACGGGCGTCAGGAATGTGGGTTTGGAGTTCAGCAAATATTGCGGTGTGAAATTGTCACGAAAAGTTCACAAAATGTGACCAATCAAGCTGTTTTCACTGACACACGTTTTGTGAAATTGGCCGATTTATATAGTATGTTTGTTTGTCAGTCTGTCTGGCTGTGATGTGGCCTGGTCTAGAAAGGGAATCTAGTGTACAAACAACCTCTTCAAACTTAATTTTATAAAATGTAGAGGTTTTTGTATTGATTCAGAGTAGTTGACGAATTGCAATGGGTTTACAAAAATACGGTTTACAGTTGTGCAGACAAAGCAATCAAAAATCATGTGACCCCATACGTCATCACATCGTCACCATCCCCGAGTCAGATCTCATCTCTCTTGAATTGTGATGCATATTTTTTTTTTTTACGTTACGTCTGTGTTCCTTTGCCATGTTATTATGAAGAAGAAAAAAGGATCGTTTGGTAAAACTACATTTATAATATTTGCTTGTAATTCTTTTTGACGAAGTTTATTATTTCATATATTTCAGTCTGTAATACTTAGTCACCAATTTAGAATTGGGAAACTCTGCATTTCACTCTGATGATGTAGTTTAAACCATTTAAGAAAGTCTAAACACATATATGGGTCTTGCTATATACACTTTCTCTGACAATCCATAGTGTGAGGAAAATTCCGCTCTTAGACTTTTTTGCAACGGTCGTACGGCCTTTGGTCGTTGTTGTCAAAGCAAAAATTGTACACACGCAATGGCATGAATAGCAGCATATAATGGGCAAAGTGGAAAACCACACAAATTCTTCTCCTCTGAAAGGTACAATGGGGAGCTAACTCGGCCCTAAAGTGTGTCAAGGTCTGCCACATACCATTCAAATAACAGCTGTAAAGAAATTGCCAGGGGGCATTTTAGTTTTACAATATTGATTCATGCGCTACTATAGTGTGTGGTGTGAGGTAAACCAAGTCAGAGAATTGCGTACAAAAATGGGTTGCCAAGTGCTAAAACTTAGACACGTAGGCCAGGTACTGCACGCCCGGATTGCATAAAGAAGGAATATTCCAACAGAATGCTGTTTTGGAGTATTTTGCAATGTTCCTGATCAGAATAATAAATACATGTAAAGCATTCCTTCTTATCTTGTCGTCCTGAACTGGAGTAAACATCACGTGACACGAAAAGGGCAAACTTTTCTGTGTCGCAATAATGCGCAGTGTGTAGTTGCGCCACCTAATGTCGGATAGTGTCCATTCCATCCGTCTTGAACACTGCCCTTATTTGCCGGATGGTGTCTAACCCCCTGACCCACCAAATGTAATTAGTTACCCATTTTACCCCCCCCCCCCCACAAAGAGTTGGCCATTTTATTTTCAATTGGACAGTCGATCATGTCATGTTACCATGTTGATATGTCCTGATATGGCAGTCTTGTTCTTGAACATCCTCGTCAAGATAAGAAAAACATCTTTAGTTAAAAAAAATCACTGTGTATGTGCGGCTGAAGACCGTTGTGGATAAAACCCAATAGTTTTCCCCCTCATGTCTTGAGAATACTCAAGAAACTATATGCCATAACATTAGAAAAAGGAATCAAGTTATAAACAAAGACATGTCAACTTCACTTGTTTTAATCCATGACAGAATTACCGGACGTTTTAACTCAATGAAACATCAATTACATACAATGATTACACACCTTTCCTGTGAGTACATAAATGCCACACATAACACAGTTAATGATTATTATACAGTTAATGGTTAATTATACCATCTTTTCCTTAGATCTTTAAAAATATCTAGATAATGTCCTGCCGGCAGGGAATTCAAAAATTCTTTAAAAAAGTGTTGGGAATAGACAGTTCGATACTCTTTTTGGGGGGGGGGGGGTTCCCACAAAAATAGCGATTGCATAAATATTGTGCCGTTTACTTTTTCATTTATTTTTATAAAATGCAAAATGGCGAATGACCTGGGGTATGTCCTCTTCAAAACAACCTTTCGACAAACAAAATTAGGATATGATTGAAATTTCCTTATCCTATAATCTCAAGAAGAAGAAAATGATTTAAACCGCCACAAACGGCTCACTCACTCAACTGACCTGAAATATACAAATAAAAACAACTCAGGCCACGTTAGTTTTTTTTATCTCAAGCAGTTATTTGATTAGTATGTTTTTCTTACATTCATACAATTCTATGTTGCATATTCCCACGACCGGAACACGACGTGTTGAACTAAAGCATGCGTCTTGGGTAACCTTTGAAAAGATAAGCGCGCGGTATTAAGTTCATGTTTAATTATTATTATCATGCAGACCTTTTCTGTACATGGTTATGTGATTAACCCTAAATTTGTTAAAGCTCCGACTTCTATAGAATGATCTACAATGAAAACACAATAATCAATCTTTTAAAATGGAATCTTTTGTGCTAGTAAGATTTGAAGTAATCTCTGTGTTTTGAAATTCAGATAAAGGAGGCCCGCCCCCAAAAAAAGTTTCTTTAAGAAATACAATTAGACGACGAGGAAGTTGACCAAATCATGATACATGTATTATGTTTAAACGTTAGACTTCGCTTAGTCCTTCCTTTATCACACTGCAATACACATTGGAATTCAGTAAAGCACATGCTCATATGGTCTCGGAGCAGTCGACGCCTCGAAAGCCGGGATAGCAGACGCACGCGGCACCGGCATTCCGACTTTCCACGCAGTACCCCTGGTTATTGGTGCAGTCGTTGGACTCGCGCATCATGTCGAAGCACGGTTTGATACTGATCCCAGATGTACCCGACCCACTGGAGCCTGATCCCGGTCCGACCTGGGGGAGAGTGTTGCCATCCCCGGTGCCTCCGTCCGTCCCAGAGCCGTCTGTCCCGGTCCCAGAGCCACTGTCGGAACCAGAACTACCACTTCCGGTTCCAGTTTGGCCTCCGGTTCCAGAACCACCAGAGTCGCTGCCGGAACCAGAAGTATCAGAACCACTGCCGGATCCAGAACTACCAGAATCGGTACTACCACTTCCAGTTCCAGTTTGACCTCCAGAACCACCAGAACCGCTATCGGAACCAGAACTATCAGAACCACTGCTGGAACCAGAACTACCAGAACCACTGCTGGAACCAGAACTACCAGAGCTCCCAGAATCGGTACTACCACTTCCAGTTCCAGTTTGACCTCCAGAACCACCAGAACCGCTATCGGAACCAGAACTATCAGAACCACTGCTGGAACCAGAACTACCAGAGCTCCCAGAATCGGTACTACCACTTCCAGTTCCAGTTTGACCTCCAGAACCACCAGAACCGCTATCGGAACCAGAACTATCAGAACCACTGCTGGAACCAGAACTACCGGAGCTCCCAGAATCGGTACTACCACTTCCAGTTCCAGTTTGACCTCCGGTTCCAGAACCACCAGAACCGCTATCGGAACCAGAACTATCAGAACCACTACTGGAACCAGAACTACCAGAGCTTCCAGAATCGGTACTTCCACTTCCAGTTCCAGTTTGACCTCCAGAACCACCGCCTGAACTTGAACTTCCGGAACCGGTACTATCGGTTTCACTGCCGTCTGGTCTTTCTGTACTGCTATCTCCTCCGTCTGTCTCTCCATTACCTGTGAGTTGCGAGAGAAAAAAACAAGATCATTGGTTGGCATTAATAAAGTGTTCAACTTAAGGTTCTGTCAGGGTGTGAAGAACAAAAAAATCCTCACCCTCAACATGTCGTGAGCAAAGGTCTGAACTGATAGGATGAACAGTCGGTCCTCAGCTATTATCCACAAGGCATCTTGTCATTCTGAAAAGAGGCTATTCGATCCGTTTGGTTTCCAGTGAAATACAGGTGCTCAGCTGATTTCTTTCGACTATAAGTACATGTAATACCAACTACATGTAAATGTCTCCTTTGGACCTTACAGGAGCATCGATACTCGGGATCAATTCAATTCAAATATGAGGGCAACCAGCTAGGCCAATCGGACGACAGGGAAGGTTGGATCGTCACGGTGCATTACAGTCAGTCAAATTTCAGAATATTGAAGGCATGGCTTATTTTTTAATAAATATTTGAGGACAACACTCCAATCTCTAACTTGGACTTACCACCATCGGGTCCATTATTAAGGCAGGTGCTTCCAGGGGAACAGGGGCACATGCAGGTGAAGGTATGGTTGCTACCCGGCTTGCACATGTTGCCTTCCCCACACGGGTTGTCCATGCATGGGTCTACATCAACGAAAGCGAGATCAAAAGAGGATACAAATTTTAGAATTTTTGGCCCATCCAATAGGTGACGGATGTGAGCAGCTGGAGCATAGCCCCGTTACGTGGATCCATCTACAATGTCTGTGTCCATGTTGTGTATTCTTGCATTTCAGAGACCGAAGTCCCCTGTATTCAACATGTTCGGTCCAAAGTTGAGTTGTTATTTTGTCGCCCTAGCCCGGGAATTCGAGATGTTGGCAAGGTGCTACCGCGTCCAAATGCTTTATGAATTCCGCAGATGCAGAAGGATAACGTAAGATCAAAAAGCACATCTTGCTTAAAATCTTCCCAAGATGTCCATGCCTTCTTAAAGATACAAGTCATGACGGTCAAGTCTACCTAGTGCTTGGAAAATAGCAAGACTGAACCTTTTGTTCTTACCGGAGATTTCACAATGCTCGCCCTTGAAGCCTGTCTTACATCTACACATGAAGAGACCTCTGTTCGTGTATCCAGTGAAGCAGTCGCCTTCGTGCATGCAGGGATCCATATCACAAGGCACTGTCAGCACAAAAACATAACAGGATGGTTGAGTGAGGAAAACATAATTTGTAACAAAGTAGACCAGACTCCCTATCACACATCTGGTTCTGTCTGACTCACGTTTCTCCTTAATTTAATCAACTGAGCCAAAGTGACAGCTTTCAATCACATAACATGAGGTACGCGGTTGATCAAGAGAATGGAAATCTCCAAGTCACCCAGTTGCTAAGAATGCATGCTCGCGGAATATGCAAAGGAAAGAACACATATCCAAGCAAAAAAAAACTGAGCAACTATAAAAACAAATTGCAGCGTTGAGTTTAACACAGAGGACATAATTATAAAGGCTCTTACTTTTTTCGCAGTTGGCTCCACCGTAGGATTCGGTACATCGACAAACATAGCCTGAAGCTGCGGTTTGGCTGGGTTCGCAGGCACCGCCATTCTGGCACGGATTAGGTTCACACTCTGACGTCAGCAGCTGGGCACCTGTTGGTGAAAGAAGCATTCCGAGTAGGAATTGATGGGAAGGGTACATTGCCACTAAGGTGATGGTCAATGAATTGTGTCGAACAGTAAAATAGGCGTCCTTTCCTCTACAAAGTAAAATCGACATCTACAAGAGGAAAGTTTCAACTTAATGCAGATGGCAATTACCAAACAATACGAAGTCAACATGGGAAAAGGGAATACTGAGTGATACACAAATGAGTCGTCATGTGTGGCAAAAGCAACAAGTGCATTGCATTGGGGAAACAGAGAACAGAAGAGCTACCCGTGATCCAATGTAAAAAGTTAGCAGTTCATTCAGTGTGTAACTCCAAGTTAAAATTTGACCATAAATTGCTGTCAACAAGATGTAACATGCATGACAAATCAAGTGCTGAAAACTTGTAAGCCAGTGTAGACAACATGGCAACTATCATGACAACTTTAATTACGGTTTAGAAAATACGCCTTACCACAGAGTTCGCCCGCAAAATTCCCTTGACAGATACAGCGAAACTGCCTAGCGCTAGTCCCAGTCTCATCCTGGCGATAACACAGTCCGCCATTAAGACAAGGATCGGGGTTGCATGGATCCTCCTGCACTACAGCCACTGTGATGACAATGTGAAGTCGAAATAATTTATGAATCATTTGTGCAGTAAATCACAGGCTTATGTTGTGAAAATGTTGGAGTTTTTTGGGGTTTTTTAGTATGAAGCACTCCATGCCTATTGCTGAAATTAAGCGATCATACACCGTGATTATACAAGCGGGAAATAGACCAACATTCACCGGTTAATCTACCAAGATGTATACCATTAAGATGTATACAACTCAATTTCAAAAGTAACTGTTTTTTTACGCTTATCCACGGCAGAGGACATTTATTGTGATCAAAGTCATGGTTTGCCAACACAACTTAGTAGTGGACTTATCAAGGAAATAAATGTGAGATGGGCCTTTGCTCCCAATAAATGCGACTTTCGGACCTGAACATGATATAAACCTCCAGGCATTTATGTGTGGTCAGACGTGTGTGATTCGGTACTGCTAGCCAACTAACCAGGGGTTTCGCGGGTTTCACAGTTCATTCCCAGGTACTCCTGCTCACAAACGCACACATAGAAGCTGCCCAGGTCCATGCAGGTACCTCCATTGAAGCAGGGGTTGGGGTCACAGGCAGAGTTAGTTGATCGCGTCTCCCTGGAAGCTGTGAAGTGAGGACAAATTAACCATGAGAATCGAAGAACTAACAAGATAAATCGGGTTCCATTTTTTTTTTGACCTAGGATCGATACTAATGTGTGAGCATGACAAATGCGCACGGTGTGTACTTACATTGATAGTGGCGGAGAACTCCCCGCATTAATGCTTTTCAAAGTTTGTATAATTTTCTTCGTAACTTTGTGAAGGTTATCAATATGGTTTCTGTTGAGAACACATCAGAATAGGACAGGAAAAAACATGCATCATTGCACTCAGTGTCCACTTTGTGTCCGGCCTTAACCCTAAAGGGGCCGGGGGCGGAATCCGCCCCCCCCCCAACATTTTCCGTGATAGCCTCTAAAAAAAAAAAAATTCGCGACCCGAGCTGTTATGACTTTTTAGCCTCGAGCTTTGCGCATCTTTTGATACCAATAACGTAAAAATTAGACCACGGGTTGCCGCGTAGCGAAAAATTTTCCGGCTCTACGCGCCGTGAAAACTGAATTTTCGCATATACGTCGTGTACACAGAGCAGAATTGCCATTCGTACATATGAATAATTAATTAGCCATAATTCCAAAACCCTTTGACCTATAGTCATGAAATTTCTTGGGTATGTTTAGGAAGAGTTGCTCTATGCATCTGCCGAGTTTCAAAATTTGTCGTCACTCGATGGCCGAGATCTTAGGGGGGGGCGGAATCCGCCCCCCCCCCCGGCTGAGAGATGGTCAAAATAACCCGGCCCATTCAGGGTTAAGGCTACCTAACCTCATCCCTATGGCATTCTAGCGGAACAGTAACTAATGCTATACGCCCACCCAGAATAAGTATCTCTTTGGATAAAGTTTGCTGACACTTTTTCCCTTCAAAATCCTCCACTAGTTACAAGCTCTTTTTGACATCCTCGATGGTGTTCAGCAGAAGATACAATCACTTAAATCGCCATTACATTTGTTGATGAATATTGATTGCAGCCAAACATTACATAATTATGTTCGAGTTTTCTCCTGTCGCTGACAGCGTTTTTTTCAAATGTTTGGACACTTACAAACTTATCAAATGGTTTCTCACGCAAACAAAACGTATATGCTTATGTCGGAATAAAGATTTGTTTTGAAAGTAAATCGCTGGTCATCAGAACTTATGGTCTCCAAAGTTGGCAAGATACCAGAGCCAAAAAAAATGACCTTCAGAGTTGGCAAGATGCCAGAGCGAAAAAAAAACACACCGTCACCCACCAGCATGTTTCATTTCTTCAAGTCTTATTGTATGCTTGATTAGAAAGTTCAGAGGTCCCGAAAATCCTTCAAATGGATTCTCGTCACGTGACGTGGGTGTCTGGTCATCGACCGCTCATTAAAGACCCACCAGCCATGCTTGACAGCTCAAAATGAGGCCACCGTTTGAAGCCACCGTTTGAATCTGAGGGAGTTTTTTTTCTACGACTCGCACTCTTTCTACTTGCATTGTTATAAATAAACGAGGGCCTCAAAACTGTGATTTCCTTTGCATAGTTAGAATATAGCATTTCAACTACGTAAAGTCCCCAATGTCATACAGTGACTTAGGACTGTACTGACAGCCAAACTTGGCTGCCACTTTGTAAAACATCAAGCCAAGTTTCGCAGTTTAAAACGTGGTAATGACGATAATTATCCACACGAGAAAGTACAAAAATGGTTAATCTGTCTCCTCTTCCAAGTCAGATATCGACCTGTCTTGGGAAAAATAGGTCCCATCAGTAAAACCATGTGCATCAATAAGTAGCAAATTGAAGGCCAACCAACAAGAGTAAAGTTCACCGCGATGTCAGACAAATTTTGGTTTGGATGTTTGCTTCCTTTTACGCCAAGAAGTCTATACAGTGTCCGATGAATAGAACGAAAATGAGAGGGTATTATGTACCCTCTCGCTAGAAATCCCTTGGAATGCCATTCTAATCCCACTGAAGGCCGCGTCTGAATTGTGGGTTGTGGCAAAGGCTGGGCTTTAAACCTAACAGATCTCAGTGAACCCATCAATCTCCAACGGTATGTTTTGTTGGAATCTGCCAGGATGGGCAAAGTACCCCTGGACTGACAGTTTTCTATATTGGTTTGGCACACCTCCAGAATCAAAGTCAGAAATATGTGTGTTCAGTTTCCCATGTGCTATTAAAATTTGCCAGGTTGGGAGTGGTTCCTAGTGGATCATGTAGGGAAGTTAATGATCTTCACTATACGAATTCAGATTACCGCACGTAGACTAGAGAAATCCACCTCTCTACCATAAAAAGATTTTTTGTGTCGCGTTCGTACGATGATACTCCTTTGCCGAGTAGGCTCTAGCTATAATAGCGTAGCGGCCTGTTTCGAGGGCAACTTGTGTTATTTTAATTCAACAATGAATACACCAACGGTTTACTTATGCATATCCCAGCAAAAAAGGCTTCGTCCTCTAAGATGGTTGTTAAGCATAAAGTCTATTGAGTTTGACTTGGTGCTTGTCCAAAGACAAACAATCTTTGTTCGTTTGAAAGTCATTCAATTACGTTTTGCGTTAACAAGTCAAGGGTTTTGCTTGGTATACTTACGGAAACAATAGCCGGTTGCGGCCAGGGCCAGAAATACTACCAGTTGCGTTTTCATGTCGATGGAACTGTTGATCCAATTCGCAACCTAGGAAATACAGAAAGATCTAGTCACAAACGAAAATTGCAACGACATATGACACTCTTAAGACATCAATGTCTCTAGCACTTGAGCAGTCAAGACAAAGACTTTATACCAATAACACGAAATAAGCGTGTTTCTATTGACACATTTGTAGGCCTACTAATTTCTACCAGATGTGCACTGTTTCAGTTCTACTAATCTCAAATTTGCATAGATGTTGGAGAACACTTTTTGGTCTCCTTTCATTTACGGCATTAGTGTCTTCCGATCCTATGATCAAGAAACTAATGAATACCGCCAGTATTTATATTTTCTTATACACTGTAATGACTCCTTTGGGAGTATGGCTGGGTTGTGTAAGTCCCTAACGAGGAAGCAATGGAAACCCTTTATGCGATAGAGCTGCTAATGGTATACCGAAGGACATAAGATATAATAGGCGTGGGTCATTACTGTCAATCACGACGCTCCGTGAACACCGATTGGCTACTAAGCATAATGCAAAACTGAGGGTGCGGTTTGGGTGTTATTAGAGAGAAAGTGAATCATCAAAATTCATGTTTGTTACAACTCCAATCGCTCCAACGTCATCGAGAGGAAATGATGATGGATACTTAATAGATAGTTGAGAAAAATCAAGTGGGCCTACAACAAACGGCGACATCAAGTGGATTTTTGGAACCCCATAATTACGTTGTTTGTTACCGAACGCATACCTTCCCCGTTTTAATGCTTCCGAAAGCTGCTCTTGTTTGCGTTACCATTTCTCTCTGTAAGCTAACCTTGGCCAAAACAAGTGAGATGCTTTTTGGTTTATTTGCAGAACAAATGCAGCAAAAATCAAGGAAATTTTAACAATAATGTCTTCTGTATCTTTACCGAGTAAAGACCGGGACTTTAGCCAAATGGTTTTCAAGCTGGTTTAAACCAAACAGCTGGGGCTCTCAGTGACATGAGCTTGAGTGTCCTCGATTTCGTTTTTAATATTCCCCCTTTGATAGGGGTTTAGGGAAATCGGATCAACCTGTTTTGAAGAACACTTCGGGATATTTGTTCGAAACTTTAAAGCTTAGACAGCTAGGTTTGAGTGGATCTTGCAAAGAAAAAAAAGGCTACAATTCCGGATTGCCGGGATCAAGATGAGTCTCAGTTGTTGCGCAACCAAAATCCCCAGGATGAATAATGTGAGTGAATAAAAATAATTCGGTTAGGTCAAAAAAAAGTCTCCGGTTTCTGGTATGGAGCTTGCCCAAAAAGTGGTGCGGCGACGCGGCTTTTTTTTTTTTTTACCTGATTTTTTTGCTTCAAATGTCGGCTGATGACTGCAAATGGTGCCCGACTAAACTTAGTGCAAATATATGGGAGTCCAAAGAGGCCACATTAAGCTTATTCTCGACCATAACCCAATCTAAAAACACGTTAAAATTGTGCAGCAGCTGGATTCCAGTCAAACCAGTGAGTTTGGCGGTTTTGAGACATCATCTTTCATTGAATTTTTTTTTTCATTTTGCCGACGCGCATGGCTACGGCGACGCGCGCGCATACCAGAAACCGGAGACTTTTTTTTGGCCTTAGTTGAAGGAACTACATGTACTTAAAGAAACACTGTTAAAGACGATTCTTTCAGAACCAACACTTCTTTACTAATAGTACATCTAATGTGTTATACTACCAAACCATCATATCATAACGTTGTTTACCGTTTAACGCCCGAGAAAAAAAGAGGTTTAGAGACAAGATCTTATCCTTAAATAAACAGCAAATGCATGTATGTGTTTCTACATTGGTGCGAAGCTGTCCAACTATTTAAACAAAAGAGCTTGTTGCATCTGCAACTAAACTGCCATCATTTTCGAATCTTTTGTTTTAAAAATGACTCATAATAGTTGGATTTCGACATCACTGTAACATTTGAAGATACCGTTGCGTAGAGAACAAGGTAAAACACATTCAATCTAGTTACAGGCATGTAACATTTTATGCAGTCCTATAGATTTTGCTGCAGACACTAGTTGGTAATTCGGTATATTCTGTGCTCTGCTGTCAACTATCATTCACTGGTTTACCTGCTAAAGAATTATGGGAAACACTCAGTATTTGAGCAGGAAAGACCACTTGATATATGCTCTGCGATGTATTTGGTCTTTAAAAAGAAAAGAGTCAATTTTATCTCTCGAGAGAAACTTTTAGGAATGTATACCTTAGAATTTTAGAAACATACGGGAGAGGGACGTTTTCTGTTCAAAGTTGCTTAATGACTTTGGTTGACCATTTTTGGCGTGACATCTTATTCGAAAAGCTTGTAAGCATTTTGCTTAAAGATAGGCACATGGTTAAGGGGAGTCAGGTTGGTGTAGCGGTACTTTCCTCGCCGTCCACCGCTGTGACCCGGGTTCGAATCCCGCCTGGGTCAATGTGTTGATTGGGTTTTCAGTCCCTACTTGATTCCGTAGGTTGTTCCCAGAATATCTTCTGGGCTTTTCCTCTCACCTCTACAACTGTAATTTCTTCACATTGTTTTCTCTCTAAGTTGGTGTGATGTTTCCCCTGGGATGCTAACCCGACAATAATGATACACATGCAGATAAGAAGTATCACTAGGGTGCCACACCCGGAAAAAAAACAACGGACATAGAACGTTAAAAAGATGGCTATACTGACATCATAAATAATGTCTACTCCACAACATTGTAGATGCCGTTTCGTGAAATAATAAACACAGAGACAAACGTTCATAAAATTAACTTACCTTTATTTTCCAAAATTAACCCTAAGATTAAAACTCCGTTCTATAACAGGTGTTTGTCCGAGCAAGTGCCCACCGGGAACGTTCACACCAGGTGCAACACAGTAGCAGTAGCAGTAGCGCTCTTAAATTCCTTTCACTTTCTCCTCTGAGCTTTGGTAATAATCTGTGGCGCAGCCAGCTGACCCTGTCTTTATACCACCCTATTTCTATTTTAAGACTTACGTAACATCTTTAGAAAAGAGGATGGTTGTTACATTCCGGGCCTGCTGGTAGCCTTTGTTGGAGGCATTCCTGCAGTAGAATGACGCGTGCTTTCTTTTCTTTACTAAGATCTCCGTTCTTCTTCGCCTACGCAGCCTCCTCATTTTCTAATTGTAAGTTGTGCTAGGCGGTGCCAGTACTGACCTCCGTTGCCGGGGAAACACTGATGTGTTTTTTTTTTCCCCCAGTTACTGACGTGTACAAATTGGGAAACCATGACAATCTATAAACAGTGTCTGTCTCCGTCCACACAGGTTTTTGCTCTGCTGACAATTATTTCGTTTTTAGCACATAGAAAATAAGAGAGATTTGCTTCCATAAACGATCTTGAAATAGACCCTCATTTTAAAACTAGACATCGGGTTGCAAACCTGTGAAGTACGGCAAGTACAATAATACGGCGCATGTTACGCTACGCCAACATTGGTGAGATCACTTTTTTTACTGTTAGTCTCAGGATTATGAACAGTTCAGTTTCCCCTCCCAAGGCCCAGCTCCCATCACCATAGGAAACTTTGCATGAGAATTTATACGGAGTTCTTTACAAAACGTCCATGCCGGGAGGATTGCACAAGAAAGACACGAAAGAGATTTGCTAAACCTAAGCCAATCATTCACAATTCACTGCCTATTCTTAGAGGCGGTGAAGCAACTTGATGAGATTTCCAATTGTGTCAACATGGTGTTCTGAGGCTAGCTGCCATGTTTAATAGAGGAGCATCTCCAAAAAGACATAATCTGTATTTTCTGTCTAACAATAGCAAGTGTTTCTTCGTCTTTTATGTGGATAGAACAACTAAATGTGGTGTATTTTGGTTACTTGTAACCACCATGAAGCAATAATCACAAAACGAACGTCCCTTCCTAATGTGGTTGTGTTTTGGTATCGTTGAGACTAATGAGAGTTCCATGTTTCTACAATTCATTTGATTCAGTTGCATGTGTGGACGGTAAAAAAAATTGGGGGGGGGGGAATCGGTTAAGATCATTTGAAAATAATTACATATTTCTAATATGGTTTTTGGTTGTAATAAGAAGAACCTGGACCAGTTTGTCACGGATATGTAAATGAATAATTAAGATATCGCAATTTCTACCCAGGTAGAATTTAGAAATGGTAGAGTTATTTGTCACTAGTTTTCTTTCCGTACCTTGTCATCACAATCTTCATGAGTTCTTAAAAAGAGCAGCGTAATTTACAAAAGAACTGGGCCTTAATTAAGCTGTCGAGATTTAGAAACCAGTTCGGATCGGATAACTGAGGTTATTTCTTCGTGTGAGGTTGACAACGAGTTGTTATTGTCCCTCTCCCCACCCCCAAAAAAGGTGTTTGCTCTGAGATTTAGGCTAAGAGAAATCGGGTCAGATTTTGACAATAGCGACGTGTTACTCAAGGCTCTGGATTTTTTAGTCGTATGTAAAAGCTAGAGGCTCGGATTGACCTTACAACTACAAAAGAACAGACGGTGTCTGGCTTGTAAGCGATTGGAAGTTAAGGCAAAAAAAAAAGTCTCCGGTTTCTGGTATAGAGCTTGCCCAAAAAGTGGTGCGGCGACGCGGCTTTTATTTTTTTTACCTGATTTTTTTTGCCTCAAATGTCGGCTGATGACTGCAAATGGTGCCCGACTAAACTTAGTGCAAATATATGAGAGTCCAGAGAGGCCACATCAAGCTTATTCTCGATCATAACCCCATCCAAAAACACGTTAAAATTGTGCAGCAGCAGGATTCCAGTCAATCCAGTGAGTTTGGCGGTTTTGAGACATCATCTTTCATTGAAAAAAAAACAACTTTTTCATTTTGCCGACGCGCATGGCTACGGCGACGCGCGCGCATACCAGAAACCGGAGACTTTTTTTTTGGCCTAAACAACTCTTAAATAGACGTTCATTTATCACATTGGAATCCACAACGACTTATGAACTTTACTGAAACTAAATGGAAAGTGCACTTATCAGTATAAATCACAGAATGAAAACCGCCAAGCGCAGCTAATTTACCAAGAATTAACGTACGATAATGTCACAGGACAAGTCAGACAATAGACTATTTGCATCTGACGTCACACTGATGGCTGCTCTGTGTATCACGTGATACGTATGACTGTACGCTCATTGTAACGGAATTAAACTATGCTCTGGATGACTGCCGCCCAAGGCGTCTTAGGGTTTATAATCGGTGCAGCGGGATAATAATCTGCAATTGTTTTTGTTTTTATAAGCAATCAGTTGGAATGAATTCTGTCGCCATTTTGTTCCATATCGATAATCTACATCAGTTGGCACCATAATTCTGTGGTTGGCACACAAACATTTAAGAAAGGAGAATTAAACTGCTGCACTGCGACCGATGAGAGTGCTCTCAAGCGCGAAGTTGACTGATCATTTTTGACCTCAAAAACTGACATGATAGTACTTTAAAGTAAAACAATTGGGAAATTAGCTGTTTCCTCTAAATAGATTGCATAAACCATAGATGTGGAATTCGAAGCATTTTTACCTTCGCGCGTAAATTCACCTTGTTTGGATCAAATCCGTTAGGTAATAATTGGAACCGCCACTAATGGCCAGTCATTGTATTCGATCCTGGGATATCAACACGTAATCGGAGATCATTGAATGATTCGACAGCTATATTCAAAAGGCATTGTGTTTGTTATTTAAGTGCATGTAAAACAACCTTGTGGAGCAGTCTCTCTGATGTTTTCACGGCATGAATTATTTACAATACATGTACTGGTATTCCGCTCGCAACCTCGTCATTTTGAAGCAAGTCCACCGGTAGATCAAACCTTAATCCTTAATGTTGGATGGTTGAAAGCGAGTCAAATGATTGCCTGTGGGCTCCGGACGTTCACGAATGACAGAGATTACATAAACAATGATCTGCTGCCCTCACTTTGATTATCGTGGTGAAAAAGTCCATTCGTAATTAGGCCCCTTTTTACTGGAGGATGTTTCAAGTACATCCGAGTGATCCGAGTAAAACACCCTGAACTGTCGGCAAGAATTCATCAGAGTCCCAATACATCAATATTGATGAATTACGGGGATTTCATTAAAAAAAAAAACTCAATCCGGACGACCAATTTGAGGTCTTGTGATGTGTCAACATTTCATTAGCGGAATTGTACAGAGCGCCCTCAATGTAGCACTGTTGTAATATTTGGGATACTTTACCCGCGAAGTCGCTCGTGCTGATAGCGCCCTCTACTGGTTTCACCGTCTTTAGTGCCCTGCTGTTAGGCCAACCTGCACTTAATGTTTATGTTTCTAGATAGGGACAGGGCCCCGCTGGTATGCAACCACTTTACATTTTTTTCATTTTTCACCTGTTACTCGGCCACTGCAGAATTAAAAGGAAGATGAAATTGGACAGTTTATATGATGTTGAGGGCACGCCCGTTCCAGCCGGACGGAATTGTGGGGTGATGGCATTGTGTTCCCTTTATCCCTATTTCTAAAGATCCTCTTCTGGGGTGATGTTTTCCTATTTTAAAAATAGTGGGGTGATGTGTTCTGAAAGAACATCTCCCCACAAGTTGGGTCAGAACGTCGATGGACACCGATTTCGATGACAAAAAGGTAACAGGCAGGAACCCATGTTCATCATAAATCTCATCATTTTTTTTTTTTTTACAGTGTACACGCTTTTGTTTCTGCGTTCTACGTTTGCAATAAAATAATCTTCCCGCTTTTGTTTCCATGTGATGTGTTGGCCACGTAGGCGTTTTAACAGCGATGGATTGACCGAAAGGGACAGCGTGGTGGCGCTCTTTACCCCTAAGGTTCTGATGGCACGCGCTGGGAACAAACGACGAAGTGGATCACAGGCACAAGTTTGTTTTTGGTGAGTGTCAATTTTGTTCCTCTTCTTCTTTTTAAATAATGCTTGTAATTGCACCGTTAGAATGATCATTCAGCCACTCAAAGGTATAGAAAATGTGTATTTGTGAAGAGAAGAGATTATTAGTATTACACGAAAGTGTTCGACAAAGTCCAGCCTCCCATCTGCATAGTATGGTTCCCTGACCTGACTATCCCCTGACGTCTTTTTTTCGGCTGACAGTCGGCTAACCCTCCGCCCCCATTACAAGAAAGATGCTGGACATTTTACCATCCTTTATCCGAGGTTTACAAATATACACTCAGTTCACTGAATAATGGTCATCCTCCCATTCAAAACACTGGTGAAGAATATTTGAATATAAACAGCACCCCCTTGTGTCAGACAATGGTCATCAACCCATTCAAAATACTCACGTATGATATTTGAATGTAAACAGCGCCCTCTTGTGTTAGAAATACTCATGATGGATTTTTTAAATTTGAACTACGCCCGCTTGAGTCAGACAATGGTCACACCCATTCGAAATACTGGTGAAGAATATTTGAAATTAAATAGCGCCCCCTTGTGTCAGACAATGGTCATCCACCCGTTCAAAATTCTCGTGTATGATATTTGAATGTAAACAGCGCCCTCTTGTGTTAGAAATACTCACGATGGATTTTTTTAATTTGAACTACGCCCCCTTGAGTCAGACAATGGTCATCCACCCATTCAAAATACTGGTGAAGAATATTTGAATTTAAATAGCGCCCCCTTGTGTCGGACAATAGTCATCCACCCGTTCAAAATTTTCGTGAATGGTATTTGAATTTAAACAGCGCCCCCTTTTGTTAGAAATACGCCTGATGGAAATTTGAATTTAAACAGCGCCCCCTTGTGTCAAGCAAGGCACTCCCATCCGCATAGTTATGTTCCCTGATGACCCCCGATGACATTAATTCGGCTTAATCCACCCATTTAAAATACTCATGCTGAATATTTTAATTTAAACAGCGCCCCCTTGTGTCAGACAATGGTCATCCACCTATTCAAAATACCCATGAGGAATATTTGAATTTAAACAGCGCCCCCTTGAGTCACTGAGACAATGGTCATCCACCTATTCAAAATACTCATGAGGAATATTTGTAAGCTGTAGAAGGCACTTATTGTTTTGTTGCATTTGATTCAGAGTGGAGAGGGTTCCCCTTTGCCTCTTCTGCAGGATCTGACATCCGTTATTATATTTGGTGTTGATATCAGACTGTTTTTGTTGGGTTAGTTTATTGTGAAGGGTTATAGCTGCATCTGTAGTCAGCCACTGGTCATCACTTTCAATAGGGGCTACTCAGTGGGTTCGGACATAGCATGAAAAAACAAAATTGTTTGCCTCCACTTCAGGTGGAGAAAATTGTATTCCTTCTCTTAGACTATGTTTAGTTGATGTTACTTATCTATGGAAAAAATGCAGTGTTAAGGAATAATTACGATACTAAGATTGTCTTCTAAAGTTATTTCTCAGTGCACACGGTGTTATAAAGCACATAGGCCTACACGACACATTTACTGGAAAGACCCCCAAAAAGTACTCGGTATCGATAAACCATGAATTCATTTTAGTGTTTCAAACAAATGACAGAATTGTAAAGTACTATAGCACACTACCATGACTAAATAAACTAGCGCTGTTAGTAAAGAGATAAATATAAAAAAAAATTACATCTACATAAACAAAGAAAAGTTTAAATATATCCTGAACGACGAAAAAGCTATCAAAATCACTTTCAACTGGCCCACTTGGATTGGATGGTGCAAAACTGTTGTAAGTCTTACATTAATGTTCTGCTCGAGCTCTCAATACCTAGGAACAAAAGTCATGTAGATATAAATGTCAATGTGAAGGAACAAGGTGGTTTGCAACTTTTTAAGTTCTCCCCAAACCTGATACTTTTTCCTTGTCTCTACAATATAATCACCCTTTGTCTGTTAAACATCTGCCTCCTTATTATGTAATGAATAGTTTTATCCTATCATTTGTTATAATATTCTTGTATACTTTTACATACATGTACATATTGTCTCATTTAATTTAGCACACTCATGTAACTACTATAGAAACAACGTATGGATATATTAATACAACACTGTGCCCGAATTGAACTAAAACGACACTATACAATGTACTTTACTTTAAACTCTCCACCTTGTATTGTTATCTATTGCAAGGACGTTTGTGCACAGTTGATAATAATTATCCAAACATAACAGCTTCAAGTTATTGTACCTGGTATGGCCATTCAAATTAAGATATTAGTCAAAGAACGTGCCCGACAAAACTTTATGATGCACTGCAGAATCCTGGCTGTTAACACAGTAACGTTGGTAACACCAAATAAATGGCAGTGTTAGTGCTTACTATAACTAATAGACTCCAAATCAAATACATTTAGAGACAACAGAATTTATACTTGCAGTCATTCGAGAAAAAAAATACACTCAACTTAAGAAAACATTGTCAATATCCTTATATATTAAAAACCTTGCAACCTAAACAAAAAACAAAACTGTCGGTAAATTTGTGTTAGCTTTTGAAATATCTGAATTGCATTGAGTTGTTAGGCCTGCTGGTAAAGGAAAACTACAATTGGTTTTATACAGCACCCTTAAAAAATCAATTATTTTTCATAGGAATGCGAATTCATATTTTATATCAACACATTGAGCTCAAAACCCGATATTGTATCACTAATCCTGATTACCATTCTTCATACTGATCACTGAAATTCGCCCTGATCCATTATAAATATTATATCCATCAAAGGAACACACTTGTATTGTTAAAATTGTAGTAAAGCCCGATGCTTATTAAATTTTGATGAAGAAACCTGTTTTGAACTCTCTCATGTCTGGAAGGTACGTTTTCACAATCTGTGTGACAGCTGTTGCATGTAGACCCAAGTCAACCAGGTAGAGCTTCTCAAGATTCATGGTCTGGTGATTTTCAATAGCTTGTGCGAGTTTGTCCACTGCATCGTGACTGAATGAACCTTCTTGCAAGTAGAGACAAGTGAGTCTACCAGGACTTGAAGCAAGCGATGTTGATACCTCATTCAAGTCATCATCAGTCAGGCCACAGCAACGGAACACTATGGAAGTTAGACCCTCAAAGAGTGATGAGAGCTTGTGCAGATAGCCATGCAAGCTACTATTCTCGATACACAGGTACGCCGCTTTGCAAGCAACAAGGGCATCGACAAGCACTGTGAAATCTCCACAAGACTGCAGGATCTCCCCATCCAGGCCAATACCAAACGCACTTAGCTGTGGCTGCTGCTGTTCGATGAAGTTACACAGGTGATTGACTTGGTTCTTTATGTCCATTTCCTCTCCAGACTCCCCTGTGTTGGATTTCCCATCACGCTGTCTGTCGGAAGTTACGTAAAGCCTCGTGACCTTAGCTCGCCGTGGCATCTCGGAGATAGTTGTCGTGAGATCTGACAACTGATCTTTCAGCTGATCTGACAGTTCGACGTGGAAATAGAGTGAGTCCACAGTGACTCCTTCTAAGATCTTCCTGGCGATGGATTGGTCGGTAATTAGTGTCAGGTGGATATTGAGTCTTTCTAGCTGAACTGGATCAGAGAACCTCTGCAGGTAGTATTCCATTGCTGGGAAGTCTTCTTTGTATTTCAGTGTCAGACGGGACCCAACAGCTGCCAGGAGATTCGGTGACTGTGCTTCGAAAACCAAGACCAGTGTGAAATTCTGTATCCACAAATACTCTGGTGTCTGCAACTCTTCATGAAGACCATTGACATGTTGGAGAATCGAAGCAGCAGCATTGACGCTCATTCCGCAGCAGAAGCGGAGAAGATATTCTTTCTCCTGTATGCTTTTAACGGTTACCTGTGGCAACAACTCGCTCTGTATCTTCTCAATGGCCTGTGTTACTAGGTAATGGGCTGCGAAGAACTCCTGAAACGATTTGTGCAGGAAGTTGACAATCTCTACAAGTTGTGTGCAATCTGCTTTTGACTCCTGATACAAAAACCCAATGTTAAGGGCCTTATCCAGGGATTCACTAAACTCATCTGGATGAAAGACTAATCTTTCTCCATCTGGATCAATCAAGCCTTCAAATGCAACTCGACCAATTTCATCTTTGATTGCATTTATCGCCTCTCTTGTGACATTTGTATCTTTCGCAATGAAGAAGTTAACAAGTGTCTTCACAGCTTGTTCATACAATCCTTTCAGTTGTAGGGGCAGGGTAGCATAAGTGTCCCATATGACACAGAGGAGAAGCAACATAATGGGAGACTGGGCCAGGGTGTGAATGAACGCAGTTGACTGGACCTCTTGTATGAGTGCTTGACCCTTCTCAACCTTGTCGGAAAAGAACTGCCCAATGTACTTGTCCCTGTTTGCAGGTGAGAAACCGATTGTTTCAACAACAGCGTATAAGGTGCTGTCAAGCTCGTTCATCTTGTGAGGACGGGTGGTAACGAGGACACGGCATCCCATGAGTGCATTGAACGAAATCACGTCTTTGATTGAGAAGTCATCTTCGTTTGGTGGTGGACTACTCAGCACCTGCGACGACACCTCATCCAAGCCATCCAGTACAATCAATGTGTCCTTCTGGTTTTTAGTGATAAGGTCTCGAAGATTTGCTCTGGATAATTCAGTCTCTTTAGGCAGAATTCTCTGAATGGCATCCAGAAGTCCAGAGGATTGACTGAATTGGATGTCTCTAATGCCAAGTACAAACACAAGTTTGAAGCGTGACAAGACGGAACCTGCCATCTGACAGGCCCAATCGCAGGCAATCTTTCTGGTGAGTGTCGTCTTACCACTTCCTGCAGTTCCTACCAGAACCACATGACCCTCCTTGTCCAAGATGCCCATGAGATCATCTTGGGATTTCAATGGTTCCTTGACTGGGTTATTAGGACGGAATCCAGGTTGTCTCTTCATCCTTATAATCTTTTCAGACTTTTTGGAGTCGCCAGTCTCCCTAAAGAGCTGCAGATCGAATACATCTTTGATTTTTTTGATGTAACCCCGGAAAACGCGATGAGTAATAACTGTTTTTAGTTTTGTTTCATAGTACGTCTTGAGCTGGTAAGCACAAGTCCTCAGAGCATTATCACCTAATTAAGAAAAATAAAACGGATACATATATTGGGTGTGGTTGAAGACCAATACAAAGTTAAATTGGAATCGAAGCGAATTTCAAGACATCAACCTCTGACGTTTTTTGCGGTTTACTGTTACCCTTATGAATTTTTCTTCAATATTCATGTGAGTAAACTGACCTGGACTCTTTTCAGTGCTTAACGATGCAGACAGTCAGAATAAACATCTGATGAACAAAATCCATTTTCAATTTTTTATCCTTGCAGTATATACCGGTATCATCCTCATCTTTGACAAAACTGAGTTTTAGCACTAGCAGATGGCTAGTCCACATGGTTACAGTTCCCTACTGGGGTCCGATGGTTTTGGATGGAAAACAAGTCAAAGAAGTATGACTTTTTCTTACTTCACTCAACCATGAAGCTGATCTTGACCAGGTAATTTTATCTTATATTCCTCACCTGTTTTCAAGTCAGGGTTGATCACATCGGCCAATGCTACTCTGTCGTATGTTGAGTCTCTTCTCGATATTTTCTGTGGCGCACCAAAGTGTGAAATGCAAAAACGTTAACATTACATCTCTGACATTTATGTCTAAAATTGTCTATAACCCTACAAATCCTGAAGTTTCTAATCTTTGTTTGAATTTGTTTCACACATTTGAGGGAAACATGGGTTCAAAAAGTGTTGAACGTGTGGACTGACACAAGCATGTAACAGTAACGAACAGTGCTTTAATACAAACGTGCCCTAGAATGGATGGGCCACAAGTATGGCAGGGATACACCTACGGTGCACTTTCATTGCCATGAGATCTGACTATTGCCATAACAAAAAAATAGATGATATCTAGTCTCATTTCAGTTGTTCATTCGATTTTAATTGATGACATCACCTACCTTGAAGACCAGGATTATCGCAGCAACTATAACCACAATCAAAATGCCAGTGATGGTGCAAAGAGCGATCAATATGAAATTTACTCCATCTGACTTTGAAGAAGGTGTTGACACCTGTGGCTGTGTTGCATAGCCTACGATAGCAACAGACAATCATTAAAATCAACAGGTGCACTTCTATAGTCAAAACTAAATTACATTCTATCAGTATACTCAACAGTTGTGAATTTGCAAATAAGTATATTCCAATTGTGCAATGAAGAGACATTGATATCTGCACAAAAGTTTTATTTGAAATATACAGGGTGAGATAATGAAACTGACCTGCATTTTTTATCCCCCCCCCCATAAAAATGCTTTTAAATTTGACATACCAACTAAGCATACATTAAACGAGCATGTTCTTCCACTCATTTGAAACAAGTTACTGAATTGATCCATTTCAATGATCGAGAACTTATGCATATTTTTCTAAAAGAATTTATTTTACAGCTGTCCATGGAATGTCTAGCGTTTGAGCCGAGTGCCCACCAGAGATTACACACAAACACTCAGATACAAAAAAAGAAAAAATTAAATTTTCGTCAAGACTGAAAATTTACTTTTAATTTCAGATTTGTGTTTTGAAAACGATGGATTTCTTTTCTGAAATAATGATGGTGATTTTTGTTTGTTTTCCTGTGCAAATTTTCATTCATTTATGAAGGCAGGAAAACGCCATTGTTCAATTGCATTTAAACGGTAAATGATAACGATCATTGGTGGACAGCTGCAGATGGTGACGTTTGTATTAAAGTACATAACTTGTGAACAGAGTACGCAAATTACGTTAAATCTTCACAGTTACTAGCCAATAATATGTACTTTATCCCGATGTTATGTTTACTAATGGAGCGAGCCAGATATGGTTTTAAATATGTTTCTCTCATTAGGTCCCTTTCTTTTTTACTCACCTTGTAGTTCATGATAAACCCTTGAATGTGAAAATCGTAAATAACGTGACGGGTTTTTTTTAATAAGTATAAGCAAAAGTTAACTAAATAGTTCCAACAAAAACGATTCATTCTTGCTTTTTCTCCTTTAATTTGGTTATGTTTCCTACCAAATAATTCAATGGGATAATCATGCCGAAGGTTATCAATGAATTAAACCTACTTCTTGTGGGTATATCCAATCTTGTAATGTGCACTTTCCGGAAGGCTCCGTTCCTGTCTCCCATTGCAATGCCGGTTGCTTGGCAACGCAGTGTTGTCTCCTCGTGATAAACCTCTGTCACCGTTGCAAAGGTGGAAAACAATAGCTCTGTGGATGAATGGAAATAATACATTTCCAAAGTTTTCTGGAATGTTTTTATTTGGAGACATCTTGGGAGCTTTTTTTTTTAGGAGGGGGGGGGGGCTTTGGCCACTAGGGCTGTGCCGAATATACCGAATAGTCGAGTATTCGATCATCACCGCTTAGCACATACACACGCGACTGTGATGTTACTCACAAAGATGCGGTGTTTTATGTCAATTGCCATTTTTTTGTCGACGGTTACTTTTTCGTCGACGGCCGTTCATTGTTTCTATCCTTTCAGCAGGTTAAAGCCATTGAAATAAATACGTACTGCAAAACACTCCAATTCAATCGCCGTATGCAAGTTACAACTTTCATTTGAAATGCCACAGTGAACCAACCAAAATACCTTGGATTTGAGACACATTTTGAAGCGTTCCGTTGACTCGGTATGTGATGTTTGTTACTTCTTCAGTGGATCCGTCGTTGAAAACACGCAGCCACCGCAGTTTGACAGCAGGTCTGGCATTGATCACATGACATGTCAGGTGATACTCTTCCTCCCGAGGCTGGAGTTGTATCAGGCAGCCATCTTCGCTCTCTGTCATGTGACACTCTTCAACCTCCGGTGAACTTCCATCGGGTGGCACTGTAAATGACATAAATTGCTATCAAAGTCAAGTTTCATGAATTGCTGGACTAAATCTGAAATTCTCTGACAGTAATCATTCTTTTCCATCTCTGTGCTGGAGCCCGATAGCCTGACGGTATTTTTTACTTGGTTGAAAATCTGATTAACAGAGTTGTAAATGCAAATTACTTGTTATGTTTTAAAAAAAACTTACAAATAAAAGTGATTTTACAGATTTAATGTAAACTCAGTTTCCCACACTTCTGTGAAATCATTTTACAACCCTTGATGTTTGATGTAAAACTAAAAACATAGCAAAGTATCGGGCGACGCTGCTGCATCCTTGATGTAAAATTATAGTAATATTTGTTACAGTGCATCTTTATTTTACTCACCAAAAACTGTTACATTAACGGTTGCAGTTTGTAAACCATGCTCTTTAGGTTTAAGCAGACAGACGAAACGTCCTTCATCCGACGATGAAATGTTGTTTATGACTAGGGAAAATAGCTCAGTCAGGAAATACTTGCCGCTGAGAAAGCTCGGGCCTTCATAGATAGTTCCCTCAAAATTTGAAATGATAAGGTTCTCCGTGGCCACAGCGTCTTTGTACCAATACGCTGAATCGACATCTGTGATGCTGTAGTTCTCATATGTGATCAGAGGGCATTGGACTTGTTCGCTTTCTCCAAACTGTAGATAGGTGTGCTTGTCCAGCGACAGGACTTGACTCAGACAAAATGTGACTGCAAAATATAATATAGTAGGACAATTATAGACATTTGCGTTTGTGGAGTTACAAACGCAGAGTGATCGGGCTCGCAACTATTTCATGGGACAATTTGGTCAGTTATTATTAAAGTCGTGACATTTGTATATTTCTGAACAGATCAAGAAATTCCGCTTTTCCAGTGGAACAATTTATTTGAAAATATAAGGCATCTTTTTGGGTTCGATAAATTTCAGAATACATTTTATTTACACATAGGCCTACACCGTAATTGCTGTTAGATGACGTCATCAGTTACAATGTGCAAACTAAAATATTGATTTAGTTCAGAGAGGATACATGTTCATTAACAAGTAAAAGGATTCAACAGAACTTCTAAAAATAATGGATTATTAAGTGTATGTATGTATAACACCTAACTTCCGGTTTGATGACGTCACACACTCAGCATTTGAAAGCCCTATGTCAACACTGTACCGGATATATACTTGTGTACGAAAAAAAAAGTCATTAGACACAGATCAAATGATGAATCCAGTATCTTTTCCGGTAATCTGTCATCTTCTTCCATCTTCTTAATTCGAATAGAATGACATTCAAAGAAATAGAGTTGAGGAATGCAATGTTCTTACCAATAAAGATCAAGCCGCCATGCTTTATTGCCATATGTGCCATGATCTTGACAACGCCCTGCCTAGTCGTAACGTTTCCAACGGTTCAATCGCAACGGATACAGTTGATCAAACAAAGCAAGCAGATCGGATCATGAAGTTCAATGTAGCATCAAAATCAGTGTTGTCTTTCCCAGTCTAAACACTTCCTAATGTATTTAGACGATGTGAACAGTAAGACAGAAACTCAAAAATGCTGTTTGCACAAGAAGTACGTCCACTCGTTTTGTGATTTTAATGGCCGCTTTCCTGCCGTCAGATTTTCATACGTGTACGCGGTATGAATGGAGTGGAATCATGCATCCAAGTTCTAAAGTGCAATCCAGGGCCTTTGACCTAGCTTGAACAAACACTTGCGCAATTCCAATGCTATTGACTTGGGGGATTTTCTTGCGTATAGTCGTGGGCGTAAAATTTTTATTGCTACGATTTTACCTTGGTGATATGTATGTGGCCTATTTCGAGTAGTATATTAGGGGTGTAAGTGGCGCCACCAATGTCAAAATAGTGCGCCCCCTCCCCCGAAAAAAAAATCCAATTTTTTTTCTGCGGCCAAGAAATTTTGGGCAACATTTTTTGAAAATTTTTTTTGAACCTTCCCCCCAAGTAAATCCTGGTTGCTTCACAGAATTGATGGCCTGGCTGGTGGCCCAGCTTGCGCCATGCGGAAAAACACGCTGCGCTATATGGGTTTCTTGAACTGTCCTATTTGCAATAACTCGGAAATTGTATCATTGTTTTTATCTTTTATTTATCTACATGGTAATGTCTCTAATTTTTTTCCGGAAAACTGAAGAAATATGTTTAAAATTGGATTGATTCACGCGGGTTTTGAAGAATTTTCGGGGAAAAGCTGGGGTTTTTTTCTCTCTTAAGATCTGTTGGGGTTTTTTTTCAGAATGATTTTTACATTTTGGACAATCTCAGCTCATAACATGTTCATTGTGAAATTCATATTTAATGTTCTCAGAAATTTCATGAGTTTAGGTCGTAGGTAACTTGTGGAAATTATGTGATATGGTTTTCGGCTGATCGACGGGTGCTGAATGGTGCCATCTGTCGTCTGTACGATTTCAGAATCTTTTCGTCCCGTACGCATGCGGGAAAAAGTTTAGGCATGAACATACGTGTCTTAAAGACGAGGCGCACTCTCATTTTGGTATTCCTATTGGTGGAAGGTGCCCGGAGTGCGTGCGTACTACCTGGGCGCAGAAAATGCCTTCGCGCAGGATTTGTCTATAGACAGCTACGGGTCATCAATCTCAGTAGGGGTTACTCAGTGGGCTCCAAAATAACATCTAACTACAACATTGTTTGCTTCCACTTCAGGTGGAGACAATTGTATTCCTTCTCCAGGACTCTGTAGTTGATGTCACTTGTACATGAAAAAATACAGTGTAAAGGAGTTAACAACGATGTAAGGATTTATTCTCAAGGGCACATGAAAAGTATTTTTTAATGCAGTCCCTGGAAATGTACCTTTGTGTCCCTTTAACCTTGTTTTCAATTTTCATTTGCAGTTTTCAAGGGTATTTTGGTGGCTTTTTGGTTTTTACGCTAATGCGAATTTCCATATTCATGAGCAATAGTGTGACGTTATTATCAGGCAGATCGTATCATGGGCAGCGTCTCCCAGCTGGAATGACATCACAGCAACAGCGCCCTCAGGTGTCCAGAAAAAAGTGCACTTTTCAATAAAATTCACCAAAACGGGAGGTCAAGTAGTTTTTAAACACACAAATATGTTCCTAAGAAATGTTCACTTTATGGGCCCTTTTTTAAGTTTCTTTTCAGTGCACAAAATATTTTAAATCGAGGCATGTACATACATGATCACTTAAAATATTTAGAAAGGCAAAAAAAGCATTCTATATCGATAGACCTAAAATTCATTAAAGTGTGTGAAACTCATGTGAAAGAAATGTAAGATCACTCGCGCACTATCTTGACCACTCTTTATAAAATTTAGCTGCTAGTCAAGACTAATAAAAACTTTACAATAAAGAATGAATAGCTGAAATATATCCTAATCCTATACAACTTAAAAGCTTTCAAAATCAATTTCAACAGACCCACTTGGATCGGATAGTGCAAATAAGCTGTTGTCAGTTTCAAGGGCGGATCCAGAACACAATGGGGGGGGGGCAAAACAATTATTCCACAAAAAGTGGGTCCCAAAATTTGCAGCGTGGGGCGAGCCCCTCATATCTTTTGGAATCTAGATGCTCTGTGGTGCTATCTGAGGCAAGTTTTGACCACTTTAATCGAGCAAAAGATGTATGGTTTACGCAGTGGCTGCATTTTTGCGACGGGGGGGGGGGCTTGGCCCCATTGACACCCCCCCCCCCCCGCCCTGGGTCCGCCCTTGGTAAGTTTTCAAACAAAATATAGTAAGGAACACATTAATGGACTCTTCTGAGCAATAACACTAAAAGTGAGAACATTTTACATTAAATTTACAAAAATTATGCAACATACGCAATGAAATACGGCCGTCAGATGCAATATACAGCGCAAGACTTGTCATTGAAACCAAACATTAGAGGGGAAAATAGAGAAAGTAATGCTACTAAGTTAGCTTATCTTAAAAAATTGTAATGAATTTGAATTTAAATAGCGAGAACATTATGCGTTTTGTATTAAGAGCTTAAGACTTCTTTGCAAAATAGTTTGGGATGCATGCAGTCTTTGTTTGTCATGCGTCACTTAAAACATTGTGAGAATTGGCAGTGCAACCTCAAAGAATGAAAACATCGGTTGCATCAGTTTTGTGGGGCGTCATTTTTTTCCTTTACCGAAATTCTGAGGGTGGCATACAGGTTAACACAGTCCTCGGATGGAGGAAAGGGCGCCTTCAGTTACGCTATACATTATTTGGTATACCCAGACCACAATAATAATGTTTGCATCTTTGTGTGATTTACTTTGAACGATGGGATTGTGTCTTTCGATCCTCAATCGGGAACATTGCGGGTATTTTTGGTTGGTTGACCTGAAGGCCGACTTTAGCTGATACAACAATTTTATTGCAGTCTTCAGGACAGCAAAAGTCCGGGAAAGGAATATTCACCCAAACCTGTTTCGGTTAAGTTTAAAAAAAAAGATCGATGTGTATCCTGAAGACTCTCTGGTATAACAATAATAATAATTATTACCGGTAATGGGGTAATAGGGAGACTTTCCCATAGACTTGTGCACAAATATTTTCCGACTTAAATGTGCCCTAACCCGATATTCCCTGGTCCTTTTTCCACGAATTTCGGTATTTTTACTAATTAGACCACGAGCAACAAATATAACCCAACTGCGACAGCAACATTTTGTCTCTAAAAGGGGGCTGCGCCAATAGGGAGAGTGTCTCCCTATTAAGCCCGTGTCTCCCTACTACCAAATTTTCTACGCTAACGTGTCTCCCTAATAGTACATTTGTAGGAATAATAATAATTACTTATAATAATAATAATAATAATAATAATAATAATAGGCTTGGAGTATTAATTAATGGTGTCAATAGAATTAGTGCAGAAGTGTACGACAAGTGTACGACAGGTGTACAACAGGAAATTAATCAATTATAACATCCCAGTAGCTCAAATCGGAGGCCAACCCCAATATGCCAAGCGAGAGGCTCGATACGGATAACGGTCGCTTCGATGGTCTCAGGAAAAGCCACAGTTACGGCAGCCTTAGCGTCGGTAGTAGGACTTTGAAACACCTGTAGAAACAAATATTTAGTTGCCAATATTTGATTTCATTTAAAATGACGAATTATGAAAACTAACCATCTATCAAAACGTGCAAATTGTTTAATTGAACAAGTTTAAAAGTCTTTGAGAGTTTTCTGTTTTTGAAAATGATATTCACAAATAAAAGCCACGTATAAGCTTACGGTTTTTTAAAGAAAGATGTCAAAAAATGACGACCCAATCAAATTGGATCTTCAGTAAATAACCTTCAAGTTGGTGCTTGTTCATGTTATGTCAGCTCACCTATGCCCATCAACATTTTATTTAAAAGCAATATAAAGATAAGCTAATCACTAAAACCATACCATGGGTTCTCCATTCGCAGCGTTCACATACTGGTAATCAGACGTCGGCGAGGTGGATGCTTGGTACCCGATCTTATAGCCGGTTACAAACGCACCGTCGTCAAACGGGGAACCTTGCATGATGACGCCGGTCACCATTGCATTCTCAGCAAGATTCACCTCAATCCAGGAACCAGCATTTCTAAGTGGGAAAAATGATCGTACAAAATTAATCGCGATTATTAATTTCGATTAAATTAAGATCGAGAGTTGCCCAAAAAATAACTAATTTAAAAGTTGACATAAGACGGGCCTTAGGGTAAAAATAAACCGTAAAGGTACCGTCATTTTACTGCTTACGTGAGAGGAGTCCAGTAACCATTGCCGTTATTCAGACGTGCTTGGGATGGCCCATGATGCTCCGATACTTGACTCGAAGCAGTGATCTGTGAATTCAGAATGCTGCCATCTTCCAGACCCAACGGTACAGGACTCTCACAACGTGCTATATCACTAGTAGTTGATGCTGCAACAAATCATGCACAGGATTCGAACAAAATGTGGGATCGATTTCAGTATCATTCGTTTCCTATGTTTGGAACAGGATCGTGCATTGTGGCGCAAAGGATGACATTTGGAATAAGTACAACCGGAGCCACATTTTCCCCTTTTATCGAAACATTTCAACAAGGTATTAATAACCAGCTCGTTTATGCATGATCCCGCTGAATGGTTAATGAAGGAAAGTTGGGAACGGCTGTCACCGCGTATCATCCCTCACCATGCGCACACGACATGTCGGCAATCAGCCTAGCTATTCTGCATAATATCGTGGCTGGATAAAATTGTAAATCAACTTTGAAAAAAAAATGTATATATTTTTGTTACTCACGCCGCGGCAAATTGATTAGCCCAGACACCACATACAAAAACAAACTGATGTAAAGCACAGGCAGCCACTATACTGATCATCACTTGCATATCGTATTCAAAATTTTTGGATATGTAAATGATGTAAATGATCAAATAGAGAGGTGAGAGAGCAGGAAACGGTGGGAGCGTATTGCTCGACACCCTGGGAACTCCAAAACTCTAGGCACTTTTATCCCAATTCATTTCATTTACATTATAGAAGGAAACACTTTAAGAATCAGTCAATTTCTATTTGTGATCCTCACCCACCTCTGCATTTGAAAAATGCTCGGATAGCATTGATATCTTCGCTCACGATGAGACTTGTCAGGTTATAGGGAGACCCCTGTTGGTATGAAGGAGGTTGTACGGTCATTCCGCCAAGACGTATGGCTGTGCATTTACATGGATCGTCATGCGGTAGGAACCAGTGAGGCGGGCCACCAGGCACGATGCCAGTCATTGAACCCACAATGCAAACGTCTTGTGATGAAACCAACGCTAAATTGGAAATGCAAAATTAATTTACGTCGTATAATACTGCTGAGGATGACGTTATGTGTATCTAATGCCAAAAAAAACTTTTGCAAATTATATGCAACCGAGTACTTCGGTTGCATGACGAAGTCAGTTAACCATTGGACTTATTTTGTGACGTCCACGTTATTAAAACAAATTTCCGCGGGATTGATATCGTATTTTAGCGCTGTACCACAATATTTTTTTTAATAGCGAGAATTTTCTTCTTTCTAAAGCCCGGTTCATACTCTGCGCGAAAGCGAAAGCGAACGCGAATTTGTGATGTCGTGGCAAGTATTCGCGCTGCGAATTCGTAAAAGTTGAACATCTTTCAACTACGGGCGAATTTCGCAGCGAAGGTGCCATGACGTCAAATTCGCTTCGCATTCGCTTTCGCATGAAGTATGAACCGGGCTTTAGACTTAATGGATGAAAAATAAATCATTTTAATTACCTGCAAGCACGGTCATCACAGACCCAGCAATTAGAGACGCCATCAGCCACTCCATGGTGCTCGATAGAGACACGAGTACGAAGAAAACACTGTACTATTGCGAGACGGCAAGAATCGTTCGAGCTATGACCGTTGCGCTAGTGTTACCTTACCTTATATATCACTTACCAACACCATAATGGCGTGCATACGGATTAAACGAATTTACCAAAAGAGGCGGGGCCGCGTACGCATTCATGTTTCCCGATTGGATGAGATCCCTGTGGACTTCTTTATTCTGTACATATTTCAGGTGTCATTCTAATTTCGTCTTCACTGTTATTCCACCTTAGGAAACCCAATCGATTTGATACGGGCCTCTCTCAATATCAATTTGATCAGGGGCTGGCGTATTGACAGAATTTGCCTTAAACTGCCCTTGAAAGTTGAAAGCGGCGTATAATCAATACTCTGCACACCTATAGCCAAAAGACTATTCCTGATTAATTTCATCTCAGTTTGCACGTTAGGCAATAACATGACCAAGGGACCATACTATACAGTAAGAAGCTTGTAGCAGATTTATAGAAGGGTTTGGGGGGTTACACCCCCTCCTGTTCAACCCCTTATTAATGTTGTGAAATAATTTACAGAAGGCTGAAATTCCTAAATGTATTCTCAAATTGCCATAGAAAGCAAGAGAAAGCATCGTAGATTTCAAAACTTTTCCGGGAGCATGCCCCTAAACTCTCAATAGCAGGTCGGCATGAACTCACTCAACCTCCTCTTTGCTCTTGGGAATTACTATCAAATGACACCTGCTTCAATTACCCATCATTCAAAGCTTTGCCATTTTGTTTCAGAAATTTGAATTTTTTCAAACCTAAAAAAACAACAAAATGTGTTTAATTTTGTCAGGGTTTTGTGCATGGGAGCGGGTTTCAAATGGTATAATGTATTTTAAGCCACAAATATCGACACGATCTTTAATTTACCGTGATAACATCATTACCTTGCGCGAAACAAGAGAGCCGGTGTTTATTAAAAATCAACGGTGTTGAAATGCCGGATCGATGGTCTTAGAGGTCGTACACGGTAAGCGTATTTCACGGCTTAGCGATGAATTGTGGCTTCTTACATCCCTGAACTAAGAGTTCTGTGCTTACTGGGTTAGCGCGACAGTTTTCTACTACCGCTTTTTTGTTTGTTTGTTTTTTGCGAAAAACGGTGATCGTAAGCGCTAATTCTGTTGTTAGCAGAGCCATGAAACCGGGCCCCAGCAGGACATCAAAGCCTTCAGTTACCAACGGTTACATCACAGTGATTTAATTTATTTCTCACACAGCAAGTTACAAACTTTTATCTTTTTGACTTATTGGCACCGTACAAAACAATTGTTGACTGCTGTGATGTGGGATTTGTCGTTTTTATAAAACATCATATCGCACATCACAGCAGTCAACAAAAAAATTATTTATTATCATTGTTATATAATTATTCTTGTATACCTAAACATACATGCACACACCGTATTTTATTGTAGCACATTCGTAGCATAGCTACATGTATTTTACACAGACGTATATATTATTATAACATTGTACCCGAACTAATTGAACTAAAACGACTCTATACAATAAGCTCTCTACTTTTTGGTCTTGCACTGTTTTTGCACATTTGGTAGTTCTCCAAATATATTATCTTTATAGGCCTACAGCTTCAAGTTGTTCTAATTGGCATGGCCAATTACGTTAAGATATTTAACGAATTTGCCTGACAAAGACTTTATGATGTTCTGAAGAATCCTGACAGCTAAAACGGTACTATTGGTAACACAAAATGCACATAGCAGTGTTAGTGCTTACTTTCACGATAAGACGCAAGACAAACAGTTGCACTCATTCAAGTAAAAAAAAAATACACACACATATTGTCAAAAAATTATATTAACTTGTACAAAACATAAACATTTCAACTTGTAAACCCTGGCAACCTAACAGAAACCTGAATTGCATTGAGTTGTTACTGGCAAAGGAAAACCAAACTTGGCAATATACAGCACCCTTAAGAAATTAATTACATATAAAATCGGTGGTTATTTTAGAGGTATATGAATTCATAATTTATTTTATATTTAGCACATATTGAGCTCACATCCTCATGTTGTACTGCCAATCTATATTGTTTCTATAGGCATAATCTTGATAAGTACATGAATTAGATTTGAAACATTGCATGATGGTGGTGCAAACTGGTGAGGGTTTGCGGTAACACCATGTGGTAGTATCTCTGTTGAGAAGATGTGTGGTTCTGAAAACAACCGTTTGGTTGTGAAACTCAACGTTCCGATCAGCAGCTCTGATCGTCTTCAGGAGAAAACCGGGTCACCCACCAATGAGACAGCCCGGTTCCTCCCCAGAATCCTCTGCCTTCTGGTAAGACCAAATCTTCAACTCCAGCAAGTTCGTACTTCGTGGTCATAATCAGAAGCCTCACCTTCCAAATGATAGGCATCATATTAGCTTTGAAGTCATTTCCTTTTTCTCGTGACGACGATCAGAATATGTTACATATTCAAAGGAACACACTTGCATTGCTACAAATGTAGTACATTATCCTGATTCTTATTTGATGAAGAAACCTGTTTTGGACTCTCTCATCTTTGGAAGGTACCTTTGTACAATCTGTGTGACAGCTGTTGCATCTAGACCCATGCCAACCAAGTACAGCTTCTCCAGATCCATGGTTTTGTGCTCTGCGATAGTCTGCACGAGTGTGTCCACTGCATCGTGACTGAATGAACCTTCTTGCAAGTAGAGACAAGTGAGTCTACCAGGACTTGAAGCAAGCGATGTTGATACCTCATTCAAGTCATCATCAGTCAGGCCACAGCAACGGAACACCATGGAAGTTAGACTCTCGAAGAGTGGTGAACGCCAGTGCAGATACCCATGCAAGCTACTGTTTTCAATACACAAGTACGTCGCGTTGCTTGCGGCGAGGGCATCGACAAGCACTGTGAAGTCTTTACGAGATTGCAGGATCTCCCCATCCAGGCCGATACCGAACCCACTCAGCTCTGGCTGCTGTCTGATGAAGTCACACAGGTGATTGACTTGGTTCTTGAGGACCATTTCCTCTCCAGACTCCCCTGTGTTAGATTTCCTATCACGCTGCTTGCTGGAAGTTACGTAAAGCCTCGAGACCTTAGCTCGCCGTGGCATCTCGGAGATAGTTGTCGTGAGATCTGACAACTGATCTTTCAGCTGATCCGACAATTCCACATGGAAATAAAGTGAGTCCACAGTGACTCCTTCTAAGATCTTCCTGGCGATGGATTGGTCAGTAATTAGTGTCAGGTGGATATTGAGTCTTTCTAGCTGAACTGGATCAGAGAACCTCTGCAGGTAGTATTCCATTGCTGGGAAGTCTTCTTTGTATTTCAGTGTCAGACGGGACCCAACAGCTGCCAGGAGATTCGGTGACTGTGCTTCGAAAACCAAGACCAGTGTGAAATTCTGTATCCACAAGTACTCTTGTGTCTGCAACTCTTCATGAAGACCATTGACATGTTGGAGAATCGTAGCAGCAGCATTGACGCTCATTCCGCAGCAGAAGCGGAGAAGATATTCTTTCTCCTGTATGCTTTCAACGGTTACCTGTGGCAACAACTCGCTCTGTATCTTCTCAGTGGCCTGTGTTGCTAGGTAATGGGCTGCAAAGAACTCCTGAAACGATTTGTGCAGGAAGTTGACCATCTCTACAAGTTGTGTGCAAACTGCTTTTGACTCCTGATACAGAATCCCAATTTTCAATCCACCTTCCAGAGAGTTGCTAAACTCATCTGGTTGAAAGACTAACCTTTCTCCATCCGGATCAATCAAGCCTTCAAATGCAACTCGACCAACTTCATCTTTGACTGCGTTCACCTGCTCTTGTGAGACATTTTCGTATTTCTCCAGGAAATGACTCACTAGTATGTCAACAGCTCGTTCATACAACTTGGTCAGTTGTTGGGGCAGGGTATCATCACGGTTCCATATGACACAGAGGAGAAGCAACATGATGGGAGACTGGGCAAGGGTGTGAATGAACGCAGTTGACTGGACCTCTTGTATGAGTGCTTGACCCTTCTCAACCTTGTCGAAAAAGAACTGCCCAATGTACTTGTCCCTGTTTGCAGGTGAGAAACCGATCGTTTCAACAACAGCGTAGGTGCTGTCAAGCTCGTTCATCTTGTGAGGACGGGTGGTTACGAGGACACGGCAGTCCCTGAGCGCCTTGAACGAAATCACATCTTTGATTGAGAAATCATCTTCGTTTGGTGGTGGACTATTCAGCACCTGCGACGACACCTCATCCAAGCCATCTAGTACAATTAATGTGTCCTTCTGGTTGTTAGTGATAAGGTCTCGAAGATGTGCTCTGGATAGTCGAGTGTCTTTAGGCAGAATTCTCTGAATGGCATCCAAAAGTCCCGAGGACTGACTGACTTGGATTTCTCGCATCCCAAGTACAACCACAAGTTTGAAGCGTGACAAGACGGAACCTGCCATCTGACAGGCCCAATCGCAGGCAATCTTTCTGGTGAGTGTCGTCTTACCGCTTCCTGCTGTTCCCACCAAAGCCACATGACCCTCCTCCTCCAAGAGGCGTATGAGATCATCTTGGGAGTCCAGTGGTTCCTTGACCGGGTTATCTGGGTAGAATCCCCGTCTTCCTTTAATCCTAACCATCTTTTCAGACTTCACAGTTTTGCCAGTCTCTCTTAAGAGTTGCAGATCGATGAACACATCTTTGATTTTATTGATGCAACGAGCAAAAACTGGATGAGTGCGAATTGTGTTAAGCGTTCCTTTGTAGTACGTCTTGAGCTGGTCAGCACAACTCCTCAGAGTTTCATCACCTTTAAGAAATAAAAATAAAGCAGATACAAATATGAGTTGTGGTTTGAGACCAGTATAAATTCTTTCGTAAGGGTGTGAATTTCATGACATCAACAACTGATTTTTTCTTTTTTCGCTTTACTCTTATGAAACTTTTCTTTAATTTTCATGTGGGTATACAGGGGCTCTTTTTCAGTCCTAGACAATGCAGACTACAAAAACAAAAGTCAATCGGGATAAACATCTGCCATTGAAACAACTCAATCTCACACACATCATATTTCTGTATCAACACAAACTATTATCAAGTTGGTCCTTCCTGAATCATCCTTAATTGCGCGGTTCATCCACAAGGTCACAATTTCCAAACAAAATCCGATGGTGTTGCTGCAAAGTGAGCTCCAGAAGTTTGAGTATTTAATACCTTATTCAGTTGTGGTGCTGATATACTCAGTTACTTTACCATTACAATAGCTCACCTTTTTCCAAGTCAGCATTGTTTACATCAGTCATCCTTACTGTGTTGTATGTCGAATTTCTTGTCGATCTTTTCTGTGGTGCAGTTTGAAATGGGGGGAAAATTACATCTGTGACATTTATATCTATTTAGTTAACCCTAACAACACTGACATGGGCGTTGCGAGGGGGGGCAAGGGGGGGCACTTGCCCCCCCCTGGAAAAGCCAAAAAAAAAAAAAAAAAAAAAAAAAAAAAAAAAAAAAAAAAGAGGCGCGAAGACAAAGTGGTGTAAATTTAATGAGTTGGGGGGGGGGCAAAATGTCCCTGCCCCCCTCTAAATCTGATAAATCGAGAATTTGTTAAGAAATACAAGCAATTTTTTGGCAAAAAAATTTTTTGCCCCCCTCTAGAAAAAATCCTGGTGACGCCCATGAACACTGAATGTCCCAATTTTGATATTATGTTTATTTCACACACCCGAGGGAGTTATAAGGTAATGAAAGTAGATCTAGTCTCATTGACATTATAAAAATTCGGTTTTAATTGATGACATCACTAACCTTGAAGACCAAGATTATCCCAGCAACTATCACCACAATCAAAATGCTGATGATGATGCAAAGGGCGATCAATATGCCATGTACTCCGCCTTCTGACTTTGAAGAATCTGTTGACACCTGTGGCTGTGTTGAATAGCCTATGATAACAACAAACAATCATTGCAATCAACAGGTGTATTTCTACAGACAAAAGTAAAGTGCATAATTTATCTCAGTATACCGTACAATGCTGCTATAGTGAATTCACACATTGACATGGTCACTTCTCTGTCTAACGCAAAATCTTGGGATGCTCGCATTTTACAATCAGCATCTTCCAATTGTGCAATCAAGAGACTTTGATATCTGCACAAAACTTCTATTTAAACCAAACTTCATATAACACCCCGGAATACCTTAATACTACATAAACAAAATTTAACTAAGTACCACCAATTTTCTTGTTCCAAGAATAAAAGGGCAAGAGTGCACTACATTTTTTTATACCGGAATTCATGAATGGAATTTACTTCCCAACAACATCAAATGTTCCAACAATCATCCTCAATTTAAAAGGGCAGTGAAGGAACATCTCTCTTCTCAGTCATTTTTTCTAAGCGGCTGAGTTTTTAATGAATGATTATTCTTTGCTATTTACTGTATAATTTTATTGAACTTTTTATAATGTAATCGTATGTTTTTGTGTGTGTGTTTTGAAGGACCCTGATGGAAATAAGCCGTGTTATAAACAGCTTTTAGGGTTATCCTTGGCTTTGTATTTTTCATGTTATACGTTCATTTTTATGTGCCACTGTATGTTTGTTTGTATTTGCCAAAATAATTAAATAAATAAAAAAAATAAAAACCTGCCACGGTTAACTTAGTATTTCATCCAAAACGATTAAATCTTCTTTCTGTTTGATTTTGGTTTTGGTATTACCAAATAATTCAATGGGATAATGAATGGGATAATCAATATAAATGAATTAAACCTACTACTTGTGGGCATATCCAATCTTGTAATGTGCACTTTCCGGAAGGTTCCGTTCCTGTCTCCCATTGCAATGCCGGTTGCTTGGCAACGCAGTGTTGTCTCCTCGTGATAAACCTCTGTCACCGTTGCAAAGGTGGAAAACAAATAGTTCTCTGTGGATGAACGAAAATACACCAACGTTTTCAGAGTTAAACTGAGGTCAAACGAAAAAGTTGGTGAAACATAAGTATCTGCCTCCATGTTTATCTTTTGGGTCATTTTGGGGGCTTAGCAGGACTTTGCTCAGTGCGGATTTGTGATTCTCATCAAATGTCACTTTGTGTACATGTTGGTGTTAATTGCCTGCCTGTATGAATAATTAATAGACCAATCCTTAAAACTGAATTAACTGCACACATAGCCAACAGAAGGTGCACATCCAAATGGCATATTGCATGTTCCAATCGGTAGTCTTGTAGGTGACTATAGGTCTTGTCAGACATTTTGGCCATGGCCATGATTGGTCCAAACATTACAGGGAGGGCTCAGATGGAACAGTTTGCATAAATGGTGTCCTGTCCTGTCATAGAGTGCCACAGAAATATTGACCTATGAATGCCTTTATTTGAAATTCCACAATGAACCAACCAAAATACCTTGGATTTGAGACACATTTTGAAGTGTTCCGTTGACTAGGTATGTGATGTTTGTTACTGCTTCAGTGGATCCGTCGTTGAAAACACGCAGCCACCGCAGTTTGACAGCAGGTCTGGCGTTGATCACATGACATGTCAGGTGGTAAGTTTCCTCTTTAGGTTGGAGTTCTATCAGGCAGCCATCTTTGCTGTCTGTCAGGCGACACTCCTCAACCTCTGGAGAAGGTTCATTGGGTGGTACTGTCGATGACAAAATGTTATAAAAGTTACCATATCATGCATATATCCAGCAAGCTCTGGGCTGAAATCTGAAATCCTCTAACAGTTATCATTATGTTCCATCTCTGTGCTTGACCCGTATTTGTAGAGTAAAGAGGTACGGTTGCTAAGCAAGTGGTGCACATGAGCGGGTGGAGGATGGGGAGACAGAGTTCCTTTCTCTCTGCCCCCCACCCCTACTCTCTGCACCCTCCCCCAGCAAATGACCCAATTTAACACGTCAGGTTCCTTTTCCTCTGCAGAGAAATCCTTCATGGACAATGTTGTTTCCGGTTCATCATATTTCTTTGTTGATTGAAAATTGTCGACAATCTAGTTCGATTTCCAGTAAGGCCCAAAAAAAAAAAAAAAAAAGTCGTCGCGGCGCGATTTTTTTCATGCGCGCTGCGATTTTTTTTTTTCAAATGTTTCGTAGGTAGCTCAAAGCCCCTCTATTTTTCGCACCTCCTCAATTGTTTTTTGTAAGAAAAAAAAAAAAAAGCCGTGTGCGCGTCGAACTTCGACTTTGGTCTGACCAGAGACCGAATATTTTTTTTTTGGCCTAAGCTTGTTTTTATTTCTTTTAAAAAGAAACGATAGGTTTATGAGCCAATTGGCCAAAATGTTCATGGTCTTATCGTCTTTGTTAAGCATCCGTATTAGTGAAAAGACACAGTTGTCAAACCTTTTTATTTTACTCACCAAAAACTGTTACATCTACGGGTGCAGTTTGGAAACCAGGACGTCCAGTTTTCAGCTGACAGATGAACTGCCCCTCATCAGATGCTGTGATGTTGTTTATGACTAGAGATAATCGCTCAGTCAGGAAATACTTGCCGCTGACAATGCTCGGGCCTTTATAGATAGTTCCCTCAAAATTGGAAATGACTAGGTTCTCTGTGGCTACAACGTCTTTGTACCAATACGCTGAGTCAACATCTCTGATGCTGAAGTTCTCATCTGTGATCAGAGGGCATTCTACTTCTTCGCTTTCTCCAAACTGTAGATAGGTGTGCTTGCCCAGCGGCAGGACTTGACTCAGACAAAATGCGACTGCAAATAAAATTATAGCAGGACAGCTTGGTCATTCCATGCCAATTCAACACGATTTTGTTCACCCGACCCTCACAGATCATGTAATATAATTGGCCTTTAGAAGAAACTCCCAAAACTGAATGTGTTGTTGGTGTGTAATCTGGCTCGTAACTTTGTGAGATGCGGGTCAACGAACTGTTGACTAATGAGCATGACCTCCGAAGTTTAAATAGTTAAACGTGTATATCCAAAAGTACAGCATCTGCCAAGCCACTGTGTTACATCATCTAAGCTCTTCAATTGGCCTCCATAAAACGAAATCAAAATCGTAACATGAAGCGCAGAAAAATTGCGTAACGAAATTACCTTTTTCATAGTTTTTTTAATGTTTAATAATTTATGTCAGATATAAACAACAGTCTTGGAAAATGTTTGTTGTGATTGGCACTCTTAAAGTTTTTCAAGGTATGGAACGAGTGAGTCATGTCAGTGAGACATAATGGAGCAATTTAGTCTGAACACTCTGGGACCATCAAAAAAATGTGAAAAATGCCGGCCCAGTTCAAGTAATAAGCGACAACTAGCCTAAAATAAAAATACAGCTATATACATATAGCGTATGTATGACACCCCCCCCCACCCCCCGCCTACCCCCCACGCCTACCCCCCACACACACACACACACACGCCCACGTTTGTACTTTGGGGAAGACCATATGTTTTGTACACGATCGTTTTGTACACGATCCTCTATTGTTCAACGTCCCCTATGCCGAAAATCACCTACATGGACATGGACTACTTTTGATTGAGGCGTACGCGTCAGTAATACTAGTACAACCATGCATGCATAATATTGCCGCATTTTCTTTCATGATGCATATTCGAATTATTTTCAAAGAACCTCTTGTGGAATATCAATGCTACTCACCAAAAATGATCAAAGACAAGCATTCACGCTCGATTGCCATGTATGCCATGGTCAAATATACCCTTCCTTAGGCCTAGTCGTGACGTTTGCAACGGTTCAAGTATAATACGTACTAGCTACGGGTCACGCACGAAGTTCACTGCAGCGAAAATATTGACGTTCTAAAGCAATTCCTCATTCTTAAATTCATAATTTAGACAAATGTGAACAGTACTGACAGGAATTTCACGGACGCAATTTGCAAACGAACTACGTATCTGTTCATTTCACTTTGTCGGCCTCGTGATTTTCTTCTCAGCTGGTTCCCTGCCGTCAGATTTGTTTTTGTACGCGCACGCGGGAATGAATGGAGCGGAACCAGCTAAGGGGATTCCCCGGCATTTGACCCCAAACAAATGCTTGCGCAATGCAATGCTATTACTTGGGGGATTTTTTCCTACGTATTGGAGCATGGATTGCATCATGCATGATACGGTGTTTTTCCTACTGTACTGGATGGAAGATGCTTTTTAACGTCATCGGATTTATATTATTGATGGGGTCTGGTTTACAGAAAAATAATATTCAGAACTGTTTGAAAAACGAAGAACCTGGACCCCCCGTAGTAGCTTTTGTATGGTAGCCGCCATTCACAACACTCTCTAAACTATCATTTATGTGTAGCATGAAAAAAATAATAGAGAAACTGCAAAAAGAATCATAACTTGAACTGAAGCAGTAAAGCAAACACGACAGCCTCTTGGATTGGATTGGATTTGGATTGGACAGCCCCCCCCCCATGAAACCTTGGTCCCCCAGTCGCCCCCCACTGAGATTTAGAGTTTCTAAAAAATTATCATTGATCTACACATGACGCCCCCATGAAATGTTCCAGCTCCGCCAGCGCCCCCACCACAGAAAAAATCCTGGCTACGCCACTGGGTTCAGATGCAGAACATTTACTATATAGACTCTGGTTTATTTCTACAAAATATAACTCTATATCAGTTTGTTTCCAAGTACGTGATTAATATCAACTTTACTGTTTAAAAACACCCACCCTGGTAGTATGTTACTGTATACTAAAATACAGTTTTATCAATGAAAATCTAATCAATAATAATGCTGTAAAATTTTATATAAAAATATTCAAAATGATTCACAATACATTAAAATCTCAAGAAGATTAAATTACCAGATGTAGAAGTAATACAATTACATGCATATAAATTTCAGTAAAATACATGGGCCCAAGAACAAAAACAAATAAATGTAAAACATAGGGAATACACATCATTTGCTTTTGCTGTATTTTTCAGAAATGGATGGAATTGGGGGGTTGGAAATATATAGCAAATATAGTTACACTATTTGCGGCGGTAAATTCCTTCTCCAAATGGTAGTTAAAACAATAGGGAAACACCAAATTGTCGCCCTAATCAGGTGCTTCGCCCTCATATAAGAAGAAACAGAGCAGTTTACATACATTGGGGAATTGTAAGGTCAGGGAACCAGTCTAGCTGACTTGTCACCCGTTTATAGGTGTGTAATCGATTGCAAACAAGTGCGATGGTCAATTGGGGCCAGTATTTGAAAAAAAGTTTTTTTCCAACGCTGATCGGCCGATCAGCGTTGGAAATTGATACAAAAATAGCACTTTTCTTGAAAATGACAGTATACCAGGTGCCATGATTTTACAGGATGCTTTACACTGTCATTCACTAACAGTCTAGCAAGGTATTTCAAAATGATTTAGTAGTAACACGGTATTTCAAAATGATTTAGTAGTTTTATTGTTTGATGTTTGCAAATGTTGTATTTTCCCTTTAACGTAAAAGTATGCTTAAAACATTTACACAAAATATGAAAATAATAAATTTTCCCATTTGTACATTTCATGGTCATTAGTTTATTACGTAAAAATGATAAAACTAATAACCTACATATTAATGTGACATATTTTAAGCGCTCGATGGGACATATTTTAATGGCTCGATATATATTCATCATTATAATTTTACATCGTTATTCCGAGAAAAGAAAAAATGGAGTCAATAACAAACATGGATTGAGGAAATATGTATGTGTTCGCGGCCAAAAGCAGTCGGAACTTTTTTTAAGCTAATGAACCTCAAATGACGGCAAAATTATAATTCAATATTTCTATGGCAGGCGTTCAGCCTGCAGTTGGTGATTTCAACGTTAAACAATAGTTAAAATAAAGGTGAGCAAAAGTTGCTTTGCCGTGCATGATTTTGATAGAAGCTTTGTTATTGGTTTCATTATAATGAAATAAATCCATAAAAAGGAATGGAAGATCAATCTCTCCTATAAAAGTTTACTTATCCTAATAAAGCGATATACAGTTTCAGCGTAAAATTTATAAAAAGGTTATTAGTGCATATCCAATAACGCCTCGTTTAAGTGAACCTTCGGTAGATCTATTACCACAATTTAAATTTAAGAACATTCGAGATAACGAGATATCTTTCACGCAGCGATCCCAAAACCTAAAAATTCATACTTAAAAAAAAAAACGCCGCGCTTTCCCTGTCTCTTTCTTCCATAATTATTTACATCACAGGGGTGTGATTTTTCAAGATGTTTCCTGATTTCATGATTTTTTAAAGAATGTCTTTTGAAATCTGGTAACCTTTTGGTTTAACCGTAAATGTGTTTTTAACAATAAAGTTAATAGGAGAAAGAAATTGGGTATTACAAGTGGTACCTTAGTTTAGGTGTATACAAACATATAGACCCTACATTTCTCTTTGGCCATCGGCAAACCTCAAACCCTCTGCCAATAATACAGTGGATTCTACCAATCTCTCCTGCGACATAGCACAGGAGAACATTGTTTGGATGGGAACACGCGCTTAAAAATTCTCCTGTCGATTGATGTAAGCGAGATGATTGACCACCAGTCGTCCGCCGAGATGAGAGAACCGTGACTCGTGAGTAGGCCTGCCGTGAAATGGGCGGTACAGACGCTCCCCTGTGTCATACTCCATCAGGTTTAGTTCCGGGGGTGCCGCGGGTTGCTTCGAGTGTCTGTACCCAGCTTTTGTCATCGTGCAGACCCAAATTATCATAAGTAGGCAGACGAGAGCTATTACCGGGATCAGAATGGCGGCAAGGGGAGTACCTACGACGGAAACGGAGAACTTTGCTGTAAGATTTTTAAACACGGGACCAAATAACTTTCAAAGCGAATTTTGTTTGTTTCAATGGATTTTTTGTTTACTACCTTCCATTGTAAGGACGTGTTTAGGTTCATTTGCAAAATGTTGATTAGCTAAGTAAGTGGTGTTTAAATGTGATCAAAACAAAAAAAAATTAAATATTCGAAATGAAAATTAAAAACCTGTCGGATTTCCTGATCATCTGTTAACTTTTCCTATTTTACTTCGATGTTGGTGTATTATGCGTATTTATTTATTATATTTTTCATGATGTGGTGACCACCAACGTACGTAAATCCATGTACAAAACATTTATTTGGCCGTTGTACAGTATGTCTCTGGCCTATTAATTATTGTATTGTAAAAGAACAATATTGCTCTTAAAAAAAAGAGCAACATCATTGCTCTTAAATACTCCAAACATACTTAAAAACAAAATCAAAAGACAGAAAGCCAGGTTTTTGGAATGTCATCCACGATTTTTTTTATTTAAAAAAAAGTACCTTTTATTGATGTCTGGCAAACATCACCGGTGAATCCAGCAGAACAACTTTAGTAAGAAAACAATAGAAAGGTTTTTGACGTCATACTGCAAAACATGATATGCCTTTTTAACACAGTGAACATGTGTGAGGGCCGTGGTAGAATCGTGTTAGGTTAAATAAATGCATACAACACTAATGCACCAATGACAAGTTGAAGAAGGTTTCTGAAATACGTAAATCCATGTACAAAACATTTATTTGGCCGTTGTACAGTATGTCCCTGGTCTATTAATTATTCTATTGTAAAACAACCTCTATTTTCGTTGCCGTAAGCTTTCATGACTGTCATTGCCATTGCTATCACTGTGATTGTCACTGCTGAAGAAGCAGTAAAATGTGAACCTACTTGCAGGAGAACTGGACCCTTGGCACTGCTCCTTCCCGCAGACATTCCCCGCCATTTTGGCAATAGTCGGTAGGGCACGTGATCGACTCCGCTGTATTGAACAGAACAAAAAAAGGCGATCACTGGGCCTCGTCTTAATGCATGAATCCCATTCAGGTATATTGTGCTATTTCCGTGAATCACACTGAAATAGGGAGACAAAATCTTTCGATGAAAAATCAAGGTGATAATTATTAATGAAGGGTATTATTCAAAAGCAATTAAAGGCTTATGTGGTTAACTGGTTCCACGTGGTTCCTTCACTTTGTCATACTAATTGTTCGCAGTTCATCCAACTTATGTATTCATTTTTTTGTCGAGGTATTTTCAAAAGGTTTCAAACACTTAAAATATCTTTAAAAAATATCGTCAGTAAACCTATATAAAAAGGGCTATCTCGAAGATACCCTCCAAACCTGAGAAAAAACACGAACTTAGTTAAATTTTAGATTTTAGAAATGCATGCAAAAAGATACTGAGGAAAACAATGAAAAATATGAGTTCGCATGTACAATTATCAATAATGTCAGGGGAAATGCACTAATACCACGCATCAAATAAGTCAATGTATTACAACAATAAGGAAGGCCGCGCTATTCCATGTGTGGTTCATTTGAAAAACAGAACCCGACTAGCTTACATGCACAATAAACAGGCAAATATAGCTTTTCCCGGCCAATTTCCTAAAATGTTCTTTCACTTCTGAAAATCGGTCATTCATTTTCGTCTGAATTTGAGAATCGCTCTGAACACGTGTTTCATTTTCGCTACCAGAGCATTTAATTCCATTTCAGTTCAATCAGTTAAGTGATTGAGCAGCACCTTTCGTTTAATGATGTCCATTCATATTTGTTTACAAGACTTCCTTTTATGCATTCAGCGGGCGATTTCAAGCATTCGCCATTCCATTTCACTTTTACTAGTCTAATGCCATCGGCACCGGATACAATTAGGGGTTTCTTTTCCATTAACCGTCAATCAAATTAGCTGTACCTGAAATCAATTTAGAAAAGGTATGCTTGCGTAAATGAATGCGCAGGTAGCGTAATTGACCGCCTGTTTCTCAAAACCGAATGCACGGACAATGAAAACGATTGAATTTCGTTGAATTGGAATGGGATTAAAGACGTACATTCAAATTCAGACGAAAATTAATGATCGATTTTCAGAAAAGAATGAACATTTGAGGAAATTGGCCGGGAAAACCTATATTTGTACTGTGGCTTAAATCCCAGAAAATACATGCATGGGGATATTTAAAATTCATACCATACATAACGGTAAGCTAGGCTGGTGAATGTTTTTATGGCACTCACATTGCGCGATCACCGATTCTGGATTGATGGTATAGGTATCACCCCCACCGGCTCCAAACGTGCCTTCTGTGATGACGTTTTGTAGGACCCCCTGCACAGCGTTATCTAGAGGCGCGCTATTATTAGCTTCAGGACTGAAACCCAGGCGCACGTCCACGATAATGCTGCCTTGGTAGATGGCTATACACTTGGCCGTCATAATTGAAGCAAGCTTGGGGCTTAAAGCTTTCAACATCTGTTGATATAGACAATGTAATATCATTGTATGTTCGGTTAATTTATACTCAACCATCGGACAATTCAACTCACGTCAACAGCCAACGGTAGGTGATGAAGTAAAGCTGTGAACCTTAGGTTGAACGTAAGTAACATTATGAAAAGTTACAGTCTTAAACTTTCAAAAATACGGCCATTAGCCCATATCATTAAATACAATATCACAAAACAAAGACAATCGAATATTTACGGCCGTTTCAACAGGCAGGCACAGCCTTCGCGACTCTGGACTCGTGATGTCGTTATAAGCTTCGATGAAAGGAACATCTGATCCATTAGTTTTATTTATCGCCATGGAAACAACAACATCTTCGGAATCTGTATAACAAAACGGAAAGAAAATCAGCAGGTCGAAGAAGAATACTAACAGAACTATGTTTTAATCAGACTAATTTTTGAACAACAACTTACCGACCGTTACATTAAAGATGCACTCCGCCTCATTTCCGGCAGCATCACTCGCGTTACAAACAACTGAAGTGACATCAACGGGAAATGAACTACCAGCGGCTGGAAAGCAGGTTACTTCAGGAGTGGTCCCATCATCATCAGTAGCTGTAGGATCTGGTGACCAGGTGACTGTAGCATTTTTAGTCCTTACATCCAAAGGGCAACTGTTAATCACAGGTGCTTGTTGATCTGAAATCATCATTTTTCAATAAAGAAGGGAAACTTAGATTTTAATTGTTATGTCGCTTAAAACTAAAAAAAGGTGTTTCTTAAAGTACAAAAGTAAGAGTTTATTAGACCTTCCCATAGTAACATTATAAGTGTTCAATAAAAATGTCAATCAATGCTACAAACGATGCTTAAAGTTCAATAAAGTAATGCTTGAATTTATACACCTACCTACAGCGACATTAAAAGTGCAGATGGCCTCATTTCCAGCAGCATCACTCGCGTTACAAACAACAATTGTAGTTGCATCGACTGGAAATGAACTGCCAGCGGCTGGAATGCAGGATACTGCAGGTGTTGTCCCATCATTGTCAGTTGCTGTAGGATTTGGTGTCCAGGTTACCACAACGTTGTTGGTCCTTACATTCGAAGGGCAATTGTCGATCACAGGTGCTTGTTGATCTGAAATAATAATTGTTCAATCAAAAGAAGGAAGTTTGCCATTAAATTTCGATGTCGAAGAAACCGACAAAAGATACATCAAGTACAAAAGCGAATTGATACACCTACCTACAGTTACATTAAAAGTGCAGATGGCCTCATTTCCAGCAGCATCACTCGCGTTACAAACAACATTTGTTGTCTCATCGACTGGAAATGAACTGCCAGTGGCTGGAATGCAGGTTACTTCAGGAGTTGTCCCATCATCGTCAGTAGCTGTTGGATCTGGTGTCCAGGTTACCACAGCGTTGTTGGTCCTTACATTAGAAGGACAATTGTCGATCACAGGTGCTTGTTGATCTGAAATAATAATTGTTCAATAAAAGAAGGAAGTTTGCCATTAAATTTCGATGACGAAGAAAACGACAAAAGATACATCCAGTACAAAAGCGAATTGATACACCTACCTACAGTTACATTAAAAGTGCAGATGGCCTCATTTCCAGCAGCATCACTCGCGTTACAAACAACATTTGTTGTCTCATCGACTGGAAATGAACTGCCAGTGGCTGGAATGCAGGTTACTTCAGGAGTTGTCCCATCATCGTCAGTAGCTGTAGGATCTGGTGTCCAGGTTACCACAGCGTTGTTGGTCCTGACATTCGAAGGACAATTGTCGATCACAGGTGCTTGTTGATCTGAAATGATAATTGTTCAATCAAAAAAGGAAGTTTGCCATTAAATTGCGATGTCGAAGAAAACGACAAAAGATACATCCAGTACAAAAGCGAATTGATACACCTACCTATAGTTACATTAAAAGTGCAAATGGCCTCATTTCCAGCAGCATCACTCGCGTTACAAACAACATTTGTTGTCTCATCGACTGGAAATGAACTACCAGCGGCTGGAATGCAGGTTACTTCAGGAGTTGTCCCATCATCGTCAGTAGCTGTTGGATCTGGTGTCCAGGTTACCACAGCGTTGTTGGTCCTTACATTCGAAGGACAATTGTCGATCACAGGTGCTTGTTGATCTGAAATAATAATTGTTCAATAAAAGAAGGAAGTTTGCCATTAAATTGCGATGTCGAAGAAAACGACAAAAGATACATCAAGTACAATAGTGAATTGATACACCTACCTACAGTTACATTAAAAGTGCAGATGGCCTCATTTCCAGCAGCATCACTCGCGTTACAAACAACATTTGTTGTCTCATCGACTGGAAATGAACTGCCAGCGGCTGGAATGCAGGTTACTTCAGGAGTTGTCCCATCATCGTCAGTAGCTGTAGGATCTGGTGTCCAGGTTACCATAGCGTTGTTGGTCCTTACATTCGAAGGACAATTGTCGATCACAGGTGCTTGTTGGTCTGAAATAATAATTGTTCAATAGAAGAAGGAAGTTTGCCATTAAATTGCGATGTCGAAGAAAATGACAAAAAAGATACATCAAGTACAATAGTGAATTGATACACCTACCTACAGTTACATTAAAAGTGCAGATGACCTCATTTCCAGCATTATCACTCGCGTTACAAACAACATTTGTTGTCTCATCGACTGGAAATAAACTGCCAGTGGCTGGAATGCAGGTTAGTTCTAGAGTGGCCCCATCATCGTCAGTTGCTGTAGGTTCTGGTGTCCAGGTTACCATAGCGTTGTTGGTCCTTACATTCGAAGGACAATTGTCGATCACAGGTGCTTGTTGGTCTGAAATAATAATTGTTCAATAAAAGAAGGAAGTTTGCCATTAAATTGCGATGTCGAAGAAAACGACAAAAGATACATCAAGTACAATAGTGAATTGATACACCTACCTACAGTTACATTAAAAGTGCAGATGGCCTCATTTCCAGCAACATCACTCGCGTTACAAACAACATTTGTTGTCTCATCGACTGGAAATGAACTGCCAGCGGCTGGAATGCAGGTTACTTCAGGAGTGGTCCCATCATCGTCAGTAGCTGTAGGATCTGGTGTCCAGGTTACCATAGCGTTGTTGGTCCTGACATTCGAAGGACAATTGTCGATCACGGGTGCTTGTTGGTCTGAAATAATAATTGTTCAATAAAAGAAGGAAGTTTGCCATTAAATTTCGATGTCGAAGAAAACGACAAAAAAGATACATCAAGTACAATAGTGAATTGATACACCTACCTATAGTTACATTAAAAGTGCAGATGGCCTCATTTCCAGCAACATCACTCGCGTTACAAACAACATTTGTTGTCTCATCGACTGGAAATGAACTGCCAGCGGCTGGAATGCAGGTTACTTCGGGAGTGGTCCCATCATCGTCAGTAGCTGTAGGATCTGGTGTCCAGGTTACCATAGCGTTGTTGGTCCTGACATTCGAAGGACAATTGTCGATCACAGGTGCTTGTTGGTCTGAAATAATAATTGTTCAATAAAAGAAGGAAGTTTGCCATTAAATTTCGATGTCGAAGAAAACGACAAAAAAGATACATCAAGTACAATAGTGAATTGATACACCTACCTATAGTTACATTAAAAGTGCAGATGGCCTCATTTCCAGCAACATCACTCGCGTTACAAACAACATTTGTTGTCTCATCGACTGGAAATGAACTGCCAGCGGCTGGAATGCAGGTTACTTCGGGAGTGGTCCCATCATCGTCAGTAGCTGTAGGATCTGGTGTCCAGGTTACCATAGCGTTGTTGGTCCTGACATTCGAAGGACAATTGTCGATCACGGGTGCTTGTTGGTCTGAAATAATAATTGTTCAATAAAAGAAGGAAGTTTGCCATTAAATTTCGATGTCGAAGAAAACGACAAAAAAGATACATCAAGTACAATAGTGAATTGATACACCTACCTATAGTTACATTAAAAGTGCAGATGGCCTCATTTCCAGCAACATCACTCGCGTTACAAACAACATTTGTTGTCTCATCGACTGGAAATGAACTACCAGCGGCAGGAATGCAGGTTACTTCGGGAGTGGTCCCATCATTGTCAGCTGCTGTAGGATCTGGTGTCCAGGTTACCACAGCGTTGTTGGTCCTGACATTCGAAGGACAATTGTCGATCACGGGTGCTTGTTGGTCTGAAATAATAATTGTTCAATAAAAGAAGGAAGTTTGCCATTAAATTTCGATGTCGAAGAAAACGACAAAAAAGATACATCAAGTACAATAGTGAATTGATACACCTACCTATAGTTACATTAAAAGTGCAGATGGCCTCATTTCCAGCAACATCACTCGCGTTACAAACAACATTTGTTGTCTCATCGACTGGAAATGAACTGCCAGCGGCTGGAATGCAGGTTACTTCGGGAGTGGTCCCATCATCGTCAGTAGCTGTAGGATCTGGTGTCCAGGTTACCATAGCGTTGTTGGTCCTGACATTCGAAGGACAATTGTCGATCACGGGTGCTTGTTGGTCTGAAATAATAATTGTTCAATAAAAGAAGGAAGTTTGCCATTAAATTTCGATGTCGAAGAAAACGACAAAAGATACATCAAGTACAATAGTGAATTGATACACCTACCTATAGTTACATTAAAAGTGCAGATGGCCTCATTTCCAGCAACATCACTCGCGTTACAAACAACATTTGTTGTCTCATCGACTGGAAATGAACTGCCAGCGGCTGGAATGCAGGTTACTTCGGGAGTGGTCCCATCATCGTCAGTAGCTGTAGGATCTGGTGTCCAGGTTACCATAGCGTTGTTGGTCCTGACATTCGAAGGACAATTGTCGATCACGGGTGCTTGTTGGTCTGAAATAATAATTGTTCAATAAAAGAAGGAAGTTTGCCATTAAATTTCGATGTCGAAGAAAACGACAAAAAAGATACATCAAGTACAATAGTGAATTGATACACCTACCTATAGTTACATTAAAAGTGCAGATGGCCTCATTTCCAGCAACATCACTCGCGTTACAAACAACATTTGTTGTCTCATCGACTGGAAATGAACTACCAGCGGCAGGAATGCAGGTTACTTCGGGAGTGGTCCCATCATTGTCAGCTGCTGTAGGATCTGGTGTCCAGGTTACCACAGCGTTGTTGGTCCTGACATTCGAAGCACAATTGTCGATCACGGGTGCTTGTTGGTCTGAAATAATAATTGTTCAATAAAAGAAGGAAGTTTGCCATTAAATTTTGATGTCGAAGAAAACGACAAAAAAGATACATCAAGTACAATAGTGAATTGATACACCTACCTATAGTTACATTAAAAGTGCAGATGGCCTCATTTCCAGCAACATCACTCGCGTTACAAACAACATTTGTTGTCTCATCGACTGGAAATGAACTGCCAGCGGCTGGAATGCAGGTTACTTCGGGAGTGGTCCCATCATCGTCAGTAGCTGTAGGATCTGGTGTCCAGGTTACCATAGCGTTGTTGGTCCAGACATTCGAAGGACAATTGTCGATCACAGGTGCTTGTTGATCTGAAATAATAATTGTTCAATAAAAGAAGGAAGTTTGCCATTAAATTGCGATGTCGAAGAAAACGACAAAAAAGATACATCAAGTACAATAGTGAATTGATACACCTACCTACAGTTACATTAAAAGTGCAGATGGCCTCATTTCCAGCAGCATCGCTCGCGTTACAAACAACATTTGTTGTCTCATCGACTGGAAATGAACTACCAGCGGCTGGAATGCAGGTTACTTCGGGAGTGGTCCGATCATTGTCAGTAGCTGTAGGATCTGGTGTCCAGGTTACCATAGCGTTGTTGGTCCTTACATTCGAAGGACAATTGTCGATCACAGGTGCTTGTTGATCTGAAATAATAATTGTTCAATAAAAGAAGGATGTTTACCATTAAATTGCGATGTCAAAAAAACCGACAAAAGATACATCCAGTACAATAGTGAATCGATACACCTACCTATAGTTACATTAAAAGTGCAGATGGCCTCATTTCCAGCAGCATCACTCACATTACAAACAACATTTGTTGTCTCATCGACTGGAAATGAACTGCCAGCGGCTGGAATGCAGGTTACTTCAGGAGTTGTCCCATCATCGTCAGTAGCTGTTGGATCTGGTGTCCAGGTTACCATACCGTTGTTAGTCCTTACATTCGAAGGACAATTGTCGATCACAGGTGCTTGTTGATCTTGATTTTTGTCGTTATTGTTGAATAAAAAAAGGAAAGAGAAAAAAGATAAAGTGTCCCGCTCCTTTTCATTATCAAGTACAATGGTAATTAATTTAATTGATGGATACTAATTAAGTGAAGCGGTTGTCAGTGATTTTTGTAAAATGTTCTTGTAAAACGTACCAAAGACAACATTGAATGTACAGGTAGTCTCTCCTCCAGCCGTATCAGTTGCTGTGCAGTTGAAAGTGGTCTCGTTGCTTGTAAGATGTAATGCACCACTAGTCTCTGCGCAATGTACAGGCAAGGAGTTGTTAACGTTATCGGTAGCTGTGACGTCAAGGTCTGAGATGATATCGCTCACTACATCTTTATTCGTCCTCACATCGTTGCAACTATCAATCGTTGGTGGTGCACCGTCATCTGCAGCACAGGGTGTTCTGGACGTGACATTTACTATCGCAGGGTCTAAGTATCAAAGATTCACGTACGAAAGTGTCAAAGCGGTCAACAATCCTCTACGTTTTTGTCCGATATCTCCTGTGCCTAACAAGTTCAAGGCATTGGTAGAACATATCAAGGATATTCCCTTTGGACTACTCGTCACATGTCTAGTGATTCAAGTGCAGGTCTTGCCAAAAAAATGTCCTGTTTTGAGGATGTCTTTTTTGGTCACGCAATGGTTATTAACGAATGCCATTCTTACAAGGTAACAAAAGTTCAAAGTTCAAAAAAATGGCTTCTTTGCATTATTGCAGGTGTTTTTTACTCACCCTGTATTTAAAAAAAATATTTTCAAGCGAGTCCGAGAGTCACCACTCCTTTGTATTGTCTTTCTGATCAGTTCCTATGAAAGAAATGTGAAACTAACGGGCCATTTTTAATGAGGGTAAGATACTGTTTAGATTTTTGTGATAAAAAAACCAAATGTCATAATTACATGTATCTTACTATTATAGCCGGTGAACCATTAGCAACGTGTACGCCTACGTACCATAACAAGCCTGGCCGGATTCCGAAGGCGTTGCTGGGTTACAGTAACAGCACAGGACGCCCTCTCGTTGAGATATGCATTTTCCGCCGTTTTTGCAGGGAGAACTTGAACAAACGTCTAGCAGCGGTGGATCATTAAACTCTTGAACTATTTAAAACGAGGTATAAAATATGACCAATAATGAAGGAAAGATCACTGAGATTTAGTTGGCAATTTCTAAAATGAAGTTTGTTCGTTAAAAAGGGACATCTTTAAATCGGCAAACACATGTTTAAAATTTAACGTTGTCGCAAGTATAGGTAATACATTTTCAACTACTGCTCCAAATGTACCATTTTTTTTCAGTCCAAATTTTGTTTGCTATTGGTTGCATGTTCTGAATGGGTGCAGGCCAGCTAGACTAGTTCCCTTATCGTACAATTTTCCCGCATCTATAAATTAATCCAATTAATCTTCAGTTGAGTCAGGGAACCAGACTACTCGAACATTTTTGTTTTTCTTAGTTTTTCCAGCATTTTCCAACACAAAACTTCAAACATGTCAGTGAAACAATAATTTGATATATATACTAACCCCTCAAATAGTTCATTTCTGAAAATTAAAGCAAATGCCAATGGTGTACATTCCCTTTAAAAGCCATGACCTATAATGTGTAAAATGCGTATAAACCAATGACACAGTTCGGTTTTTTTTTACAAGACAAACAAAAAGCTTTCCACTTTGTGTTTGTATGTTTTATAACGTAGGAGGGGGCACACTAGTAGCTAGTGTCTGCCATCTTGGTATGTTATCTATTGAAATACGTATGGGTAACTGTGTCTTTGGAAAAGTATCCTTAAAGCCTTTGCACTGTGCAAAGTTATATTACCATTGATCTTCATTGTATAATGGAGAGCAATTTATTTATTTATTATTCATTTATTTATTTATTTATTGTTTATCCTGGGAGACCTTTCAGTGGAACACTGTTATTCAAAGGTGCCCAGCAGTTACAACAAACATACAATAGTATAAAATAGAAAAACAAGCAATAAATACATTAAAAGATATAATTAAGAAGATAAATAAACAGTAAGATGAGACACGGTTAATCACGGTTGCTACATTGGCAGTAAAAAGACGAAAACAAGACAAACATGTACCATATAATATTAAACTATCAGGTTCGTGTAGAGAGAGGCGCTTAAAACTGGCAAGAGTGGGAGGCAATGGATGTTTAAGTGTCGCAGGGAGGTTATTGAAAGAATTACCTCCACGAGACGCAAATTGACGTTTTCCTAAGTAGGATTTGGATGAGGAAGGAATTAGATTACCTTGTGAAACAGACCTAGTATTGTTTGAGTGGGTACTAGAAACAAAATGAAAACAGTCACAAAGTTGAGGAGGCAATTTGGATGTTTAACTCTTACACACTAGAGTAGTTAAGTGAAAATCTAGTCTTTCACTTAGAGATTGCCATCTAAGAGTAGATGGACATTACATTTTGATCTAATGGAGAACAATGAATTTTACTATGGGACTTTTCCAGTATAATGCGACACCCATATAATCCAATCAATAAACCTAATTTCCATGACGTCACAATGACTGCGTCTTCATTGCAACGACAATAAGGAGTGCCTGCGCAGTACGGTTCACATTGAGTGCGTAGGTATGGGTTAAATGCATTGAACCAATGGCTAAAAAATGCCACTGAAAATGTGACATCGTACAATCAGGTCTATAATTTAGCCTACCTACCCACTGAGCATATCTGTGCCGTTACGCCGTTGCATTGCCCGGTTGCCACAATAGGCCTTGCTGGGTTGAGACACGTATTGGTTCGGTTGCATGAATCTACATAACAGAGAAAACAAAGATAAAAGAGATTGAGAATTGAACCGCAAAGGAGTCGAACAAAACAAAAATAATGATCCCTTTTATTTTGTTAATTCTTGTAAATGTACTGTCGCGTTGTCAACACTTGGGATCCATTGCTTTCCTTTTGAAGGGGTGGTTGGAGTGACCAAGTCCAGGATTTGTCAGGGTAGTTAGGTGGCTGAGTTGCCATCAACCAACATTTGGGATGTTAGTGACGTTGCAAGGTGTAATTAAACATTGTTGAGATAGAAGGGGTATAAGGTCCAATTCAGTGGCGGATGGGGGTGCTTGGGGTGATCCACCTCCCCTTTTGATACCCTCGCCCGCGATTTTTCCCCAAAACAGGATCCGATACACTTGAAAGAGGGCAACCTTTCTGTGTTATGCATATTGGTAGAATATCCTGAGTTTTAGAGAGTAAGTTATTAAAGGAATAAGGGTATTTAAATCAGCGACGCTATAGGCAGAGTCGTGGAGTGGCTAGAAGTACAGGATGAGTAATAAAGAAAGTGACAGGGATTAATTATTTTACCCTTAAAGCATTCAAATTTGATACACCAATGAAACACGTTCTTTCACTCATCTGTTAAAAACGTTACTGAAATTGATCTTTGCTATCAGAACTTATGCAAAAGAACACATTTCTACAGCTGTCCATGGAATGCTAGATGTTTTGAAGCTATTCATCTGGGTGGGAACCAGATATTACACACAGGAATTCAAATTCAAATGAGATTTAATGAGAGTCAAGACTGAAACATTACTTTCACCGTCTGATTTTGTGTTGTACATAAATGAAGTCCTATTTCTGAGAATGAAAATGGTGATTATTGTCTGTTTTGCTTTGGCAAGTTTTCTTTCATCGTATAGTATTCATCAATGCGTATCGGTGAATGCTCATCAGTGGTGGACAGCTACATTTTTGTGGTATTTCTTTTAAATTTAAAATTAGCAATAACTTGTGAAAATAGAGTACACGAATTACGTGACAGTTACTATCGTTAATAACATGGACTTAATTTATTCCTATTTATTGTTATTAAAATTGGAGCGTACCGCATATCTTTTTAGTATTTTTCGTTATTCGGTATAGGTGCATTTACATCACATGTACACACACTTACCAAAGCTAGCTTGTCTCACAAATCCGCCTGGAAAGACGCAATCGTAAGTCGAAACTGATGATGGGGTACAAAAATCTATTTAAACAAAATAAAAGTACAAGGTGCATTACCTGCCACATTATACCATTTTTGAGTTCTTACTGCAGTAGTTATTCTAGGCACATGAACATGGGTAAAAAAGACATTCGCAATACCATCAAGGAGATAAAAGTTCGATGATGTTTTAGTTTTGCGTTTCCATGGAACGCAATGGGATGCTTTCATGTGATACTTGCATTGTTCTCTCCCACCTCTCTTCTTTAGAATTTCCCTTGTCGGGCACGGTCGAACGACGACGGATTTGTAGGGTACTATTGTTCCTCATTTTGTGAGTGTCACATACCCAAAGTACCCTTTCGTAAAAACCCCTTTGGCGCCCATGCATACAGTCCCTCAAGAAAATTGATCTGATGTGTCTTCCATATTGATACATTAAAGAAAAAAGACGAGCGTTCTCGACCTTTTCATTAGTAGTCAAAACTCCCCCATTAATTTGATTGGCCTCTTAATTCTTTTGAAAACAATTCTTGGCTAAAATAGTCCTCAAAAAGAGAAATGAAATATTACTTACCAGCTTGACTGTCCCTCAACCAACCGGACGTTACCATGAAAACAATCCAAATAAAATGGGCACCCATCTGGATAATTCTGGACAAAATAGTATAGAAATACTGACTGCTCCTTTAATTATTGTGCAGTGAAACTAGCCTCCCGAGGTGATCCATGGAGTGCTCTGGTTTGCCGAGATGACGCAGAGTAATAGAACGTTCCACTGATCACCGAGGGAGGCCATTTTTACTGTGTCACGAGTTAAAGCAATCGATTAGTTTTATAACGACTCGCTTATTTGATAAAAGTCTTTCTGATGATCAAACCCAAATTACTATGGGGTTGACGAGTTATTGTGAATTGGTTTGCGTTTCTTATGTAGGTTTTATTTTTGTCGAACAATTACCGTGCGTGCGTACATGTACATGTACTATTATGGTCGGCCTGACGACCTGTGTGTGCTGGAAAAAAACCTTTAAATCTGAAATTATAGTAAAAGAATACAAAAATAAAACAGAAATGCATAGTTTGGTTCGTAAATAAAATAAAAGGATGAAAAAGTAGACCGTTTCAAAACGGCGAACGGTGCGAACCGCGCGCCGGCAAAAATGATGTCACCGTGCACGGGCGGCCACGTTGGGCCGTCCACATGAGGCACCGGCCCGGCTTCCGCCATGCGGAAAATCACGCTGCGCTATATAGGTCAGCGGCAAAAAAGCGCTCGAGCTCTGCATTCGCTGCCTGAATATGTCATCAGGCAGGTATGTGCGTTGGGGCGCGGTATATACATGTACGTTGTCGCACTGACAATATTAGTATACCATGGTGACGAGATCTCGGCCAATCAAGAGCAGAGTCTGTGAGATGTCATAAAATCTGTTAAACAATTTTTTTGACTTCTGCCACGTCAAACTCCATGTCCAGTAATACATTACATCTCTCAGCTAAAAAGAAACCACTCAGTTTGTCGGTTGGACGGTCACTCGGCCAGTGAGTCGGTTAGTCAAGAATTTCCATGTAACTATCCGGCTGAACATCCCACCAAAATAGCTTCCAGATATCTTCGTTGTCTGACACAGACATAATCCAACACAGTAATATCGGACTGATTATACATTAAGCTTAAGTCTGCTCTTTTCTTAAATTCAATGTTCGTTATCTTAAGTTTAAACTATTCCTGACACAAAATAGTCTGGTGTTTCACTATTTCAAACGAAATGAAATTTCTTCATGTATGCCCGCCAAAAACTACTGCCCTCCCCGTACACCATCACTAACCTGCGTCTCGGCCTTACTACAGTCCAATGTTGTCCTATGTGTGATTCATTTCTGGTCCGCCCAATTTCTGCTCATCTTTTTGGAGTCCAAGTTCATGAAGCCAGCGTCTGTAAGCATCCAAGATCCTAGTTGGATAATCAGTCGTCTAACCGTATCACACCTTGCTAATTGTGGTGTGAGAAACTCACAGACTGGCTCCGTCGGTATAGTAGGGTTTAATATAATCATAGACGTATCGGTCTGTTGAAGCGCTATGGGCGTATAGCCGATAACTAGACCTATATAATATTGCTCGGTAACCCAATTTTCACACCTATTGCTGGGACGCAAGTTTATTTTGTAGACCAGCAATCCTAACAGCAAAGTCATGAGTGCCAATATACCTGCTTGGGTCTCACCCCTTCGGATTCCAATCATGTCTAGTGCGATCATGCATGACCGCGACCGTTTGGGCTGGTTGTTTGTCCAAGTTTAGTAGTGGTTCGCAACGTGTCGAGCAAAAAAAAAAATCATTGTCAGAATTTTTCATTGTCAGAATTTTTTTTGGAAGCCTTGGGACTGACCTCTTTTGTCTGGCTTTCTTTGGTGCACGCGATACAAGGCCATAACCAATTCACGCTGACAGAATCTGCAGCCATGCAATAATTATTTGCATTTGAATGAAATTATTGCGCTTACAGTGAAACTTCTAGAAAAAAAACCATGACGTCACTAGCTGAAGCCCGACTGTGCAAATACTGTATGGGTGGAAAATGGAGACGCAAATAACTATGCCTTGAACGTCCGCCAGGAAAACAATTTAACTGCTGGAATTACTGCGCACAAAAATGTGACATAAGAAACGTTTTGCTATGATGATTTATAGACGCAGTCATACGGTTGCGAAGGGCGATTTCTAAAGGTTACGTAACACTTCATTTTGAATGAAACTACATGTACACACACAATGTTCACGTTGGCGGGCGAAATCTTTGAAAATTAATTTCTCCCGTTTGGAAGTCCGTATCTTCATGCAACTTTCAGGGTTTACTTTCCTCATAATGATCCAAGTATGTGCTAAAAATCGTTGTGATGTGTTCATTACTTTCGTTGAAATTGAAAAAAAATAGGCCTGGCTACGTGCGTCATTGAAAGTTGTAACACTGACGTTTGCAATAGCTGTCAATCTTTTCAAGCCTCACTAATATTAATAGAGTTCCTATCCATTATGGTGTGCAGTAAAAATCTTGAGAAAATCCTCCTTCACGAGTTATTAATTGATAAATATCAACCCTTTTGCCGGCTTTCATTGGTCGATACCGAGACCCACGCCAAAACACGCCGAGTGACGCTAATGAATATGCTAACCTACAATACGATATTGTGTGGCTTGGCCGAAATCGGTCAACCGTAGCACCTAAGGTGCTTTGCTGAACAATGCATGTGACTTGGGTCGGCAGAAATCATCGTCGAAATTTTCCATGGAGATGGTTCAAATTGTAACACTAGCGTTTGCAGCAACAGATTAAGCTGAAATTCGGAAGATACTTAGATGAAGTGTTCAAGTACTCGTGAAATAACCATTTTGAGAAATTCCTAGAAATTGATATAAATACAGAGATTTGGAGAAGTTTTCGAACGATTTCTTCCAGACTTGAAGGTCAGCTTTGACAGTAACCAGTATTGAGGTTTCGGCATTGATGACGGCGATTATTTCACTGACATGAAGTTTAGAATTTCTTCTTCCGTTATCATTTAATTTTCAATCATACTATGCATATTTTCTGAGAAACACAACGTTCAAAAGGCCATTTTTTTGTGGTGCATGAATTTCACTGCTCTGCTATAGCGTCCAAGTGCGTAATCGGATTAGCTTTGTTTAACAACGGCAGACGCTTTACCTTAGCAAGCACATGAATGCTACTGTCCCATAGTGCCCATCATGATCGTTCGCTTGGAACAGCGTAGACTTGACCCAAGTCTGACTTACTCTAGCTGTGTTTAAACCGTACGCGTACTTTGCTTTGTTCAGAATTCAATCCATACGCGTAATATTAATGGCCCTAGCTCATTGATCTCATGACAGCCTCGACTCCATGGCATGATGGGAAACAACTTGGCGCAGCAAGATCTCGTACCCATGGGAACGAGGTTGATCTCATTAGTAATGGAGATCAATGCCTTAGCTTATATAGGGCGCCCTCATCTGGTTGCCGTTCCGCGATCCGGTGTAGCATGAATTTAGGTTTTATGAAATACGGACTCATTGGTGGTATTGTGCATGCTCATGCATAGATAATTAGGAGAGGGATCGGTCACGTGAGAGGGTTTAACCAATAAAAGGGAAAAGAGTCAGATTTTCATACGAGTCCGATTTTCATATGACAGCGGCGTCAACGTGTGTGATGTCATCAATGTCAGTGCAGGTTCTCTCCATAGCGGGGGCGGCGCATGAGGGCGCGCTACTGGCGGGGACACACCCGGAACACGGACCATACAGAATCCCGACTTGGGTCAAGTCTACGCCCATGCATACATTCCATCTGTTGTTTTCCATTGATATGATACATTAAAAAAAAAATCTCGATCTTTTTAATAGGCTGTCTACAACTCCCCGATTAATTTGATTAGCCTCTTAATTCATTTCTTGGCTAAAAATAGTCCCCCAAAAGAGTAAATAAACAAAACTCACCAGCTTCACTATCGCTCAACCTCCCCCTCTCTCTTTCTCTTACCAAACTAACGGTTAGCGACATGTAAGACCAACGAGAGTGTCGTGGATAAAAGGCAGTGTTTTGATTTTTGGGGGTAAAACGATGACGAAGACGAAAAAAATGCAACACGAAAAGATAGCGATCACCGCGACGCACCGTGAATGCGCAAAACCGCGCTGATTTACACTGCATGAACTGTAAAATGGGTACGAAAAAATTGCGTAGAGTGAAATAAAAAAATGTGGTTACATATTCAGAGAAGTCAACTCATGGGCGTCTCCAGGATTTTTCTAAGAAAGGAAAAGCACACTTTCCCTAAACTTCTAATTGTGCTTTATCTAAGCATATTCTCAATCTATCAATTTTTTTTCGACGGTGGGCGGGGGTTGCCCACCCCACCCCCATTGACACCCCTGTACACGCCCATTTTGTTAAATGTGTACTAAATTAATAGCAAATTTGGACTTCACATCTCTTTCTTTTTTAATTTCTTTTGCTTTTGTTGTCCCCCCGCCTTTTTTGGGGTTGCTTTTCCGGGGGGGGATGGAGCCCCCCCCCCCCCCGTGCCCCATCCTGGCGACGCCCATGACAGTATGTTTTGGTAGAAAATGCGATTTTCGTTTGCATTTTACAGGCAAAACTTCATTCAAAAATTGGTCCTGCCATTTGGGTTTCGTTTGTTGTTGGTTTTCTTTTGCTCACCCCGTTATAGTCTAGTCTCTCGCCAAGTAAAACTTCTTCATGTATGCGCGCCAAAAAAATTGTCCTCCCTCCCCACACACCCATCGGAATGGTATACTAACCTGCGTCTCCACACTGCAGTCCAATATGTTGTCCCGTGTATGCGCGATTTATTCCTGGTCCGCCCGATTATTGCTTATCTTTGTGGAGTTCAAGTTCATGAAGCCAGCGTCTGTCAGCATCCAAGATCCAAGTTGGATAATCAGTAATCGTCTATCCGTATTACAACTTGCTTGGTGTGTTGTGAGAAACTTATAGATTGGGTTGGGTTTGGGTTGAATCTGTTGATCCAAGTTTATAGTAGGCTAGTGGTTCGTAGTCTATTGAGAATTTGTTTTTTTCATTTTCCACTACTTCACTGAATAGAAAAGAATAAACCAGCGATCCCAACATTTTGGGATTGTCCTTTATTGACTCGCTTTCTTTTGTGTGTGTACCCGCTAAATGTCACGTTTAGAGAATGTGCATTCATGCACGTTTTGCATTTTTGCTTTCTCAGTCAAACTGGAAAAACACCTGACGTGACTGGTTGTGGCCCGACTGTACAAATACTGCGTGGGTGGAAAATCACAAATGAAAACGCAAATAACTTTGCTTTAGGACTTAATACCCATGAACTTACTGGTGGAATGATTTATTGCCCGCAAAAAAGGACACGTTTCTGTCTGATGATACTATAGACGACGCGAGTTACCTTTTGCCCAATCAGAAACAACGTTTCATTCATCACTCACAATCCCTGACTTTTTTTGTAAGTGTTTTATAACCAATAAAAAGTTCACTCCTGATTTCTTGACATCAAAAGTATGTGATTTATACAAATACACCGATCATGAAAAGGACCAGCTCGTGCAATCATTTCGGGGAAAATAAAGGTTGAGTTGATGCTGAGTACAGAAAGTTAACCTAAGCGTGTCAACAATATTATTGTGGTTATTTTGTGTCATTCAATTCAATTCGGCAGCGACCGCAAGCCCCATTTTAAAGAATAATAAGTGAAGACAGGATCAAGCTACCAACTTTTACGACAACGTGGTAGTGATGTGTGTTGCATTCGATGTAAACTTGGAATTTCGCAGCTTGCAATTAGATGTGACTGCTCTGTATTCCGACACCCCTACGTCCCGACCACCCAATGTTCGGACAAATCTATCTTCCGACACACCTTTGTTCCGACAACCATTGCGTTAGCCCATTTGTGCGTTGGGGCCGATTCCTGGCCACTTTCATTTGACTTTTTTAGCAAAAGTTTTTTGAAATTTTAAAGATAATTTATTTTATTATTTTGTTAAGAATGTACAGTTGCTCTTAAAACGTTTACCTGTAGGCCTACTGAAAAGTGGAGAAAAAGAATTGTATCGTTATGCATGACATCGCATGTAAATATTATTGTTGCAAGGCTGCTTTCTTACATTTAGTAAATTCCTTCGTGTATGTTTTGTTTTATTACGACGTGGGGCCACAGGGCCATGGGCCGCTATAGTTCTAACTCACCAAACGATGTAGCTCTCGCTATATTTGCAGTGTTATTTGTTTGTTACAGGGAATGGCAAATATAAAAGACTAAATACCAAAAACTTGCCGAGAGGGTAAAACGTGAATAGCTTTTTTTATTAAAACGAAACTACACTAGAATTGGCGTAAAGCATGACTGGTTTCAATGAAAGCCAATTCCACTACCATTATGACCTTGCTTATTTGTTAATGCTGTGTACAGAATGTTAGCAACGTCAATGCAACTTTTAAATATAAAGAAAAACCTTCAGGGGAAAGGTATGCACATTTGCCCCTATTGAAAGATCGAATGAAAAAAATCCTGGCAAGCATAATCAACTTTGCCACCATTGTCATGGCTGAGGTTATTGCTTTCGGGTCAAAGCTTCCATCGTGGCGGAAATATCATAGACATCTCATGATTTTGGATACCTTGAGAGCCCTGAAGGTTTAGAAAATACATCCTCTTGATATTTTACAATGTTTGTGCTATAGGTCTGCTTTCGCAGCGCCGCGCTTAGCTTTAGCCGTGGCAAAACGAACAAAACGAAGGAGATATTTGTAGAGCAAGCATAATGTATAGCGTAGCGGCGCAATTTCATCGTCGTAGAACACTGCTGGCTGGAACACATTTTTTCCCGGGATTAGGGGGTGCTGAAGCATATTCCAGCACCCCAATCCAAAAGGTTTGGGGGGTGCTGCAGCATCCACAGCACCCCCGTTCCCGGGGGCTTGAAACTTGATTGTTATTATTCAGAAATTAGTCCATGCTTCCAGAAGAAGCATAGCCCATACGGGTGATTATGAAAAACAACATGGTCAGTAAAAACCGATTGGCCATAGTTTTTTTAAAGTTTTTTTTTATGGAAGTCGGCCTAGTGGCCCAAGTGCCATTTTGTTACATATTTTCATATGTGGGAAGGGGAAGGAGGGAAGGAGAAGGAAGGAAGGTTAATCGTAACAACTCCAAAGACTGGTTGGGTTGTGCCCGACCACTCAATCATGCGGGGTCTAGAATGGGTAAGCTAGACCCGTCTTCGAGTCTGAGACATGAGACCATAATATAGCAAGAGCGCCCTCTGTTGACAACACACATGCACGTCTGGTCTTTACCTTTTTTTTCCGTACGATTATCGTTCACGCTCGCTTTTTGGGCTATCCATGATCTGCATCAGATGGTGATGCAGCGGTTGAAAAGACAATTTACCAGCATATTTACATGCAGTACAGACTGAGAGGTGAGCTATCAAACGTTTGACTTACTTATATATGAAAGAAAATGTTTATCATTCACTGACATGAGATTACCCGAGTGCAGTGGCACTAATCTCGGTCTAGCCCCAAAATGTGGCCTATTTACTGGACTGCCTCCGTAAACATAGGCCACACACTGACCATGTACAAAAACGTGTCGACGGAGCCAAATTTTGATTTTCACATTTAGGCATACTTTGTAGGTTTTTTTGCTTTAGAAGCATTCTTACCCTCTATATAGGCTAATCAGAAAGTGCTGCCTTTTTCAGATGTCCATTTTTCGTGAAATTTCCAGATACATTTGCACACGTTTGCGTATCAAAATTTCAACATGAAATTTCACAAAAATTAGACATCTGAAAAAGGCAGCACTTTCTGATTAGCCTATATAGAGGGTGAGAATGCTTCTAAAGCAAAAAAAACCTACAAAGTAAGCCTAAATGTGAAAATCAAAATTTGGCTCCGTCGACACGTTTTTGTACATGGTCGGTGTGTGGCCTATGTTTACGGAGGCAGTCCAGTAAATAGGCCACATTTTGGGGCTAGTCATGTCGGTGTCACTTCAGACTTCAGTGGCCGGCCGGCTGTGTCATCAGTCAGCGGCACAGTGACAGTGTGCATGAAGGGTGACCGTAAATTAAAGTCATAGCAAAATTCTGCCACATGCGCTTCAAAAATCTGTCAGATCTATCAAAAATCTGCCAAATTTCCCAGAATTACTCGAAAACTGTATAAACACACATGCAGATGTTGTAGTATCGTCAGATGGTCCTTTTCTAATTTCTACGCATTTAGGCCCCTACATTCATTTGTACCTTCAATTTGTGTGTGACAACGCGCGCGCGTATGCAAGCGTTACCTGCGCAGATAATGGAGGGGCGAGGATACATATTGCCTTAGACCTGTGAACGTGGCATTGTATACAACGCCACGCACTTCCCTCGGGGAAATACAAGCGAAAGCATTCTATCTTTTGATCCGCTACATATAACCATGTATAATTTTGCCCATGGGTGAATCACTTACTTGTTGGGCTTCCTGTGAATTTACGCGAGTGTTGGATCTGTCATTGCCAAGAAATTTGATGTAAGTACGGCACAACTTTGTCGCAACGAATGTTTTCAAAATGATCAGAAAATCAAAGACAGGCATGACACTCTGGTACCCCGAGTTCCGCATGCGCAAAACGGTGGGAGTATCACCAGTGGGTACCCAACTAACCGTCTATGGCAGGATGACCGTAATACCATGTAAAATACTGCTAAATCCACTTTGAAAGTCTGCCAAATCACCCAGTATATATTGCTGTTCCATTGTGCAAGGGTTTGTTTCAGGGATCTTTCAAAAAATGAAGGTTTTTCAAACCAAATGTGCAATATTTCTCTAATTTTTTTTATTTTCCTTCATTTTCATAATCCTGCTGAAAAAAAAAATATTTTACTGATTTTCTGTACAACTCATTTTTGTATGCAAACTTTATATTCTGTCAAATGTAGCCGAAATTCGGCTAGAACGGTTACTCCATCTTAGTAACCGCGGATCACAATAGAGTGTTTTTACAATGGACTGAAGCGTGGCTATATACTGGTAGCCACGTTCACGGGTCTAGTATTGCCTTAATCTGGTCCCACTAACTGGGGCGCTAGAACTCCTTTTTTGACATTTGGGATGTTGGTCTGTCGTACTTAGCATCCCACAATGGAAATACTGTCGAAGTGACAATTTCAACGTTCACCACAAAAATCACGCAAAATACTTGACAAAAATACCTCTGAAAGCACCTGGCATTTCCACATGTCAAAGACGAAGTAGTGGGGCTTCAATGATACTCACAAATATTTTTTGGGTTGAAAATCCGTGAAATTCAACCACTATTGAACAGACATCATACGGCGATCATTCAAAAATGCAATTCCTTCTCCCCAGATAGATATAATAAAATGAATATTTGCATAAAAGATGACCAAGATTCGGAAAGATTTCCATTATATACAAAGTTCACTCAACACCTTGTACAAACCCTATGAGATTGGACTGAAAAATTCTAAGTGTTTTCTAAGAAAATGCTTGTATTTTCTCACTGCTCAAATTGACTTTGATGACATGAAATTGCTATCTGGGGGCTTGTTGGTCAATACAGAGGAAAATTAGTGAACTTCGTATACATATATGGAAATATTTCCCAAGATTCATTTATAATGGTTCCACTTTTCAGCAAGAGGCACCCATACAACGTACCGGTAGTACCGAAGTTTATTGGTTGCAGTGGATGTACATGTTGTAGCTTTGCACAATTTACTTCTCATAGTCAGTGCTGATGTGTTGTGCCTCCTCCTCCCCCCCCCCATACACACACACACACACCCAAGTGTGTATTTGCCTGCAATCGGGGACCCCCTTTTGTCCCACTTTTGTTTGTACTCTAACTTTTCAGGAAGACCTCCCATATGTTTTGTACACGATCACCAAATTGGGGACCTCTCGGGAATTGGGGACCCTATTGTCCTCTATTGTTCAACATCCCTTATTGAACTGTTGAATGCAGAAACAAAGTCATACACACTTAGAAATAGCAGTATCCTGACTCTTACGAATATATGGATATAGGCCTAGGTGGGTACTATTGTACATTTGAAAAAAACCTAGATTTTTTTTTTCGAGTTTTTCTCCCAAATTTACATTTTTTTTATCTTTTAAATGTTCTCCTAGTGATCCGGTAACTCAGTTCTTCAAAGAGGGCAATAATTCCATTTTCCAATTTCCACTTCAAAAAAAAACAAAAAAAACAGAGACCAATTTCAATGATTTCACATGATGAATGCCATTCATAAAAAAAGCAGACAGCATATATTGGGGGTTATGTTTATTATCACGTCATCTATGACAGAAAAAAATATATAAAGCACATCCATGGACATGCAATGTATGTATCGTACATATGTGTATGGTACATGTACAAATGTACATTTTCCTTTTTGTAATATGTTCTTACATTGAACAAATATGATATATACTTTGTTGTGACTGGTTTGGGATGTGCTGGTTTTGAATATTCATGACATTGTTGCTGCATATAGCTGTTTCTGGGAGACTTGCATCATGCATAATGTACAGCAAGGCCAAGTAAAAAAAAAAAAATACAAGTTGATCGTCCCCAGCTGCATCCTTTTTGAAGTCGCATGAGCCTTTTGTTTTAATTTTTGTTTCTCACCCCAAAAAGCTAACTTTTTCCTTTTATTTTGCTTTAATAAACTACATTAGAACATGTTTAACATGAACATTTTGACTCTACTTAGGCCTACTATTAGGATAGCTAATTAAAATTTGGCGGTTGTTTTGAACCGAAATTGGCGGCCATTTTGAAAATAAATACTTGGCGGCCATCTTGGGAAAAAAATTAAAAATAAAACATAAAAAGGCCCTCATCCTCTTTTTGATTAAGCCCGGACTATCAACTCGTTTTTTTTTACTTGGCCTAATGGCACAGGTACATGTGTAGCCTGACAACTCCAACTTTGTTTAAATTCTTGACTCCGGTGTCCAATTGTCATGGCAACTGCATGTGTAAAGTTGGGGTTTTTAAATACCTTGGGAAAGTATAAATTGGAGGGATGAAGCTTGCTACAAAAAAAAAAATATCTCAATCTCCTAAAAACTCTGTGGTGAAATTTTGTCTATTTTATATTTTTATTTATGTATGTAACGGTAACTATGTGCTGACCTGAGCCTATTTTGTCTTGAATTGGCATGGTAACTGCAATACAATGTTGTAATGTACTAAATTGGCTTGTACATGTGTGTTGGCATGCACACATTGTTTGCTTTTAATGGTCACAAATTTCTTATAATAATATGTGTAATTCTGTACAACCCCATTAATGCACCTGTTTATCATCAAAATATTAATGCGCCGTTCACATACTTGCAGGCAGGGGTTTGTACATTATAGGTCTATAATTATGCAGTATTTTACAGCAGAAATTTGCTTAAGCACGAAAAAACATTGCTTAGTAAAATTAGGTTACCGGCCAAAACTCCATGTGATGTACATTGCTTGTGACTGGTATTTACCGGTAGCTGTTGTTTACTCAGCATAACAATCGCATGGAGTTTTGGCCGGTAACCTGATTTTATTAAGCAAGACGTTTTTGTGCTTAAGCAAATTTTCTGCTTAAGCAGCTCTATGAAATTGGCCCCTGTATGCAGCAGGCCTCCATGTTTGTTTTTTAATATGTATGTGTACGTACATGTACACATGTACACTGTATCGTTTGTAAAATGTATCATTTTGATTTATTCTACATAAAGGAGGCATACACGATGTATTCTTACCCATTTTTTTTTTTTGAAGAAAGTGTGCATGTACCTGCATTTTGTGGGGGGTTCATCAGAAAATAGAACACGGATGAGACTTGTACCTAATTTTTATGTTTTATATCAAAGTTCTGCCTTAATGACTACACAGTTTTATTATGCTGAAATTTTATTTGCAATAGAATAAAAAGAGAGCTTGGAATCGTCACGACACTATAAGCTTCCGGCCCTGAGAATATACTGGTTGGCCAGCCCCATGTTGTTAGTGTAGGGGCTGGTTTGACACAGCTTTCCAAAAAGGCAATTTATTACCACGCTGCTCTGTCTTGCCCTTTCCATTTCATACAGGGTGGAGGCCGGGGAAACACGTCGGCAGAACGGAGAGCGTGTACATGTACGTGAAATAGGTCTGTCAGCACTACGCAGCGCACTGAGCACAGATCAGGGAGCTGGATAAAATGCACCGCAGCTGAGGCGTTGTGCGGCTAAACATGTACACTTGCACCAAGGCTGTCGTAGGCTCAGGACCGTAGATAACCGTCATGTGAGCATCGGCGACCAAGCAAGACCACGGACAATGGCACATCTGGAGTTGTCATCTTTGGACGGCTCGGTGTCAGTAAGCTGTTAATATCAGTGCCTGTGCCCAAGCTAAAGCGTCGTCGACAACAGAGCTGGAAAAACATATCCCACCTCGACACATGTGGTGTTGTGACACACGGCAAGATCTCAACCGAAATTAGTGTGAGACCGTATCGTCAGCCCGAGTACATATATCTGTGAAGCACACATCATGTTGGATCTTTCCGTGTAAATAGACTAGAGCAATCAGCTTCTCGGATCAGGAATACCGCCGTTACCACAGCAGCAGTAAATTGTGGTAGCGGGCAGTGGTGTCGGCACGAGAAACCGTTTGTTTTCTAAATTTTTGTTCTTGGAGAGGTTGTGCATTTTTGGATCCAGGGTGTTTTGCCCCCCGGCATAGGGGCAGAACCTAAGGGACTCGGCGTCAAGATAGGGTGCACCATGGGAGCAAATCACTCAGGGCGGAAGCAGTCCTTTGACGAGAACGGTGAAGGTGAGGCTCAAATTACCGTCTCTTTGTATTGATTTCATTGGATTTTTGTTCACCGCAGACACGTTTCAGTAAAGATGGCATGGTTGCTGGGATGCTATTTGTTTACTTTTTGGCCAGTGTTTTACACAGCGACATGAATTCAAACATTAAATTTGCATCCTTAGTAACCGCACTTACTTTTCCAATTTTTAAAGGGTGATCTCATTCAATTGCATTATATCTGAATGATGCTCTTGCCAATTTGGTTTTGTCCAGTCTTCAAGAATTTTGAAAAATGTTCTCATGTCTACATACAATGTAGATTAAAAATTCTTAAACTAAAATTGGTTTATCCCTTATTTTTAACAAAAATGTTTTATTCTTTTAAGCTGATTGCTAAATTTAAACCTTTAAAAAACAAGAATTAAAAAAACCTCTGCCATCTTTGTATTTTTTTTTTTAAACTTAAGTTATAAGCAGGTTACTTTGTTGAGGTTGTTAATTCACTTTTTATTTGTTAGTTGTTAAGTTGGTTGAATCTCATTTGTGATTAGAAAGCCAAGTTATTTGTTTTGAAACTTTATTGCCTGAAGCTGTCTGTAAATTCAGAATGGAAACCTTTCGGAGGGAAAAACAACAAACCTTGCCAGGCTCCCTATACACATATGTAGGCCTAATGCTATTCCAGAAAGACAATCAAGCCAAGCCAGAATCTCAGTGTAATGGAAGACCAGAGAGCCACCCTGCTAGATAGCCAGTCCTCTGAAGTTACCGATACAGGCTTGCTTCGTGTTGTCTACTTTACTAGCTTTCGCTGTTCTTGCATAAAGGTTAGACTATCGATGTCCATGCTGAGAAATATGATTCCAATTGGAAAAGCAGGCATGGCTCAAGGCTGTCAATTCGGAGGGCTTTAACAATTTTGAGGGAACTTTGAAATAACATTTGGGGGCCCCTTTTTGTGGGCATGGTGGGGGTAATTTTTGTAAAATGCAACTCTAGCTCTGTATACGGACCACCTGAGAAATTATTATCATTACCATCTGTTAATGGTATCTTTAGAGACATTTTGTCATTTTTTATACCTTAGGGAGACACCGGACATTAGGAAGACATTTCGATGGTCTCCCTAATGCCACAGAGCTATTTAGAGGCAACATTTTACCATCGCAAATAGGCTAGATCGATTACTCGCGGTCCAAAACATAAATATTCCAAATTTGTGCAGGTAGGATATGGTAAAATTGGGATTAGGGGTCATTAAATTTAAAAAAGTCTATCGGAATGTCTCCCAAATGACCCATTGCCGGTAATTATTACTATTATTATTTTATATTTGCTATCACAAGCCTTCAACAAACTCGTATTCCTGAGTTTTGTTGCCACCAACTTTAAAAATTACCAGATGCTTGTTTTCTGTTTGCTCACAAATCATATGGAAATCCTTGCCTTCCGGTGAAGGAAACGCTGAAGTGTCTTCTAAACTCAAAATGCAAATCCAACATGGTCTTAACACACCCTTAAGCTGAATAAGAAATGAGCGTACAATTCTGTAATGGTTTGTGCAAGAATTGGTAGAAAGTACAGCTACCGGTACTGTACTGTACAGGTGTACATGTACATGTACATCAATGAAATATATGTACACGTATGTACAATGTATGTTATCGTGATAAAATGGAAAGTGTGGTAGGCAATGTCCTTAGCTCTTTGTACATGTACATGTATGTACAGGTCAACCTCTGAAAATGGCGCTTTCCGGCACATTGCGTTACTCTGTCTAATTATTACAACATGTAAGACTATTAATTCCATACTTAAATGAAAAAAGCAAACATGGTATGATGTACATGTACATTTTGTACGTGTACATGTGCATAAGATGCAAGTCATGGCCAAATTCTGCTAAATGCACTTCAAAAATCTGTCAGATTTATCAAAAATCTGCCAAATTCCCCAGAATGCACTATAAACACTTAAAATCACATGCAGATTTGTAGTACTGCCTTAATTAAGGTTCAAATTACATTATAAACAATCTATAGTCACATAAAGATGTTATGAAATTATTGCGTAAATTTCAGGCAGAACGGGGTTGCGCGACTTAACTTGCGTCACGACGAACTCCGGTTCCCAGTGAACCTCGGCACCTAGACCAGCCAACCTGTCCCATCATGCAAGGGTAACTTGTTTGAAAGGATTGAAGCTTTTTCAAACAAATGCACACTTTTTTTGGTTCAAATTTGCTGTTTTTCCTGTCAAATAACCATTTTTGAAGAAGTTCTGCCAGAAATGTGCCTAAAAATCCATTCTGTCAACGTTTCTGTCAAACCCGTTTTTAAAAAAAAAATCTGTCAGAGTTAGCCGAAAATCGGCTAAAACGGTCACCCTGAAACTAAGATACATACACGTATATTCTTATCATCGGGCTTGATAATTGCACGTTGCCAGAAAGTCAGGGTCAGACTTGGTGATAGATACCGTAATTTGATCAAGTTGGCTATGAAAATATACATACATGTACGTCTATCAAGGGTTGGGGTTTATGCTTTGCCGCATCAATGTAAAAATGCCATTCACGTTCAGAGAACTTTTTTCCTTGGTAATATTATGAAACGGTCATTTTTATCCTTGCGACGCAGCAAATATTCATAATATAATCTTGTCAAAAGTACTGAAGACAGTGATGACCAAAAGGTTTTATTTGAAAAAATTATGTGAACTGTGTCTTTCGTTTTTCCTTTAGCTTTTTATAAGTATGTACAGTGTATATTCTTTCGCAAGTCATAATCCTGTTATAAAAGATCAAATCCTAGGTTAAAAAGGTTAAGCGTACAATGTAGCTTCAATTTGATTTCTTTCGTTAAGGGATTTCTTGTCCAATTCTGAATTTGTCTGAATATTGATGACCTGGATTCAACTTGAACCCTGTGTTATCATCAGACATTAAACAGTCAATTTTAATAACCAAAATGTTTGTAAAAATTTATCAATAGATGTACGCATTAATACCTACAGACTTTGGATACGGGTTGGACCCATCTGCATTACAGTCCTATCGGTACATGTGTACATACATGTATGTACCAGTAATCAGTACATCCATCAGAATTGATTGAAAACGGATGCTGGATTTTTAATGTACGTCCGTGAACATACACATCGTTGTTCATTTTCAGGCAGTACCTGAAGGTTTCCCTTAATCATCGCTAATTTGGTACCTGGCGTCTCAATCAGTCAATGATTTATCCACAATTTGCTCAACTTTGCTTGACCATTAATTGCATTCAGAAACTTGTAGGCCTACATGTACGTTCTGGTCTCCATTTTGTTTCCGTCGGCAACAACGCAACGCGGACGTGTCACTTGGCAACTGTACATATGAGTTCTGTCCTGCTAATTAAATTGGAATACCAGCGGGGCCAGTCTCTATTGGTCACCGGTCCCCTGCCCCGTTAAGGAGCACTTTGAAGCATACCTCGGCTGGTGACCCGTAGTGGGTCCCAGTGGTCCGCAGTGATAAGTTTTGCGGTTAGGTTACAGACATGTACATGTACATGTACGTGTACTTTATGTCAGATAGTACAATGTTTTGAAGAGGCACTGATTTGCCAAATTGTTTTGTGAAAAAAAACGTTCCATCGTGCTGGATCCATGGTAGCGCCATAAATGTGGCCTATTTACTGGACTAGCGGTACCTCCGTAAACTACGTCCACACTTGGAACATGTACAAAAACATGTAGAACTTGGTCAAATTGTGATTTTCACATTTAGGCTTAGTTTGTACATTGTAGTTTATTTTTGCTTTAGAAACATACTCACCCTCTTTATAGGCTTTAGAATCAGAAAGTGCTGTCTTTTTCAGACATCTATTTCTCATGCTAATTTCCAGATTCGTTTGCACACGTTTGCGTATCAAAATTTCAACATGAAATTTCACGGAAAAAAAAAGACTGAAAAAGGCAGCACTTTCTGATTAGCCTATAAAGAGGGTGAGTATGCTTCTAAAGCAAAAATAAACTACAAACTAAGCCTAAATGTGAAAATCAAAATTTGACAAAGTTCTACATGTTTTGGTACATGTTCCAAGAGTGGCCTTAGTTTAAATGGAGGTAGTCCAGTAAATAGGCCACATTTATGGGGCTAGATCCATGGCATAACTACATGTACCTGAAATTTAAATACACGACAGGTCTACGTGTTGAATGAGTTTTTTGTTTATTGGTTACTTGGGTTGTTAATTATTTTTTGGGGGGGGTTTTGGGTTTTTTTGCATTTTTTTTTAAAGGAATTCATTGAAATCCCAAAATCTAAATAATGATTTGTCTCTTGACATCACGGCAGCTCATTTTAGAATGTGAATCGGTCATTTACCGGTACATTACAAACGGTTAAAAACGTCTTGTTTGATTTGTGGGTTTTTTTTGTCAATATTTCCAACTCGGCCATTCACTTTCTGTTTCATCCAAACCAAATTTCCATCCAACAGGATGAATTGGTGATGCTCCCTAAACTTATTCATGCCAAAGCGCAAGCAGATTACTCTTTGTCATTGTGCTCTATCGGAGATTGTTTTTCTCTCACTTTTAAATTCACGGAAGTAGGGGTCTGTCACATTCAATGCATCAGGTGAGGATATAACAACTTCAAACCATTAAAGGTCGGTTTGGTCGTAGACTCTGTGACGCCACGCAAAGCGACAATGAGTGTTTCTCAAATGCTGGCATATAATCTATCGGTATCTAGCCACATTCAACATGTTTAGCCCGACCTCATGTTCCTGCACACGTACATGTACATACCACAATAATGTGGCATTAATGTGTCCATTTTGAAATTGTCAAACATAATGCACATTAAATGAGTCAAGAATAATGCATTTCATCGTCTAGCCGCTCACCGTAATCAATGGGCAAGTTGCGCAAGAACTTTTGTTAACCATAGTTCGACTAAGTTAGCCTGAACTCTGTCTAGTCGACGATGGTTGGACTGCGCTAGTCGACTATTTGGAACCTGCCTACTGGGGCTGATCACATCGCTGGTTACCAATAGCCTTGTTTCATTGCTTAAATGCAGTGGGAACCATTGGCCAGAGATTAAACGGAGCAAGTTTTTACTGTTTGCTGGCGGGCCTCGGAGATAGTATCTTCCGGTTCATTCAACAGGTCAAAGAACATAAACAATCCAAACATACTCGTGACCGCCATATGTTGACAATGTTTCGACTAGCTGTTACAGCACATGTGCACTGTTTGACACCAACCAACTGTTGACTTATGGTTGTTATGGAAACTTGCCTAAATGCTAATGTGGCTCTAGCAAGAAAAATGTGAACAAAAAAAAAGGTTCCAATTAATAATGACCCAGTATACATATGAGAAAGACATTTTTTTTAAAGGTCAGAGAAAAAAAGGGAAAAACAAAGTAAAACATTTAATGATGGAAAGGATAGTTACTGGTACCTTCCACCTACATGTACCCATTCTTAGCATTTGAATAATTATAAAATATTGTCAGTGCTGATTTCTTGGCTGGTTGCCATAGTTACGGACTGCCCAACTCAATCCATTAAACCCATCAAATCTATCACTCTTCTGTTGCCAGTTTTCCAAGTCTGTATGCAGTTATGACAATTTTTTTTTTAGTTTTTGTACTCTGTACCTTGTATGCTTACCTTACCGTACCAGTACATACATGTTCTTTTGCTTATTATAAATTGTACATGTACATGTACATGTGTGTGGCTTTTAAAAATATTTTTAATACATTGTACTGATCGTTTCACTGGCACGTCGTTTTTTTTCCCATCAAAAATGGCATCCCTAACACAATTGCAACAATTGGTGCAAAATTGGTTACACGATATGATACAATCATTTTGACTATTCCCTGTCGTTTCTGGCCAGCTTAAGGCACTCAGCGAGCCAGGTTGACAGGAGCAATATCTTTAGGCTTTACCGTTGCCATGGCGATTGGCAAATTGTATACGTCTGCCTCGGAGCTCAGACTGTCAGACAAAAGAGGCCCTGCCGTCTGAGCGTGCCCAAGTAAAGGCTACCCAATTTGGCTGCAACAAAAGGGAATGAAAAAGATGCGTTCCCTTTCCTTTTCGGTGCTTCTTTTCGTTAAAATTAACTCATGGTAAAAAATCAAGGGGGTCTTTTTCAACTCAACAGTTGCCATGCCAACTATTGGTTTTAATTGTAATATGAACCCATTCGCCTTTGCTGAGCAGGATTTGATCATGTTAAATTGGACTTGCAGGTGGTTGTACATGTAATGGGTGACCGTTTAATGTCAAACCTCTCTTATGCCAAAAAAAAAAATACTCGGTCTCTGGTCAGCGCGCGCGTCGATTTTAATCATGCGCGTCAACCTTTTTTGTTTTTTCAAATTAACACGGAAGCTACAACAGCGCCCTCTATTGCTGCGCCTCCTCAAATTTTTGTACCAAGGAGCACCAAGGAATGGGGAAATTGCACCAAGGCAAATGATAAAGGGCACCAAGGCAAGTTATGGAGGACACCAATGTATTATAATGAGGACACAAAAAAAGCAAAATAGTACCCACCTTGTCTGAATAATACAAGCTTCAAAAACAAAAAAGCCACCAAAAAAACCCAAATAAAACGCGTCGCTGCATCAATTCCGGAACTTCGGTTTGATCAGAGAACGACTATTTTTTTTTTTTGGCCTTATCTTGTAGGAATATTTTCAAGTAGCCAATGCTACCGGTATCTACAATGTACGGTAGCCTCTCTTTCAAGTTCATTTACATATCAAACTGGGGGGGTGTGGCCTATTGGTTAGGGTGTTTGACCCATATGAGTCATAATCAGAGGGTCAGGGGTTCAAATCCAGCTGCTGGCTATATATTGTGTCCTTGGGCAAGCCACTTCACCCCCACTTGCCTCTCTCCATGCAGGAGTATTAATGGGTACCGGCATTACCTGGGGAGTAACCTGCGATGGACTAGCATCCCATCCCGGGGAATAGAAATGTTCTCAGTCATTTCATGCTTCTGAGTTTTTTTTAAAAGACATCCTTTTTCTTTTTTGTTTATTTCTGTTTGCAGTTGATTTTGACCACTTCCAGATCTTGCGGGCCATTGGCAAAGGTAGCTTTGGTAAGGTGAGTTAACTAACACAATTTTTTTCTTTTTTTGTTAAATTACTAATTGTGCATGCATCTTTAACCATACACTACTCGGCCAGACTTAAGATGCGTCCGATTTACCTGGCTACGGCTGACAATTACACATGCGCCTATGGAAGCCACTGAATCCACTTCCCATAAACATGTGTTACCACTAGCCATAGCCCAATAGATCAGACAGCCATTAATAACAGGTTGTTTAAATGAGACGTGGCACCCAAGAATTCCTCATACATTCATCTGAGCAGCATACTGTAGTGTCTGGGCGATGTTTTTTTCCCTTCCTTTTGGTCCGCTCATTGATTGCTCTGATGAGGCAGCCATATTTTACCCACTTCAAACAAGCCAGCGCAAACAAATATGAGGCCTTATATTTGGGTCAGCCCTGTGCAAGTGATAATAAATCTTTGCTCGCAATATACAAAGATACGACATAAGCGAGCCACATACCCGTAGTGCTTAACTCACACAGATCACATGCACTGTGCCGCCATGTTCATTGGCCTACACCCGCACAGGGGTAGATCTAACTGGGCCAACATTATTTAAAGATGTATTTGAAGGTACACGTATCATATTCGCCCTGGCTCATTGCCTCGTGCAATAATCCGTTTGAAAATTTATAAGCCATGTTGGGAAACTCTGAAATGAAACCAACCGTGGCTGAGCAGTTTCGTCTCGGTGAGGTTTTCATTCCGAGACACGTAGAAAATAGTCTTCATCAGGGACTAATAGGTGATACATCTAATGTCAAGCTGATTCGGACGAATTGCCTCCTAATTTTGTGGAGTTAAATGCTTGCAGGTGTGCCACGCTGAATCATCCGTTAAGAAATTAGTTCCTGTTTTTCAAGCATGTTTTCAGGATGTGTCATATTAAGGTCTTTGATTCTCTTGATGATTACATATTTAACGTCATTTTAAGAGAAATTTACACTTTCATCGTATGGAAAACATTGGATACATGTAAGTGTGCTGCAAATGCTACAGATCCATACATGTCATGTTCCTTTGAGTTGCACAAAAATTGTAAATTTTAATCTCTTGGTTGTCCTCAACCCTGTGACCGACTGAATGAGTGATCGAGTATATTTGAGAGGCTTTGCAGCTGAAGAGATACGAGGTGAAAATTGGCAGGTTTACCGTGCGTTTCACCAGGTGATACATGTACGTACTGGTAGCACGTGATAGAATATCTGTGCCATGTACACATTGTAATGGAGTGCGAGTTGGGTATGACGACGCAAGCTGATGACCTATCCGGTGCATTAATCGCATCTGTTTGCTTGCTAAACCTAATGTCCTAAACAGAATGGCTGGCAGAATGGCTGGCAGAATGGCTGGCAGAATGGCTGGCAGAATGGCTGGCAGAATGGCTGGCAGAATGGCTGGCAGAATGGCTGGCAGAATGGCTGGCAGAATGGCTGGCAAAATGGTTGGCAAAACGGCTGGCAGAATGGCTGGCAGAATGGCTGGCAGAATGGTTGGCAAAATGGTTGGCAGAATGGCTGGCAGAATGGCTGGCAGAATGGCTGGCAGAACGGCTGGCAGAATGGTTGGCAAAATGGTTGGCAAAATGGTTGGCAGAATGGTTGGCAGAATGGCTGGCAAAATGGTTGGCAGAATGGTTGGCAGAACGGCTGGCAGAACGGCTGGCAGAACGGCTGGCAGAACGGCTGGCAGAACGGCTGGCAGAACGGCTGGCAGAACGGCTGGCAGAACGGCTGGCAGAATGGCTGGCAGAACGGCTGGCAGAACGGCTGGCAGAACGGCTGGCAGAATGGCTAGCAGAATGGTTGGCAGAATGGTTGGCAGAATGGCTAGCAGAATGGCTGGTAGAACGGCTGGCAGAATGGCTAGCAGAATGGTTGGCAGAATGGCTAGCAGAATGGCCGGTAGAACGGCTGGCAGAATGGCTGGCAGAATGGTTGGCAGAGTGGTTAGCATAGTGGCTGGTAGAATGGATTTAGATAGCTGGCTGTAGTCCCTGGTTGACTGATTACATATAGTTGGCTCCCTGCCAACCAAACGTGACTTTACTACTTGCAAAGCAGTGCACTTTTTTATGAACCTGTAAATTTGTAAATGATGATGGTTACGGCCTTATGGGATGTGGCGTACATGTACATTATGACATGTACATTTCATGCATTTTTATAAGCCAGTTATTACAAGCTTAAAAAAACAGCCCGGCCATTAAATCATTTCTCCTGGTACCCTTATAAGTACACGTGCCTTTTTGTTTTTCATTTACATTTGTTGTACTGCTGTCTGTAAGCAGTGTCAGAATACCATGCCTGATCCTTGACCGATATTATTGCCCAGCCTGTGAGACCTTCTCATTCTCAAATCATTTCTCATCACTCAACACCAAGTGATAGAATGAGGTTCAGCTCTTAGTGGTTGAGGTCACTATTCCAATGTAATGAACTGAAACCCTTTGAATTCCTCGCAGTCCTTTTTACAGCTATCCATCCCGCGCTCCAATTTCCACAAAGTGCAGTTGTTAATTGTACATCTGTTTACAGGTTTCAGCTCACGGAGATGTAGCGTGTGGCGAGGATGAGTGTTACCATGTAATTACGATTGCTGTCTATCTTCCTTAAACTAAAACCTCCGCTGTTCTTTCTTATCCTCCGCACTTCCAAGTAAACCTGAAATCCGGTTTCCGACATGGAGTATCGGTTTTGAAAGCTGAACTGCACCTCTTCCTGCGTGGAGGCCCACAACATCCAGTAGATAACCGCAAAATTTAATTTGGAGGCCGGACCGTAGATTGTACAAGCCGAGGTGAAAAGGAATGCCACTTTTCCGGTCTTAGTCAAACGCCATCAAACAGTGGAGTGATATTCAGGGTTACTCAGGGTCTTTCAAGTTTGTTTCTCTCAAGTTGAGAGCTTCTCATATTCTATCTAAGATCCCTAATTGCCAAATTCTTGATGCGGACTAGTCTTCGGAGAAATGCCTGTGTAGATGATCCAAATTCTCTGAATTCTCCGACATCAAGGCGAAAAAAAAGCCAGGTGTTTGACACCGACACGTTTACCAACACAACATGCCCCTGGCAAATCTCTCTGAAAAACATTATCATTCTTCACATTTCCAGCTGAACTTGCCAACACGTGTTTTGGAAGTTATTCCTGGACCACTGGATGATGGTTCAGAGCTCGGATTGTCATGAAACATGGACCTAGTTTACAATTCTAATCTTACTTTAAAAACAGCACAGCTTGTAAAACAAGTTTCTTTATTTTGTTCAAGTACATGCATTTATGTATTTTTTGTTATTTTCTAATTATCCATTTGTTAAATTACTCTGAAAGCCTTTTTAAAAATTTCTCTCTGGTAATAAAACCAAGGATTCCTCAAAAGTGCCCTAGGCACTGTAGCTCTAAAGCCTGAAGAAAGTTATAGAGAGAAGACAGTGAGAAGAAATTACAGTTTTTAGAGGTGGGAGGAAAACCCCAGAAGAATATTCTGGGGAAACCCACAGAATCAGGCAGGGACTGAAAACCTAATCCACATGTTGTCCAGGCAGGAATCGAACCCAGGCCATAGCGGTGAAAGGCGAGGAAAGCAACCACTGCGCCAACCTGACTCTGTGAAAAGCTCAATTTGGTAATCATCGATGTGAACTAGGAATGCCAAAACAATGAAAGGACGATATTTTCTTGAGTAGATGGCCGGGGAGAACAGTGGTAGAAACAAGATGAGGCAATACTTAAGCATGCAGACTTCACGTATCATGCAAGTGAACGTCGCAAACGTCAGAACACTCCAACAGTCTTATAGCGTTCAGGAAGGCCAGAACAAATGATGGCCAGACCTGATCCAGTCAGTTGCGATAGATTGGTGTCACGAGGGAAGGCAGTAACAAATGAGTTTAAGATGTCGGGATCCGGTAGGCGGACAAGGACATTTTCCAAAGTCACAAAGAAGGCAGAATGCCTGGCTATTATGACTGGAATGAGTGAGGCACGTATCGGCAGATGAAGCCATTCAATTTGAAAATGCATGGAAGACGGTCTTTTTTTTCTTGTGCACGTGTATACAATGTACATGTATGATCGGCTAGCTGGCCTAGCCCATAGGGCCTGGATACATACATACTAGACTGCCTCTACTGTATGTATCTGTGGCCACACTGCAACCTGTAAAAAAAATCAGAAAATTTGCCTTTTCACCTTGAAATATACACTTGAACATGTAACTCAGGCATGCAACTGGGAAATCACAAAAAAAGAGGAAATTCAAATTTTCCCCAGACTTTGTACAGTGTTTTCTATTTTCAATGGCACACAATTATATACACTGTATATTGGTACATGTACCGGTACCTGGTTGCTAATATACATTGGGGAATATGGTACATACACATTGGGTATTCGTCAGTGCCTAATTTCCAGGTAAACGTAATTTCCAGGGAGACTAACAGTTTCAAAGTTTTCTCTGAAAACTTACATGGCATAAATGTTTCCATCACCCATCAGACTTGAGCTGACACTAGCAAATTCTCCAAACACTACTCTGGTATAGGATTTAGAAGAAAATAAAATAACGAATAAAAGAAAAAATATGATTGCCAAAAAAAAAATGCAGTTAAACTATTGCTTGGTAGCTTATTTTTGTGAAACATGAAACAGTGACTAGTGTTATTATGTTTTGCTTGCTACCCACCGATCCTTTATGCTCATTTGGTTACCATGTCATCATCATTAAAATAGATGAGACAACCGTCCTTCCCATCAAAGACAACCAAACAAAACCTGTAAAATCTACCTTCAGGGCGTCGTTAATATCTGCCCAGAATGAGTGCTTGCAAAAATCCTGATAGGATACGCGAGTAATTTGTGTGGGGGTATGCAGACCGTTACGGGCTTAGGGAACACATTAATATACTCTTCCTAATGTACATGCACTGTTCATTTGCATTACAGGCGCACCCGGTTCCGGCTGGTAACCCTGTGCGTGTTTATTAATGGCAGTGGTAAAGAACTGAAACACATCAAAAGTTAATTGCTTTTTTCCACGGCGTGCATATTCACCGAACCACCATCGTTATCTGAAATGCATTTTGCGTACAGGTACATGTACAATGTACGTGTACATGAGGTTCCTCAACAGGATGAGCGCAATGTCCTGAATAATAAAATCCCACCTTTCATATATATGATTAAGCATGATTTGTCCTTCGTCATCATTCACTCCTACAGCATCTCCTTGAAATACATGCAACCCCCCGCCCCCAAACCGCTCTTCAATAACTGCCAATAAATTAGGAAATTCTCTCAGTGTCGGTTGACAAGAGCGCAGTGAAAAAAAAAAATCCTCTTGTCCTAACCCATACCAAATTCGACATGACATCGGGCCAAGCCATGCGGCTTAAATCCGGTCAATTTCCCTCAGAAGGCAAAATGTCAGTGAAATATCTGCACGTCGACTTCTTGACGTGCAGTATCTGAATGGGCAATCCGGATATGGGGGGCAGGAGTGGATTATTTCTTACGGTAGACATGATGAAGGGTCACGGGGAATATTGCCGGCAGATTGAGACGGGAAGCAAGTAGATTTTTGCATCACTCTCCACATTTCTTGATTCAAAAATTATATCTGCATCGTTTATTTTTTTCAGTTTGAGTTTGGAAAATTAGAAAGGCCTTACAGTTGATTATCATTATTGGCCGTCCGAGGCTGACACTACAGACAATTTGAAATTGTTCACACCTTCTTTCTGATTGGATAACTAGGAAGCTACTTTTGTTTTTTAATTGTGAGCATTTTGAACAACACTGATTGATATTCAATGCACTTTGACATGCCCAGGAATTGTGGGGACATTGATTGGTTAGCATTGATACAGTAAACATCCAATGAACATGAAGAAAATTATGTTGCCACATAGCCAGTGTTCAGAATAAAACAGCCAATCAGTACAGAGAAGAGATCTCATGATGTGGCCCCCGAACCAGCATTTAAGAGAGGCAGCGAATCAAGATCATGAAGTGATTTCATAAACAGGGCCCCTGAACCAGCATTTAAAAATAACAGCCAATGATCTAGCTGGCCCCGGATCAAGCATTGCTAAACCTCCAGCAAATTTAATAGTGAATATTTCATTAATTACATTCATGGATACGTATATGAAGCTTATTGACATATGGATGTTTATCATATGACATATTGATCATTAGCTTACATTATGCCCTGGATCAGAACAATGTAGTTTTTTTTGCTAAGCTCAAATTGTACCTCGAAATTCTGTCTAGTCATCACACTTTCGTTTGCGAAATCCCTGCTCATTAGTATTCACGTAAACCCGCGCACACAAACAAATGTGCGTCGGTATCATTTACACAAAAATTGCATGTTCACACCGTCTAAATTAAATTGTAATGGAGCTGTTGGCTTGAAGGGCATGCCTACATGTACAAACATGCGCTTGCATGCCCACTGCTGTATGGCCAGCCGTTATGGAATCGAGGAATATATCGGCGCTCTACAATAAACACTGTGATCACCTAACGCGCGATAATGCCTACGGACAAGCATTCCGATGGAGTGGAGATTGTTAAATGTAGATGCCTGTAGTTTCAAGTGTTTACTCGAAACTGAGCCCAGACAAAACAAGAAATATCCATGAGGAAAAATTGTAACCAAATTTTTTTTTAAGAAACTCGTGCTAAAGAATGTCAACTGGATGAAGTGTAATGTGGCATTACTTCCCATTGCCATATGTTACAATACCTCATGCATATTTATGAGCCAATTCACTTCTTTGATTGGTCAGTGGTACCCAGATGTTTAATTACGATGTAGATCGTAGTGAGCCCCAAATGTTGAATTTAAATACTCCGGTAGGCAGCCATAACAAAGAAACTATGGACACTCTACATATTTTAAATGGTCATCTTGTTGCTAAGTAAAGTGCAAAGTTTGGACACTGTATTTTGGAATTAACAGCAAATGTGATGCGATCAAGCTAAATGAGACGTTTGTCAATCCCGGTCAAAATTTGGTTAATTACAGATTTGAAAAGAGCACAATCTCAGCATTACTGCTGTGAAATCCACATCCTGATACCATCTTTAGTTAAAAAAATTATGGAAGTCGGAACACCAAGAAAGGTGAGGAAGTGATGTGATGAAGTGATGTGATGAAGTGGCCCTATTTTGGCCTGTATCTCCAAATGAAAATTCCCAACAAACGACGCATGTAGCTTGATCGCATCACAAATTTAGAGGCTGAAGGGCCTTGTCTTGATCTTCACAAACAGGGTACAGTGTACATGCCACTACATTCTGTAATTCGCACTCTTAAACTGTTTAGGTACCGGTACAGATATGGTATGTGCACAGAATGAGTATTTAGTTTCCACAGTGAATCACATAAATGTAGATTGTCAACTTATTGTAGACACGTTAAGCTCCCTGTACCGTCCCAAACTGCCCTGCCTGTTACTCACTGTACCACCCAGAAACACCCCAGCACTGTCTGGATTTAAGGGTTCGTTGATGAGGAATAAATACAATGTAATACACTGTAATTAATACAATGTATACAATGTACATTGTAATTGTTAATTTGGGGTGCTGTGGTCCAGTGGTTACGGTGTTCGACTTGTGGGCTGTGGTACAATGGGTTCGAATCCTGACGGGGAACATGGTGCTTGTGCGCTTGGGCAAGGCACTTTACTACGATTGCCTCTCTCCACCCAGGTGTAGTAAATGGGTGCCTGGTAGGAAGAAATTCCTTCAATGCTTGAGCGCCGTAATGGTAGCCGTGCTAAAAGCCAGGGTAATATTGGAGTGCCAGGAGCGTCACTTCGTGACGGACATGAGCGCTATACAAGACGCCATTATAATTATTATTAGATGCGAATGTGTTAATGCTTCTGATTAACATGGAAGATTTGATCCTGCTCTTATCCGTTGTCTTTGCTGTGCTATTCCTCAGGTGTGCATCGTGCAGAAGAAAGACACCAAGAAGATGTTTGCCATGAAATACATGAACAAGTCCATGTGCATCCGCAAGGACGCGGTCCGGAACGTCTTGAAGGAGCAAGAAATCCTCCAGCAGCTTGAGCATCCGTTCCTGGTCAACCTCTGGTTCACGTTCCAAGACGAAGAGGACATGTTCATGGTGGTGGACCTGTTGCTAGGCGGGGACCTGCGCTACCACATCCAGCAAGGGGTCAAGTTTGATGCGGAGAGGATCAAGATGTACCTGTGTGAGATTGCGCTGGCGTTGGATTATCTCAATGCTCACCGCATCATTCATAGGTAAGTTGTAGAATCAAAGAGCAATATTTAAAGATAGTTTAGGCCAAAAAAAAAAAGTTTCCGGTTTCTGGTATGCGCGCGTGTCGCCGTAGCCATGCGCGTCGGCAAAATGAAAAAGTTTTTTTTTTAATGAAAGATGATGTCCCAAAACTGCCAAACTCACTGGTTTGACTGGAATACTGCTGCTGCACAATTTTAACGCGTTTTTTAGATTGGGTTATGGTCGAGAATAAGGTTTATGTGGCCTCTCTGGACTCCCATATATTTGCACTAAGTTTAGTCGGACACCATTTGCAGTCATCAGCACACATTTGAAGCAAAAAAGTCAGGTAAAAAAAAAAAAAGCGGCGTCGCCGCATCACTTTTTGGGCAAGCTCCATACCAGAAACCGGAGACTTTTTTTGGGCCTTAAAAACTAATAACATTTCAAAGGTATCTGTACTGTCCATGCTGTATCGGCGGGCAGGGACATCCGGGAATTTTTTACATGGGCTTATCCAGCTCCCAGACATATTGACTTAAATCTCAATGGTTCTTGAGTCTGGAGTGCTGAATGGTAACACATGGCAACTGATTAAACTGCACGTGCTAATGAAAAGATGGATGACGTAATGCCACCCACATCTATAGCAAATTCCATTTTTTTTCTCTCAGACTAAGGAATCTCAATTTCCATGTTTTATTAACCCTAACCCCTTGGGATATCTACTAGAAAGTATCCTAAATCTGCCAAAATCCATCAATCTTGCCATGCAAAAAAAATTTGGTGGCCAGTTTGAGTCTATCAGAATCCACCAATTAGGTGGGAGTAAATCTGTTGAGATCCTGACTCCATCAAAGTCCCCCAACTTATCAATATGGAGGTATCCTGAATCCATCAAAATCCTGCAGTACCGCTAGGCTTCATGTCCTGAATCCATCAAAATCCCACAACTTTTTCAATATGGAGGTATCCTGAATCCGCCGGAATCCCCCGAAACAGGGGTGTGGATTTTGATGGATTCAGGTACGTTAGGGTTAATAACGTGAAAAAAAATTACTTTATTTTTGGCATCGGCAATCCTCAAGCTCATTTTGATTGACTTTGTGATAGTTGGGTGTAAATGTTAAATTGATTGCATTACCGACCACTCTATTGGATTAGTATACAGATTCGATGAAAATACTGGTACATGTTTGTAAAGCACCCATTCAAAATCAAAATGAAAAACAAAACACTGTTTGAAACTGAAAGCTACTTGTTCGTTCATTCTACGGTAAACTTGCAAGTGCTCCAAATGTATTAAATCTTTGTCTACCACTCAAGGAAAGGAAAAAGCTCCATTGATTTCCAATTTCTTATAATGAAAAGGATCTCAAGCACGAAAGTGAAATCAGACTTGGGGCTGATACCGCGATACAGGTCTCAATGTAACGAGCAACCGTATGGGGAGGAGTAAGTCTGATTTGCAGGGAAATGTAGAACCGGTCATTATTTCTAATCCTCTGGGGAAATTAACGACTTCACTTGTCTGAGAATGGGCTGAGCAGGATGAGTTTCTGCTCTCGGTCCAGAGGCACTCGTTAATTTCTTCAGCACTTGCCTCAAACAGACCAGTCAATCTCTTGTCCTTTGTTCCCATTGTCTGAGCAGTCAGCGCCCGGTCTTCACCGTAGCCCGCCGGCCAGGTTCTTCATTTTGATCGATCAGTTTCTTTTCCTGCGCGGCCCTGTTGCGCTGAGGTGTTTGTTCTGATAACACGGCGGTTACAAATTGGAATTCAGAAATGTGGTTTGGTGCAAGATGTCGTACCGATATAATATGTGAGTCTGGCTCAAGCCCCATTTCTCCTGAAGATTTTTTGTCCTTGAGTTCCATAAAGTCCAAACAATGTACCAGCATACTGTTAGTTCCTCTGAATGACCTGAATAAATCTCCTGCTCTTACAGGTTTGTTTGTCAGATTCCCTCTGAATTTATGGAGAACATACTTCCAAAACATTATTGCACTTGAGCCGAAAAAAAAACACTCACTCTATACCGCTGCACTACAACATGTAGGTTACTAGCCATAATCTAATTTTTGAAAATACCTCCTTCTGCGAGTCTACCCGCCAAAGTTTGCCTTTTTCTTCTGAGTATGTGTACATAACCCAACTTTCACCCCAGAAATCGATGCGTTGCGTAGGTATTGTGCATGTTGAGTACTGCAAGTGTACATTACATGCAGTGCAGCTCCCACGAACCCAACAAAGTGTTGGACTGTTTTCAATTTATGCACTCTCCGCAAAGGTTTGAAAAAATTCAGCCAAATATTTACGGGGCCATAACGGGCTCGAGTGGGAGTTCGGTGGAGTCATAACAAACGACGGGCAGCTCTGTAACTTAATCGTATCTTGTCGCTGCATTAACTTTCCTCAAACCCCCCCCCCCCCCCAAAAAAAAGAAACGGTATCGCGTTCACTCCCTCAGTCTGACAAATTGATTTTAAGAATGTTTACACTCACTAGTACCTCAGACTTTCGCAAATTGTTATGAGTGCCTGTTTGAATAAATTTATTTAAATGGAGGAAAGGAACCCCCTTTTTTCATGAAAAAAAAAAAAAATTGTAATTAACCCTCCTGCTAATATAAACAGTCCTAGACAAGTCAAAATTGGCTTCCACTTGGCTTGTACTTTTAACGAAGGCTAGTCACCAGCAGTCAGATCATATCTTGAGCAAGCACTGTGACTAGTCAAACTGAGTCAACAGACAAAGCAGGCAAGTTGTGGTCACAGCTGTTTTCTGACTCACCCGGAGTCAAAGCATAGCTGTAGCAAGTTACATAAACAGTCTCAGCCAGTCAATCCTGATGTACTGGGTAGGCTTGGAATTCTCAACTGTTGAAAACAGTCACTTGTTTGATTATGACTGAAAGGACTACTTGGCACAGAATGCATGTTTGCATAGGAGGGTTCTTACGCTCCCTTTGCTTGCTACATAGGTATTCGTGGCAAGAAATCTTCCTTCTCATCCTTTCTCCCCTGCAAATAAATTAAAGAACCCACACTTGTTTTCCTTTCCCCAAGACATGTCTTCAACGGAAGAGAAAAACTAATCACTTTGCCATTTGTTGCCCCGGCTATTGCCAATGACTAGAATTCCTCTGTTTCTGTCGTTCTTTCTGACTAGAATTCCTCTGTTTCTGTCGTTCTTTCTCTGCTGAATTAAATGGATCGGGGAGCCTTTGATTGTTTTTTCTTTTCCTAATACGGGCCTTCAACAGAAGAAGACAACAAATTGTCATTTTGTCATTGGTTGTCGAGCTATGCCATGGCTTGAATTCCTCTGTTCATGTCTGCCACTCTCTGCTGAATTAATTGGATTGGGAAAACCCGAAATTGTTTTCCTTTTTCCAAAAACGGGTCTTCAAAGTAAAAAAAATAAAAAAAATAAAATTGTCATCTTGTTATTGGTTGTCGAGCTATGCTATGGCTAGAATTCCTCTGTTCCTGTCCTGTCCCTGCTGAATTAAATTTATTGAGGAACGTACATATACCATTGTTTTCCTTTTTCTAAAACGCATCTTTAACAGAAGGAAAGAATCATCATTTTGTCATTGCTTGCTGAGCTATGCTATGACTAGAAATCCCCCGTTTAGCTGTCCTACCATTTTTTCTCGTTTAAACCAACCAGCCCATAACTGCACTTTGATGGAGCACTCTTTGCTGTCTTCAAAGTCTCTTCCTGAATCCATCAGGACCTGACGCTGGTTCCGTGATACAACTCCATTTATCAAGCCTCCTCGCCCCGTGTTTTTATTAAAAAACCAAAAACAGTCACTCCCGCGATAGAATCTGATGCGATCATTTATCTTATATCTCCTCTTTTTGCAGGGACATCAAGCCAGACAACATATTACTGGATGAGGAAGGTAAGGAATATATACAATTTATCACTCCCTCTATTTTTTTCCCCGTTTTTTTAATTAAATTCTTTGCTTGTGACATTTTATAACCTTGCCGACGGTACCACACAGTGTCATTGTATGTGATCTTGTTAATTTGTGCCTGTCTTTCCAGTATAACGTAATAAATATCAGTAAGGCTGGGTGATATCGATAAGTAATGAAGCATTGAGATGGCCTTAGAGAAGCATACAGGGTGCCTGTAAGAAGTAGCATCAAGAACAGTCCAAAAATAATTAATTGCATTGAGTTTTGATTAATTTAGGGTCCTTGTTCTATGTCAGGACATTGAAATAGCTTCAGCAAGATGAGTTGGGTAATACGGTACATGCAACGAACTTGGATTGGTTACCTGTAAAATCAAGAAAACTTAGTGCTTTTGTTTTGTTTAAATTCTTACCCATGTATGTTGTTTATACATGTGAGTAAAAAAAACGAAACCCAAATGTCGGGACTATTGTTTTAGTAAAGTTCTTCATGTAGCACTTTGAAAATCTAGGATATGAAAGCCCAATTCATAAGCTTTCTTTTAGTACAAGAATCCTTCAAATCACTCATGTACTTTTCAAGTTACGGAATTTTTAACACAACCACCGTTTTAAAGTTCTGTCCACGGATCACAAAAAAGGTGTGCGTTCTTTCAGCAAAACGAAAACAATTCACACACATCCCTATGTGATTTGTTTTTGTTTTGCTGAAAGAACACTTACCTTCGTGTGATCCGTGGACAGAACTTTAAAACGGTAGATGTGTTTAAAATTCCGTAACTTAAAAAGTACATGAGGGATTTGAATGATTCTTGTACTAAACGAAAGCCTATGAATTGGGCTATCATATCCAAGATTTTCAAAGGGCTACATGCAGAACTTCACTAAAACAATGGTCCCGACATTTGGGTTTCACTTTTTTGGTTCATCCTGTATATGTTTACCATGTGAGGTGTTAATTTCTAACAGAGGTTGTTCTACCATTAGATCAGAGATACATTGTAGTTGGCCAAACGTATACGTACGTGTAATGCTCCGTAATTTCTAACACTACATGAACATGTAGCTGTTACCCAACATTTTAACAAGTGGTTAACATTCTGCCTTTTGTGGTGAATAATTTGTGTGGTTTTTGTCTGCATCAGTTCAACAAAGAACATTTACTGAAGTGGCATTCGAACCAGCAACCAATACAAAACGACACCAGCTAATCATTTCTCTGTTGAAGTCTCTGACCGTTGCTCATGGTTTTGTTCAAGGGATTTCAAAAATTATCTTCTCAAATAGGAAAGTCAGGGTACTTATTTTTTCCCAGAGGCCCGCTTCATGCTTCATGCATGATGTGCTAAGCCACTGAAGAAGCTGGTTTCTTGTTCTCGGAGTCTTATCGAGAGAAGTTATCACAATTATGAGGTGCAAAGAGAAACACCTGATGACGAATTAAATGAACCGTACATCTGCCGTGGGCGAAAGAAAAAAAATTGCAGCCAGTGAGACGATAAGATCGAGCCATTAGAGTAACCAATACAAGGAGCCGCTGAAAGACGCGACTGCAAGGCAGAGCTGAGAAAGCGAGAAACGAAATTAAGAAGGAAAAAAAAACCATGAAAGCAGGGAGGGCAGTCATTGGAATCTTGACCGCACGGATCGCTTCCTGCCGTATCGATCAGTTACAGCAGGAAATTTGCGTTCAGCGGGCCAATATTGACTCGGTATTAAACCAGGCTACGTGGCTCAATTGGTCGGGCTGATAGCTGCAGCCTGCCTCCGGTAACTAAATGGACTAGATGTTTCTTTTTTCTTCTTTTCTCCATTTTTTTTTGGAGCAATGAATGGACCCTCCCCAAACCAATGAATAATTGTAACGGGCGTTATTAATGTGTGCCCACACACGTGCCGGTCAAGAAAGAAAAACGAATGAAATACATAGACAACACGTAGTATTGAGCAAATACATGCAGCTTGCAGGGGGTAGGGGCAATAAATTTGATACCTGGTGTTCTAGATGAACGATTTCTAGCCAGATGAATAATTGATGAGGTTGGTATCATGTCGTCTCTGGCTCAAGCTTAAAAAAAAATTTTCCAGGGTTGAGTGGCTAGTGTTAATGCCTTTGGTAGTTTTGTAATGAGGCGTATCGGTACATGTACATTGCGCGTATAATTTCCTTACTTTAGACACCTTACACGTGTGTGTTGAATTACTTCAGATATATGCATTTTCTTTGATTCTTCACATTTTGAGATGTTGAAACATCAGATATCAGCATTAGGATTTGCCCTGGAAACATATCGAGTTCAATTTTTCCCCCCTACCGGTACATATCAAGTTCAATTTTTCCCCAAAAAATCCCCCCTATCAATCCATAGTTTAAAATGTACAGCCACAGGTTATCATATATGCATTTTAAATAATGAAAGGTTTGCGGAAACACCATGTGCGAATAATTTCTCAGCTAAGAGAATGGTTCTGAAAAGAACCAGAGGTATAAACTTTTTGCGGTGTTTCCGCAAACCTTTCATTATTTAGTATCTCCACCATGCAAAGCCTCAAATCTTACATATGCATTTTGTGGTGTTTGAGTAGATTCTTAGTTGAAAGTAACCTAGCCCAAACTAAACATGTACCGGTAGTGCATCTTTCTCCTGACTAAATCTGAAGAAAAAAACGGTTGGCGATAAGCAGGGCTGACTGACTTCTAGTGCATACTTTTAGGTCGCGAGAGAGAATCTTTTGGAAGTGTCTGATCCTGAGCCACTGGGCTAATGAAACTTTGATTTGATAAATAGTTGGACAAATTTTTATTGAACAAATTTATATATATCCAGAACTCAATAGGGACTCCAACATTTTGGCAAGTTTCTGCTGCCAGTAACCTGTGCAATGACACTTCTTTTAGTGCGCATTTGGATGAATATGAGACAGTGGCCGGCCACAAAAGGTTAGGAAGTGTGACATTTTGGCCCTCCCATCCTCTCTTTTGTAAACTTTTGATCAGTCTGGGCCTGTAATCCAAAAAAATCTTTTCTCATAACTACCTGGCTGTCACAGAAGACCCCCTTACTCACAAGATGGCATTTAGAAGCTGTTCCCATCAATTTTGGATCACCTCGGCCGTTGTATAAAAAAAGGGAACAATCACCGCCGTGAATTTCTCGGCGGATGCCTATCGGACACCTCACAGCCATATTTAAGAACAGATACATGTATGGCTCCTTGCTCCTTGCCCGCACGGACTAAGTGGTTCAGGAGCACATGCCCTGAAAATCTAGGTCATGCATCTTTGTGCAAACATGTGCTCTGTACATGTTGTCCTGAGCTCCGAAATCATCGCCTAAAAGGGATACTGCGGTAAACAAAAAGATTTAGCCTGCGTCAGTAAATGGAAATATAGGTTGAGAAAAATCACAGAATCTGGACCAAATTGCATCATGGTTGTAAAAGGTGTTTTTTTGTGTGTGAAATTGTTGCCTAATCGGTGTATTAGGATTTGTACTCTGTAATCGTATCTCGCTGCCTCCACTTGAGGCAGTATCCCATGGTTACCAATCGATCAGCCAATGAGAGGCGGGGACGACGGTACAAAAGGGTTGGCAAATATACCCCAGGAAGAAAGGACAGCTGTTATAATAACGCCAAAGAGACAACACAAGTGGCATTTTCAACGGGCCGGTTCAAAGTTTATTTCCCGAACAATGAGTGTAAATGAAAAAAACAATCGCTAGCGTACCGCCTCAAGTATTTATAGGGTGCAAGGTTCATCACACCCGAAGAGAAAACTAGAGAGTCCCGGAATTTCTACCCTGGGTCAAAATAATTACGTTTATACGAATTCAATTGAAAGATATGAATCATCAATATCCAATTCAGATTACAATATACAAATGTATATCAAACAATTCTATAATATTGGATGGCTTTGAGGGGTATACTAGAATATATTGCACGAGCAATAACAATATTGCACGAGTCGAAGACGTGTGCAATATTGTTATATCGTGTATCCCCCGAAAAAAAAAGCCATCCAATATTATTATTACTATTTGTATTAGGCTGACTAGCTTGATCCTCAAGAATTACATTTCAGGACACTGCCTTTATTTCTCAAAATTTTGTCGAATTATTGCGCCGCTCAAAGCTGCCACTGTGGCTATTGACAACAGTGCGCGTATACCCTGCTAGTGCTGCGCGCTGCATCTGCGTGTCGCGCTACGCTCTGTTGACTGCAGTCATCCGGTTGACATTATTGCAGTCATTCGAGTACTTTTCATGAAGGCATATATACAATATGCAGATTTATTTTTGTCACTGGAATCCCGATATAAATAGCAATTGATAATAGGTACCGATAAATGTTAAAACAACATTAAAAAAATCATGTTTATAAAATGTTTATAAAATGTATTTTATATTTGCTTTACAATTGGAGAAAAAAAAATCATTTTTACCCCTTTAAATGAAATTTTAATTAAAATTTCAAGATGTAACATGTATTCAAACATCAGATTTTATTTGATAAGGCCAGGCGTCTTTTCGAGTGGAGACACTCGGCTCTCTGAGCAGCAAACACTGCAGCCACATTCCTGAATACTTCAAGGGCGTCGGACATGTTTGTCTCATCAGCATCATTCAAGCTCATTTCCGTTTCCCTGAAACTTTAGAACGGTCATCTTCTTGCTCAATCCTCTTGTGTCTTGGATTGGCTTTCTGATGCTCTTTTTTTTTTGGGGGGGGGGGCATTTTGTCAATATGTTTGTGCTTAACGTGCATTGCAGTATAAATCATTGAAAGTTTTTATTTTTAACTTGTTTGTTAATGGTGAACCCGATTCTTTTCTTATTAATTTACTATGAATTTCCCCCGTGAAGCTAATTCATTATTGCGTCTTATTATTAATTTCAAGCATTATGCAAAAACATCTTGGGTGGACAGATGCATTCTTTATGAATGTGTTTTGATTTCTTTGTGATCAAAGCTCACCCTGTTGCCATGGTAACTGTAAAGCTTTGTTATTGAATCAGATGACGTTTCCTCATATTTTTATGAAAGCAATTTGTTTTAAAAGAGGGAAAATATTGTAGTTTTATTTTATACGTACCGGTACATTTGTACAATTTACACAAATTTACATTTCAAAGAGTTACATTTTTCCTGTCCTGTTACTTCTGAAAAATTGAAATTCGCCATTCAAGTGTCATTATAAATTTGTTCGTATTTGTTTTATTTTTTATTTTATTTATCGTTTTTTAATTTTTCATTTTAGTTATCGTTTTATTTTACCAGGGTAGCCCCATGAGTTGTCCAATAAATGTTCTCCCTGGGGGCCCTGGATGTTGGGTACCGGTACATGCAGGCTATTCACTTCACATTTCGGAAGAAGAATACAATTTCAGAAGTGCATCAAAAATTACAAAATCATATGTAACGGGGGCAGGAAAAAGAAGTGAACCCCAAATTTATACTTTTCACGTGTTTCATGTACAGTTTGTGTAATTTCTAACATTTTCTGAAATCGGAGAGATTTGCCAACCAATAAGTAGATTACCATGCCAACACAGTGTCAAGCAAAGTACAATATTTGCAGCTTGAATCTTGGCCAACGTTGAATAAAAGGACACTTTTTATTGAGTTGCACTTTGATGAACTCCTTCACAAAAAAACCCAAATGCCTGTGCAGAAATACTATTCAAAAAGGCATGTTGGGAAGATGTACTCGAGAAGGAAAAAAATGATGGTGAAAGTAATTTGAAACGTTAGTCCATATTTTTCTCCTCAAAACATGCAAAAACTGTAATATCGCAAAGAGTGTGGGCGTCGCTGGAATATTGTGATGTGTTCAAAGGACGGTACATTAATCACAATATTTTTTTCTTTTTTTCGTTGGCAGGTCACGTGCACATAACGGACTTCAACATAGCCACGGTGCTTCAAGAAGGCTGTCTGGCCACGTCCATGTCCGGAACAAAGCCGTACATGGGTGAGTGACGAGCCCAGGCCTGATTTAATTTGTGACTGCTCAGGCTAACGGGGTCGCAGTGCGGCATGATTAAGTCATTTATTTCTCTCTCCCTCCCTGCCCGAGTCTCCCCTCCAATGATCCTTCACGGTTTGCTCGTGCCTCCGCTGTTTGCCTCCCCGCCGGTAACCGTGCTAACTGGTTCCCACTGGACCTTCAGCCCGACAGCCCTGATTCTGTCCACAGCTTCCGGCCGGGCAATTCCGTTCTTCGACAGTCTTTTCTTTTTTCGTATGGTTGAGAATGAAACGCACGGCGAGGCTCAATTTCTGGCGGCCTTCTTCTTTCTTTTTATTGTCAAATAACGAGCGCTGTTTCAGATCCCAATGGAATTAGACCAGAAGGACTCAACTTAACCAAATCATCCCAGAAAGATACCGAAACAGACCCTGTTTTCTCTTTCGTACAAAAGATTACAACCGCAAGAAGAACAAGAAAGTCATGGCCTGCTTTTCTTGCGGCAATATATCTAAAGCTTTTTAGGTAACTCAAGCTTTTTAGGTAACGTGTCTCTAACTGTTTTCCAGTGTTCCCTTGGGGAATGAACGCCAAATGGCTGAGCATCCAGCACATTTTGTCTGCTACACAGAAACATTTTCTTACCGTGCCGAACAAGAAACTAAAGTAGGTCGAGCGGCTCTAAAAATGTGCCCGTACGAAAATTTCATGTATCAACCCAGTTTAAATGGAATTAAAGCTGCAGCTTGTACTGTGCATAAACACGTGAACTGCATCAGAATGCTATTTTTAATGCTGAGCTCAAAGCACAAGCTTGTACAAAAATAGATTTATGCCACTTGGACTAAAATAACATGTTTATTAGTTCTCATACATGTACATGTGGTAAACTAGCACATACATGTACATGTACATGTACCAGCATACATTGGATACAACTGCATGTACATGAAAAGGGGATAGGGTGCATGTATTTTTGATTTTATTTTTTCCTTGTTCAATGATGGCGGTTTGAAGAAGCGTAATAGGTTCGTCAGGTTGGTATACATGTACATTGCTGTAAAACAAAGAAAGCGATTTACTAAACCAAAGACAACCAACATAATGTACTCATATAAAAACTCCCGTTGATGTAAAAAATAAAAAAAATAAAAGAATTTTGTCTTTTTGTCATTTTCCTTCAAATACATGTAGTTTATTTGCATGTTCGTAGTCCATTCTAAAGCAGTGCGGATGTTCATTGAGAAAGCCAAAAATGTAAAACAAATCAAAACAAATGCACTGTTGTTTTGGTTTTGAGAAGCCTAATGGCTTTTGAGATTTCGCAGGCCACTGTACCTATTTACTTATTGACAACGTCAATAGGCCAGTTTGATATTAATTACCGCATCTTTAACAGCGTGTTGTTTTGGACAGGCAGATATGGATTTTTTTTTTCGTTTCGCCATCCCACGTTGATTCCATTTAGCTGACAGCTGGGTGTGTAATTGAAAGTGAACAAATAAACGCTCGTCAATTTTGTTAATTTTTTGACTGTTTGAGAATGCATTTGGCATGGACCCAAAGGTCAGAAGATGCGTACCATGTAATCAGTCACAAATTGATTTTCAGTCTGTGGTACATGCATTTTTCAGAACAGTGCCAATTTTTTTCAGTTTTTTTAATTTTCCAAAAAGGTTAGTAATGTTTTAGCAGGAAATCTAATGATATTTCCTTTGAGAGAGGAAAAGAGGTGATTAAGTTTCTGGTATGCGCGAGCATCGCCGTAGCCATACGCGTCGGCAAAATGAAAAAGGTGGGTTTTTTTTCAATGTAAGATGATGTCTAAAAACTGCCAAGCTCACTGGTTTGACTGGAATCCTGCTGCTGCACAATTTTAACGCGTTTTTAGATGGGGTTACGATCGAGTAAGCTTTATGCGGCCTCTCTGGACTCCCATATATTTTGCACTAAATTTAGTCAGGCACCATTTGCAGTCATCAGCCGACATTTGAAGAAGAAAAAAGTAAAGAAACAAAAAGCCGCGTCCCCGCACCACTTTTGGGGCTAGCTCCATACCAGAAACCAGAGACTTTTGGGGGGGGGGCCTAACACACAGAAAGTATGTCATTACAGCTGCAGTATGGAAAAATCCTGAACCATTTATCGGTAAAGGCTTTTGAAATTGGAGCTATGTATACATATCACGTGCCAGTTATCCTGTTTGTCAAATGGCTTATTACCGGTACCTCCAATAATTAAAAAGCTAACAACATGTACTCTCAAATTATTTGTCGATCGAGTGATCCACATACCTCTACATGAAATCTTAAAGATATATTGTTGATAATTTTCACACCCTCTGGCGTACAATTTTTAAAAAAATGTGCATTCTAAAAGCAGGCAGGAATTTTAGCCATGCGCACAGGAGTGCACTGTGCATGAACTACGTGCAATAATTAAAAGAAAATTTCTGTAATAAAGCATTGAGTCGAGTAATAACATCAAGAAATCAAGTATTAGGCGTCATAATTTTGCCATTAAAAAGCTTCCAGTCTACACATGTGATGCCAGTACCATATTGACCGACTGAATTCACATGCATAAATTCATGTACCGCACAATTTACGGTCCCCTTCGGAGAATGTTTATTCTTTCACATAAGTGTCGACAGCGTCGCCGTTTGCGCTCAGGTGTGTGTTGAATAAATTACTCAGCGACTTGGTTTGTAAATCATCACACTGGACGGGACAGGATATTTGCTTACCAAGCATGTAGTCACGTCACATTCATGTGTACGTTTGCATTTACGGTAGAACGGGACAGAAACAGGACTGGTCAAATATAGACACACCGAACAAAATGCGACTTTTATGAAAGTACATGTGCCCTTTTTGTTCAAATTTTGGAGAAACTGCAACATGTAGATGTACATCATGCATATTGCAGTATTTAGATGGACAGATGAAATCAGCAATTAAGTTAAATATGGTTACTTAGGACAAATATTTTTCCAGTTCAAAAGTTTGACCTCTTGTGAATAAAGCCGTAATGTCAACAAATCCTCCCGACAGATTTGTCACCTTCATAAATATAAATTGCATTTCTCAAACGTAATCTTGTTTTAAGCTTGACTCGTCTGACCGCACCTCCTCAAGAAATTAGAAAGCACAGTAAATAAACCGTCGACTCGCTGCATCGCGGACTGACATCCCAAATTGTATTATTCAAAACCATCTCCCTGAACCCTCACCAAACCCACCCACCGCATGTCAAGTTTACTTTGCCGTCCTCCAATAAATTATTTCACTGTCTCTCCAAATGGCGGAGGCCGAGCTATACTGCAGCAGAATTCAATTTAACCGTTCTGGTTTTTTCTTGTTAATTAATCCCTGGAATTGCGGCTCTGTTCCCCCCTGGAGGCCCATCCTCCCTTGTCAACATCAATTGATGGTTGTTGGTCACCATGGTTACGGTATTCTCAAGGATGACTGTGTGATAAATCCTCTTCTCTTATCAGGCACATCTTTCCTTTCTTTTTTTCTCTGTTTATTCCTCCTTCAGTCGGCAGGGGCCATCTAGTAATTATGTCGGGGCATGCTCAATCTTCAAAGTCGCTGTGATATTGTGTCTGTGATATTATCCGGCCTCGTTAACTCATTACCATTATGTCATGATAAATTTGCCAGGCGAGGAAAATCACCCTGACTTTCCTGTTTTGGTTTTTGTTTATTTATTTATTTTTTGGGGGGGAGGGGGAGTTGGGTTTTTCTTTCTTTTTTGCTCTTTGTTGTTTGTTTTGGGTTGGGGGTTGGTTTTGGGAATTTAGGTTTTGTTTTTGTTGTTGTTTGTTTGTTTTGGATATTTTGTTTTTGGTTTTGAATATTTTTGATTTTCGAGTATTCCACATTTAAAATAATAAAAAAGCATCTGATTGCAAACATTAATATGTGATGGATGGGCGCCCTTTCATTTTTTCCCCTCCATTTTTCTTTTTTTTTCTTGACAAAATGTGTTTCAGAAGTCAGAGGTGGCCTCCCCCCCCCCCCCTGTGATGCTCTGCCTTGAATTGCCTCAAAGCAAGAGAAGAAATAATATCCCTCCACTGCACATAATTTGATTTGCTGTAAAAAATACTGACTGGGGAGGGAGTGCAGGACAGTTCATGTGCTCTTGGATTGACTAGATAAAAATTGGCAAATTTCTCACCCTTTCGTAAAAGCAAAGTGCTATGGGACCCAAGCCTTGCCTCAACCCTCCCCTGGACAAAAAAAAGAAAGGTGAAGCAAATAAAAATGTTGCATCATTTAAAATTGTCTACAGTTTGTGGTTGAAAATGTGAAAAGAAAACAAAATCACATTTTCACACATACGTGTAACCTTCAGTGTACAAACATTGATATTTGTAAAAAAAAAAATTTAAAAAAAATGTTTTTTTTGTCTCAAATATTCCGGTTCGTCTGGTTGAAAATGACATGCTTCTTGGACAATTTTTCAGGTGCATTACATGTGATTAAAAAAAATCCCACCATTCAGGAGGCGTATAACTTTTTCTCAGATAAGCCAATTTTTTCCCCTTTTTTCCCCAGAAATGAATTACAAACTGAATCACACTGGAGATCTTACACAGCTTCAATTTTTCTCTTTCATATGGTGTCCTCAAAACACAATTGCTTCCTGTGATTGGATTATCGAGGCATTCATCATTCTGCGCCCTAAATCCAAAAATGAGAGCTCGTAATGAGATAAAATGTTCAACTTCCCTTCCCCATCAGCGCTGATCATTCTTACCTTCATGCTCTGTTAATGGGATCATGGTCATCATGACTTGGGGTTCTCGAGCAATTTTTCCACCGTCAAATGTCATACTTGACAACATCTCGACCCCCCCCCCCTCCCACAAACTCTAAGAATATGAGGACCTGATTGAGGACACGGAATCAACCGTCATCCTTTTTAGCTCGGTGAAATCTAGCCTTAAGATCGCGTCATCATCTTTCAGGTTTGCCCTCGAGGCATCATTGCTCCAGCCTTCCTCTCTATATCTCCCTCCGAATCCTTCTCCCTTTCAGACAGGATTCCCGGTCACCCGTACAAAAAGTTCTTCTGCCAAAGTTGATAATGCGATCAATACGTCAAGATACCCCCACCCCAGTTTTTTTTTTTCTTTCTTGACGTCTAAGTCACTTAACGTCCCAAATATCAGATTTATGACGTCCATCGCGTGGGAGCAATTTGCCGTGATGCTGAGAAACGCAAATCAACTGCTATTTTCATTTTTTGTGACGTTTGATGCAGATCATGTCCATGTACATGTAGGTATGTGCTGATGGCAAATTTTAAACGCACTCAAAAATGAGCCAAAATTGAGTAAAGGACCTTTTCTTTCTTCAGTTTGCTTCGGTATTGAATAAAATTGCTTCAGTGTAATGATTAAAGTCTTTAATCAGTGCTACACCCGTACAAAAAAACATCAAAGTAAAACACAAACTTATTCCAAATCGTACAGAGATTTTAAAGTCTGTAAAATTCACTATGTAAAGATTAGTGAATCGCTTTCTGTTCCTTTGCAAAATTGCCTCAGTGTTTTCTCTGCTTGTCTGAACAAAAAGCCAGAAGATGCAAGATTGCTCAAAGATTGGGACCCTTTCCATAAACACAAGTGTACAATGTGAGCATGCCCGGCCCGTGTAGGGTATCTTGTCATCACGAAAGCCGCTGATCAAAAACTGCTGATGAAAAATACATGATAAGAAGTCATTAAGATTGCCTGCACCGATTTTGTAATCACAAATATCGTCGTCGTCATCATCATCATAGTGATAATAACTTTTAAGTTTAAGTTATTCATATCTTTGTAAATTACATAATTTTTCATATGAGTATTTATATGATCATTATCAATTTGTTGTTTTCATTTTTTTTATATCAAAATTAGTGTCATCAAAATTATTGTTGTAAATCAGAGCGTCTTCAGTATCATATTATTCATCATCAGTGTCGTCATTTTTAACACGAATATAACCATTATTTTCTTAAAAATCAAACTCACTTCTCCCCCCCCCCAAAAAAAAGAACATTTGCAAAAATATTTGTACAAGTAACCATCAACAAAACTGCGTTTATCAGGTTATTGATTAATGTGCTTGCATAGCGTTGCATTCATCATCAGACAGATGTTACTGTGGCCCATGTACTTGCCCTTTGGCTAACAAGTGCGTTGCGATAATTGGGTCATAAATTTTTTTTTTTCCATATTCCCATGCATTTTACAACTAAATTTATACATGTACATTGTGCAACATGATTGAAATCAATATTTCTTACCAATTTTTGAAAAGGTGGAGGAATAGTCATCCTAAATCATATGTGGCTGAATTACAAATGTACCTGTACTGTAGGCAGGTCCGTCGCCAGCCCTGAGCATGTGGGGGGCCATAGTACCAACTAGAGGGGCCCACTATCATAAAAATACACATGTATGGCTTTTGCCGTTGGGGGAGGGGGCCCAATTGCTCGCCAAGGGGGGCTGGGCTCACCAGCCCCTCCCCTTGGCGATGGGCCTAATTGTAGGCTTGTGCTAATTGGTCTGTTTTAAGTATTAAGTACAAATAGGTTGTTTTTTTTAAATTAGAAAGCCTATGCAAATGGGTCACTCTATAAATTAAGGGTTCAAAGTATGACATTTTTCCTGTCCCTGCTACCGTGGTACATTGTAATAAATGCCATTCAAGGATCATTTAGATTGATTTGAAATGATTTTTTTATTGGATGGGTACGATACATGTGGGTGGTTTGCTATGTATAATCACTCTTGGACGACCACTACATTAAGGAGTGCATCAGAATTACAAAATCTTAGACGTCAGACGTAACAAGGACAGAAAAACAGTGGACCCAAAATGTATAGTTGCATGTGAACAGCTACAATATACATCGTTTACATCAACAACATATACTACAAATTAAATTGGTAAAATCTAATCATTGGGATAGCCAATGAAGCCATGTACCGGTAGCTCATTGCTATTAGGGTTCTAAATTATAACTGAACGTGGAATTTGCATTGCTTTAATTCGAATCATAATTTCAACTGGAAAAAAATATATATTTGAACACGTAAATGTACTTGTAACCAAGCAGCCTTTCTTGGAGATTCGACACGCCTTTTGGATCACAAATCACATATTTCATTCCAGTTTCACGAAGTGATAGATCTTGTATCCTTCACTAGTATGCTTTTCATCATTTGGCTAAAACGGCGACCATTTAACCAAATCCAAATTCGTCGTGGGAAAGGGTTTATATTCACTGCCCAGAATCTTCAGTTTAATTTTTAAACAAACTCTTGACCATTTTCATAAAAGCAAGTACTGTTTGACATGTTTGATCAATCATTGTGCTGCAAGAACATGGTATAGCCAGAACGTAGTGGCACTGAAAATAGACACATTCTATGCAAACTGCCATAGAATTGGACAATTTGACAGTGAGAAATGAAATAAATTAGTCATCCATGTGTAAAAAGGAACAGCAATGTGCAGGCACTTGAAACGGTGCCTGCAATTGTATAAACTATACCTTAATTGCTCCGATGTTCAATGTGCATATTCAATTTTTTTTTTGATTGATAAAATATTTTTTTTAAATATATGTTTTATGTGCATTTTACATGTACACCACACCTATATTCCCTTTACACGGGATGTACATGTACATGTACATACATGTACTGGTATGTGGATGTGTCGTGAAGGTTCAGTTACGTCTACTGCATAGTTATCTTTGATGTCTTTTAATCTTCCATGCATGTACTTCATGTACTTACATGTGAACCTAACCTTGAATTGCATTTGATGAAAATGATGTATTTCTTAAGAAATGGTTTTTTTTAAATCTCTGTGTGTCGTCACAATGGGCTGTGTAATTGTGGCTTTGAAATGTTAAGAACTCAACTGTTATTCAATTAAACAGAGTTCTATTATTTCTCTCTGTCTGGCAATTGTTCTCGGTATTGTCTGAAACCACAATTGAAAATTTTGAGGCAGACGATCAGGATTTCTTGTCAAAGGCAGGACAGGAAATAATATGATTTTCATTGAAAAAAAAGTGGGAAAAAGCTGCCTTTGTGATGGAGACGGTTAAATTTGGCTTGCTTCTCAGGAAGTGCATTCATGTCCACGTACGGAGTGGAGACGCACTGCGCCAATCCAACGTCACTGGGGATATTAAAGTCAACCTCGTTTGACATTCAAATGTCATTTTCTATTATTATTATTTTTTGGGGATGGGAGGGGAGGGGGAGAGATGTGGCTGCAATCAGACTAAAGATGCTTGGCTTATAATGTAGCGTTGCGCAAAAACGGCACGGAATTGATCGCTGAGTCATCTTGGAGGGCCCTTAATTGCCAGGAAGTCAGGATGGCATCGCGGGAAGTCATCGAAAACGGACAAAATTTGATGAACTACCTTAAAAACAAACCACTAATTGCGCTGATCCCCCATAGGAAGGAAATATATATCTTCCTAACAACTTGAATCAGCAAAATCATTACCTCCAAAGAAAACAACAAAATATCCATCTTGCTAAACTTTAGTCTTTACCAGTTAATGATGAACATCATGAAGTCTATTTTTACACCAAGATCAAGAGTTGTTTTTGTATGTGTATTTATATTTTACATTTACCCAAACTCTCTAGGCATTTTTGCTAGGATGTATACCTCAATCCTGCAAAATCCTCCAACTGCCTCCGTGTAAAAATAGCATGCAGCCTCAAAACTGCAAAATCCTCTGTTATTTCTTGAGTGTGGTCCTTGGAGGGGTGACCACTGCCTCAATCCTGCGAAATCCTCCAGCAGTCACTGTCAATATGTTAAAGCAGAGCCAGTGACATCCTGGAGAAGTGCGGAGGATTTCAAGTATAATCAAGGACTAAATTTATGCCAGCTGAGCATGAACAACACAAGGACCAGCCCAAAACCTTGACACAGTGCATCCTCCAAAATTAGCTACATACATTTGCCATATAGCCTCAATCCTGCAAAATCCTCCATTCTGCAAAGAAGATTTTGGAGGATTTGGGAAGGTTAGGGTTAAATAAAATTGGTGAAGTTAAACCTCCTATTATGTTAACTGTGAAGTTCCCCCACAAATTCCTTTCACTTGAGCAGGAAAGACGGCAAGATATCCTGTACTTGTACGCAGTGTCAGATTGTGTCACTTCATCTAAATGATGGTTCCTTGTTCTTTTCTCTCTCCAGCACCTGAGATTCTACACACAGCGTCAGCAGATTCCAAGGGCTACTCCTTTCCTGTAGATTGGTGGTCACTGGGCGTCTGTGCCTACGAGATGCTTAGAGGAAAGGTCAGAAAGCAATATTCTCATTATTTTTATTCACATTGTTCTCAGATCTAAATTCCAAATTTGCACTATGTACTCTTAGTTTTTGTCTTAAAGAATCCTATTTTATAATGGTATTTGGGCTGTTCCTCAGTATAAGCAAGAAACATGAAATGTATACTTGCTCATTTTGTTCTGGTTCACTATTAAATATTTCTGTTGCTAGGTGTTGTCCACATCAGAATATGAACGGAGACGTTCATGAAAAGGAAGAATTAGATTTTTTGTCGCCTCACTCTTGTAAACAATTTTTTTTTTCAGATTTTTCTTACATTGTGAAAAACATGTGTACGAAAAGTATTCAATTTCGGACCTTTATTTCCTTGTTAAATTGGATTAAAGGATAAGTTCTAGTGAGCGTTTCGCTGATTATCCTATCCTTCGGTGACTTCAGCTGAGAATTCCGGAGCCTAGTCAAGTACATGAATCAATGTCAGCCTGCTCATTGCTGTATATAACCTGGAGTGAACCCATAAACTAAGCGTCTCAAACACACACTGACGCGTCGATAGTCAAAATGCATGAAAGAACCGATCAGCGAAAACCCAAGATAACTGGATACTGCAATAACAAGCTGCTGTTTTCCTAGTCCTGCGAAAAGTGTGGAGTTAGGGGCCGAATGTTTTACACAGTAGACTATAGGGACAGAGAGAAATTCTACTTTGTCTGTTCAATTGTGAAAGATGTTTTTCTTTCCTTGAAGAGGCCTAGGTTTTTTTTTACCCAAGCTGCCAACTGTGTAAGGCAAGTTCTCCTTTTCCAAATCTTCAAATGACAATTTTTAAAGAGTATTACCACTTTGACTTTTGTTTTGCCATTAAAATGTATCCCGCTTTGCCCATTAAGTAATCTGCCACCGTCTGGATAGCTACAGTTTCATACAATTGACATCAAACGTGAATGCAGGTGGGACAGAAAAGAAGGGGAGGGGGAAATTTGTTGAATTCTATTTTGTAATTCACTAAAACATTTTTTTAAAGCAATTCATTTTAAGTTTCAACAAAGTGCACCATTTGTAAAGTCAAACAAGTGTCATGCTTAGATGTTGGCTTTCTTGGCCTAAAACCTTCCTTAATCCACAAGAAAAAAAAGTGAAGTTGACTCGATTACGATGCTACAATTATCCATTGCTCATGCTGCTGTGGGACACAGAATGTATACAGGCTGTTGACTGTCCTTTTCACAGCCCACAAAAACTGCCTTGTTGTCCAAATTCTCCCACATTCATCAAGTTCCCTATAGTCCGACCAACTCAACCCAGTGTAGAATAACAAGTACCCCACGCAAGGCATATCAGAGGCGGTTTTATATTCCAACGATTTAGTTTCCCCTTTAGTGCACTTGATCGCTTTTAGCCGGCGAGTGGGTGCCCACAAGCCGGCCGTATCGCCCGGTACCTTGCATAAATCACCGGTGTCCTGAATCAATCGAGACGAGTGCCAGACCCGATTGATTTGCATCTTTGTTGTTTTTTTTGTCTGTGGTTTTCATGCAGAGACCGTACGACATCCATTCAAACTCATCGATAGGGGACATCATGCACTTGTACCAGGCAACGCATCCTCATTATCCGTCGTCATGGAACCCTGCCCTCTCTGACCTTATTAGGCAGGTGAGTCTACACCCCTCCCCCTTCCCCCACCCCCCTGGGGGTGAGAGTCTATTATATCATTTCCTCCAAGCGAGGAAGGTGCATCTTAATTCAGCTCCGCACAGAGGCTGAGTTCAGTTACCTTTGTGTTTAATACTTGTCAGAAATGTCAATGATACTGCGCTATCAGAAATTTGAGACAAAATTTGATTTTTGTGATCAAATAGGGAAAATTTTTTTTTGCTGCAGATGTAGTTAACATTTGTAAAGTACATTTGAATGGATCTGATGGTATTGAGATAACTTTGTCAATGACAGCATGGAGATATTCCTGATTTTTATTTGAGGTGCTAAAATGTAATTTTACATCTGAGAATTATTAAAGAACCCATTATTTTATCATATTTAACCCTCCGTTTGTTGTAACAGACAAAAGTAGCTGAAATGGAAATGGATGTTGCGTTTTAGGTGTTTTCCTGTCATCATACATGGAGAGAAATTAGTAACCATTATCAAAAACCCTGTTAAAAACATTAAATTCTGTATATTTTACAGGTGTAATGAACAAATTTTCTGAGAACACGATAACTGAGAAATTAACCAATAGCAGATACATGTACACACTACATGTACATGTAAACAATTTTTAAATTATCAAAGATTTTTTTTAAATCGTCTACAATTCCTGACTTAGGATCTCCGAAATTGGTCCCCGTCCATAAGATAATTTGAGCCCCAGCCTCACTACAAATTTGCCGGCTTAAAAAAACACCTGTTCAGATGTTGGCTGCTTAGTCGTTGTTTTCTGATACCCCACCCATGGGATTTGCACACCGGCGTCACCCCTTTAAGCCATGATCCTAGCAGATGCGAGGTAATTACCGTTCACCTGTCGTTAGTCCCGTACCGAGACCGTAAAAAAAAATATATAGCGAAAATTAATCCCGACCTGATCACGCGGTTCACCGTGGCTCCGACCTGGAAACTCGTGCGGTGACTTACCCCGACCATATGTAGATTGGATGCGCTCCTAGGCACATACTGGAGTCAAGAGGACCTCGATTACAGGCCAAGTAGCCACACTCACCCTCCCGAATCGAAATAGCCACACTAATGAGTTGGCAGGGCGATGGGCCCCGGACGCTGCAATGTTTCTTCCGTGTAGGGGGGGCTTCGTTGCTCATCGGCTACCCAGAGTGTCAACACACGACTGGGCCCCTACGGCAGCTCTTCATGTGCAGGGTGACTTATAAATGACTCTTACCTGGGCAAAAAATATAAGACAACTTTGAATTGATTGCTTTGCCGTGTTTGCTTAAGACTGTTGTTAAACAAAAGTGTGATGAACCAAGACCTTGGTTTGTCATAAATGTCAGCCCCACCCACATAAATTAAGCTCCATCTACATAAACTAAGCCCCACCCACAAAACGTTTAGCCCTGCCCCCTCGGAGAAATCCCCACCCACATACATGTAAGGTGAGCCCAGTCTATATAAATTAAACCCCACCCACATAGTTAGCCCTGTCCCCTTAGACAAATCCCCACCCGCATGTATGTACATGTAAATTATGCCCCACCCACAAATATTTAGCCCTACCCTCTCAGACAAAGCATCACCCACATACATGTAAGGTTAGCCCACCCAATCTACATAAATTAAGCCCCACCCACAAATATTTAGCTCTTACCACTCAGTCGAAGCCCCACCCAGATGTAAGGTACATGTAAGCCCCATCTACATGTACAGTACATCAATTGAACCCCACCTACTCTGACAATTAAAGCCCCACCTACTCAGACAAATTAAATCCCACAGGTGCCAATCATTATACATGTATCCAGTCTGGTACGTGTATCATTGCATGCATTGTTGGCCGAGTCTTTCAAAAGACACATGTACATGTAATTGGATCAGTCTGTGGTACATGTACCGGTACATGGACTTTCTGTTCCTGTGACAGTTATACAATTACAGTAATTGTAGATGCACGGTGATGTTTTAGTAAAGACTGTTCCGTATTTTTCTTGTTACATTAGACGTCTGACGTCTGAAAGCCAGGGCTTTCAAATGAGGCGTGTTTCAGTGTTTTGTTAGCTAACAATGCTTTAACTGGTTGAAAAGATTTGTTCCTGACTTTGTACATGTTTGAAAGGAACATCGCTGTTTGAAATCCTCTGTTGAAACGTGTTAAATTGAAATGTTTCTTGCCAAAATAAAAATAAAAAGCTAATATAAGGCCAGAAAGAAAAAAATAGTCGGTCTCTGGTCAGACAAAAGATCCAGAATTGCTGCGGCGATGCGGTTTTGTGTGTGTGTGTGTGTTTTTTGGGGTTTTTTTGGGCTTGGAATGTACAGCTGTCACATGACACATACCGAACGGTCTAAGAGTTTCCACTCCACAAACAACAGACACGGAAATAAGTGGCATATTTTATGTATTTAGACAAACTTTAAATCACAATCACAATTGCTCACATCGCATGTCATCGTGTTGATACGTGTGTAGTTAACTAGCCGCCATTGTTGTTGATCAGCTGGCAGCAACTTCGCACCCATGATCTCCTATCATTCGTTCAACATCAACCTCGTACCGGATCTATCACTGGGTACGAGCTGCCCACGAACATTTGAGGCGGTGCAGCAATAAAGGGCGCTGTTGTAGCTAGCGCGGACAATTTTGGGAAAAAAAATTGACACGCACGATCAAAATCAACGCGCGTGCTGACCAGAGACCGACTATTTTTTTGGGGGGGGGAGCCTAAACTCTGAATTAAATTGTAATCTGGTAGTATTTCACAAAGATTTTTTTTTTTTAAATTTCCCTCCTGATTCAGAATGGACTGATAGAGATTCCCAGGTATTAACTCAGAATTTTAATGCAAAGCAGTAGAATATTGTGTCACTAAATTTCAATAAAAACTACTTATTTTTAACGGAAACAAGTTTTATATGACAGAGTTGGGGAAAAAAAGGGAGAAAATTTCACACTATTTAAAAAAGAAAATTCCGATTTTAGCCTTGTCGGGGTTTCAGCTTGTCTCAAAGTCACAGGCTTGCGGATAGGCTAGTAGTCATGGTAGTGGAAAAAATCCGCCCACTGGATCGCTAAATATATCCAAGATATGTCTGTTTTAATCAAAATAAACATATTCTTCGCCAGCGTACATGTCAGAAGTCTGTTTCGGCTGGTTGCTAGTCCCAAGGTTTCTGAGCTGCGGAGAATGTAGTTAGCCTGGCGTTCAACCATAGTGATTGCATTACAGGAAGACTTTGTCAGGGACTGAAATTTCACACTGTGTTCACATGTCATTGGGTGGTAACATGTATATGTGCGACGATCTTACATGCTTGTGTGGGAACTGTGTACCTCGTATTAAGGTCGGCACATCCCATCTAAATGACAGACTTCGCATAAATATATTGTCGGAAACCCAAGAACCTTGTTTTGTACGTAAGCACCATCGATATCAGACTTTTCAATAATCGATATATCGAAAATCCAATATCGAGAATATTCGATATATCGATTATCCCATGTAAAAGTTAAAGACCATAAAGATGTGTTTTGATTTATAAAAAAAAAAATTTAAATCCCAATTTTCCACGGCTTTCTCTGGAGCATATTGCTCAAACTTTTAAAATAAATCTCAGCTTTGACGGCTTGTCCAGTATGGGCGGTTTCTTTTGAGGTTTTACACATCGGGGGAGACAGCGAATTCCAGCGAACGCAGAGCACTTGGCGTTTCGTGATGTTTTTATTCGAGTCACAAGCACAAGTTGCCGCCGAGTTTTATTTCATTATACAGCAAACGATAAACACAAAGTAAAAGCACAAACTGGAGATTTCTTTTGACGATAATCTGACGCATTTTCGATATTTTTGATATTATTCCTCAGTATTGAAAATTTGGAAATTTCAATATGATGAAAAAAATTGCTATCGGCGACATCGATATGAAAATAATAGGGAATGATCAAGTACAGGGGTGTGAAATCTCAGCTTTAAAGCTGCTTTTTTCTTTTTTTTTTTTTTTTTTTTTTTTTTTTTCACTTGCCCTCACTAAAAAAAATAGGAGATTTTCCAAAAAGTTCTTTTTTTTTTTTTTTTCAGCTGTTTTCAGCTATTTTTTATCAGTGGTCACTCACACCCCTGCAAGTAATATTGATATTTCGACGGTGCTTTTTTGTGTGTCATGTTTAATGTTAATACACAATGAAGCACATGAGTTTTACATTTACATGCATGTACATGAATTGCCTATTCCTGCTGGTTTTATTAACATTTATTGTGCATGTAGCTTAAAAATATGTACGAATACAGGAATCAATCTGTCTGCACACATAAACTGCTTTAATTTGTTATTTAAACAAAAGCAACAGTGTTGGTACAGTTTCAATACGATCAAAATGTTGGTTTCATTTTCGAGATATTATTATTTTTTCCCAGCGTCAGACCAATACTGGACTTTGATTCTGGCAATGAGCATGTCATATTGCTTTTTATCATTATTGTGGGAAGGTTTGTTTGCTTTCAGGCTGAAAAATTATACTTTTTCTGAGCACGCATGGGAACAAAAGGCAGCGTATCGGCTTTGATTGATCAATTTTGCTTGACAGTTTTGGGCTTTTGTCGAATAAGACGGATCTTTGTGCCAACCAAATTGATTTTACTGTAGTTTATTTGTTAAAGAAAATTGTCTTTTCAGAGGTTTTGTTTTGAGGAAAAATTGTAAAGAATGCAAGAAACAGACCAGTCATTTTTTGTTGTAAAGTTGTGGATTTTGTATGGTAATATCGCCTTTGTAGCCACAGAATTTGTGATACACGGTTATACCTTGGAAAAAATTAATATTGATTCAAGAATGAAAGGAAATCAAGCAGAAATAAGAATTTTAAAGAAATTGTTTAACGGAAATCTCCCATGACGAAAAAAATGTTTGCTCCAATAAAATGTTTTGCTGCATCTAGTGTGGGCAGTTCCAAAGAAAAACAGCTTTTAACATCCCCAGATTTTCTCTTGACAGCTTTCGGTCTTTTTTTTTTTAAAGAAAGCATTGTCAGGGGATCGTCAGGCCTTATACAAACAAGAACCTGTCAGCATAGTCGGGCTCTCTCACTGATGGTCCCCGATTGCTTTTAATCACATCTTCTATCATCACAACAAGATATGAAATGGGCTCCAGGCTTTGTCATTCATCATTACGCATTTCTGACGAGGGCTGTTTTTTTTTCTTCACCCGTGACCGATTCCTGAAAATTGTCTTAAGAGATGACAGACCTCTAGTTTATCCCTCTTTTTGTCGTCTTCTTCTTCTTTCAGCTCCTGGCCTTGGACCCCCAGCAGAGGTTGCTCTCCCTCGCGGCCATCTGCAAACACCCCTTCATGTCGGACGCGGATTGGGACGCTATACTCAACATGAAAATCAAGCCTTCCTTCGTTCCGCCCGTAGGTGTTTATTTTGAGTACATCTTATCCTACCTCGGCTGTCACTTAACTAGGTACTTGTTCGGTCACCGTGGTATTTTTTTTTTCTTCATGGTATTACGACTGCTTAGTACAATCTACAGGGTTGATATGTGTGTCAGGGTTCTTGCACGCCTTCTCTGACCTTCTATCAAAGAACGCTTAGAAACAAGGATATTTGTAGTTTATACATGTAAACAGTGACCTTTCGCTAAATTAACTTTGTGTAGATACTCTGGGATTTTTAATCTGTCCTCGTAAAAGTCTGTAAAATTCTGTTAGTCTGAGTCGTAAGTAAGTATTATTAATTCTTTCTGAAGGGATTTTTGCTTTGGACTTTTTTTTTTTTACCTTCTCCATTAAGCTTTGCAAAATGAGCTCACAATATGAAAAAAGACCTTGTTGTTTTTGTATTGAAAGAAAAATACTTACAAGTTTCAAACACTGAATGCATTTGCAAAGACAAACACCCGGAATCTTAATAATATTTTAGTTTGGGGTCAAAGGTTTTTTCAAAAGCTTAAAAAAAATTTTAAAAATCAGTAGACCCTTTGCGTCTGACATCACATCTGAGGGTAGGTCTTTGTTCCCCTGTGATACACATGGGTAGACTCATTGTACTTTCATTGTCACTGTATTTAAATAACACAAACTGCCCACAGTGAGGGCGCACCGTGCAACGGCTCAATTTGTAGTGACAATCAAAAGCTATATTTTTCACATAATCTTTTAATAATATTTTATTCTTGATAAAGCATTTTACATTAAAATCTCAAAATGTTTTACAAAGCATCAAAACCACATTAAAAGTAAACCAGTTAATTAAAAAGTAGTTAAGAAAAATGCCTTTTAAAAACAAAATGTCTTCAGCTGTTTTTTAAAAATTCCCAATTCATAAATAATTCTCAAACAAGCTGAATTAGGCCAAAAAAAAAAAAGTCTCCGGTTTCTGGTATGCGCGCGCGTCGCCGTAGCCATGCGCGTCGGCAAAATGAAAAAGTTTTTTTTTCAATACAAGATGATGTTTCAAAACCGCCAAACTCACTGGTTTGACTGGAATTCTGCTGCTGCACAATTTTAACGTGTTTTTAGATGGGGTTATGATCGAGAATAAGATTTATGTGGCCTCTCTGGACTCCCATATATTTGCACTCAGTTTAGTCGGGCACCATTTTCAGTCATCAGCCGACATTTGAAGCCAAAAAAAAAAAAAAAACAGGTAAAAAAAAAAAGAAAGCCGCATCGCCGCACCACTTTTGGGGCAAGCTCCATACCAGAAACCGGAGACTTTTTTTTTTTTGGCCTTAAAGCCTGTTCCACAGACTCGGTGCTTAAGCACAATCACCGTATGGCTTGCTAGGCTTTGGATTAACTTAAAGATGGCTGAGCTTAACCCCATCACAACATGTTACATTTGACTTGATTTGTTTGATTTGATTCAGATGAAATCAACAACAACGTACATTAGGAAACAAAGATCAGTTGATTACGTCTGGCATAGCCCAAAATACCACTTACAGAGGCTTATTCCCATTGGGTCCGACATTGTCAATTTTTTACCATTACATGTAATAATTTCTAAATGACATATAAATATTTTGTAAAAGATTTCACTGCAATCTCTTTGTGCTCCAAGTGGATAACAGAAGGCACTTAAACATCCATTAAAAAAAGATGGAAAAAAAAGATAATCACGTAAATGCAAGTCAGATCCCCAATCTGGGCACAAATTGACAATGACAGATGCTTTTAGCTGATGAAATTTTAAAGCAAGCATTTCGCGAGGAACTGCAACAAATTGGAGCTCCCTGACTTAAACACAAAACGTTTCCTTTGTGATGTGAGAAAAACAAATCTTGCCATTATAGAAAAAAAAATCTGAGAATATGCCGTCCCTAACTTTGCTTACAAAATTTACGAGATAAAAAAGTTGATTTAATTTGTTAATCATGTTAATATTGGAAAGGGTTTGTGATTAGGCTAGCATTTTACTGAGTGTGCATTTGATTCATACATGTACATGAATTTAATCTTTCTGGGTTTGTTTTTTTTGGTCAAATGACTGTAGATAAAAAGGTCAAATGTCAGTTGAAAGAAAAATTGAACAAGATAAATAGTTTTTCTATTCTCATTTACAGTAAGTCCTTGTAGATGGGTTGCCCATTTAAAGTTAATGATTGCACAGTTTTGCACATGTCCAGAGGAAAAAAAGGGCTTATGCTTTAACAATACACATGTATGCTACAACATGTATTATTAGTTGGCCTGTTATGTATTTCACTTTCTGAGGCAGACGTGATCATAACACACACTAAGAAAACAGCCAAACAAGCGATGGCCGAAGCACTCGCTTTAAATCAAACGTACTGCGCGGCAACAACTGACATTTACAGATAGAGAGCCCTGTGTCCAGATTAAAATCAGTGGGTTTTTTTTATCATCGTCACTGGGCTTTTAGGAACAGCTTTATTATGTGTTGAGTTGCAAGGGATTATGGGTGACTCGTGTCTGTTGGATTAACATCCTATGCTGTCCCCTGCCCCCTCCCCCCATAAAATCCAAATTTACTCATGCAAGATCTTTGTTTCTTTGACCAAAAATTATCCTGAATCATCTGTTATTGTTTACTTGACCAATTTTTTTTTTTGTCTTTTTTTTTTGTCTTTTTTTTTTGTCTTTTTTTTTTGTCTTGAAATTTACTTTTTCCTGATGATTGTTGCTTTCCCTTGCCTTCCCCACCCACTAAGAAAAAAAAGAAGAGGACATAACATGATTTTTCTTTTGAGTTATGACCTGGAGCTGTGTCTTGGAATAGTTAAAGAGTGATTGGTGTTCTGCTTTGGATTCTCCACAACATGTTCAACACCTTGCATCGCGTCTTAAAACACCACACCTTCCTCGAGGGATGTAACACTATCCTGACTGTGTGAGAAATAATCGCTCCAATACGCCTGGCAGTCTGAACCGGATGTTTTCACTTCTGTCCCCCGAAAACAATAAGTCGGTCCCCGTCTGCTTGTTTTAGTTTCTGACGTGCCAAATCCATTCTTTTCCAAACTTTGAAATGTCAGTCAATATTAGTTTCCCGGCGCTGTCGGGGAAACACAATCATGTTTCGAGTCGAATTGCATATAATGAAGGATCAAAAGTCTGTGCGCTGAACGTCAAACAGAATATGAAAGTATGATTCTTCAGCCCCGAGGCCGAGCTGTCGTCTAGTGTGTGCAAATATTGAAACTTTTCTTATCCCGAAGTCTAGAATGTCTTCCTCTCTGTTTAAGTCAATCTTTGCACTTTGCACTCAGCCAAATTAACCCCCCAGAGAGTTGCTTCCCTTGAATTCGATATCGGGCTTGAGTGGCCGGTCGCGAACGGAAGGCGTGCTGGAATCGGCCATTAGAATTAAGATTTGTTAGTTACAAGTACATGTGCTCAGAAGCGAGGCGGTCCAAAGTGCTCGAATGAGGAGGACTTCATCCCAACACTCGTCTTGCATTTAAAATGCATTGCACAGAGAAGTGGCTTTTTACGTACGTGGCAAAGTGGACTTGCAAACAAAGTACAAATGTAAACAAGTGCATCACTGATTTAAGAAAGACATAGATGATAGATTTATGTGGTTTTGATTGAAAATCACTGAGGGAGGAGTTTTGCCCATGTCTGTTCAATCACTGATTAAAAATTTGAGTTGACGATTGCTTTGAGATCATTTCTGTAAATTGCCGCTCGTCTATTTCTCTTTGATATCTCTTCAGAAAGATCATTTGAACTGTGACCCGACCTTTGAACTGGAGGAGATGATAATTGAAGCCAAGCCTTTGCATAAGAAGAAGAAACGCCTCGCAAAGCAGAGCTCCAAGGGCAAGGATATCGTAAGTCATTTCCACATTTGCGATGCGATCAAGCTAAAAGAGTCGTTTGTCGAGCATGGTCAATTTTTTTTTGAGCAAAATCTCATCTCAGATTACTGCTGTGAAAACCGCATGCTGGTACCATCTTTAGTTAAAAAATAATGGAAGTCGGAACACCAAGAGATGTGATGAAGTGATGTGATGAAGCGACCCTATTTTGGCCTGTATCTCCAAATGAAAGTTCCTGACAAATGACTCATTTAGCTTGATCACTTCCACATTTATCTTCCCGGTAATAAAAATTGGCTGTTTTTGAATAGTTTCAGCAAAAGATTTGGTCGTTTGAATTATGGGTGTTTTGTGATATAATCTGTCTAAAACCTTCAAATGGTGAACGTTAACATGTTTCTGCATGAAAGCCTTTCAAAAAAAATCGTCATCTACTGATAACATTTAATGTGGTGGTTGGTGAAAAGGTGAAAATGCTGGAAAACTGCTTTTCTCAGCTTTTCACGATGTGAAGGATGTTCACAGGTCACCGCACTTTTGATGTACACGTACCCTATGAACCAAAAAAAAAATTTAACATGTGTAAAAAATGAGAAATTATATAGAAAAGCCACTTTTGTATATTGGAATTGTGATGTCGGCAGTCGAAATTGTTGCGAAAATGTGCAAATCATGTACACATGTAGATGATGTTGTACAAACAAGTTTTTGCTTTGAAAAGTGCTACCTACATGTAGTCTTAGATAATGTCTATACATCCTTCACCTTTTCAAATTTCCCAAGGTCGAAAAATTCCTGGATTATGTTTTCCCCGGCAAAACTCTGTGAATTTTTTCTCTCCCTGCGCCTGATAATAGGCCCATGTGGATTACAAGCTGTAATGTCATAACCGTTCTTACGAAACCCTGCAGTAGAGCGTGTTATCGGCGCGCAGATAGCAATCTTGGATTAATGTAACATATCCTGTCTAAATCATTGTGGCTTCAGAGTGCTCGCTCGTGCGCTGGCATGCTCGGCTAATGCTAAGCGTCGGTCGTTCCATAGTAGCAGGTCCTTCCTTAGGGGGGGACTGAGGATACTCCACAGGGGATCCTGGGTGAAATGTGTGGCCCATCCTAATGGGATGTTTGGCAAAGATTTAATGGCTGCTTTGCCACGAGGCTGAGACAGACAGAGTGTGGGCGGACAGGTATGAGTCTGACAGAACCGACGGAGAAAGGCTTTGTCTGGCATAATGAGAAAATTGTTGGAATAGAGCCTGAAGTTCACCCCTACTGGTGCGCTTCCAGAACCCTTGAATAGGAATATTATCGTGTAAATTTCTAAAATTTGCACTTTTTTTTTGGCACATTGATTTCCTAAGAAAATCAATCTCGAAAATAGCCTTTGTAGCATTGTTACTAGCATCTCAATTTATGGAAACTGAAAAATCACCTGACGTGAAAGAAAAATATCGTGCCAAAAATTGACCGCTCACTTCTGAAAATCTGAAATACATGCGGACTAGTGGAACTTGGTGTACTCGTACAAAGATGAACATTTATGAAATAACTTTGTGGCGGTCATTGGCTGAAAACTGAAACTTACATTATAACAGACTAAAATGTCCTATAGGATATACAATGTTTTTTGATAAACTTAAACGACTCAGGAGCATGTACAAAAAAATATTAAATGACCGTTGATAAGGACTGCATTCAAGCCAGCCCGACTTAATCTAGAACCCATCGGCTGTAGGTAATCCTCACGTCGTTATAAGTTTCGTTCGCACGCAGTTATTTTTTAAGAATGTGTGGCAACTCTGCATGTTATGTGACAATGCCACTGTGCTGTTTATCCAAACTCTTCTTTCGTACCAACACTTTCAAAATTTTGTTTATCTTGTGTTTTAGGATGAGGAAATGCAAGCCCAATTGGACAGCCTGAATGCAGAATTCAAAGTGTACAACCGAGAAAAGTAAGCCTCTTTCTAAAAAATTAATATACCAGAAGATATTCCAAATTGGCCCTCAAAAAGCCCTTCCCTATGCCAGAAGAAACATTGTCAGTACTTCCAAGATTTTAATAGATTTTATCAAACATTCGCATGGCACAATCAGTCAAAGACTACGATGTAATAATTGAATGAGGCCAAAAGATTGTGTGTTTACGTTTACGCCCTTAAACAATTATCCAGGTAGGTACAAAAACAACATTTGTTTAAGTTCATCTATTGTTCATTTATAATTAAAGTAGCTTAAACAGTATTCTGTTTAAATAACCTGTCTTATTGTTTTAATCAACCAATAACACATGAACAAGCTTGCATAGGGGAGCCTTTTCTGATTTTCAAATGTACATTTGAAATTTTTGACCAAATGTAGCAAAAGCAGGTTTGAGGTCAGCAATTTTCCCGCAAAAAAAATCCTGGTTACTTTAATGGCACAATTGTTCTGGCCTAATACATCTCATTTGAAGTAATACAGAGGAGTCGATAGACAGCATATGTGCAGTACACAATGGCCCATGCCTTAAGCTACCCAGTTTCCGTCTAAATATAGACCAAGTCCCAAATTCTACTCTGTTGTCTGCACGTCCTCAATCCAAGGTTGCGAACCAGTTTCAAATCATCTTGTAATCCTGCCAATTTGCCGAGATGGTCTTTTAATGGGTTTGGACTGTCATGCACGTCATTTTGATGTTGGCCTTGCAGAGTCATTAATGTGGTATATGTTGCTCCCATTAGGGATGGATGTGGCGGCATTGTCTGGTGCCGTATGATATGTGACCTTTGCATGGTAATCAAAGGAGGATTACATGCAAGGCATTCAGTTGAGTTTATACACAACATAACATGACTAAGAATATAAATAGGCCGACAAAAATAATACTTCTGCTTCCGTTTTCCCTACCTACCCTATTCTGACAGCCCCTACCCTAATTTTTTTTATGGAAAAATAAGAAAAAAACACCCAAAACCATCAATTTTTACCTTTTACCCTTGATTACACGCAGACGCCTCCATATGATGGTACACCAACAAAAATTGCCCCCCCCAAAAAAAAAATTCCCTCCCTACCTACCCTATTTTCAAATGCAAAGTAATAGGAAGCAAACCAATTTTTTTTGGGGGGGGGCCTTATCAGATAGACCTGTAAACAGTCCACTCTCAATAATCCAAACACTGTTAATACAAATTCTGGTTACAGCAAACATTAAGCCTTGGTCCTGACTATGCATTTACTTGTAACGAACATTATTTTGGCTAGCTCCATTCACTGCAGTTTAAACCACGCCACTGGTTATTCAGTAGCATTGGAATATTGGAACCAGAAGTTTACGCAACTTGAGTGTTTATCCAATGGGCGCTAGTAATCGGTGGCGTGTCCGTGGATGACGTTTTTACTAACGAACCGGATTACAACACTAATCTGTATGCCGTAAGCCCGGTTCATACTTCACGCGAAAGCGAAGCGAAATTCGTGACGTCAACAATACATTCGAAGCGCGTCCACCATTGTTGACAACATGAGTTTCGCTTCGCACATGATTTCGCGTGAAGTATGAACCGGGCTACACCCTTATCACATAATATTAACTTGGGATTCTTCTTCTTCCAACAGGCCTAATAAAAAAGAAACAACGACCAACAGCAGTGAAACGAAAGAAGAAGAGCGAAAGGAAGACGGGAACACCAATCAAGAAGTTGAAGGCGGTATCACAACATCGAGTATCGACACGCCGGTACCCCTCACAGAAAACACATGTGACCAACAAGAGGAGCAACAACAACAACAACAACAACAACTAGAAGAACCACAAGAACAACAACAACAACAACAACCATCGGCGCCTTCAGGTTCCAATAAACAAACCGAACTACCAACAGTTCAGCAGTAACACATGTAGACTGTCATATCTGTATATATATATATATACATACATATGAAATTATATCTGATTAATATTAGTTTTTTCTCACCACAGTTATAGTATAGGTATATTCCTGGTGCATATATGCAGGCACTGTTGATCAGAACAGGGGATTCTGTTGTTAATTTTGTAATTTTGACATGTGTACGAGGAGCAGGTCTGTAAAGAAACTGCGGTTGAACGATTATGTATAAGGAAGGGGCATAGTATGTAAATAAGCCTCTGTGGATCTACAAGTGGACGAGCAAGGGGGATAAAAGTCTCAAAAGTGGGGAGGCACATGACCCCTTACTCTCCCCTCTGCAAAATGTCACTGCCTTTGCTTTCAACGAAAGTATTTGAACCGCGTGCAACACTTGCAGCTTTGTGTAAAAGTGCACGGAAAATCTGATGTTTAAACATTTTTTTTTCCGGCGAGCTGTTAGCTGTTTTGATACACAGAAAGATTTGGCTCGCTACATATTCTGCTCAGCACAGGTCCATTGAAACCGGATCTGAGACCTATTGGTCCTCCCTACCCTGGGGAAATAGGTTCCCCACCCCCACACGGCACCTATTATGCGAAGGTCGTTGGATCCTTTGGGTGCTTATGTCACTCTTGTAATGTTATACTCGCTGTTAATAATATGCAAAAATTGAGTGACTACTCCCACCATTTGGAAATCTCAACTCAAAAAACGGTGCTCAACTCACGATACAAATTATCTCAACTGGATTGATTTGATTGATTAATGACCCACAACATGTGTTTTGCAGGTTCGACTCCTGCTTGGTGCGTGTAGTTTTTACACTGACCATCCCTGTGTGGGTTCTAACCAATTTTTCTGTAAAGAACAATAATTTAGATAGTATTTATTTGTACACCGTAAACTACGAACGTATAAAAACTACATAATGTATATAGCTGTTCTCATGAAGCAATCTGTAAAAGTAAGTTATTTGAATGTCTTGTAACAAGCACTGTGATTCATCATTTCTGTTCATATTTTTGTTTTTTCATCTGCTACGTTTGATGTGCTTCTCCTATTTCTGTAGTTCCCAGGTCTCTGTCACAAACGTAAATTGTAGTAGCCAGTAAAGATAAGTAGCATTCCCTTTGGGCCACTGGGAATTTTGTGAGCTAGATTTTCACTGCCTCGAGGCCAAGCATGATTTGCCAAATGATTCCCACAACGATTGCACCATTAAGCGGATCGCTATGCTGTTTTTGATACACACACACACACAAGTCGCATGCAACATTCCATGGAGACTTTGTTGAGCACTTAGTGTTGACTGCTGTACGGTAGGAAATTTAAGCTTGTCTGGGAAAAAAGGGGGCGGCATTTTAAAGCATTTTTTTTATGAAAAGACAATTATAATGGAGCTGTCCAGGGAATGGGGTTTTAGCTGTCAAATTGGGCTAGGTATTGTATGTTGTGGAAAGCTCAAAATGTGAAAATGTTGACTGCTTACAGTGTACGAAGGAACCTTAAAGATTTGCTAGAAGGTTCTGCGGTGCGTTTATTTTCAGTCATTGTGTGTTGAAGCTGAAGCCCCCCGAGACAGCCCCGCCCCCCGGGTGCACCACTGGAGCTAAGAATTAAAAATCCTGGGCCAAATCCTGGGGGGGGGGGGGAATGGCAAACAGTCAATCTGCAAAACCGTATCCCACTTTTTAGATTAGGTTTCAAAGTTAGATTTGAACTTCCGTCACTCTTTGAAGGATCCCATGGAACCAGGTAGCGTTCCATAAAGACATACATGTACATGTGACTGTGGGTTTAAATAAGATCATGATCCTTAAAGGAGTGATACGCTTGCTTCAAGAAGCTTGACCGTGCAAATTCGAAACAAACTGCCTGGAGCAGTTCGTGTGCGAGCCATTTTAACAACCATGCGCCACCGCATCAAACAGTCATCACTTGTAAATCCATTCCAGAACACAACTCGGCATGTTCCGAAGAATTATCGCGCCGCAACGAGTAGCAACAAACATGTCCTCCCCCATCCTCCGTAATGTTTATTGGTGCCTGGAGATATGAAAGCCTTAGTATGTCTGTTCCAATAAATGTATCAATATTTTTGTCCCACATGGTGAGTGCCTGTCAGTAAACCAGCGACAAACATTTCGTAAATCATTCTTCGGGAGAACATTGCTCAATCTGGCAGTCTGCCAACTCTGAGGGCGCCGACTTCGCAGAACAAATTATATTTACACATTTGCAGACAAGTAGGAACCAGTTTTTAGATACCGCATTGTGGTGCCTAGAGAATTGTGCATGTATACCTATTAAGTTCCTTTCATTTGGTTGATATTCAAAGAATCATGTTAGATACATTAATATGTTCTTGAAGAAAGTCTATTTTCTTGAAGAAAAGGTAGTGCCAATGTGCTGACTCTTGAAAAAGAGGGAACTTTTAACGGTTTAAACAAAATTTAGGGAAGGAGTAGGATAGAAATGACTTATCACATATTAAATATTGCATCATTTTTTGGGGTCTACAATCCCACTGAGTGATGTTATAAAAGCACCGTAGAAAAGCATGCCATTGCACATGTAGGCTGGTGATATCTCTTTTGCCCCAATTCACTACTATGACACTGCCTTCCTCTCAGGATACCAGACAAAGATGGCCGTTCTGGACTCCACTGTCTCATTTCAAACCTGTCAAAATCATCTTTTCTGATAAATAGATCGGGTAACACCTCTCCGTAATTGGATTTTAAATGTTCACGTCTCTTAGATTGAATTTAATATTAAAAAGAAATTAAATGTTTATTAAATTTCCCAATTGACGGGTTTTTTTGATTTGCCGAACCACCTTGGTCATGTATGCATTTGTTAAACATATTTGCATTCCAATGGCAGTCAGGTGTACTTTAGTACAACGTCCTTCAAAGTGCAACGTGCCATCTCACTTTCAATTAATAGTACATGGAACTGCACTTTCCACTCATAAGGGCAGCACTCTACACCACTACAGTAAAGCACCACGATGAGACTGAAACATTAATGAGTAAACGAAAACACATGGGATCCACGCACAGACGCCTCCCCTAGTGATCTTTGGTGAATCTGCTGGGAAAGAATCTGTCGTATCCAGACACCACTGCTTTGGTTGTGTACAAAGTCTATGGAGAGTGAGTCGAGTGCATTTGCACAATATTTTCTAACAAAATTGGAAATGTTTCGCAGTCCCAGATTCATGCTTTTTCAACATTTTTGCTATGACTAACCTCCTTTGACGATGAAAAAAAGTGGCGTCAGGATGCAACATTCTTTCCAATTGCTGCATAAATCATAAGCTCAATTTGTAAAGTCCCTTGGCAAATAAGGGGGAAATTACTTTTTTTTATTAAATTTTTAAGAACAATCTAAGTAATATTGTGCTGAAAACACACACAATTACATGTTTGGAAATTGTTTTAACCATTATTGAATATCTGTGAATTAAAAATTTGGCTTTAGAGTGTTTTCTTGGAATCAGTTGTTTGAAGACTTTTTATCACAAAGGCAGATTCTGTTTCCAACTGACTTTATCACCGGGAGGGTCAGAAAGAACATACAAGTATGATATGTTTGTTAAATTATTTATTTTGTTAAAGATCTATTGCACTAGTTTGTGTGCTTACAAGCTGGGTTTTTTTAAGGGTTTTGTTATTATTTTGTTGTTTGTTTTTTCCCCTGTAGGTAGAAAGATGAGTCGCGGATCAATGACAGTGAATTAACAAAAAGAAATGAGTAAAGTCAGGTGCTTTATCATGCAAACTGCTCTGGATAAGACCAACAGTTTCCCTCATTAAATATTTCAACATTTATCGGTTAATTTTTTTTCCGGACCAAATCCAGCTAAATCTATTTATCCAGTGTGAGTCCTTGCTTCAGAAGAAAGCCTACCTCACCTTGTCAAAATGTCCACTCTAAATCTGTGCAATTGACAACATTTTAAAAACCCCAACCCCCACAAACTGCCAAGGAATTTTGGTGTAGAATCTCAAATTGCTAGTTTGTCCCCAGTTTGTATGCTATCTGCATTTATATTTTTGACTATTGAAAATGTCTGTATACTCGGTACCATGAATATGTAGTTTGGGAGTATTAAATGAACAGTCAAAAGAGTTTGTGTGTTTGTATGGTTGAAAAAATAATTGTTCGAAGTAACATACGGATGTTTTTGCATTTTGTAAATTGATCATCCAAAGTCAGTATTCATAACTGATAATCACTTTTCTTGGGGGGGTGTTAAATCCTAAACTTCTGAATTTATGGTTTATGGTTCCATTTCTGAAAAAGAATCTAATTAAATTTGAATATTGAGTCAGTACAGATATATTCTTAATAAGAAGTAATTGTTCTTTATATATTCTAAGAAAAAAGGGATGAAAGAAACTCTGAAGGTGAAACTCTGATGTTTGCGTTGGTTTTTTTTTACAAGATAATTTTTTTATGAGTGACTGTCTATCCCTGGCCTTTTGGATCTGTCTTGCTGTGTGTTTTGTATCAAAAAAGACTTCACATGTATTTCTGTGTGATATTTAACGGCAGAATCTTGTTATTTTAGGTTTTGGGGTTTTTTTAATGATTAAAATGGTAAGGACAGTTAAGGCCATGGATTGTGAGAAATTAAACGGCCTCTCTTGTGTCTAGTAACAGATGTTCTTGAAGACACATAAGAGCAAAGCACTGCACTCATATTTCAGTGTTTTGGGAAATAAATTGCACTCGATGGTCTACTTATTCCTAAACGGCATTTGGGTTTACACTATTGTAAATGTTACTTCAAGTATTCCCCAACCTGTCACTTCCATTTGCCGAGCCAGCCCAGTGCTCTCTTAACCTCATTCATAGTCGCGGCTCGTTAATAAATACCACACCTGACCTCGTTCAGAAAATGAAAAAAAAAGGAAAGTAAAAAAAATACTCATTTCTCAGTCGCAAATTCATTTTTCTGTCGCGGAAACAAAATACATTTGTTGTCGTGGAAGGGGTTCCCATATCACAGTCACGAACATCTGAGCCTGTTGGGTGGAGTGGGGGGATGAATGATTAATATCTGATAATTAATGATTAATCGTGTTGCCTTGGTTAACGAGTTCATTGCTCGTTTTGTGTCAGGTTGGCCTCGACGCCCTGACCAGCCCAATTATTCAGGGTAGTTGCGAAAACCTGCTAGTGTCGGTTTTGGATTTCTTTCCCGGATGGACGTGATGGAAACACAAAAATGCGGGACGCGACTTGGCCTCAAGGAGGCCTATAGCACGCCAACGTGACTGTCACAGGTGTAGACTGGGGGAAGTGACAACTCACTGTATCAGTTTTCAAAAAAAAAAGTCACAGGGCGTCATCAAAATAGATCCCCCAAAAGAGCCTTTTTGGACTATTTCAAGTTTCAACGGGGGTGTTTTGTTGAGGTGACACCTTAATGGAGAATTCATCCTTTGTAATACATAAAACTATTGCTCTGGTTTTAGATGACCTTCATTTAGACTTGATTTAACAAAAACACATTTTTTGGGGGGGGATATTTTTGGGCTGTTTGGGGTGGGGGATATGGATTTGGGAGAAAGTATATCATGGCCATCGTACCAGGTAAAAGTTAGAGGTGTACAGCAATTTATTACCGAACATAAAACCTAATTTTTCATTTGGTTCATGAAAACATTCATCTTTTTACAGAAGAGAATTTGTAGATTAATTATTAAATTGCTATACAATATTGCATTTACTGTATTTATGTACTACCTTTTCAAAAAGCCTAAACAGCAGTGAGGGAAGACATTTAAAAATTGCCATTTCATATATTTCCTGAAATTCCATTTTATTTATTGGCAGTTCATTTTTTAATAACACAACTCGTTATCGATCATTTTTCGTCCCACTTGTCTCATTATGCAAGTACTCGACACATCAGCTGAAACATATTACTTGTTTCCTGTGCTGCATATTTGCTCGGGAACATCAATTACATTTCAGACATCGGAAGGCGCCAAAATCATTCATATCTGAAATGATACGTGAACATGTATTCAGCGTTTTATTTTTTCAACTTGGCATTCATTTTGACAGGGTCTAATCCATTTAACCCTGACATATAGCAATCTAAGAAAGAAAGCTTTGGCCACAAAAAAAAAGTCTCCGGTTTCTGGTATGCGCGCACGTCGCCGTAGCCATGCGCGTCGGCAAAATGAAAAAAAAATATTTTTCAATGAAAGATGAAACCGCCAAACTCACTGGTTTGACTGGAATCCTGCTGCTGCACAAATTTAACGTGTTTTTAGATTGGGTTATGGTCATGAATAAGCTTTATGTGGCCTTTCTGAACTCCCATATATTTGCACTAAGTTTAGTCGGGCACCATTTGCAGTCATCAGCCGACATTTGAAGCAAAAAAATCAGGTAAAAAATTTTTAAAAGCTGCATTGCCGCACCACTTTTTAGGCATGCTCCATACCAGAAACCGGATACTTTTTTTTTTTTGGCCTTTGTGGTGTTTTATCATTATTCAGTTGCGTAGAGCAGAGATTTTCAAATAAATTCCGTTTGATATAAAATATAAATTGGTATATAATTGGCCTTAATATTCAAATCAGTATAGTGCTACTCAGTGACAAAACTAATACCCAAAATGAAGTAAGATTAAGATCAAGATATTGAAATAGTGGCTTGTGGTGTGTATCTTTCGCTATAAAAATATAAAAGTGGCCAAATTTAAATTTTGTTTTAAAATGGATAAAAAACAAGCAAAATATATATTTCTTGACAATTATAATCTTTTTGGCTATTTGATAGGTTTGTGAATAGTGCATGAATAAAACATGACGATCAATTCTGCGAGTTCCTATTTTCAATAGTATTTTATCACAGTTCCCAGATTTGCACAGAAAAGAAATGGTCTTGAAATAACACAAAGTATGTGAATATGTTTAAAAAAAAAAAAAAATATTAAAAAAAGGTTGAAATGCTTACACACAAAAACTGTGATGCTAAAAACCACTGATGTAAAAATGCAACTCGGAAAATTGTGTCTAAGGAAACTTAATTTATAGTACAAATCAGCACTTTATGACTCAAGTCGGCAGTTACTGTTTACTTTAGTTGCCAAAATATTTATCCTATCACCCAATTTGTTGTGTCATTTGTTTTTCACATTTCCAGTTCCATTTTTCCCCCAGTTTTGTACCTTATATTTCTGTTTAGATTTACGAAATGGTTCTTACCCAGACAATCACAAATATTTTTGCATTTGGTTTTGTTTATAGTTTTGTAGCTTTCACTTTTTTAGACCCCGTAAGTGTGTTGTGATAAACGTCAGTCTCTTGCTAATACCTAACCATTTTTATATCTTCACAAATATAAGTAGAGGGTGAAACTTTAAGTGCTACACATCAGAGCTGCTAACTTGCCTTATACATCTTAAAATTCAGCCAAATGTTGCTAAGATTTTTGTTTTGTTTATTTCACTGAACATGCACAGGTCAAAACCTGTAGGAACGAAGTAATAAATGTTATTCTTACTAACTGTAAGTTAACTAAAATAGTTGAACATTTCAGAAAAAAAATGGTTCTATAGTTGCAGTGCAATATGATGTACAACATACTTTTTGGTTATTAGTTTTGGGTTAATTATGAAATTCCTTTCTTGATTTTCATACAACTTTGCAGTTTCAACATTCTAAAAAGACCCACATTTTGCAGTCCACAAATTTCTTTCATTTGCTTGAAACTGCACAAACCAGCCTTTTGAAAAAGTACACTCACCTTGGATTTGCTAAATTTTAATAGCAGAAAAAATATTAAGAAGGGAAAGTATGTGGAATATTTGTGATAAAAATTACAAATGTCTGTCCTTTATATACATGTAGATTGTTTTAAATAAAAGTAGTTTCTTAAAAAGAAATAACTATAGCCTTCACTCATCTTTGAACAAAAGTCTTTCTATCAAGTACTAATTGTTTAGAGGATCTTTGCCAAATGACCTTTTGAGTTTTGTCTTGTATTGTAATTCCCTCTGTACAGAACTTGGTGTTTTCTAATAATAACACAAGTATATACTGACACAAAAGAATATCGTCTCAGTTTGTTGGTTTTTGTTGTTTTGAAGCAATCAACCCCCCCCAAAAAAAAAACAGAAGAAAAGATTGATTACTAAAAAAACTCACTTTAATAATAATGATGCGAGTCAGTGTAATGCTGGCAAATAATGAAATTTTAGTCGGATATCTTGATACTCGGACCAATTTTTCTGACCCCAAATCCACAGTGTGACAAATTTTCAAATGGTTGGGGAAGAGTGCAGTCTTCCCCCCCCCCACCCTGAGGCCCCTCCCACCCTCATGTCCCCCTACTTAGAATAGACCTTCTGCCTTAAAAGGCATCTTTTCTGTTTTAATTTAGTAACAATGCATGTACAAAGGGTTCACTCATGCACATCCTAGCAAAACAAAGGCATTGCCCTCTAAGATGGCTGCTAATGTGCTATGCATAAGGTCTATTTGGGGAAAGCAAAAAACGATAGGCCTAAGTCCCTCAAAAAATGAGAATGCCTGAGTGCCACGGTGACCCCCCCCCCCTTTGTAACTGCGAATTGGGCCCACGTTATTGGGAAAGTGCCACTTTCATACTGATCCAGGAGGCTAACACAACATCCCCCCCCCCTCCAAAGCAAACAAACAAACAAAAACATTTTTCTTCCTTGATGAACCAGCCCCCAGTTCTGCCAAATAAATTGATGGCAGGCCCACCCACTACTTGGTGTTAGGTCGTACACCCAGCCGTGTGTATGTAGAAGTGAGTGTATTACGTGTAAGGTAACCGACTGTGATATACTGGCGTGCGAATTTTATGTTGATGAAGTGAAAATCTGTTTTGTTCTTTCTGTCTCGTTTCCGACATGATTAAATTGTGATAATTTCATCACCGTAGCCACGGGCCAGTATTTATTTTCAAGAAATCAATATGAACATCTTTCCAAGGACAATAACTGGTGCTTTACATAGCCAAAATAAGAATGCGTGTGACTGGTGAGTGCTTTTTAGTTTTGTTTTTTTTCGTTAATTTCGTGGACAGGTTGGGGGCAACTGGGGCACTGACTAAATTTGTAAGTCGAGCGGCGATTGCCGAAGGATCTGGGCACCAGACACACATAAATATGGTTTCTTTAAATTTTGTTCGGGGAAAGGGGGATGGCAAAAGTGTTGTCTTGTTTTCTTTCATACTTTACAGTGTTATATTATTATTAAGTTATAGAGCAAGGAACAGATTTTTTTTGGTTCTTTGCTCTATCATGGTTATAATATCGGTGATCTTGAAGTGTAGGGCCCCCGTTTTGTTTTGATCAAATTAGATTTAGAGTCAAAAATGTCTTTTATTGCTCAAAAATCACCTTTACAATCAAAAGCAGACATTTCTCAATTCTAATGACGCCCGTTTTGCAATTTAGAACAGTTGACTTGGGGTAGAAATCACAATTTTCGTACGCGGTTTGTGCCTTGCGATTCAGTGCGCCATGCACGCTCACGGTACATCGCGCGGTGATCGCCATCTTTATTTTCGGGTCACGTGTTGTCGCCGCACTGTCATCGTCATTCTTATCTACCCCCAAAAATCAAAACCCTGCCCTCTCTCTATGACATACCTGTTTATTGAGAATGTCGCCAACTAGTTTGGTAGGTCCAATAATTTTAAAGTGGATTTTGTTCCCTTATACTAGAACCGGGCCCTACACTACACGATCGCCATATTATCTCTTCACGTGTTTACTCCTTCCAATTTCACATAACAAAAAGTTGCTCAAAATGACAAAAGGCTAGATTGAGATTGAGAATAAGTTGTAGATTGATAACAAGGATGTTATAGGTTGGACATGTTAGAATGGAAAATTAACATTTAAAAAGTAAAGAAAAATATTTTACTTGGTTTTTCTTCATTTTCTTAGTCAGCTGTCAGGGAAGAATTTAGACGCTTAACTTGGTCGATTATTCAAAGGTCATTAGAAGTAGCAGATATTTTTACTGTAAGTGGTGTCAGAATACTGGATTTATTTATTTTTTTTGGATAGTGAAATTTGGGTAAAAGTGTAGTTCATTGCCAGAATATTATCTGTCTGACGTCCCTTGACCCTTCATTTCTTTCTCTTTTATCTTCTATTTTCAGGGGTTGGCAGTCACTGGTAGCGTATGGCTGTCATACGTCTGTGGTGGTGATTGACACTAAAGCTGTACAGGTGAGTACAACAGAATATATGTGCTTAGCAACAGCAAATTACCAAATCCAAAATGCATGTGATGTTTGTGTTGTAAGTAACTGGTTCTCAGTTTGCTCAACAACACATGAATTTCTTAAGCAACATTTTCTTATCAAAAAAAATGTGCATGTATACAGCCTCAGGTTTCGATACCAGAAGAGTCTCTGTCAAAGGCAACATTTTCTTCTCACCACCTTCAAGGAAATGGTCCCAGTCTGCCCCGCCTAAAAAATTGTTCCCATACTTGTTTCAATAATCTTTGATTTTTTTATTGCTTTTTGTAGGCTGGAGGAGAGAGAAAAGATAGACCAAAAACTGCCCAGATAAATATAACCTAACACAATCAATTTTGATGTGTCAAATGCACCTTCATTAGAAAAATTTTCATCACAGATATTTGTAACGTCCGATATTCAACCATTATTTCACCCTCTTGCTAGACACTAGTTTTTTTTGTGACTTAAAACTCGTAGGTCATCCAGACACTTGAGAAGCACAAGAGTAACATTGTGAAGGTGAAGTGGGCGCGGGAGAACTACCACCACACCATTGACGCTCCGTACACGCTGAGGCTAGCCTCGGCCGATGCAGGAGGTCAGATCATCGTCTGGGATGTCAAGGATGCCTCGGAGAGGGCCAGCTTCAGCGAAGGAAGCAAACCGGTCTTAGGTATCGTCTGCTAGCTTTTATTAACCTTAAAACAATATTGAGGTCAAGACATTAATACAACATGGCTTGTCGGGAAGTACATGTAGTTGGAGACTACTGGTCTTGAGGTTTTACCTGGTGTGACATCTTGTATATAGTAACCCTAACCGTCCTCAATCCCCCAGAATCCTCCAGATGGTTGTGGAGGATGTTGGAGGATTGAGGCTGTATGACAAAAATATGTCGGTCGATTTGGGAGGATGCATTGTGTCAAGTTTGAAGGCTGTGTCCTGCAGAATTTATGTTCAGCCATACATTATTGAGCCCTGCATTATGCTCGATATCATCCGCACTGCTTCTGAATGTCATCGGCACTGCCTCAACCCATTAACATCGACTGTTGGAGGATTTCGAAGAATTGAGGCAACGGTCACCCCTCCACTGAACACATTCAAGATATAACGGATGATTTTGGAGGATTGAGGCTGAATCCAATTTTTACATAGTGGCAATTGGACGATTCTGCTATGCAGGGTTAAGGATGGTTCCTAGCCAAACAAAATAAAACAAATTCTGTGGGAAATCCCTTGTCCAGGATGCGTATAATAATTTGTCTGTCATGATGGTATTTTAGTATGGTACCACAAGCAAGCTGACTTGTGATCACCACCGTTGCACAGTTGAGAGTCCAGGAGATGCACCTTAAGTACTACTTCCCTGGTACAACGTGACAACCAACTGGTTCGGCAAAAGTATGTGCCTCAAGCATGCAGCATAGATCCTTTTCTTTCTGTGGTGTATTTGAACATCAATCAATGAAAGAATAGTTGTAATAATCACTGTTACTTGACGTACGTGTCTCACACTCAATATTTGTCTTCAGATTTGGAGTGGTTATCAACCCAAGATGCTTCTCATGATCTGCTGGTCGCCCTGCATCCTCCCTACTCCATCGTACTGTGGAACGCTGACACCGGCATCAAGTTGTGGAAGAAGACGTTTACTGATAACATCGTCTCCATGACCTTTGACCCATTTGACTCCTCAAATCTTGCCTGTAAGAAAACCATTTCTGGCAAAAATTTATAATGAGTCAAATACTCCCAAAGTTTATTGAAAAGTTCGTAATTCATAAATCTGAAATTCGCAATATTTTTACGTAGGAGCTGTCATATAACCTGGTGCCAATTTCATGACACCACGTTTAAGGACGGGAAGCATAAAACCTCTGATAGCAGAAAAAGTTATCCTAACCCTAAGCCTAATTCACTACATATTAGTGCTAACACTTGGTTACTCATGTAGATTTCTATTGTTGCATCAAATGATGTAGTAAATTCCGCCAATGACCTCAGCATGCTTTTTGCTGTGCTAACATACATGCGCTTGTTGTCGTCTATGTGAAATTTACAAGGCTTGTTTTTGAAGAAAATTGTTTCTTTAGCAGTGCCATAAAATTGGGCGATAGTCATCATTTGAAAAGGGGAGAGAAAATTTGAGAATATCTGCAATATTTTTTATCTCATCTTTTTCTTTAGTGTTAGGCAATGATTGCATCCTGTTCCTCAATGACTTCAGCATCAATAAATCACCGTCTAGCAACGGCCGTAAGTTCTACATCACCACGCCGGGTACCAGCGGTCCCAGTCCCTCAACGAGCAGCACTAACCTATCAGGCGGAGCGGACAAGAAGATTGGTCACCGGTTTAGGAGGGTTCGTCTCTTGGTTGGAGACAACAAACCCAGGTATTCATTTCTGAGCGAATTCAGTCTTGGCACTTGAGTCTTAAGACCAAAGTGACTTGAAACGAGACCAGAGTGACTTGAGACTTGACCAGAGTGACTTGAGACTTGACCAGAGTGACTTGAGACTTGACCAGAGTGACTTGAGACTTGACCAGAGTGACTTGAGACTTGACCAGGGTGACTTGAGACTTGACCAGAGTGACTTGAGACTTGAACAAAGTGACTTGAGACTTGACCAGAGTGACTTGAGACTTGACCAGAGTGACTTGAGACTTGACCAGAGTGACTTGAGACTTGACCAGAGTGACTTGAGACTTGACCAGAGTGACTTGAGACTTGACCAGAGTGACTTGAGACTTGACCAGAGTGACTTGAGACTTGACCAAAGTGACTTGAGACTTGACCAGAGTGACTTGAGACTTGACCAGAGTGACTTGAGACTTGACCAGAGTGACTTGAGACTTGACCAGAGTGACTTGAGACTTGACCAGAGTGACTTGAGACTTGACCAGAGTGACTTGAGACTTGACCAATGTGACTTGAGACTTGACCAGAGTGACTTGAGACTTGACCAGGGTGACTTGAGACTTGACCGGAGTGACTTGAGACTTGACCAGAGTGACTTGAGACTTGACCAGAGTGACTTGTATTGTTCTCTCAATAAAATGATTCCCTGATGATGTCTTGCACTTTCTAGAAGCTCTCAGTTAGGCGTGGAGGACACAGACAGCATCACTCTCAACGAGTGTCTCCAGATGACCTATCTCCAGTCAAGGAGGCAGCATCTCCTCCTAGTCTACCCTCGAGAGATTCTCATCCTAGACCTAGACATCTATCAGACGGTGGGGATGATCCCCATGGAACGTAGCGGCAGCCCCTTCCAACAGGTCTACCCCTGCAAGTGAGTCATTTGTCTGGATGATAAAATGTCATTTCTTAGACCTAGAGATCTATTAGATAATGTGGATGATCCCCACATAACGTAGCGGCAGTCCCTTCCAACAGGTCTACCCCTGCAAGTGAGTCATTTGTCTGGATGACAGAATGTCATTTCTAGACCTAGAGATCTATTAGGTAATCTGGATGATCCCTACAGAACGTAGCGGCAGTCCCTTCCAACAGGTCTACCCCTGCAAGTGAGTCATTTGTCTCGATGACAGAATGTCATTTCTAAGACCTAGAGATCTATCAGATAATCTGGATGATCCCCACAGAACGTAGCGGCAACCCTTTCCAAGAGGTCTGTCTGCTTTTGCCCGAGTATTATGAGAAATCCAGCATTTTTTTAGACATAGTAAGGACAAAGGTTTAGTGATGTCATTGAGACATCTATCAGACCATTGTGTATCTATAATATCAGTGTCTATATACCAAACAGAATCACCTGAAAATTGTGAAGAAACACATAAATCATCGAAGACATTTTGGTGTTTTTTTTTAATTCAGGCAACGTGATGTTCTACTTTGTCTTCATGAGAACGGGAGCATTAGTGTCAGAGTGCGTCGCCGTCCGCGAACTACTAGCCCCAGCGCGGCAACGCCTGTCGATCAAATCGGTAACTTTGTTGGACTAACAGGTACTAAAACACTAACCTGATTTCTTAAAACTAACCACATGAATTCAGAACACATTGAGATACATCTGTGTTGAGGTCATAGAGCTATATTAAATTACTAGAGCGCCAACTCCTCATTCTGCGCACGGAGACGCTTTGAAGCCACTCTGGGCGCAGACATTTTTAATTTATGTGCGTGTTTGTAGAACACAATCAAAACAGATGGATTGAATTTTAAAAGTGTACTCTACATGCAATGCGCAAGTAGAACACACGCTAACAAGCGCTGTTTGCGTGGGTATGGAATACAAACGCAGATATGCAAATAGCCGTACAAAAGCCGTACAAAATTTCTAGGTCTCCTTAGGTTTGTGCACAAACATGGATGCGCCCAGCAGGCATTACTTTGTACACGAAGTTAGTGCTCTAGTAATTTAATATAGCTCTATGGTTGAGGTGGATACACCAAAAGTATGCTTTTGGACATGTTTTCTATTTTATTTGGTCAGCAACAGCAAATAGTAAAGGCCCCTCACAAAATAAGTTTTTTAAATGTGTAAGTAGTTACAGTTTTTCAAAAAGTAAGGCTTTTGCTTCAAACGTTTAAATTACTCTTAAACTTGAAAACATCAGATTTCCATTTCACATCAAATTGTTACTTTTGAGTGTGACATTTTCATGAGGCTCAATGCAATAAAGCTGGAAGGAATCTCACGCATTTTTTTTTTAAATTTAATTTCTAATACTGCAATTTCTGTAATTCCCATTCAATAGGTGGTGACTCTCTCCTCTCTCATGACCCTCACGACGTCATCTACGACCTCCGCTGTCAATCGGACCCGCTTCGGGTCACCAAACACATGCGAGCCTTCGGCCTGGCGTGCTGCATGTCCACCGAGCGTCAGATGGGTCTCCTCATGAGCGACGGACGACTCTTGGTCTGGTCACTCATGACGGTCAATCATGTCCCGACTAGCACCACCAACGTCCACACCCAGATGGTCCTGTCGCCGCTTTACTCCCCCGGGGTCGTGCCTGGGGTCACCAACAGCGACTTTGAGTTTCTCCCGCCGCTGTCCAATACGGGCGGACAGGTCTTGCCACACCCAAAGGTTAATATCAGGGTATTTGTCAGGGTGTCTATTTGGGCATTTGTCTGATGGATATTTGCAAATCGGCAAGATTACCATATGCGAAGTTCACTAATTTTCCTCTGTATTGACTAACAAGCCCCCAGATAGCAATTTCATGTCATCAAAGTCAATTTGAGCAGTGAAAAAAAACAAGCATTTTTTTAGAAAACACTTAGAATGTTTCAGTCCACTCTCATAGGGTTTGTACACAGAGTGTTGAGTGAACTTCGTATAAATGGAAATCTTTCCTGCAAATCAATCACACGTCATCTTTGTAATATGGCTGAGAATGAAAATTCTAATAATAGTTGAATTGGAGTGTTTATCTGTCATTTCTAAAAAAAATATTTATTTTACAAAGAAAACTAGACGCATGACCACTGATCTTTTCCAAGTAGTTTCTACCATGAACTTCAAAGTCACGGTACTCGGCAAAGTTCATGCGTATATATAGGCCTTTAACGTTGATCAACGACGATCAGCACGACGGTGCCTGGTAGCGCGTCTGGCGTTGCACACTTCCATGTAGGTTTGATGGGCAAGGCTGCTCCCCTGGTGTAATACACTACGCCAGCCCAACCTGTTGGCTGCAACGCTCTCCCAGTCAGTCAAGTTGATGGAAAAGGACTGTAGATCACGCTTGACTACATCCTTATACAGCAGCTTTGGGCGGCCTACTGGACGAGGGGCATATTAATATCCATACTTGATATTTTCATTTACAGCTGTCATTGGGTAACTTGATCTGCCAGACGGACGTTACCGGAGACTCTAATGGAACTCAACCGCAGCAGGGTCGCGGTGTCATCCTCAAGTTTGTCCTGACTGGCCTGAGTTGTGGTGTAGCATCAGTACCGACCGTCATCCGTATGTGCCCACCGGTGACGACAAGGAACATACATAAATACAAGCCACTTGTTGCGCTAGGTGAGATTAACAGGTTCTGTGCTGGTCCCTGAGGGCCAGCCTAGGATCCTCTTTGTACCTATCTCACTGACTGACTGTCTGACTGACTGATGACTTGGACTGGTTACCTATCTCACTGATTGACTATCACTGGTGACAGCCTTATAAAACCAGTCTAGGAACAGCGTTACAAGGCTGCATGTGCATTAGTCTGGCGCCGCTTGTTTCATGTACTTTCATGATACATCTGTAGGCAGTAAGTCAGGTGTTCATGCTTTAAGGGTAGAGTGTATCACAAAAGTGCCCAAAATCTAAAGAAAGGTGCTTAATAACTAACCTGATGAAGTTTTAGCTCAGGGAATGCAGTATATTCAGAGAAAACAGTATTCTAGGATCTCGATTTCAATTCAAAAGTTGCCGAGTCATGTTTTGAATTGGGCCCGAAATCAGCGTCTGGGACACGTTCTCATTCAGCCGATTGCAGCTACGCAATGTCACGCACTGAACTGATAAATTATAGCAACGGTAGGCACGTGTGCGTCATGTCAACGCTTGCGCGCACCCATTCATGGCTTTGCCGAATTAATTCAAAACGAACTACTAACGGAAATTTCCAAAAATGCGTCTTTAGATGCATCTAAATGACCTACTTTTATTGTTTTCTTCAAAATGACAGCATCCATTACTATCTTTATACCAAGTATGCTTTTCAACATAATTTGGTCGGCTACTTTTTGGATAGCTGCAAATGATAAACTCTACCTTTAAGCCCTACAACTTATTCACGAACTTTTGAGCAATTCTGAATCAATTGAATATATTTTCGTGCACTCTGGGACCAGCTTCACTGGACTTACCTTGTCTTGTATACCTTATAAAGAACGTGTGCAGCACTACCAACTGGCCCATCGTTTGGCTCTGCTTGCCTGTGATTTGGATGTTAGGTCATCTCTGGGCTGCATAGGTCTGGTGTGTTAGCCTAGATCTATGCTGATATAGTTTGGCATTTCCACCAACTAAAGGCTTTGTCTCTTTATGTACATGTAACCATTGTTTGTGAGCGTGTTGTATCTGGTGTTAGGTTGCTATGCCTGCAGATTTTCTGGTTATAACCTAAATTTGTTTTGTTTTTAACCCTAACTCCCTAGGGGGTGTGCAAAATCATATTAAAATTGGAGGGTTCAGGACTGTTAACGGCTTTAACAAGGTGTCTTGTTGTCTTCATGTTTCAGGATCTTCCACCGGTCTTGTCCAGGTGTATAATCTGACGACAGGGTCTCTTTGGAGGGAATACAACATCCACACTTCCTGTATAAGGTTGGACAACTGTTCTTTATTATTTTATTTTTTTGAGAAAAAATAATGAACATAAAAACGTAATTAAATTTTTCTGCATTAACAGTAAATTTTCAATTAATTACTGAACATTCTCAAAATAAGATTAATGATGAATGAAAGAATATATTGATGACTTTGAGCGAAAATAATTTTGAAAACTCTTAATGACAACTTTTTTACTATACAGAGGTATTGAGTGGGTTGGCCTGAGCAGTTTCCTGTCCTACAGCTATCACAACCCGCCAAGCAATGGTCTGGTCCGCAATGAGCTATTGCTTCTTGATCTTCTGACGGGCCGTACCACTCCGTTGCGGGGGCACAAGGGGGACGAGGCCCCAATTGAGTGTATCAAAGTGTCACACTTAAAGTGAGCACAGATTTTTAGGTTAATTTTTATTTTAAAAACCTCTTTTTATTTATCAGTTAAGGAATTTGATACTGTTTTATTGTAAGGAGTTTCGTGAGTTGACCTGAGAAATCAAGGATATTTTTGTTGGTTTCCAAAAAATATTTTGTGCATTCAAGTGAAACTGCAAACGACCTTATAGTTGTTAACCATTTCTAAAAAAGAATGAATCTTACACTTTTTAGGTCAATTTGTCCATTGTTATATTTCCCTCTTTTTTGGGATTGTATGTGGAGAGGCATTTCAGTATTTCTCTCAGTATGTAATTTTTTCGTTGTAATTTTTGACTGTGGAATGTATGTGGAAAACAACTGTTATTAAAATCTCTTTTAATGATATTTTTGTTTGTTTTGATTTCAGGCAATACTTCATCGTGATGTTGAAGGAGAAGCCCTTTGAGATTTGGGATTTGAAGAACCGTACAATCCTGAGAGAGATGCCGGCCAGTTTCCCTGTCATCACGGCACTGGTGAGAAATTCCTTCAAAGAACGTCGGCTGTCTGTTTGTCTCGTTGTGGCCAACCCTGTCAGATGCAAATATGAGAGCTAGTCCCATTGGAAAATGCCACAGTTGTATCCGGCTGCAGTTGGCAACCTCAGACTCTGAGGCAGTTAGGCTTTGAGATTTTTGACCTGATGGATCTTACTACACTTGGCAGACTTGTCAATTTGACAAGTGTTGCATGTTGCTGTGTCCAGCAGGGTTTTCAGCCAAAATACCCTCTAGGGATTAGGGTTAATTAGGCTTTCTTTGCACGGGCAAAGGACCTCAACATTTTGGGACTGTTAATCTATTCTATATTCTTATTAACTTTAGCCGGAGTTTTTGTGTCTTGGAGATCTAAGACATCAGCAATAGTATTCAGGAGGTTCTCCTGTCACCAGAGCAGCCTTTTGAATTTTTCTCACAAGCTTTTGGTGTTTTTATTCGTTGCATTGTCGATGGGTAAAATACAGAAGGAGGTTTCTTATGCTTTTTTGTTTTGCAGGAATGGTCTCCGACCCATCACAAGAAGCGATCTGCCGTGTCCATCCAGGAGACTGTCGGTAGCTCCTCCTTGCTGGATGCAACAGGAAGCACCCATCACATCTTAGGTAATCGGAGATTATGATACGCTGATATACTTCAGTTAGACAAGCCCTTCCTGCCCCTAAGTCTGTCTTTAGAATGCCCAATTTGGATTCAGATTGGAACATTGTTAAAATGCTTGGTTTGCTGGATTTGCAAGCTCCAAAGGAATTCAGATCCAACCACAGAGGTTCGGAGTTACTTCATATGTTCATTGATGGGTCCTCTCCTCCTAGCATTGGTTTGTAAAAATTTGCTAAGAAATGTGACATTTGCTAAGAAATGTGACGGTTGCTCTGCTGCAGAAACCTGAAGTAAGCTGTTTTACCAGGCGGACAACATTTCTTTAGTTTAAGCTGGTTTACAGAATGCTTTACATTTGTACTATATAAACACAATAGGAAGTCTTGCTTAGGATGGATTGTCATTTCTCGTGTCTTTCCATTTGTGATTTTGAGATGAGCACTGATGATGTTATTGTCTCAGGATCTCGGGCCAAATTTTAAACATACTTGAACTGGACTTTGGTAATCTGTCAGCATTCAGAGCCGGAGATTCATTAGGCTCAGCTGCATTTCCCATTCCATTCATGCTCCAAAACAAATTTTTCCTCCCAGATGGCAGTGGTGACAGCAAGTTGTCGCAGACCTCGGCCACCAGAGAACACTTCTTCTTTGCCGAGAGCAACCGCATGCTGCATCACTTCTGGGTAGAAGGCAGCGTGGTCAAGGAAGGGTCACGTCTACCGTCAGACAGCGGTCTGGGGTCTATCACCTGCATGACCTGGAAGGGAGAGACGTTGGTTATGGGAGACGCTGACGGGATGCTAGGGGTGTGGGATCTCAAGGCTAGGGTGTCAAGGTAAGGGAGAGACTTTGGTTATGGAAGATGCTGACGGAATGCCAAGGGTGCGAGATCTTAAGGCTAGGGTGTATAGGTAAGGGAGAGATCCTGGTTATGGGAGATGCTGACGGGATGCTAGGGGTGTGGGATCTCAAGGCTAGGGTGTCAAGGTAAGGGAGAGACGCTGGTTATGGGAGATGCTGACAGAATGCTAGGGGTGTGGGATCTCAAGGCTAGGGTGTATAGGTAAGGGGGAGACGCTGGTTATGGGAGATGCTGACGGGATGCTAGGGGTGTGGGATCTCAAGGCTAGGGTGTATAGGTAAGGGGGAGACGCTGGTTATGGGAGATGCTGACGGGATGCTAGGGGTGTGGGATCTCAAGGCTAGGGTGTCTAAGGTAAGAGAGAGACGTCGGTTATGGGAGATGCTGACGGAATGCTAGGGGTGTGGGATCTCAAGGCTAGGGTGTCAAGGTAAGAGAGAGACGTCGGTTATGGGAGATGCTGACGGGATGCTAGGGGTGTGGGATCTCAAGGCTAGGGTGTCAAGGTAAGGGAGAGACGTCGGTTATGGGAGATGCCAACGGGATGCTAGGGATGTGGGATCTCAAGGCTAGGGTGTCAAGGTAAGGGAGAGATCCTGGTTATGAGAGATGCTGATGGGATGCTAGGGGTGTGGGATCTCAAGGCTGGGGTGTTAAGGTAAGGGAGAGATCCTAGTTATGAGAGATGCTGATGGGATGCTAGGGGTGTGGGATCTCAAGGCTGGGGTGTTAAGGTAAGGGAGATATGTCGGTTATGGGAGATGCTGACGGGATGCTAGGGGTGTGGGATCTCAAGGCTAGGGTGTCAAGGTAAGGGGGAGATGCTGGTTATGGAAGATGATGACGGGATGCTAGGTGTTGGATCTCAAGGCTGTTGACTGTTTCACTTTTGATTTTGTACAGAAACTATCCAACTCATCGGTCCTCCATTAAGAAGGTCAAGTTTGCTCCAGGCAAGGGGAACCTCAAGATCTTGTGTCTGTGGAGCGAAGGCCTGGACATATGGGATATCAAGGAGGTAATCCTGATTCAACTTTTTAAAATTCTGATGTCTTGACTTTGAAAAGACAATATTTTCTTTTAAAATTCCTGCTTTCCATTTATGTGCTCCGCAGTTTTTATGTCATCAAGTTAGTTTATGGTAAATTTACATACAACCTCAACAAATGTTGTGGGTTGCCCCTATTTTTTTCAGAATTTTCTTTTTTCTTTTCCCATCTTTAGGTTAGAGGCACTAGTTCCATGAAGGTGACCAAGGAACAGACTAAGCTGATTGACGCTGACTGGGCGGCCTCTGATAAGCCAATCATTGTCAGTTCCGATGGATGCATACGAGTCTACGACATCAAGCTCAAGACAACATGCTCTCCCATGGACTATGCAGAATTTGCTGGTAAATTGATTTGACCTTTTTTATCCATGACTTGGAAATGGTAATAGATTATTGAATTTTGAAAGTTGAAAATCTTCTTTTTGAAATCTGCCGTTTTGTATTGCTCCTAGTCGTACGCTGGTCAAAATGGGGTGTCATGTTGGCGTAGCGGTTTTTTCCTGGCCTTCAACCGCTGTGATCCGAGTTCGATTCCCGCCCAGGCCAATATGTGGATTGGGTTTTCAGTCCCTGCTTGATTCCATGAGTTTTCCTCAGAAAATTCTTCTGAGATTTTCCTCCCACATCAAAAACTGTAATTTCTTTACACTGTCTTCTCTGTACTAGGCCTCATGGGAGACCAGTGGAGTCCACTGAATGGGCTACCCAGTTAAAATAAGAATTAAATAAATAATAAAGATTTAAATGTCATCACACAACTGCTTGGTCCTGGTTCCCTGCTGTGCTTTATCAAGTCAAGTATTGGTAACCAGTGAAGCAACAAACCGTGGAATGCTGGTCCTGAGTTGTTGACGAGAATATTCCAACCACTATGGACCACTGTGGATTCCAGCAAAGATAGTCGAACTGGGCTTTACTATTATCCTTGCTCAGACTTTGCTCCTAGTTCTATTGCCTTTTATTTGTGAGAGTTGATAGTTGCCATTTTTGTTCCTGTTCAGATCCAGTGTTCTGCCCCTACTTACTGTCCCCCAAGGCAGCCCTGGCTATGAAGTACACCATGCAGCACCAGCCGTGGAATGATGAATACACGCTACAACTCAGCAAGGAATAGTAAGTAACTCTGTCATCAAAGACCAGCAACAAAAATACAAAAAGCGATTCACAATATGGACACGCTATGGCGACCAAAGTATCTCTGAGACAAGCCCAATAGGCAGGAATACATGAGATGTTTAAATGAAAGACTTAATTCAATGGAGAGTGAAAGAAAGAAAATGTAGGTTTTTGGAAAAGAGCTGAGCAAATATTTTGCCGAAAGATGTCTTGGCTTGAAGATCTGGCAAAATAAGCTGTGAATGTATTTGATTTGGCATTGGTGGAGGCAAGCACATGTTTATTAAGCACATCATGCAAACATGTCAGTTTGTTTTGGGAATTGGTTCTAACACAATGCACTTGACTCCGGCTTTGTTGAAAAACTTGTCGTGTCTTTTTGGCCATAGTTGAAAGAAACTATTAGCACCGCTATTACTTGTATTACATTGTATTTATTCACTGGAGAGTCCTTAAAATCGTAGAGTGCTGGGGCAGTTTTGGGTGGTGCAGGTAGTAACAGGCAGGGTGGTTTTGCTAGAAACATGGGAAAATAAAGGAATGCATTTTGCGGTTTGCCTCATGGATTTTTGATTGTCGAACAAACGAGTTGAATAATTTTGGTTGACGCTTTAGCTGTTTGGTAATTTTTTTTCCTCAGAATTTTGAAATACTAATTATGTTTCCCAACACAGTTTCTCATATCGTGATGTGCTCTTAATGATTTTTTAAAAAGAGCCTTCATATTTTCTGTCTATCTATTGAACAATGTCAAATGCTTATGTCTGCTTCTTCTGATGTCATAATCGTCGTCACGTTTTCTAGTGTCCTTAACCTTTCTCTTAGCAGCAGTCGAGTCCAATCCGCCCTCCCCAGTGAGGACAAGCCACGCCCCCAGTAAGAGCCATGAGCGATTTGTTTCTGTCAACTCCCTCCGATGTGCTCTATATTAACCGGCACTTTCCTCTGTTCTTGCAGTGTCTTACTGAGTTTAAAGTGTCTTGCAAATGTTTGTGTTTTGTTTTGAGTTGTTTTGTAATTGGTGCAATTGACCATCATCATCGTCATGCTTTGTAGTCTTAACCCCATCTTCTGGTAGAACCTTTCAGAACAATTTGATCCCAACTCTTTCTTCCTCAAAAAACTAAAACTTCCCTAAAAAAAAATGCCTTTTCATTTCAGGGCTTTCCCTTTGCAGAGCAGGGATGTCGGTTTGTGGACATTTTGAGCTGTCACACAGTGCAAGTGTACACTCAAAAGTGGGGAACATTTGTACGACGAACTAGAATATTTAAAAGGGAAGACTAAAAACTGAAACCTTTTTTTAGTGAACTTTGCAAAGTATAGAACCATTATGGAGAAAATGAAGGAACATTGAAAAATATAGGACAGTTGACAAATACAATATTAGATTTCCTTTTTGAAAATTCCTTCTTGTACACTCTGAAACTGCACATGTAACATTTGGGTGTTTTTGCAAAGAGATAGGAAGTTGGCAATTTATATTCAATTCAATTCAATTCACTTTATTTTCCACATAACAAAAAGACAAAGTGATATGATGTTTGCCATCTGTCACCCAATTAATTGATCTTTTCCCAGGATTATATTACTTCAGTTCGCCAATTTGAAAACCAACTTATCGCGACTTTGAAATTGTTAACACTCAGAAAAATTGCTGTTTTTCATTTCTGTTTTTTTCAAGAATCAGAGACCTGGAAGTTGATACAAATAACCAACTGTATTCCCGTCTCTTTTCCCTTGGTCACTTCATTCCCCACCCCTTCTTGTCCTTTCCTCTCACCCCCACCCCCACCCCCACGGGCAGTTTCCATGACCTTGCTTGGCTGGCAAATCCATCCGCCTCGTCCCCTGCTGTCTCAGCTGACGATGATAGCGTGGTCGATAGCTCGTTTGATTGCGAGGCAGAAGACGAACCTGAACGTTGGTAAATGCGCTGCATGATGCATCGTCAGCCAATTTGGTGCCCCCTTATTGCTCGCTCAGTGTCTGCATGAAATACCGCCCTCATTGTTTGCTTCATGCACAGTCAGAATGTCCATTTGTCCTCCCCCACCCCATGTGTATGAAAATACTCGTTAATATAAAAATTGGCAAAAGATGAAATGTAACGAATCACCACTATCACATGTTTGAAAAAAAATTGCGCAAACTCAAAACTGCATTAGATTTTGAATTTACCAGAGTTTATTTTTTAAGTCATTATGTACTTGGCAGTTCACAGTGCAGTTCATAAAATGTGTCAAAAAAATGTGAGTTCAAAAAATTAAGGAAGTCGAATAGCTTACATAAAAAAAATGCACTATTTTAGTGTAGAATATATAGACTAGCACTTCACCTCACCTCACCACCTGCAAAACATTTTCTTTCACGCAAGTTGTCATAGTTACATTGCATCTGTTAATCATGTTAATTGTTTATCCTGTATGTAACTTTTCCACTTTCCTCTTTTTTTAACAGAAGTGAAAAGAATAAACTAACCATCTAATTTACCCAATTTTGGTTACATAATGCATTAACCAATTTTTTTTCAACTGTTGAAGTCTAACAACAGAGGGCGCTCTTTAGCCATTAGTACGCACAATACAATAGCTGTGTTCTGATATAAAGTTTCTATGGCTGTAGATGATGTGTATAATAGCTATAATGTGAAACGTGATCTTTCCTGTTCCTTTGAAAAGCGCCCTCTATTGTTACGATTTTACACTTTTAAAATTATTTTATTTCAGACTTCTTTTGCGTATGTTTTTAGGTTAACACTCATTTCCAATCCATGTACTAATTTGAATTGTTCTGTTGAAGTTGCAAGTCATCTTGCGTGCATCTTGATTCGTCATTTTTTAAATAAAATATTCCTTTGTTCCCACTACTAACAACGATCATTCCAACTATGTTTCAGACAGAAATGCCCCTAAAGAAAGATTTGCCAATTATATTATTGCCAAGAAATAAAGTGAGGTGTATTTTCTTTTCTGAATGATAAGCCAAGACCATTGTTCATGTTCTGGCACCAAGTTTCTTGTATCTTTTCAGATTTGGCAACTTCTGAAACATTGTGGAATGATCCATTCAAATGTTGACTGTTAATTTGACTTTGTTTTAGAAGTGAATTGTATATGCCTGTATGCATGCTTTGTCATTTTGCTTTAAAGTTATCGAGACGACAGATGTGGTGTACAACTTTGCAGATTTTTGTGTTATTATTATAAGAATTATATTTTAAAAAAAATTATATTTCAATTTATAATTTTGGGGACAGATCTGTTCACATTCATTTTGTTTTGATATTCAACACGTAACATGAAAAGGCCAAATTCCGTTTCCATCGTCTTTTATGGGTACATTGCCAAGCATTCATGATATTGAGACAAGTTAATTTTGTCCATAAATTTGATCATATTTATGTGCAGAAATGTTTAAATCCAAACATTTTTATTTATAGTGAAACTCCCGAGGATGAAAATTTCATCAGGGCCGTCAATGACCAGTTTGACATCATGCCCCAGAAGATCAAGAATTACCTCCCTATTTGCCCCTATGGTACGGCCCAGCGCTGCCTGCTTGCTGCACAACTCTTTGGGGATGAGGCAGAGACCACTTTCTGGACGGTGGCGTTGCAGTATCTCAAGGCTGAGAAGGCGCGGGTGAATTGCCCGGTCCACGTGGTAGGAGTTCAAATAACCATGAAATCATTTTGGGAAATCTTTTTGACTGTATGGTCTAAATTATTTCAGGTCCAGGCTACTTAACTTTTTTAGTCTTGTCAGTACATTATTTATCGATTTTTTTTTTTTATGGCCGAGATCTTTTTTCTCTTCTGTTGTCTCAGTCCACACCAGACAACCCAGGCGCAGGGTACCACTCTGACCCCTTCCAAGGTGAAGTACCCGGTGCCCTGCCTTCTAGTAACAACAGGTCGCTATTGATGGACACCAGGGAAGAGGAAGCGGTTACCAGCTGTTCCTGCATCAAGGATGCATTGCTGGATACCTGCTATGATATCCTGTGTGACAGCAAGTCATATCAGGTAGGTCAAAGGTCGTCAAAGGTCAAGCATTGGGGTCACTGAACTCTGAAACAACATGTTTTCAAGGAAAGACAACAGAGGAGCCACTATTCATTTGCATATTGGTGGAAATTTCTTTTGTAATAATTGCTTCTCCCCACTCAGGAGTAATTATTGTAATAATTTAAGGTGAAACTGAATTGTCCTTTTTTTTGCAGAAATATCAACTTGAGCGTTTGAGCCTCCATGACAGTAAGCGATCGACCCATGAACAGACCATGAAGTGTGCAGAAAACCTTATACTGATGGGACAGGTAACGACAGAAAGCCTAGAAAACCATGCCACTTGTGGTTATTTCTTCGATCGTAGTCAATTTTGCCAGTAACCTGTTTCTTTTCTGGAGTTTTATTTTAGTAATGTCTAAAAAAAAAAAAAATTTTTTAAAAAGAACTTTAATATCCACGACCCCCTAGATCATGTACTAGAAACTGTCCTGGAAAACAATCACACTTTCTTGGGGTATCTTTCTTAATTCTGCAAAGTCTTCCAAAATTTCCTGTTTAAAGGATTTTGAAAGGTTAAAAATTGTAATCTTGACCAAACAATAGTTGGATTTTTGGACTGGCACAGATCAAGAAGGCTCATTAATATTTTATCTTGTCATTTCTTGTCAGTTTGACCGAGCAGTGCAGCTGTATCTGGAAACAGAAGCTGAGAATGAGAGTTACTATCTGGACTCCATCTTGGCTTGTCTGGTTGCCACGGTGAAGTCAACTGGGGCATCACAAAGCACCATTAAGCTGGTCGCTACAAGTCTCATTGCTAACAACAAACTCTCAGGTAACACAAAATTAAACAAAATATGTTGATATTCTGTGACATTTTTTTCAAGGTTATGATGTAAACTAAGTGGTGTTTATTGGGTGGCATGGTTGGCTAGTGCGTAAAGCGCTCGCCTCTTATCAATGTGGCGCGGTTCCATTCCCGGCTTGGACCATGTGAGTAGAGTTGTGCGTTGATTCTCTCCTGTGCCATGAGGGTTTTCCTCCCTCCACAAAAATCAACACTTTCAATCTCTGACTGTGCCCCACGGTCAGACATGGGTCTTTTGGCTGACAGCCAAAGGCGCCTGTACATGCCAGCGGCTTGACCACATTGCATCCGCGTCCTTCGCAATTCAGCTTCTCAGCTGCGAGTAAGGATGATTGGCCTCCCAAATTATTATCATAAGTGCAGTGTATGCTTTGTAATCGCCTATCAAAATTTATAGCTTAGCAAAGTTGCCTCTTCACTTTGCCTCATGTAATATTTTGAGGTAATAAATTGTGTCCATGAAATGCCCTCTCTCAAAATTATCCCCTTCTCCAAATGGTTTGTTCTCTATTATTCATATGGATTTGATTGTACGCTTGGCTGTTCCATTTGATCACCTCTCTCAAAATTATCCCCCTCTCCAAATGGTTTGTTCTCTATTATTCGTATGGATTTGATTGTACGCTTGGCTGTTCCATTTGATCACAGAGGGGGTTCAGCTTCTGTGTCTGATCAACAAGGGAATCGATGCGTGTCGTTATCTGATCACCTACCGAGAGTGGAACCAGGCCGTCTGGCTGGCTAAGGTAGGTCAAGTCCATCGTGAACTTTTTGACATGTTTCCATGGCAACAAAAGGTCAGAATTAATGCCAAATATTTGGGACAGTATACTGTTTGTTCCCTTCTTTTTCCATTTCTTTGTCCTTTCAGATTCAGCCCCCACTTTATCATATGTAGTTAGTCCGCATTTTGTTTGCAATTAACGGGTAAAAGCCAGCTAGACTGGTTCCCTGACCTTACAATTGCTTTCTTAAGTGGGGTCAGGGAGCCAGACTACAAGAAAAGGATTGTTTTTCTTGGGATTTTTTCAGCATCTACGAACCCAAAACATCAAACAATATTTGCTATAAAATACTAACCCCCCAAATCCATCCACTTCTGAAAATTACAGCTAAAGTAAATGTTGTATATTCCCTTTAAGTAATAGAGGCCTGGCTCCTTCAAAAAATATTCGGTGTGGATTTTACGGGATAAAGTTGGTATGACAGTAAATATCCTGATTGATGTCAGACACCTTGTTTTGTTTTATTTATTGTTATGATTTGTCTTGCAGGCTACCCTACCCTTTTCAGAGTACTGCACCGTATTACGTCGTTACGTTGACTATCTCTGCTCACCGACCGTCAACCAGAAGACCAAGGCCATCCTAGTCCTGCTGTCTATGGGTCAATTCCAACAGGTCCTTGAGGTCCTCATGAGGTCAGTATTATGTTAATCAGAATAGTCGGTACCGAGCACCCACAAAACCAAGGGGGTTGGTACAGGCTGATCTTTAAAGCTCTCTGATTGGACAGTTTGTAAGGAATGATTACATGGTAAGGTCAGAAGCACATGTGATTGGCTTGTCAAGCTGGTATCAATGTAATGAATATTCAGTGTCTCAGTTAGGTTGGGTCACCCACAATGCTTTGCTTTTCCTGCAGAGAATTTTTGAAAAATTTTCAGCCTGTACAAGCTTACATAGCCATGAATGTCTTTATCCTGCAAATAGTCTGATCACTTGAAAAAGGGTCTTAAAATCTTTCAAAAGTACTTTTCTTGGTTTGTTTTCTATTTTGTATCCTGTCCTGAGTTTACATGTCTTTGAATATTTGCATTCCCAGCATGCACTACTACGACCGTGCCGGCATGTTTGCTGAGGCCTGTATGGAGTTTGACGTCTTGCCAGATACAGAAGAGATAAATATCCTTTGAAAGATTTAAGGACTGAAAAAAAAATTCCAAACATGTACTCTGTGTACTGTGCGCTGAACGGCCAGGCACAACATTTGCAAGAGACACGTTATCTGATCCTTGTAGTTTTGTTCTTGTATGTTGGTTCATCATTTCTTGCCGGTCTTGGATAGCCAGCCTACGGTAGTGTCTTCTGTGTACCTATCTCACTGTGTGACTGACTGACTCCCCGCCACATGTCGTAGTAAGTAAGTAAAGTCTGTCACGAGCCAATGTGGCCTATCAGGCCGGCGTTTCTCTCCAGTTTCAGTAGCATGAAACGACTGAGAATATTTCTACTCTTTCTGGATGGGATGCTAGTAAGGTTTCTCCCCAGCTAATGCCGGTACCCATATACTCCTGGGTGGAGAGAGGCAAGTGAGGGTGAAGTGGCTTGCCCAAGGACACAACATATGACCAGCAGCTGGATTCGAACCCTTGACCCTCTGATCATAAGTCACGAACCCTAACCACTATGCCTCACTCCCCACACTCCCCACACTCCCCAGACTCCCCAGGCAATGCTATTGTATAGGATTACCCCATAACACTAACAAATGGATTAAATCCGTCCGTTATGTAGACCAGATGCATGAAAAGACTACCAGTATTCTAATCAATGAATTGAATTTTCTGAATCGTTTGCAACTTGTGCAGTCTGGGACCAGCATTACTAAACTTGCCTTCTCTTGTTTTTTTTTACTTATTTTTATCTGTTTATCATAGTTTTCGAGTGCAAAATAAGCCATGCTTGTTTCGTATCAAAACTATCAACCTTAACTTTCGTTCTTCACGATCCCTTCTTGAGAAGGTGTACTTGGAGTACGCTCGCTACCTCCTGGCGCTAGGCAACCGCAGAGCGTACGGTTACTACTGCAACAAGGCAGCTGAGAAGGGACATAAAGTCAGTCAGGAACTGGAATGGATGGAAGATTAAGGGGTAAACGCAAAGCATTGTCTTATGATTACATTCCTAGTTTTTTGCACACAGGTGTTATTATTCAAGAATATTCAGTATGAAGATTTCTTGAATGATTGGTAGGCATCGAGTTTTTGAAACCCTCAAAAACATCGCTTCTGACTGATTCACCCCCACCCACCCACCTCAGTCATCCCCTTGAAAAGTATCTTGAAGACATTTTTCCCTATTGTCTTGAAGTTATCAGAAACAGCTGTAAAATATATATACAGTGGAATGCCGCTATAACGAACATCGCGGGATCCACAGAAAATGTTCGTAATAGTGATCATTCGGTATAGCGATTTTAAGCTGCCGGTGGTCCGATACTCACTTATCAATAAATGGCGCCCTTCATAACTTCACCCTGCACGCCCTGGTAGTTACTGAAAGACATCTTTGAACACGTGCCGACTATTAATTATGTAATTACACAGCTTTGAGCTTACTACCTACATCGATGGGTGGCTTCCCCTTCCATGCTTTGGGAAATATTAGCCACTTGTCGCTCTTCTGTTGACAGTTTTCAAGAGCAATGTTCGGTTGGTTTTGTACACAAAAAGCGGGAGCCAAGGACGATGTTCAGTATGGCTGAATGTTCGGTATAGCGCTGTTCGGTATAGCAACGTTCCCCTGTATATATAAACTTTGTAAGAAAATTAGGTTCTATGATGGTTATACTAAGTTATGAACGAACAACTCTAATGAATTACACCAAGATATTTGTATTTTGGCTCGATGGACTATTATGTGGGGTTCTCAAAGATTTTCCCTATTTTTTTTTTTGTCACAAGGGTTCTTGTTCCCAAATATGTTTTACAGATATTCCGTGGTCAGAATTCAATAGATTTTCCTTTTTTCCCCGTTTTTTTTTGGTAAAGGCATGTGTCACATATAATATGTTTTAGAATTTCCTGTGAAGAATTTATCCAATAAATTTTACAAAAATGTATAATTTGCCAAAATAAATATATTATATGTATAACTGTACGTTCATGTATTGCCACTGTGTGTAGCATTTCATGATTTGGGTGAAATCAATTTGTCATTCAAAATACTTCCTCTTTTTTTTGCCCAATCGCTGTAGTAACAGTCGTATACACGTATATATCAAAATGCGTTCATCTCGTTTCAAACCTAAATTCTGAGTTTTTTGTTGAGAAATCAATATTTTACCCAAAATGAAATAGAATTGGAAGACAATATTAAATGTAAGATTAACCCCTTGCAAATTTTTCAAAATTTGAGTGAACATTTTCAAATGTAAGGTTGAGCCCTTGCAATTTATTCAGAATTTGGATGTAAGGCTTACTCCTCAAATTTTGATAAAAATAACCCTGACATTTTTAATTTTTCCAAAAATTTTGCCCAATTTTGATGAAAATGCAAGACTCACCCCTTATATTCTTCATTTCCCCCAAAAGGTCAAATTTTGCTCAATTTTGATGAAAATGCAAGGCTAACCCCTTACATTTTGAAATTTCCCAAAAACTTCCCATTTTGCCCAATTTTGGTGATGTGCAAGGCTAACCCCTTACATTTTGAATTTTCCCAAAAACTTCAAATTTTGCCCAATTTTGATGAAAATGCAAGGCTAACCCCTTACATTCATCAATTTTAAAAAACACCAAATTTTGCCCAATTTTTGATGAGAATGCAAGGCTAACCCCTTACATTTTGAATTTTCCCAAAAAGGTCAAATTTTGCCCAATTTTGAAGAAAATGCAAGGCTTACCCCTTACATTTTGAATTTTCCCAAAAAGGTCAAATTTTGCCCAATTTTGAAGAAAATGCAAGGCTAACCCCTTACATTTTGAATTTTCCCCAAAAGGTCAAATTTTGCCCAATTTTGAAGAAAATGCAAGGCTAACCCCTTATATTCTTCAATTTCAAAAAACACCAAATTTTGCCCAATTTTGAAGAAAATGCAAGGCTAACCCCTTACATTTTGAATTTTCCCAAAAAGGTCAAATTTTGCCCAATTTTGAAGAAAATGCAAGGCTAACCCCTTATATTCTTCAATTTCAAAAAAACACCAAATTTTGCCCAATTTTGAAGAAAATGCAAGGCTTACCCCTTACATTTTGAATTTTCCCAAAAAGGTCAAATTTTGCCCAATTTTGAAGAAAATGCAAGGCTAACCCCTTACATTTTGAATTTTCCCAAAAAGGTCCAATTTTGAAGAAAACGCAAGGCTAACCCCTTATATTCTTCAATTTTAAAAAAACACCAAATTTTGCCCAATTTTTAAAAAAATGCAAGGCTTACCCCTTACATTTTGAATTTTCCCCAAAAGATCAAATTTTGTCCAATTTTGAAGAAAATGCAAGGCTAACCCCTTATATTCCTCGATTTCTAAAAAAAAAATCAAATTTTGCCCAATTTTGAAGAAAATGCAAGGCTTACCCCTTACATTTTGAAATTTCCCAAAAAGGTCCAATTTTGCCCAATTTTGAAGAAAATGCAAGGCTAACCCCTTATATTCTTCAATTTCAAAAAAACATCAAATTTTGCCCAATTTTGAAGAAAATGCAAGGCTAACCCCTTACATTTTGAAATTTCCCAAAAAGGTCAAATTTTGCCCAATTTTGAAGAAAATGCAAGGCTTACCCCTTATATTCTTCAATTTAAAAAAAAAACCAAAATTTGCCCAATTTTGAAGAAAATGCAAGGCTAACCCCTTACATTTTGAATTTTCCCAAAAAGGTCAAATTTTGCCCAATTTTGAAGAAAATGCAAGGCTAACCCCTTATATTCTTCAATTTCAAAAAAACACCAAATTTTGCCCAATTTTGAAGAAAATGCAAGGCTAACCCCTTATATTCTTCAATTTCAAAAAAACACCAAATTTTGCCCAATTTTGAAGAAAATGCAAGGCTAACCCCTTCTATTCTTCGATTTCAAAAAAAAACATCAAATTTTGCCCAATTTTGAAGAAAATGCAAGGCTTACCCCTTACATTTTGAAATTTCCCAAAAAGGTCAAATTTTGCCCAATTTTGAAGAAAATGCAAGGCTTACCCCTTACATTTTGAATTTTCCCAAAAAAGTCAAATTTTGCCCAATTTTGAAGAAAATGCAAGGCTAACCCCTTATATTCTTCAATTTCAAAAAAACACCAAAATTTGCCCAATTTTGAAGAAAATACAAGGCTTACCCCTTACATTTTGAAATTTCCCAAAAAGGTCCAATTTTGCCCAATTTTGAAGAAAATGCAAGGCTAACCCCTTATATTCTTCAATTTCAAAAAAAACACCAAAATTTGCCCAATTTTGAAGAAAATGCAAGGCTTACCCCTTACATTTTGAAATTTCCCAAAAAAGTCAAATTTTGCCCAATTTTGAAGAAAATGCAAGGCTAACCCCTTATATTCTTCAATTTCTAAAAAAACACCAAATTTTGCCCAATTTTGAAGAAAATGCAAGGCTAACCCCTTATATTCTTTGATTTCAAAAAAAACATCAAATTTTGCTTAATTTTGAAGAAAATGCAAGGCTTACCCCTTACATTTTGAATTTTCCCAAAAAGGTCAAATTTTGCCCAATTTTGAAGAAAATGCAAGGCTAACCCCTTACATTTTGAATTTTCCCAAAAAGGTCAAATTTTGCCCAATTTTGAAGAAAATGCAAGGCTAACCCCTTATATTCTTCAATTTCAAAATAACACCAAATTTTGCTTAATTTTGAAGAAAATGCAAGGCTTACCCCTTACATTTTGAATTTTCCCAAAAAGGTCAAATTTTGCCCAATTTTGAAGAAAATGCAAGGCTAACCCCTTACATTTTGAATTTTCCCAAAAAAGTCCAATTTTGAAGAAAACGCAAGGCTAACCCCTTATATTCTTCAATTCTTAAAAAACACCAAATTTTGCCCAATTTTGAAGAAAATGCAAGGCTTACCCCTTACATTTTGAATTTTCCCCAAAAGATCAAATTTTGCCCAATTTTGAAGAAAATGCAAGGCTTACCCCTTACATTTTGAAATTTCCCAAAAAGGTCCAATTTTGCCCAATTTTGAAGAAAATGCAAGGCTAACCCCTTATATTCTTCAATTTCAAAAAAATATCAAATTTTGCCCAATTTTGAAGAAAATGCAAGGCTTACCCCTTACATTTTGAAATTTCCCAAAAAGGTCTAATTTTGCCCAATTTTGAAGAAAATGCAAGGCTTACCCCTTATATTCTTCAATTTCAAAAAAACACCCAATTTTGCCCAATTTTGGAGAAAATGCAAGGCTAACCCCTTACATTTTGAATTTTCCCAAAAAGGTCGAATTTTGCCCAATTTTGAAGAAAATGCAAGGCTAACCCCTTATATTCTTCAATTTAAAAAAAAACACCAAATTTTGCCCAATTTTGAAGAAAATGCAAGGCTAACCCCTTATATTCTTCAATTTTAAAAAAAACACCAAAATTTGCCCAATTTTGAAGAAAATGCAAGGCTAACCCCTTATATTCTTCGATTTAAAAAAAAACATCAAATTTTGCCCAATTTTGAAGAAAATGCAAGGCTTACCCCTTACATTTTAGAAATTTCCCAAAAAGGTCCAATTTTGCCCAATTTTGAAGAAAATGCAAGGCTTACCCCTTACATTTTGAATTTTCCCAAAAAAGTCAAATTTTGCCCAATTTTGAAGAAAATGCAAGGCTAACCCCTTATATTCTTCAATTTAAAAAAAACACCAAAATTTGCCCAATTTTGAAGAAAATACAAGGCTTACCCCTTACATTTTGAAATTTCCCAAAAAGGTCCAATTTTGCCCAATTTTGAAGAAAATGCAAGGCTAACCCCTTATATTCTTCAATTTAAAAAAAAACACCAAAATTTGCCCAATTTTGAAGAAAATGCAAGGCTTACCCCTTACATTTTGAAATTTCCCAAAAAAGTCAAATTTTGCCCAATTTTGAAGAAAATGCAAGGCTAACCCCTTATATTCTTCAATTTCTAAAAAAACACCAAATTTTGCCCAATTTTGAAGAAAATGCAAGGCTAACCCCTTATATTCTTTGATTTCAAAAAAAACATCAAATTTTGCCCAATTTTGAAGAAAATGCAAGGCTAACCCCTTATATTCTTCGATTTCAAAAAAAACATCAAATTTTGCCCAATTTTGAAGAAAATGCAAGGCTTACCCCTTACATTTTGAAATTTCCCAAAAAGGTCCAATTTTGCCCAATTTTGAAGAAAATGCAAGGCTTACCCCTTACATTTTGAATTTTCCCAAAAAAGTCAAATTTTGCCCAATTTTGAAGAAAATGCAAGGCTAACCCCTTATATTCTTCAATTTTAAAAAAACACCAAAATTTGCCCAATTTTGAAGAAAATGCAAGGCTTACCCCTTACATTTTGAAATTTCCCAAAAAGGTCCAATTTTGCCCAATTTTGAAGAAAATGCAAGGCTTACCCCTTACATTTTGAATTTTCCCAAAAAAGTCAAATTTTGCCCAATTTTGAAGAAAATGCAAGGCTTACCCCTTACATTTTGAATTTTCCCAAAAAGGTCCAATTTTGCCCAATTTTGAAGAAAATGCAAGGCTAACCCCTTATATTCTTCAATTTCAAAAAAACAACAAATTTTGCCCAATTTTGAAGAAAATGCAAGGCTAACCCCTTATATTCTTCAATTTAAAAAAAAACACCAAAATTTGCCCAATTTTGAAGAAAATGCAAGGCTAACCCCTTATATTCTTCGATTTCAAAAAAACATCAAATTTGGCCCAATTTTGAAGAAAATGCAAGGCTTACCCCTTACATTTTGAAATTTCCCAAAAAGGTCCAATTTTGCCCAATTTTGAAGAAAATGCAAGGCTTACCCCTTACATTTTGAATTTTCCCAAAAAAGTCAAATTTTGCCCAATTTTGAAGAAAATGCAAGGCTAACCCCTTATATTCTTCAATTTTAAAAAAACACCAAAATTTGCCCAATTTTGAAGAAAATGCAAGGCTTACCCCTTACATTTTGAAATTTCCAAAAAAGGTCCAATTTTGCCCAATTTTGAAGAAAATGCAAGGCTTACCCCTTACATTTTGAATTTTCCCAAAAAAGTCAAATTTTGCCCAATTTTGAAGAAAATGCAAGGCTAACCCCTTATATTCTTCAATTGCAAAAAAACACAAAATTTTGCCCAATTTTGAAGAAAATGCAAGGCTTACCCCTTACATTTTGAATTTTCCCCAAAAGGTCAAATTGTGCCCAATTTTGAAGAAAATGCAAGGCTAACCCCTTATATTCTTCAATTTCTAAAAAACACCAAATTTTGCCCAATTTTGAAGAAAATGCAAGGCTAACCCCTTATATTCTTCGATTTAAAAAAAAACATCAAATTTTGCCCAATTTTGAAGAAAATGCAAGGCTTACCCCTTACATTTTGAAATTTCCCAAAAAGGTCAAATTTTGCCCAATTTTGAAGAAAATGCAAGGCTAACCCCTTATATTCTTCCATTTCAAAAAACAATTGATATTATTATATTCTTCAATTTTTATCAAAAATTGGGCAAAATTGTGTGTTTTTTAAAATTGAAGAATGTAAGGGGTTAGCCTTGCATTTGCATCGAAATTGGGCAAAATTTGACCTTTTGGGGAAAATTCAAAATGTAAGGGGTAAGCCTTGCATTTTCTTCAAAATTGGGCAAAATTTGGTGTTTTTTGTTAAATTGAAGAATATAAGGGGTTAGCCTTGCATTTTCTTCAAAATTGGGCAAAATTGGACCTTTTGGGGAAAATTCAAAATGTAAGGGGTTAGCCTTGCATTTTCTTCAAAATTGGGCAAAATTTGACCTCTTTGGGAAAATAAAAAATGTAAGGGGTAAGCCTTGCATTTTCATCAAAATTGGGCAAAATTTGACCTTTTTTGGAAAATTCAAAATGTAAGGGGTAAGCCTTGCATTTTCATCAAAATTGGGCAAAATTTGACCTTTTTGGGAACAGTCAAAATGTAAGGGGTTAGCCTTGCATTTTTGAATCAAATTTTCATCAAGGTTAACCCCTTAATTTAAAAAAACATCACAATTGAATTGAAATTGCCCAATTTTGATGAAAATCCAAATTTTGATAACAATGCAAGCTTAATCCCTTACAAATTTGTCAAATATGGAGAAAATATTCGATTGTAAGGTTAACCCCTTACAAATTTTTGTTTACTCTTCAAACATTTTATCGACAAGTTTCCTGCAAAAGATAAACACTTTCTCATTTCATAAAATGGTTACCCATAAATACACTAACTTTTTTCGTTAATCATTTAAACAAATGTTTTTACATAAACTCATATTTATTTCAGAATATGTACAAATACTTTTGGCAAAAATAAATATATTTACATAAAAAGGAAAATCTCAATGTATACATTACTTCCTAAAATAGCTCGTCTTGAAACAAATTGACCTTCATCACAAAGCCATCACATACAATACACTGAAAGGACGGAACGCAATAAGTACCAATAAATATCCGAAAAAAAGTAAGACTGCTGCAAACTGCTTACTGACTGGATGGACCTGACATGTACATGTATAAATCTAAAAATTAATGTGGCCTGACGTTGCGAACTTAGCAAGTTCTTCTTCAGAGGCTAAAACAGCCTCTGAAGAAGAACTTGCTAAGTTCGCAACGTCAGGCCACATTAATTTTTAGATTTAAATAAATATCCGACTTTTAAAGATATACACTTCAGCTGTGTCATGGACGAATGACATCAAAACAATTAAAATTTTTCAAGTTTCGGTCTTGGCATATAGAATAAGTTCCCACCCAATCAATTGTGTCGCATTTTTATTGAAACTGAATAGTGAAAGCGAAGGAAACTTGTGATATTTCTAATGAATAATATAAACGAAAGACATTGGATGGAATGTGGAAAAGAAAAATACAAAACGGACATACTCACATATGAAAGAATCGCGTGAAAAGGAATACGAACATTTAACAGATTTCTTGTCTGCAATGTCATCTGCACTACAAAGCAGGAAGTCGTGGGTTCGAGTCCCACCCGAGTGATTTTTTTCCAACTTTCACTCGGGAGGTAATACAGTTTTTAGACATCAGTGAAAGGCAAAACCTACTATTGATGTCGTATCCTGTTTAGTGCAGCGTTGCTCGTACTTTCTGGAATGCGTTCTGTAGCCTGCGCGAGCTCTTATCAGACTGCAACTGATGGACATTGGAGCTGTGTCTGGCAGCCAAGACGTGGATGTCCTGATCGCAGGATTCTAAGACGCGCTGCCTCAGCAGGTCCTGCAGCTCTCTGTTGCGGTCAAAGGTGAAGGCGTGCTCTTGGAACACGCGGATCTGGTCCACAAACTTGGCGATGGATCTGCCAAGGGAAATTGGTGAAGTATGCAAAAGGAATAGCTTTGATTTCTTGATTTCGTACAGGATGAATAGAACTTTCATGCATGTGAACTGTTACTGTGAATTAGTGCTTACGGTTAGCACAATTTTCTGTTATAGTTAGTATACAAATATTGAGTGGCTCAGAGTGAAATGGGAGGAATATTATCGCAAGTTTTTACGAAGCAAAGCTGAGTGAAATGGATAAGTCCAGATTTTACTGAGCGATAATATTCCTCCCATTTCACAATTTAAAGCCACTCAATATTTGTTTTTTATATAACCGACATATAGATTCTTGTCATTTGATTTACAGTAAAAGGAACTTCTATTTCAATAAAAATTGGTTCACCCAAACCACCCCTTTACGATATGTTTGAACCCAACTCTAGCTAAGTGGCTCCATATGCGCAATGCCCAATGCTCAACGCTCACAACAGCATGAATTTACTCACAAATTCTGCGCTAAGGACCAAGGATGATCCTAACTATTGAATGGGACTTTTTGAACCCCCAGCGTGAATGGGAGCAATAATGAATGGCACGTGATGTGAGTTCCACCAATCAAATAACAAGGATCTGTATGCCAGTTATATAAAACACTTTATATGCTGTTTAGCATCGCCGTGAAATTGGGCTAAGGTTTTCATATTTAAAAAAAAAGTCACAGGAGTTGAACTCACTTCATTTTGGTCCATTTGTACATGCCGTTAGCAAGCTTAAAGCCTCCAATCTCCAGTTGTTGGACATGCATCAGGAAGAGCAGGGTAGGGGGTAAGGTAGGGGAGCCTTTGTGGGCGTCGGCCTTGACGAGAGACTCGCTGTCACCCTGGAGGAGGACCTTGCCTTCACAGAGCTCCTCGTATAATGTGATTACCTTAGACGGGAGGTTGCGCCAAGCCTAGGAGGAGGAAAATAAGGACATTTGTCTGGGATTTCAAGTCTACATTTTTGTTTACACTTTGGCTGGAAAGTTGTACAGGATGACACTGCTTTCATAAAAAGTCAGGAATTTGCCTTAGACTGATGTCTTTAAAGAGAACAGGTAGAAACAGGGCATCAAAAGTGTTATCAAAAACTAGCCTTTTTTGGCTAGTTTTTCCTCCACAAATCATTAAAATTTGCCCAAATCTCATCAGTAATGGGAAGGCTTGTATTAAAATATCTTATGTTACACAAATGGTATTACTAAGTTTGTAGAAAGTCTATTTTTTGACAAAAGTATAAACAAGGCCTGGCAATCATTTTTGAAGTTTGGGCTTACTTTGAGTCGGACTTTCTATGGTAATAGCAGTCTTGGCAAGAGATGAAGCGCTGATGAAGAGGAATGGCCAAGTTGGTTTAAATTTAGACACAAAAATCAAAACACTAAGTGACTTACAGGGACCTGTCTGACAATGAGACTGTCCAGGGCGTCTAGGATTTGAACGCAGGTGGCAAAGTTTCTCAGGTCGTAGCAAGCCTTGGCTACGTTGATGAACTTGGACAGCAGGACCAGCTGGGTCTGAAACAATGGCAAGAAATTCTACAATAATACATCCAAGATTACTTGAATATGTGATGCGATCAAGCTAAATAAGTCATTTGTCGAACCTTGTCAATTTTTTGTTTAAAGATTTGAAAAGAGTACAATCTCAGCATTACTGCTGTGAAAACCGCATGCTGGTACCATCTTTAGTTCAAAAATTATGGAAGTCGGAACACCAAGAGGTGTGATGAAGTGATGTGATGAAGTGGCCCTATTTTGGCCTGAATCTCCAAATGAAAGTTCCCGACAAACGACTCAATTAGCTTGATTGCATCACATATATTATCAGATTGTGGAATTGGAGCTGAGACACCTGGAAAACAAGTCCAGTGCTCTACCCACTTCTCAGCCTAAAGCTTCCGTGCGAGTTGTTAACTACCTGAATTTGGCAGTTGCACAATCAATTAAAGTCCTTAAATTTGGAAAAAAAGGTCAAAAATGAACTTCATTTTAGAGTGAGGCAAAATCTTAGTTGTGGCACTGCATGAATAACAAATTAGCATTTTAATCAGTTCATAGCACTAAGAATGCACATTTTGAATGTAAAATATTTCCACTCAAATTTATTGAAATTTTGTTAGAATATTGGGAATTTTCAGAGTTTTGTAAGAAACGTAGGGATTTCCCAAAGCTACATATTTTTATGCCAAAAAACTATGATCTTGGATAAGAGTTTTTAGTGTAGCCCAATAAATGATGTGCAAGAAAAGAGAAAAGTTGGCTTATAGCTTGTGCAACACGAACACGGCAATCAAGCCCCACTCACCTTGGTAGAGCTACAGCTAACAATCTCAGCCGACACCCAGTGCGAGACGTCCTTGGCGTGATCCAACAGCGCCCTCACAGCTCCATCCTCACCCAGCGACATAACGAACAAGCTGGGCGCCTCGCCGGCATCGGGGGTGGGTTGGCCTTTGCCTCCAGCCGTGTCGTAGTTATTAGTGTTGACTCCTATGCCTTTGCTGCGTGAGTTCAGGTAGTGCACGGGATGGATGCAGTGGAAAAGCTCCTGGTAATGAGACCAACAATATATTTTTGAGGAGGAAATTAAATACTCAAATTGGAACAAAATGATCTAAACTACGACTCATGACCAATAAATTCATTGCTCACAATAGAATTTTATGGCAATTGAACGATTACACCACAGTTCAAGACTGAACGTTTTGAAAGGACAACAAAATGTTTTTCCAATAAAAGATTGAAAGACCTTCATTATTTGCTTCAATTAATACAGATGATTCTTAAAGGCAATGCACTCTTTAAGTGAGACATAATTTGGTGGGGGGGGTGGTATTTGGGGTGCACACTAACAAATAAAACTCTTTTGAGTGCAGCACAGGCACCAGTTGTTAACAAAGCTTTGCAAAATGCTTCCATGACCATACACCAAGTCACTCACCAAAATTGTGTTTATAACGAACGTGCTCAATCGTGGGTGTACGTGTTCTACATAACCCCCGAGGAGAGACACACAAAGGGAGAACAACAGATCCTTTCAGTCCTCGGGAGTTGGGTCTTTTGTTCAAAACGGTCCTCTGTAGTAAGTTTGTGTGCTTCGTCTATGGTAGAGTGTTATATTACAGGGACAAAGGGAAACACAAAGCATTGTCCTCGAGAGTATAGTAAAACAAGAGTGGGTGAGCAAAGGGAACAAGAAATCTCACCTGCTGTAGAAGTGTAAGTTGATGCGCGATACTCAATGAGGTATGATCGCTGAGTGAGAAGCCATCTTTCTCCATGGATCCTGCTGGGAGGTAGGCACTATCGATCTGCTTGGAGGAGTCTTTCTTGGAGAGACAGGACATGATGCCAGCCTTCAGTCTGCCGCGCCCGGAGGCACCCAGGATGCCTTTGGAGTCTTTGGATCCTGAAACCTGGATAAAAAAACACAGAGGAAAAACATGATCGAAAGTTGCTGGCAGTTCACATCTGTTGAATGAATTATGTTAAGTTTGGTATTTCTTGTTAGAGGGAAGTGGTCCAATAGTTACCATGTTCAACTCATGTGCCATGGTAAGTGATTTTGAACCCGGACAGGGAACATGGTGCTTGTGTTCTTTGGCAAGACACTTTACTACAATTGCCTCTCTCCACCCAGGATTATAAATGGGTACCTGTGAGGGTAGAGTCCAAATTGCGCTGATCTGGAGCTGCTGTAGAAAACTGGTCTCATGGCCTGATGACCAGGGGTAATAATTGTAAAGCGCTTTGAGACATTCATGGTATAAAACGCTAAAGCACCACATTAACAATTTTTTTTCCTGCTTCAATTTTTTTTCTTACTGATGTTTATTAATGCAAATCGTAAGTTGGCTTTAACTGACTTCTCCAGTTAGTTAATCAAGCATGATGACGTAAAAAGTTGTAAAATTTCAAGATATTGGGTTTCACTGGTACCTTGTCCATTGGTAACTGGTCCCTGATATCTTCTCTCTGTGTAGCAACCAGTAGACTGGTGCCCGGCCGGTCTTGTTGGCGTTTCTCAATCAACTGAATAAGACACTGACCGTTGGAATCAACTGGCAGAATCTGAAAAACAAAGTTCAACGTAGACAAAATGAAAAACAATAAATGATTGAAGATTTCAATTTCTCACACAGATATTTGTATAATTTTTTCCAAGTATAACCCCAAGAAGACCGTAAAAAACACTCATTGTTAGTGCTAGGACACACCATACAACATTTCAAGCTTGAAAATTGCTTAACTTCAGAAATAACAAGTTCCCAACCATGTATTTTGAAATATTCCTTATACAACCACTGTATCAACGGATTTTTAAACGTTTCCTAAATTGAAATTCAAACTTTTTAACAGCTTTCGGAACATATTTTCATTAAGGACTTTGTAGTTGTAAGTGAATGAAATGAAATGGCAGAGATCTTTAAAGAAAAAGAAATTTACAAACCTTATCAGAGATAAAGACAAGCACATCCTGAAGAAGTTGTGGGTTTGCTTTGAAGTCCACGTCAAAGAAACCTTCCACCCAGACTTGAAGAATGTCCAAGGTACGATTCAGGATCTTATTCCGATTCTCAGCTTGCTGACTGCTCATACTGTGAACAAATAAAAAGTATGACTATTATAGCAACTGTACTACACTGTACTGCATTGTAATACATTGTGTTACATTGTATTTATCACTGTATTACATTGTATTTTTTCCCTTGAAGAATAAAGGCAGCAGAGTGGATTGGAAAACAGCGTGCAGTCAAATCTCTTCACCACATTACCTGCCACGTATGTCTGGATAATTATGACTTCCAATTTGAAAGTCTGAATTTGTTGAATTACCGAGTTTTAGGCACCACGGCTACTTGTGCCACCGTTTACAACTTGTGGAGTCAAATTACTTTGATTCACAAAATAATGCCACATCGGTGGAGATCACACTTGGAAAAAATCACAAGTCCAAAATAAAATTACGCAAAGAAGTAATTCCTTTTTAAACTGCAGTTGTTTCATACATTTCTTGCATTATTTTGGAACTGATTAAACGATCACACATTTGACATATTGTGAAATGAGAGAACTTACCCCAGAGCGGAGGCAAACTTGTTGGCTATGAATTGCAGCAGCTCCTGAGATGTGGTGTAGTAGTGATAGGTGTAGAAGAAATGATGCAGAAAGCCTTGAAGAAGAGCATGCCTATAGACAAAATGGACACAAATATACTCTTCATTATAAAATAATTGTTAAAATATTCGTTTTAATCATTTTAATATGGGGTAATTTAATATGAAGTGGTAAAGATTACAATACTCCATATGTTCAAATACAACAACACTTGTATAGTCTACATGTATGTGAATACAAAGCAATTAAATTGCAACTATACAATATTTGAGTACAGAGATTAGATTGTTTTTCAACATTTGGATCGGCTGCAAATATACAGCAGAATTCTTGATAGAGAACTGGAACGCTTGTTTATGAATGTAGTTTATGAATGAAGTTTACGAATGTCGTTTACAAATCTACATATAAGCCAATGTTACCTTTAAAAAAACAAAAACATGTGGTAATAAAAAAATTAATGTTTATTGGCAACCGAGGATGATAAATAATTAATTTACCACAGGAGGTACATGTAGAAAAATGAAATGCAAGATTTGTCAAAAAAAAATAGTGTGAATAATTTGTGATTTACTGACCTAGCATAGAGAAATGTGAAGAAGCCAACAGGCTGGCCTGCTTGGAGAGACACTTTATTACGGCTGGTCTTGAAGGCTAGCAATGGGTTGTCATCAACAGGTCGAAGGTCAAGCGTAATCCTTCCAGGACTAAAAACCAAAAAACAATGAAATGATTTCTTGCAAAATTTGTAAACAGATTATTTTTTTCAAAAAAGGCCAGTTATTATATATTGGTTTTGTTTCATTTTGCACATTTTTGGACAGATTTTCAGATTAAAGGCTTATATAATTAATGTATTTTAGTTCCATCTTTCATAAAAGAAAGCTGATCATATTTGTGACCTAACAAGCCCAACAAAACGAAAACTAGACTGGCCTTATCAGTCCTCACCTCGTTGCCAGTGAATACAGATAGCATAGCTCCAGTCCCCACTGTTCAGCATACAGCATCTCTAGGTGTTTTCTAGAGGACTCTAGGAACTCGATTCTCTTGGTCATCTCCAGGACCTGCTTGCCGACTTTGGTCACCATGCTCTTGTTGTCAGCCCCTAGCAAGACAAGCGACAGATAGTGAGTTGTTTTAGCAAAATGGTAAAAAGAGTAAAAATTCCGGACAATGAAACACATCAATTCTGTTAACTCGATATAGAACCATTCTGATCCATATGTTTATACCTTTTGTTTGTTGGTTGTGGAGCAGTTTGCGGTAGAATTTCTCCGTCTTATTTCTCATTCTTTTCTCCATCATCAACTGCTGTTCAACATCCTGCAAAGGTTAAATAAAACCATCGCTGAAATTTAACCATCACCCGTTTAAACAGAGAAAAGTCTTTAAATACGATTGGTACAGCATTTTATAAAGAATAGACGGATCTATTTAACTCAGACCAATAGCCAGGCGTGCAACTGGGAATTTAGAAAAAACGAGGAAACTCCAAACCTCACAAGACTTTGCGCATTTTTTTTTATTTGTAATGGCATTCACGAGAAGTAAGAAACGAGGAAATCAGCGGATACGAGGAAAAGTTGCATGCCTGAAAAGCAGACTAGACATGAGGGAAGTCTGACATGCCTGCACAGAAGTCCACCAAGCATGCATGTTCATATGACGCCTGCGGCTGGAATATGCAGTGTGGTATTAGGGTAGTGCAAGTGTAGCAGTGGGCAAAGCATAATGGATCCGTCTGTTGGTGCAATTAAGTCTCAGTACTTACTGCAATCTTGGCATCAACGTTATGCTGTGTCCCTCCGGCTCCTGTAAGCTGCTGTGTGTAAGCCTCAACGGTTGGGTCTACACTCTCGCCTCGGTACAACACCCCGCTGGGTAGTACGCACCTCGACTCGTCCACAGACTCACTGAAGGAGCTCATGGAAGGCAGGGAGATGGTGTCCGAGTTGTTAAACTGCGAGCGTGAGTTACCGGATGAGGTGCTGCTGAGCGAGCCCTGGCTCTCTCGGCGATTCAGGGACTTGCTGAGCATCTCCCGGATCTTACGATTGGTCGAGTCACTGGAGTCTGAGGTAGAACGATGGACTGGAGATGTTGGAGAGTTCAAGAAGGAAGGTGTGAAGTGACTGGATGTCAGGGATGCATTCAAGCTGCTGTTGGGATCGTCTTGGGAGGTCTTATCCGGACTGAGGATGGAGCTGGAGGCAAGACTGCTTGTGAGACTGGTCCGGGATGCATTTAGATCTAAAGAGGAATCCTCAAGTGATGCGTTCATTTGCAGAGACTCATCTGTAGTGTTCTGTATCCCATCCATTTTCCTCAGAGGCTCATCTTGTCGCTGCATCAGCATCCCGTTTCTGCCACCGAATCGGCCATTTGTCTCCAAATCCTTGGCAAGTTCTGGACTATTTAATCGCAATGGACTACCCTGTGACTTATTGCCCACCATGGCCACAACAGCTGGTCTCCTCTGACGTAGGTCATTTCCATCATCACTTTCGTTTTTCCCTAGATCTTTCCTGAGTTCTGAAGCTCCAGTGCCTGCTTTCCTGCCTTGCTCATGAGACTCCTTATCAGCGGCACGGGGCTCAAGACGTAAAGTAGAGACTTTCCCTTCCCGAGGTGGAGACAACTTTGCCTTACTCTCACTGGCTGCAAAACCACTCCTCAGAGCTGTCCGATTTGGTTTCAAGACTGGAACAGTCTTTTGCTCTTCTTTGCCCAGCCTTGCATCTCGTGCCTTTTTATTTTCTTCCTGACTTCCCGAACTTTTCTCCCTTGAGTCACTTTCTTGTCTTGTTGCCGTGGCCTGTTTCTTTTCCTCAGGAGCTTGACTCTTTGTCCCTGTCACTTTTGATCTTCTGTCCACCTCTGCTTTGCTCTTTGTCAAGGCAGAGCCTGGTGTCATCTTCTTCTCTACAGTGTACGCTCTGTGATTTTCACTTTGCGTTGCAGATGATGCTTTCTGTCTGGACGGTGTGTGCCCCTCTCTACTTGATTTTGTACGCGGCGGCTTCTTAGGTACTGCTGACCTTCAGAAGACAAAATCATCAATAGCAATCTATTAATTTTTTTTTCACTTTTTAATTATTGTCTTTTTAAGAAAACAACAAGCAGTGGCCTGCCTTTTCTGTGAACACACAAGTTTTGTGATTGCTAGTCACGAATGAAATCCAACATTTATTTGAAAAAGAACCAAAAAATTGCATCAGTATTTTGTTAACTTATGGCGACAAAAAAAATTGCCTGGAATTCTAAAGTGCCAAACCCTTCAGGTGACGGCATCCAACACGCCAAAACTTTAAACAAGTTTATCAGATCTTTAATTCAAAAACAAAAATTGAAAAAAAAATTGCTGGTCAAGGCAGACTATTCTTACAAGTTTATGAAGCAAATTTACACACTGTCTTACCTGTGTTTATTTGTCGTGTTGCTCGTGGGTCTAATGGGTGGTTTCTGTCCGTTGACAGCTTCGTAAAGATCTCCTAGAAGTTCCTCCTCCCAGTAGAGATCGCAGAATTTCTCCGAGATGGCATTGTTGAAGGTTTGCCAGCTCAGCTTGCCCAGCGATGTGATGTACTCAGCTGAGGTGCAAAGATGGGATAATCAATTTTGATTTGTTCACGAAAAAAATGTCATCAATTCATGAAGTTATTAAATTCACTTTCAATACTAAAGGAGAGATATGAAAAATGACAAATTAATACTGTAGTTACAATTTTGGGTTTGAAATCATGCTTTGAGCCTATCATTTAAGTCAGGTCAAGAATGCAAGGTCAGTGGCATCCTCTTTTGGTTTTATCATGACAACGTGTGTTTTTAGAGTAAAATTTCATTTTTTCCAAAAAGTGAAAACAGTTCACATACCCATGGCTAAGTCTTCAACTCCATTCTCCAAGTACCCATCATAGGCAAAGGCTTGTCTGATCAGTTTAATAACCTTCTTGAGTGTTGCGTTTCCCTGCAAGGCATCGGCAAGCTGTACCTCCGATACTGTGGGCAGCTCCTCTCCGCTGGACATGCTATAGCGCAGATTCACCCCACTGTCTCTTGACAGGGAGGACATGGATATGGGTGATGAGGCGTGGTTGTTGGAGGGGTCCATGGGACGAGTATCATCAATGTCGTCGGTGGAATAGTTTGGCTTCCTGGATGCATGGTTGTCGCGCGGCTTGTGGCTTACGTGAGGTCTTGCAGAATGACTAGATTTCATTCCCGATTTCTCTGCAGTTTTACGGGGAACGTCCTTAGTGTCCGTTTTGTGGATGGAAAGTGAAACCTTTGGCCTCTCGCAGGATTTACTTCGGGATTTGGAGTCGTCGAGTTTGCCCACTTTATCGTGGTTGTGGGTCTTGCTGCGTTCGTGGTTCCTCTCCCGCGCCCGATCAGGATCACTGTGAGATGAGGATGTTTTGGTTGGTTTCTTGCGTACAACCTTCGGGGAGCTTTTCAAGCGGAGGGTTTCTAGATATGAAGACTCGCTGCTTTCTGACTCACTGGCCTTATTCAGGGCTCCCCTGGCAGGGATCCTTTTAGAAGGCGACACAAAGTGTTTAGGTTTCTCGTGGCGCTTCTTCATCTGTTCTCGTTTCCGGTCAGCAGTATCCTTCCGAGGCATTTCAGGAGTCACAGGGATACAGGTACTCTCTCCATCGCTACTTGCACCAGGACTTTTCAGGCTTGTCCAGTAATTCCGGCTGTCTGTCTTGATGTTCGACATGGCAGTAGTTTTGTTTGCAGAGGTAGCTGGAGTTTTGTTCACAGCTAAGCCTGAATTAATCACTTGGGACCCTTGAGATGTTACAGTGAATACCTCGCCTGGTGTAATGGTAGAATCTCCCTGGATGGCAAGTGACCCTTGAGATAAAGCAGGGGAGGTTTGAGATATTGCAGGGGAGACTTGAGAAATTGCAGGGGATGTTTGACATATCACAGGTGACCCCTGGAAAACAACAGGGGAGCCCTGCATGTCCACGGGAAGGACGTGGAAGAGTCCAGTGGCTGGGTCCTGTTGAAGTTGGACCTTGAGGGGAAAGCTTGGGACGACAGCCCCACTAGGACTCGCTGGCATGCCTGGAACGGCAGCTACAGAAGGGTTGGTTACTGGATGCATGGTTTGAGGACTGGCTAGCCTCAATGGCGACATCTGACCAAGGAGGTTGTTCTGATAAATGGCTGCAAATGCAGAGGACTGAGTTGTTGGCACAGTCTGTGGCTGATTGGCCAAGATTTCAGAAGCCTTGTTTTGATTGGCTGACAAAGTTTGGTTATTCATTTGAAGGGAGGCTATTGGCTTGACTGTGGTCGGTTGGCTAGATGAGGCTGGGACTTCTGCAATGCTTTGTATCTGTTCAGGTTTCGATGCCGTTTGAGATTCCAGAGATGGCCTGTGAGGCTTCTGGATGGGAGAGAAAGCACTTTCGCGACTAATTGGCGATCCCTGAACAACCTTCACCTTAGCTTTCTGCACTCGAGTCTCTCCACTGCTTGCACCATCTCTGGATACATTCCTCTGATCAGTGTGGGAGCTGCCTTTCAATGTAATGGCCTCTGCTTCCAGAGAAAATTTCCGCTTATCAACTTGGAGGTTTTGCGGCTCAGTAGTCCTCTCACTAGCATTTTCGTCTTTTGTGACAATTTCAGGTTTTGATATAGGAAATGGTGCTGGTTCCACTGTCAAAACAGATTGTTCTGTATTTTTAGTATCTGTTTTGTCCGAGTCTTCCTGAAGTTTTTCAGGGCTCTGGTTGGGTTGATTAGAAGGTGATGGAACTCTGCTTGCCATGGCATCATTTTCAAGTGACTCAAGCATATTAGGGGGCGGTTGTTGCTTCTTGGGGGCTTTCAGATCCATCTTGATTGCCTCCATGGCAGCTTTGGCTTTAGCTTTGGCCTCTGCAACATTTGGGGAACTGGTGGAGCGAGTAAGACTCTTGGTGCTGCCGGATTTCTCGTCAGAGACAATGATTGGAGTGAAGTGAGTTGCAGAGGACACCAGGCTTGCCTGGGCTCGGAAGTCAGCAATGCTGCTTCGGCGATTGGCAAAAAAGTCCTGAAGTTTGTTCAGATCCCGGATGGAATTGTACGACAGGTCCGTTCCAGAGATGCTTTCCGTTTTCCGTCTCGCTCTCTTAGCTGCCATACTTTTGGTTCCTGTGTCAGTTTTTGGGTTCTTCTCCTCAGTGATGTTGTCAAGACTGGAGCGGCTTGATTTAGAGCTTAAGTTTGATTTGCTGGAGTGGTTCTGGTTCAGACGGAAAGCTGATGAGCGCGGCTCAAAGGAATGAAAAGCGGCGATGCTGTGCGAGCGTAACGTCCTCTTAAACTCAACAGGACCCTCTGCTTCGGATTCCTCATCGTCCAGCCAGGGATCATCCAAGATCATACCTCCCTCCAGCAGAGAGAAATCCTCTGTCCCCAGGGGTGATAAGGGCTCAGTGCTCCCCGAGTACTCATCTCCACTTTCGCTTCTCAAGTCTCCTGATACCTCACTTTTCAACCCCGTTTGGTCAGCTGTTCCAGTTTCATCACTTTTTTCTTCAGACTGTTGCTTGTGTGACTTCAAGAACCTGGCCAAAGCAGCAGAGACTTTAACTGAATTTGGAGTCGAGGCGCCATCGCTATTTGTCCCATCTCCATATGTGTGCACTGCTGACACCGTTATTGCTGGGACATCAGGTTCTGTCTTGGACAAAGGGGAACCTAAGGTCACGGGATCGCTGTTTCTCTTAGACCCAAGCCTATCCCCAGAGTAAGAACTTCCCATGGTAGCTACACTGTTATGCCTCTTCATAACAGGGGACCGCTTGTTCTCGGTCGTTCCTCTACCACCACCATTTGTGACTTTTCCCGCCCCTGACTGGCTTTCAGTAGTGGAGTATATCTTCTTCAGAATGTCCTGGGCTCGTTGCGACAGGTTATTCAGGGTGGCCGCTGTGGGTGCCTCTCTCAGGGGCTTTTCCTCTGGTGGGTCTAAACCCCTAGTCCGTTTCTCGTCGGCCATTTTTACAGTTTTTGTGTTCGGGCTCAGACTCCTCAAAAGGGTTGGGGAAGGGGAAGCAGAAGACGGGATGTTGAAGACATCGGAAGGGCTGAGGGAATCCCAACTCGTGCCATTGCTGAGACTATGTCTTCTGGAGAATAGCACCTGACTAGCTGTGGAAGACCGTCTTCTGTTTAAAAGGGATTCATCATGAGCTGAAGAGAGAAAATAAAGACAACAATCAGACTGAAGCTGTGATTATCCACAATCGACGACTTGGGCTCGAATTCCACCAGGCTGACATGCAGATTGGGGTTTAAGTCCCTTACTACGGATATTCATAAGAATGTTGAAAGAACGTTGAAAAAGTGAGCTTTCTTCATCACTTTCTCTTTACAGATTTTCTTTGGCCTACAAGCTGGAGGGCTTAGCTGCTTCTGAGAAAGCCTGCTTCAAAACAAGTATCAAATGAATAATCACATACATGTACATGTGTGAACAAAAACGTATACTTCGAATACTTCACAGATGTTGGAATTTTTTTGTAAATTCCATATAATGTGTAATTTTATGTACATGTTACAATGTAAGTGTACTCTTCTCGATCATCCTTTGAAAAAGGCATATCTTGTAAATGACTAACACCAACGTGGTGCTTAAAATCTTGAGGCACTTCATGTTACCCCTGTCTATCAGGACATGCGATAAATTTTATGTAGCGGTTTGAGATCAACGCAATATGTTCTCTACCCTTATTAGGAAACCATACATACTTCTGGTTGGAGTCAAATATCTTGCCCAAGAACACAAGCACTACAAACTCCAAATATTCAGCAAATAAAATCAGATACCTGGAAAATCATAGCAGGAATCAATGGAGATTCTCCGTCTGCTGATGGACGACAGTTGCCGACAGAGGAAAGTGGAAGGATCTCTCAAGTTCCTCTCGCAGGTCTTGACAATCTCGTGGACGTCTGGCCTCTTGTCTGGATCCTCCAATGACAGCTGATTGATGAGGTCGTACAATGGTTGGCTGATCTCGGCCTCGTCGTCGTCCGGCAGGCAATACTCGGCAGCTTCCAGGAGGGTGCGCGCCAGGGAGTAGAGGTGACCCTGAAGGGTGCGAGAGATTTGGCGATGGGTAATCAATACTCTGGATAAACACTCTTGAGTAAAAGAATCACCCCCGCTGATTGGTTATTAGTTATTCATAAGGGCGCCCAGGGTGGGCTGTCTGTAGAGTCTTGGAGGTCCTTTTGTTTTGGGAATTGTGGGGTTATACAGAAGAGGTGAGGAATGTTTTGGATTCTGTTTATGACTCAGTAGGATTGGGGCTACGTTTGAGATCTTTGCAGAGTTGTAATGACTCGAGTCAATGACTCGACTCGAGTCCGACTCGAGTCACTTTTTTTGGCGACTCGACTCGACTCGAGTCCCGACGGGTAAATGACTCGACTCGACTCGAGTCACTGCAAGCAAATGACTCGATTCGACTCGAGTCCCTCATCAGAATGACTCGACTCGACTCGAGGAAGGCTAATAAGACTCGAGTCCCAAAAAATAAAAGCAAAACTTATAATGACTTACGCCGCGCCGTTCGCGTTGCCAGTTTTTGTTCACGTCACGTTAATGTTCACGAATAATGTACGTTCATATACAGCGGCCGTCTGTTTTCCTTCCTCCATAATGATACAACAAACATACACCGTGTCGCGGACTCCCACCTTGTGGTTCTATAGCATTTAATGCTAAACTTAAACTAAAACACCAGACTTAAAACGCATTTCTCAATCCGTGGTTTCATCATTGGTTTGCGATTTTGAAGTTCTTGGTGGAATGCTGGCTAAATTTATGTTCCGATTTCACAAAACAAATGGATACGGACGGGCCCACCTTTAAATAATCAGAAACAGTTTTGTATAATGCAATTGGGTTTTGACGTTGTCAGCGATCAGCGAACAACAAAATCTAGACCCGAAGCCAAACCAGTTATAAGTCCGAAGTTTCACATCTTCTTATCTGTGACGTCAGCTAGCAATGGAAACTGTTGGTTGGGTACCATGCAGCATACTTTATGTCTTTGGATTTTCGTAATAGACTGGTGCCTTGTATTTCTCTCTTGTGTTTGTTGCTTTTTATTGTAATTTATTATATAGTGTTATAAATATTTGTGACTCGAATTGACTCGAGCTAAATACTTGACTCGACTCGACTCGACTCGACCACACTCTGTAACTCGACTCGACTCGACTCGAGTCACTTCTTTAAAATGACTCGACTCGACTCGAGTCACAAAAATCAGTGACTCGTTACAACTCTGGATCTTTGGTGAATTTCAAACAATATTATTATTGACTGACTTAAATTGTGACGCGTCCTAATCTTGAGACCAATGAAATTCAGAATCCAATCAACATAAACTCAAAAATGAAAAGTTTACCTACGAAAAAATTTGAAGTTGATTAGAAGTGACAGAATTTTTGTCATCTTGGGTATCAATGCTGGTCGTACCAAAAAGCCATAATATCTGCCAGAGTTTATGTCTATGTCTGTATAAATTTTGTAAACTTAACAAGTCTGCATTACTGCATGAATACACATCTAACTCTAGATACAAATCTAATGGGAATTCCTGAGGAACTAAAATAGTTTATTGACAAAGAGGATTTGGAAGTACAAAAGAAGGAATCAATACTTCTCTGTGGATAGCGTAGTCTGTAAAAACCCAACGCAAGGCAACACCAGATGATGACAAACACTGACAAACACTGACAAATTACAATGTGCCAGAAAAAAAAACGACCACAAAATAGGGTCCTTATAGCTGATCTGAGGATGTGGGGAAATGCAGTTAAGAATGCCAGAACTAGGAGTTACAGTTCACAATACTTTTTTCTTCTTTTTTTTAAAAACAATTGGGCACTTTCTGTGTGCACTAGAAAAGAGTCAATTTACAGCTTCACTCAATGAATGCATGGCAAATTGATACGAGTATAATGGCTCAAAATAACGCTTGATGGGGATGGCCCAATGTATGAAAAAAAAAAAAACATTCTGCAACAACCACACCTAATATTATTCTGGGCACGATTCCGAGACGACATACATTGTGGTTAAGCCGTTAGCATGTAACAGTGCCTCCGGAACCCACTCACATTGACCCATGATCACGGAGCACAGCCTGAGATCAAAAGAGTTTGATTTTTCCGTAGGGAGGAAAACAACAGGGCCCAGAGAAAACCCTGGCACAGGAGAGAGCCAACGCACAACTCACATGCATCCGCTGCCAGGAATCGAACCAGGGCCACAGAGGTGAAAGGCGAGCGCTTTACGCACAAGCCACCCACGCCACCCAAAAATATCAAGTTGTTCAGCTAGAAATGTAGCAAACCTCCCCTTTCCCTTAAAAAAAAAAGACTAATTAATTTGACTTAAGGTGAAAAATCAATGAGGAATTTTTTGATCTATACAATTTAATTGGACAGGAGAACATGTACCTGAAGTGGGTTTAAGCCTCTACGGTAATACTTGGCCTTTTTTGAGAGCTTACAGAGATAAAAGAAGGGATAAAAGATCTAAAAAAAGGTGTGCTGACAAACAGGGCAGGAGGATCTGAGCATTGGTTGCTCGTGGTGAGGATATACAGCTATATTCATGATGCCAATGTGGCTCATTGTCCAGGATGAATGAGGCTTTGGCCGTCTTGTGTCACCAGGGATCAATACCTTGAGCGAACGCCAGGCAAGACGCCAGGCAAGACGAGGGGATTGTTGTGATAAGATCTAGGGGATGGCTAAGGACAATCAGCTCCAGTTTTTTTTTTTGTCCAGGATTGCTTGATCAAAATGAGTATGGACTAACTGCTGGTGGAAAAATCCGGACAAGAAAACATCAGCAAGGTCGTATGTTGTTCTGAACTCTCCATTTATGAATGGCCGGCCGGGGGGGAAAACGATAGTGTTTGCTTTTTTTATCAAACTGAACAGCTACCTACATTGCATAACAAAGTGCTTTGAAACCAACTCTCGGAATTCGTAACATCTACATTCAGTACTTCTTTACAGCGATCCAATACTCAATTTTAAATGCTAGATAATGTAACCATGTGTTTCAGCAATCTCTTCATCAAAGTTGTTCACTTTTCTGGCAAAAGAATTAAGTTTACTGGCAGAACGATATTTTTTATTTAAGAAATTGAAATGTTCATTGTAACTGTGTGCATTTTACAACTATACACATTTCCAGGGAGGGGACTTAAGATAAATTGAAAATATGTAATATTCACATTTGTACAAATTATTATATTTGTGTGATTGGAAGTTTAATTGTTAGAATAAAGCATGTACGATCTCATGGGTCAAAAAAAGTATGACAAATTCATACTTGTTTATTCTCCGATTTAAAAAAAAATGTTTTGTATCTTGTGAAACAATGTCTTTAAATTCTTAGAAACTGGTTGAATTTCTGTAAAATATTTTAATTTTTTTTTCAAGAACGTGTACATTGAGAAGTGAAAGTTTGTTAAAAAGCTACAGGATTTTTTTATCTGGTTACATCCAATACCCCGTCGGTAATGCCCCAAGGCAAAAGGAACGAAGAGTGCACCTTTTTTGTGTCTGAAAGGTCAAATGCGACTTCAACCACGCTTTCAACCGAGAAATCAATAAAATCTGGCCCAATTCCAGACAAACATTCATTTGTGGGATGTAAAAGATCTATCTGGTCGGGCATCCGATGGCATATTCCATTCAGATTGAAATGGATCGCAGTCAAGATGTGAATGCTGGCGAGAAAACTGGGTCACCACAAGAAGTGGTAATTTCATCCCAGGTGTGCTGAATGATCAGGATTCAAATCTAAAGAATTCAAAATATCGGGGTGTTGTCCTCCCCCCTCACATATCCCCCAAGAAAAAAAAAGTATTGAAGGACCCTAAGCCTTTCACTTTCATATAAAGAAAAACTACCTGCGCTATTTTGAACTTTCATTTTGGATTTTCTTTTTTGCTGCCCCAGGTGTTTAGCAATGAGTTATTTGCTTCTACATGTAAATGAGAATTAGAATAAATCTCCCAAAAATAAAACCAAAATTTGCCATGTTGAATTATCAAATGATTGATTTACAAATTTCAAAATATTTTTGCGGCCCAACAGTAAAATGGATTTTTGAGGATTCGAGAAAGCTCCTAGCAAATATGTCGGGGGAATTTGTACAAGTAAAGTTAAAGAAAAACACTGTAAAGTACTTGTATGTACAGGCACGTTTAGTTCACATATACGCTTGTACTTTTACTTTGCAATTCAATATCATATTTGTATCTCAACGCTGGTCGACTTCTTCAATTGCAAAAGGGAGCATGAAGCCTCAAGGATGAAATCTTACACCGTTTTCATGAATTTCAGGGCAGAAGCTGAGGGGAAAAAGAGCATTGTGTTGGAATGATAAGACAGGCACGTGTCAAGGATTTTTAGTCTTAGGATTTTTTTTATTCAAGCCTTCATCCCTGTCATGGGAAAAAAATGTGATACTGTTTGGCAGAACAACAGGAACACTGCAAGCTTGTCAAAGAAATCCAAACCATTGCCAAGATATTTCGCAGTTCCAAAATAGCTTGTTTTTAATCAAATAAACTTGAAATGCACAAGCAAGGGGACATTTAAGAAAGAAAAATACATGCCGACGTCGATCTTTTGGCTCAACAATATCATGCAGAAAATGATGGTGATGGCTGATTTCGGCAGAAGCACCAGTGCACATGTACAAAAAAAGTATTCTTACAAAAATAAATTATGCAAAACGTAGCTCAGCTAGGCGTGGACAAATCCCTCAATTCTCCTGGAAGAAATTTTTCAGGCATAATCCTCAAATTTTTGTTTAGAAACATATCCCTAAATCTTTAATACATGGGTAAACGCTCCAACCTTCAAACCAATCCACAGGTGTGCCAAAAGGTGTGTTGTTGACACAATCGTGACAACAGAAAGTGCCAGACCATGCACTTGTTTACAAGCCCGATTCTGACGAGACAAACATGGAACACCAAACTGAACAACAAGGACAGACAAGTCAACTGAACACTCTGTGAAGAAAGTCACCGATCATTTGTTAGAGGGACGCCATGGGCATTTTTTTGCACGTACTTGGCCCTCCCTAGGGGGCACACAAAACACAAATATTAGCTTTTTAACGACAACCATCTGGCTGATTATGAAAGGCATCACTGAACCTTTACAATCATTCAGTTGGATCACAAAGAGTTCCAAGTAAAAATACAAACTTACAAAGGTTTTAGTCGGCCTTGTTGAGTAGTGATGAACTTTACATTAGTGCACCGTGTCCCTATTAGAAAGTTAGACTGAAGCGAAGGCATAAATAAAATGCGCTGATGCATGATTCGTGGCAAGCAGCCACTCCCCATCAATTTTTGGCTTATTTACGTGTAGTTAGCGGGATTGTTTTTCAAATCAGGCTCACTTCAAACAAATCCAAAGTTGACTGCGCAGTGCACACATTGACAAATGCAATTTTTTTCAAAGTCAGCACATATTCAACGATGTATTTTTCTTCAAACAATTTACAGTATTTTTTCAAATAAAAAAGTTCGATCAAATGAGCTCTTCACCTTTCAGCATTAAATTTATGTACTGTGAGATTTAAGCAACAGATAACATGATGCATTCAAGATTTCTTCTGGCTCAATCTGGTTACATGGGCCGTGAGATAACCGTAATCTTCCTTTTCAAAGTTGGCGAGATTATAGCTTTACACCAGTGTTCATTTGAGCCAGTATGTACGGTCAAGCAGACAAACTGAATTGGGTTCCAGTTTCAATCTGGGTCATAATCCCATTTCACTCCTCGTTGCTTAAGGATCAGGACCATCACCATCCCCCCCCCCCCCCCCAAGTCTTAAGACACCAACTCTTTCAGATATACATGTAGGGATGGAAGACGTAAGATGTACCAGTACATGGGAGGAAAAAGGAACAGCCTGGTAACAATTTCAAAAGCCTCTTCCCCTCCCCCCCCCCCAAAAAAATGGGGGGTAAAGATACAATTGTACCTGTGTACAACTTTTTCTATTTCCGAAGGCTTTTATTTTGGATTGCTTTAGCGCACAAATACATGGTAGATACCCCCAACAATTCGACTGATTCCCGTCCTCACATTATCAATTCTACTGGTACAATGGGAGCAGGAGCCAGCCTACCCTACAAGAGCTTCATTACTTTCAACCTGCAAATACATGTAAGCACATGTGTATTTTATGAATTTATAAATTAATTACTCCAAGTCCAAACGTGGGCCAATTTTTTTTTCCAGTCGATATCTCATTCAAGTGAACAGTTAATAACTTTTGTATTGCTGGAAAAACAGCAATTTAAAAAAGTAAATCTATTCTGCTGGTTGAAGCTCACTCAACAGCACAGACAGTAAATCTTTGAAGGAAATAACATGGCCACTGGTACAGTGTTTACAATCGCAAAAAAAGGACAGACTAGGAATTTGCAAGGATTTGATGAATGCAGCTTTAAATAGCCGAGGATACTGGATCCACAAAAAAACAACACTCCCACAAATTACAGGTAGTGTCCATTGACCCTGGCGAGTCGGGAAAAGGCCACCGTTGGGCCAAATACCATTGGACAATTGAAGTACACATTTTATTGTGGCCGGGGTTGCTAAATGGCCCGCTGAACCTTTTGCCGTTTGATCATAATGAGCCCATTAAATTTGCATCAAAACAGGTTGGCTCAAAGCGGCCATGGTATCGACCATAGTATGAAGGAATTTTATTCCGAATATCTGGCATTTTAACATGAGAATTTAATTTCAAATCCAACAATCTGTAGGCTGACAGGTACCGAGATATTTTTAGTGATGGTCATTAATTTAAAACGGTTCGTTCAGTGAGTCCATGACAAAACATTTAAAAAGTTAACTCATAAATGTACTTATTCCGTAGTTGTGAGGACCACACACATGATAAGCAACAGTTATTGTGGGGACTAAAGACACTAGTGGGGACAGTCTGAAGTCCCCATAACTCGATCAAAATTTTCCTAATAATTGAAAACTTCTGCACATCGGTGTCCACACAAATGCACAGGCCCACTGGGAAAAAGTAACAGGTACATTGTACATGACATGTACATGAACATGTACCATGCCTGCAAAGACTAAAACAAAACACTTGTCTTTTTTTCTCACTCAACCAATAAAACAATAACATCCACATGTTACTGACATATAACTGTACTCATCATGCTGATCTATCTGCAGTAGGAGTATTTGTGATAACAAGAAACAAACTGGTGCTGAAAATGTTAACAATTTAATCCGAATTGGTGAAAAATTCACACACCTACATTTTGTGCTGGTACACCATGAGTACATCACATGTATCCACACCAACTAACAAAACTTATTGAACCAAGCTTCTTTCATCTGAAGACTTGTACTTACAACTGTGAAGAACTCCTCTACAACCGCTTCAGATTTCTCCCTAAAAGGCCGGAGCACTCCCGCAAAACCATCGGCTTAACAAAAAAGTCCTCCCCTTGCATGTTGCGCTTGTAATCTGGGTATTGTTGGCAAATTCGTGGAGGAGAAATGCCCCACAGCACCCAACGCTCCGTCGACAGCCTTGAGAATTGTTATTCCTGTCTGGTGGGCCGTTGCAACACTCAAGTCCCATTGACGCAAAAGTGGTTAGAGTGATATGATCTCTCTCATCAAAAACCCTCAACGGTCAATTGAACATACTCTCTCATTTAAAGACTGGATCTGATTGACAAGAGTCCATTTTTGACTTTTAAGAATCCCAGCAAAAAAAACATGGACTTCAGCAAGTAATCTCAGATGATTTCATGTCAAAACTGTCCAAGTTTCACTTTCGACGTTTTCAGGCAACTCCTTTTACTACAGTTAGTGATGGTGTCAATAGGCAAGTCCTGTGTAAATAGAACCAAACGAGCAATGGACAAACATCCCCCTTCTCCTAGGGATTAAAAACATGTTCCCATTTGCATGAATACCGTTACCCACACTTGGAACTCGACGCGCGCACACAAGCCTAGATTGTCCTTTATAGCAACACCCCTTTAAGTTCTCTGACCACAATGCTATTGTCAACAGAACGGTTTCTTGTTTGCTCCTCTTAGGTCTCGATTGATGCGGACTTTTTTCCCCTGTTCCTTTGGACACCCCGCTAGCTCAATTTGCATATTATTGATCCATGCTCTATATGAACACGCCTCTTTTATTTTGTTAAATCTGGTTTCCAAACAACAGAGGGCAGCAGAGTCAGATTTTTGAAGGCATCTCGAGGAAGTTGTACTGGTTCTTGACAACAGAGGGCGACAAAGCAAGACGACATCGAGTTTTCATAATAAGAAAAAAAAAATTAATCTTAAAACAAGAGGGCAGCAGACTGAACATACTTTGCTTGAAAAGTTTCTTGACAAAAGCAAGGTTTACCAAGACACCTGGCTCATTCTGAACAGTAGATGGCGGTAGACTAAGACATATTGCTCACTCCTTTCAAAGATCTCAAGTCTTCAAAGTTGTAGCAACATGCGCATGTCCACTATCAGACATCCAAACATTAGGTCCATTACGTACACCCCATGTTCTCACATTTTTTCTTTCACATTTTTCTTTCACATTTTAAAAAATCTAAATTCTATAATAAAATAAACCTTGATTTAGTTCTGGAAATATCACAGCATTTTTCAAAATTGACAGTACTTAGAATTGTTTGGAAACCATACCTTGAGTGTCGTACCCCTCTTGGCTGAGTACTCCGGTGGTCTGAAGTTATTGTCCACAACATCTGCAAGAAAAAAAGAGAAAAATAAATATTTTCCTTCAGTTTTTTTAGGGGATAATATGACATTTAAACACCATTAGCCTGAAAATTTTTTTAACTTCCTTCCCTAACATTCAAGAAGAGATAGCGTAATGGACAACCGAAAATGACAATGTCTCCAATGAAATATGCAAAATAAAAGCAACAAAAATATAACAAATTCAGAGAAATAAATATGTTTTTTTTAGAAAAACTGTAAAAAAGTTTCTCAGCATTTTTCAACTATGTATCCATGACTGAATTTGTTAAATTAAACAATACATATACATACCTACTTTTCAAAATGGTAAAAAGCAAACAATTAACATACATTGTAAGTTGTGACATTCAGAAAAAAGGACATTAAAACAAATGAAATGTTTTGTAAATTCCAATTAAATAGGAAAGCTTTAAAAACAGAACATGTGTCACAGAACATAGAAGTTGAACAACTGAAAACACTTCCCCGTAAAACGGTGGCAAAACTCGCGTGCTTGCACTCCCCACGGACAAAGCCATGAATTATATCAAGGGATAACTGATTCTTTAGTTGCCATGGTGATCAACGGACACAAAACCATGTGATTCATGTAAGAATTCCATTAGCACATGTGAAGTTCACACGGATCAACTCAAAAGTCGGACAGATCCTAAAAGTGTCTTGATAGATGGTGTAAATATCCAAGCCAGAACATGTGTAGCTATGCCATCTTAAAGGGACGCATATCTTCCAACAAAAAAAATTAATTAAAATGTACATGTACTCCACAACAAGGAATAAGTCAGAGATTTTTTGAGTAAGTAACCCTCAATTACCGGTATGGAAAAATGGGCAAAAATCACGACTTAGATTGCTCAACAAGTACACAAATACTTTTCAAAACAGGGGGAGGGGTTGTCATCTTGCAGTGATGTTTTGTATTGCATTGTAAATGTCTCTTGATCTGTGTAGCGGTAATTCCTATTTTATTTAAATTTATTTCAATGAAATTTTTAACATTCTTACATTGTACTCTTAATTGTATTTTAATAGTAGTTCTGTGTGAGCTGGGATCCATGGGAGATCAGTGAGTTTCTCTCACTGAATGGATCACCCAGGATAAATAAGAAATAAACAAATAAATAAATAAATGTACGCCAAATGAAGAATTGTTCCACTTGTCTTACTTACTGCCAAGTTGGAACTTTGAATCAATCAACAGTTCCATGTACTTCCACCAGTTGTGACTTAATACCCCACTGAGAACAATGTTTTCTGACATCCAATATGTTACTTCCCTTGTTAGGAGATTAACGATTAAAATTCAGATCAAACTGTTAACATGATTTAGTGGCATGTTACAAAACGTAGGGCCCATGGGCCAACGATGTTTAGACGATTGACTCGTAAAAGCTGAAATATTTATGGGTTTTATTTCTAAACCACCTTTAAAGAACAACAACAAGGGTATAATTTTACAAAATATATTGCCCGTAGATTTATTCTCACGCACATAAAGGAACCTAGCACTGTAGACCTTATTCACGAAGAAGCCATTTTCGGTCATGTTTCCCGAATCTATGTTAGTAATTGTCAACTGTTGAATGGGATGGTGCCAGACTATTTTATGATTGGAGTACGTTCCAAGCATCACTTCCAATTTGTAATTTTTTTTGATGTGGCTTAAAACATATACCGGTATATGTTTCATCACAAGTTTGAATCATTCATCAGAGCAGACTGCTGTAAATTTGAAATGAACACATTTATTTCATTTCTACTCGCAAGTTCCAAAAATGAAGAGTTTACCTCACTTTCAATTTAATATGGCCAACTTTTGAATAAAGTCTATTGTACACAATATTTTGAATTTGATCAGATCAAATATAAAACAAAGGTTGTTTCCTTCCAAAGGAAAAGATGTTCTGTGAAACAACACAAAATTGAGTCTCTTCTCTAACCCTGGAAACTCCTACATATTGAGATCCGAATTTGCGGAACAAATGCTTGTTTGACTAGCGGTCATCCCAAGATCTTTTCAACAACCAGACCGGTCAATATCTCTCACGGTCAGTCCCTGTTCGGCCGTTTTCAATCCATGAATGACTCCCTAATTACTGCTACTGTCTGGAGGCCTTAGTGTTGGGGGAAAAGTTAGACCTACCCGCTGGTTTGTGTGAAAGAACGGGAATTGTTCTATTCAATGACTTGTTTTGAAATTTGTTTACTTAAAAATGTGCTGTAGGAGGTTGGGAAAAATGCCTAAACTGATGAAGTTATGCTGCAGATTTTCAAAAAGTAAAATATAAGCGGACTATTCTTTTTACCAAGGTTGACTTGTTTCTTAAACTATGACTAACATGTACGAGATAATAAAGCACTGATGTTTGCCAACTTTTCCACTGTTTATTGAAATTGGACAAAACAAATCTATATTTGTAGGCATGACTCTGAAGAGCAATAAGTGGACATTTTTAAGATGAAACAAACTTAAAATTTGATGTTCATGGACGTACCGGTACATGCCGTCCCATACTGTCTAATCTTCCGTGCACAAGTTGTGCAGATAAGGCAATTTGTTTATAAAAGCTCAATTCAATTTTCACCCCTTCAGGTGAAGGGATAATTTACTCATGAATGACACAATATGCAGAGGTCCGTAATTGTAGAATGACACTTTAATAAATAAGTAATACCCTGACCAATGATTATTAAAACTTGGGCTTTTTCCAAAAAAAATCCCTACGGTGATTTCTTGTTTGATTGTAATGATCGTCTGATTGAAAACTAGATTGCTGACCTGCAGCTTTTCTTATTTTTGTGAATGGATTAATTATCTGGTCAAGGAGATCTGTATTCAAAAGTCACTCTTTTAAATGCTAATCTCACTGAAATAATGCAGTATTGTGCTCTGGTTTTCGCCTTGAACTATCAATTTTACACTGAGTGACACTGACTGTCAGCTGGCTACCTTGAATGATGTGGTTTAACTTGGCTCAGATGCAGTGACCTAAGGAGTTAATCCACTAAAGAGGATTTTGTGGTTTTGTGAAGGGAACCACACAAAAGCCAGTTTTCTCTTTGGAATAATCTCAAAACAGGTATGTGAACATCCTGACCTCTGTCAAGAAATAAATCCACAGTCAGCACATGAACTGTTCATCAAGACTTTGAAAAGTGACCTCTGAAAAGTCAAGGAGATTGGAACTGGTCATATTTACTCTGAATTTACTAAACCTAGGGCTGTTCGGAATATACCGAATATTCCAATATTTGATCAACTGAATATTCGAAAAGCTTTTTGCCAGTTTGAATATCCAACAACAACAACAACAAGAACTACACACAGGTCCTTTGATGTTATTGAAATCATAAAGTTGCAGGGCTTTATTGTCAGACTGTGGTTCGTTGTTCCCATCCTGTTAGCAGGTTAATACCCTTGACACTTATAAAACATGTGTAAAACCTTCTAGCCGTCCATAATATCGATCACCGCACGCAAATTTAAACCGAGGCGCTTTTCGTGCAACTTTCGACAGGCGTGGCAGGCAGTTGCAGGTGGCGTGTGTTAAACGTGATCAGAGAGTTTTAAATAATTGAATATTTGGTAGAACGCAGTTCCAAATAATCGAATAGTACATTAGCCTATTCGAAAATGGACACCCCGAACTACAAAACCCAGACGTTGAATTTTACTAGAAATTAACACAAAAGCCAAGCGAGAAAGATCAAAAACCTAGACAATAAATCTCAGTATACATGTCCATCTACATACTTTTTTTGTACAAAGTATATGGTGCATGAGCTTTAAAAAATGCTTGTCTTTTATATTCAGCCAGGTTTTACATACATTTGTACACTTGGCAGTGCAATTATTTTTATCTAAAGCAAAAAAAAAAAAAAAAAAAGTGTGTTGTTTTCAATTTTATAAAACTTGACCGGAGAATGCAGGACAACGGGGAAAAACCCATTAAAAAAGTACAATGCACACCCAGGTGAAAGTGCAAATTTTTTGTATCTCATGCCGACAGCTTGGGGTCACCTAGCAACCCACGCAGGATAGGACTGTGGGACCGGTGAAGCGAGGCACCAGCCATTGTCAGGGTAGGATAGCCATGTCCGCTGGGACGGATCTTGTTTGTAATTGTGTGGGAAAACAAATTAGGAAGAAAGGTACAGTGACTGGCAATTTATGGGCCATACCCCAGGGGAACATTTCACTCCTGACTGACTACCGGAATTTCATATTGATTAGCGTGTGTACTGAACTATTCAGAGGAAAATTCAGTTGAAATTTTTGACACAGTATGGGGTATACATGTGCATGTACATGTAACAGGTGTTGACTATTTGTTCAAGGGTTTCAGATTCAGAACCAACCCCTCATTATTATGAATAATTCATGATAAATTATTGAGCTACATGTATTATAATGCACGGCTGGTAATGTACGGGTTGTAACTGGCACCCAAATTGAACAAATCAATATAGATTTCTGTCCTCCTTTCTACATATTTCTCTCAGCATTTACAATGTACATGTACAACCAACATCAGACAGTGTTTTGCACTATAGTAACTGTAATTGTCTGAACAAATACTACATTGAGTCAAATTTTGTACTGTACATAAACTTGGTGAATAAATATGATGCTCTTGACAAGTGAAAATTGAAGTAATTTTTTTTCATTTTCTTCCAAGCAGGTTCACCCTCAAAACTGGTATAGTGAACTTTCATTGTGTACAAAATGTAGGTAATAAAAGCACCAATCTTTCATCACCATTTAGCTTATGGATGCCAACTGGCAGACAGTCTTAACAAAACAATATTACTCTACACATAACCCTCCCCCCCCCAACAAAAATATGTGGGACTGCTTTTTCAGTGTGAAACTGTTCTCAAAAAGACAGTCTTACCAAAACAATATTACTCTACACATACATGTAACCCTTCCCCCCCCCCCCCCACAACCAAAATATGTTGGACTGCTTTTTCAGTGTGAAACTTTTCTCAAAAAGAGAGTTAGAACTGAAAATAAACTTTCTCACAATATAATCTGATTTTATTCTGTAAAGGGGACAAACTGTTTTATTTTGCAAGTCCTAACTTTAAAACCATGCACATATGTACAGGTGTAGATGTCTTCAGCAGATAGTTAAAAAAAAAAACGTTTAATCAAAACTTAAAATCTGAAGAAATTGTCTTTCAAAACTCTTCCGATTTCCTTTTTTTTGGGGGGGGGGGATAAGTGACCCTGAATAAACCCTCACCTAAAAGTCTGAAACTATTGATTATAGGTTTCTGCACTTTCCACTAGCCTCACCAACACGTTCTCAACCCTCATGACGCCACGTCCCTTTCTCTTTCCGTATTGATCAGGACACTTACTTGATAACTTAACGAGGACATTTTGTGTACCGGTTCTCTGTAAGCTGGTTCCCCGGACCACTGATAGCCCTGTCGCTTTTGTTCGGGGATTAAGAGACTAAGGCAACACAGAACAAAAGACAGCCCTTATCATGAAGTCGACTAAGAAAGGCACGGATCGCCTGGGCAGTTTTAATCGCCAAGTCAGACACAGTTTGGAAATCGGGGAGGCAGTGTCTGTTGTGCTGCTTTAGGTTTTATTTGAAAGTCAACAATTTGTCAGAAAGGATCAGCTTTGGACAAAGGAGTGACTTGCAACTGTTACTTTTTTTTTACAAAGGCGGCAGAAAAAGCACAAGCTGAAGTGGCACTCTGCGCAAATTAAGAATCCCAAACAATGTTAATCAATGATCGTTTTGAACAACTGCCTTCCAAGTACAGTTCATGGCTTTAAAAAAAAGCAAAAATTAAGCAGATTTTTTTTCTTCAGGTTTTGCAATGAAACAAGCAACACTAAGTAAATCAAATGTCACAAATTCACATAGAGTTTTCTTAAAATCTTGCACAACTGTAAAGAACATGAACTGGCATATATGCACGTCCTGCCAGGACCCCCAAAAATTTGCTGGACATTTTCATCAAATTTCTCTTTTTGGAGTCAACCAACGACCAAATCCTTTATTATTGTGTTACAAACTATCGCTCAACAATTGTACAACTACTATTACCATAACTCAAGTTTATTTCCTGAGTTTCAACACAATTTAAATGAGCGCTAATTGTGATGTTGTGCAGTTGCTACATTTAGTGTGGACAGACCCAAATGCTGGTAGTGGGCAAACAAAAAATGTCTGACCGTCACCACCCTCGACACAACAGTCAAGTCGACATGTACATTTCATTGACTGATTTCGTACCTTCCAACTTGTTTGCTAAATAAGGCAACCCTGCCCGTCCCATAGGGAGTGCTAATCCATCAGGATCCCTCTCGAAGGACACACATTTGCAATTGTTGACCCCAAATGGCTTTAGGACTTTCTATGACTTCGTAATCAGCAGCACGAATCTGCACATGATTCACACAGTTGAGCGTGTCATACACTATCTACTCTGATTTGGGGAGTTAAATTCATGCTTTCATTCATCAATTCCGAAGGGAAAAGACGTGGAAAATATTGTGGAGATAAATCCCCAAAATTAATCAACATTTAAGATTCAAAGAGCCATCATGGTCATTTCAAAAATACATAATTATCCACATGAAAGCAGTTTATAGTGAAAAGAAAAAAACTACTTTCATGCATTGAGAAAGTTCCTAATACATGTACATGAATGTAGCTTTTTTCTTCTTTTCAGGATTGAAAAACAGTGAATAAAAACACATCATCGTTACCTGTATCAATGAAGCATACACAGCCTCCGCCATCAAACGCCAGCGTGTCCGCACACAGACACAGCTTACTAAACTGGTCAACCGATGCCCTCCGGAACCCATCCAACGACAGGACGCACTCCTTACACACCGCCCACATCTCCGCCTCCCTGAGACATCCATGACGAAGATCCAAGATGTCTGTCAGCGAGACCAACTCTTCGTCTTCTTGGAGTGTGGGTAGAGGCTCAAAGAGATAGCTCATCTCGATGATGACTGTTTCTTTGCGCAGTTTTCGTCGGAAGTATGGATAATTCACTACGTCATTTTTCCATCGCTAAAAGTTTACTCATTCTAAGAACTTGTTCTCAGCTGTGGTTGTTAGATACAATGTACTTGTCTGATTCTTGGGTGGTCCTATCTCGACGACAGATTGCGGTTGTCATGTCTGATTCAAAGTTTGCAAATTAGTTATCACGACTGAAGTCCAATCAGCCACAGACAAAAAGCTTGCCACTTGCAACAGATTTGAAAATTCCGTGGACTAAATCCAGACCATCACATCTGAAGTACAGTGCTCGCCAATCTTGAAAAAACTAGACAAGTTGCAGTAATGTGTTGTGATGTTAGTTGTTACATTACCGCTACAGAATCATGAAACTTCAATATATTCTCTGGCCGTCATATTCCAACTGCGGACTTCAAGTTTCCAACCGCTGATGTGAAATTCCCAGAATATTTGAAGACAATTTGGCAAAGCGACGACATCATATTCACAACTTTCACTCACATGCTGTTTATCACAACTAGACCTAACACCTTTTCCCAGTCGCAGAATTACCAATCAAACTTCCAAATTACAAACCCACCACTGGCTACTTTCAAAACACTCCAATTATTCTGGCCTGTAGTAACTCAACCCCAGAGGGTGAATATCCTTTTGTACAAACTCTGGCAAATGAAGCGTGAAATTCCACCGACGCTGAGCTGGCTGGGACGAGGAAAAACCCACGGTCATTTCCATGATGGAACCATTGGAAACCTGCAGACGTCATCTCCAGCAACTGAAGCACTGAATTAATCCCGATCAAAATCATATCGTTTTAGTCCGAGTACCGTTAGACCATTTTTAGATTCACATGAGCACATTTGAAGCACTAGCTTAAATGCTGGCTTGTACTTTAAAGCCTTATTTATGCCTGCGTGTATGGTTACAGTGTAGCTTGAGTTACTGAGTGTCTTGCTGGCTAAGGTTTCTGGACAAACAATTCACTTTGTAGGCTCATTACGTCTAAGTAAACACAGGGCTATTGTAAACCTCCCTTCGTTCAAACAATGCTTCATTCCCAGGCTGTTGAGCTACTTGATTCCAGTGCTGGCAATCACACTATTTGATTTGGGCTGATGCTGTAAAAGGCGTTCTGTTGACTTAGTCCGTAGTCACACCGCTGCTGTACATGGAGATGTGGGTTTTGCACAGTTGTCCAGCAAATTTACAGCACAGTAGACATAATGTAGCAGATTCCTAAATGGTTGTAAAACCCTGGCGTCATGTTCATGGCACCAGCGCCCTTTGACCAAATAAAAATCAGTCACGTACAATTAAACCCAGACATCTAGATCACCAAAACCTCTACTTTAACCAGTCCAACGAAACACAGTAAAACTCCAAACACTCCTGTGGCAGTATGCTCTGCTGACTTTGTTGTTGAAAATACAACTGAAAAAAAAAACTCATTACAACTTTCTCAACGCTTCAGAGGCAAAGTGCCCAGTGATATCTCCTCTGATTGACAGGTCTACACATCGGAACTTAATTACCCTAACTGATGAAACTGGATGCACCTTTGTCGGAGGTTAACGCGATGCAGTACGTCGGTTATTGTACTCGGGGAGAGCATTGAAAATCAGCTTTCAATTGAGCTGTTGCTACCTGCTGGGCTTGAGGGCAGGTTTCCGAATTCTTTACCCGTTGGAAACTATCGCACAAGTCTCTGAATAGATCTGATCTCCCAAGGGAACTGGTTGTATGAACACAGATTGTTGCATCCAGAGGAAAGTTTGTACAGTTTACAGATTTCACGTGACAACAAAAACATGTTGTAGCTTTTACTGCTCATTGCTCATCAATGCATCAATTAACAGTCGAAGCTTGCTGAAGCTGTGAAACTGCCCAAATTAGAACAGAAGTGTACTTCAAGAACACATGAAGATGTTTCACATAAATTCACTTCCACACTGAAGAATCTTTCTGACTTTCCTCCGGGCTATAGGTGTGAACATTACTCATCACGACATCAGCCCAACTTTAAAAGTTCTTCTTTGTTTCAACACAGGTCTAAATATCAACGGCTGATCAAAAATTAGTCTTACAATTTTGGACTCTCAATACTCAGATACTCTTTATTTGAAGATAAAACAATACTGACATGACTGAAGAATCAGGAATTTTAGTGCTGAAAACCAAGAATATCCTCTGCCCACGAAGGTTTCCTCCGGTTCTCAGTGGTCTAACCAACCAACCAATCACCCGGTCTTTAACCGCCTACGGTCTGATGGTGACTGACAGAACTTCACACCTCGGGAACAAGTCCACCTCCTCTGCCCCACACTCACGGCGCATCGAATGACACTTTCTCCTTTCAACTTTAGCTGATCCCCGGATTAACACAAAACGATCGAAATCCGCCGCTTACTTGACTCATTTGCCCTGGGGTACATGACGGTGTGATGTGCAGTTATATTTTGCTGTTTTCAAGCCCCTTCAGATGCAAAGTTGCTTCATTATTTAAAGTTCTTGAAATCGATGCAAGAGGTTTCCATTCATCCATGCAGTTTCACTCATTTTTACTATGTGGGAACACGCCCTCTATTGACGGCATTGATGCTCTTTTCAGTGTTGGCGATTTCGGACGCAAAGCGTCCACTACCGACAGAGTGCCAACGAACTGACCAACAAACGGACCAACAAACGGAATGGTCATTTTTGTCATTTTGTTTTAAGAGCTAGCATTGTCCCTTCTTATTTGTATGTGAAGTGCTGAATTATAATTAATTTATTATGAATAAACAACTTAGAATATTACATGGTCATGTGACATGGGTGTGGCTAGATATGCACAATATGAACGAAAACACAAAATCAAAACTTTTGATAAAAGTTTTTAAAAAATTGATAAAATACGAAACTACTGAAGTGGAACAAATACCAGAATACATACCACACCCAACAATAGTTTGATAATTCTATATTCAGCTGGTAGTTCTTTACCTAACTCAACTGCCTGCCTTGTAAAAGAAAATCTTTTTAAAAAAAAATGGAATACTTTACCCATATTTGAAAGAATGATGTGGTCCACGAAGTCGGAAACTATGTCCATTTGATGCATGGTTCTTCTTGTTTAAAGTCACGTCTTCGGCGATTACGTGGCTGAGACGTCTGCACTCAAAAATCACTGTGTCGTTGGTTCGAATTCCTTCCAATGCTTTACAAGCTTGTAGTTCTTGGGAAGGTTTTTGGTTCGCTTTACAGTCGACCATGCAATAATACACTGGCTCTAAGTGGTTACATGCGTAGGCGTGTTTATGTTTCAATGTATGCGGAAAGTTGATAATAATTATTTCATCACCAAGCAAAGAACGGACGCGCACGAACGAACTTGCACGTCTACCAACGGCTGCGCACATTCTAGCATTGTCAATTTCAGGCGTAGTCGACCGTGTTATAATGTGCCGACAATATATTGAAGTCTAATGTTGAACCGCGAGCAAATGCCAAATGCGAATGAAATTCTGTCATTCGCTAGGCCTAGTGCCTGTTGGACAGTTCTATTACTGTAGTGAATTGGGGCGTGATAAATATATGTCGACGGGCACAAAATGTCGATAACGATCAGACAATGCTTAAAATGTTACATGCCCTACGTGCCAAAAATCGTGTTTGTATTTCACAAGCGTTCGCGCTCCAATTTCTGCGTGAATATCAAGTTACAAAACACTTCTTTTGGAAGAGAAATTACTGAACAAATGTTTGCTCTAACAGAACAATATCTCATTCAGTACTGTTTGTCAACATCGTCTTTCTGCATCTGAGTTTGAGGCAGATGTCAAAAACTTAAGCAAACAACCCGCGCTTCCGAAAGTGCGGCAAAAAGCACATCGTTTCGCCCGTTCTCGGCTTTGTCATGGAGATGAATGGAATCGGTCGCAATGGAAGGCAAGTGTCAATGCCAAAAACACCCAAAACGTGGATAATACGCCCCTCCTGATCCTTAACCACAAATCCTGTGAAATAAGCACACCTGTAGAGCCTGGGGCTGATATTTTCGCAGAACTACAAGAAAATATTGACGAATAATTTTAAAGGGGGTGGGGAATTAATGCAACAAACCACAAGAGAAAAAGTAAATAATAAAAAAAAGTAACACCGCGTTCCCACTTGAATTGGAAAAAGGTGGATCAAGATCCAGCATTTTGGTGTGATCGTTATCTTACCGCAACGAAACCGCAAGACGCGTTCCCACTTATGCTTGATCCACCTTTTCGTACGGAAATGTCGGGTCCGAAAGGTCACTGAGTTCGGAATTACGCGCGCTCTGTGGGAGTGCCATTGTTGCATGGTTGCATGCTACTAGGCCAGGATGGGTCAGTTTTCAAACAGCACTATCAGAATTCACCGACAAAAATTACGCGAATTCACCAACATAAATCACGGATCCGTAGAGGATCCGTGCGTGCATAAATTAACAGGTGAAATCCAACAGATCAGAGCCGCTCATTGTGTGACATCACGGCAGAAACCAATGCATCGATAAGGGATTCCCTGGTTCTGAAGCTTCTCATTGGTTAGAAACGGTCACATGATGTACTACGACATCATTTTCCAATTTTCTATAATCAATACTTCAGATTTGTCACCTCCGTATGTACCGCGTTATCGGCACTTCTCATCGCATACTCGTAAGCTTTTCCATGATTCTGTGCCAAAGTGAAGTCTTTTGTTGAGTGCGGACTCAGAGTCATTTATGGATGGAAAAATAAGTAAAATTTCACCAATGGAAAAGGTTTAGTAATGGACGAACACGCAACAAAAATAAGGCCTAGTGTAGTTTTAGGATACCACGTGCGCTTTTGCATGCGCGGTGCTAGCCCGTAGTTCAGCGGTTGTTTATTGTGCATGTTGTATACGCTCGAAATGTTCACATGAGCTACACGCCTGAAAACGTGTTTCTTCGTTCATGAGACCGCAACATTTTCGCGCCACTCGTGCACCGGGCGGATGTTAACAGGTCAAATTGCCGGATCAGATCCACCTTTTGCGTTCCCATCTGATCGTGATCCGGCAATTGCCGGATCTGATCCACCAATTGGGGGATCTGTATCCTGGTCCAGAGGTGGATCAGAAAAGGTGGATCTGATCCTGATCCACCTTATAACGGTTAGCGTTCCCACTACACACAATTGCCGGATCTGATCCACCAATTGGGGGATCTGATCCGGCAATTTGGCAAAAGGTGGATCAGATCCCCCAATTGGTGGATCAAGTGGGAACGGGGTCTAAATCGCACACGGTTTTTTTCTGTGACCTTTATCAAATCTTACTTCTAAGACAATTATTATCATTTCACAAAAATAAGGAACTAAATCTCATAATTCCTCAAATATATCTCATTCGATGGAACCAAAATTATAAAGGCAACAAAAACTACAATTTTATTTCTGCTTAACATGTTCTTTTTAATTCGTAAAAACAACAGGAACCTGGGTAAAATTATTACTCATTTATTGTCTAGCTAGGCAAGCTAGTCTCATGGCGTCAACACTGATCTGCCTGTATTTTACACCCAATAAATTGAGAAAACGGGCAAAATAATGTTCTGATTAAAATTAATCTTTTTTTTAATAATAATTTTTATGCTACTTCTCTATATATACTATACATGCACAAATACAGTGCTTACAAAACCCATTTTGGCCTACTGAGATGATTGGCATAATAGGCTTGACGAGGATATGTTTGAACATAATACAATGAAGGCATCTGTGTTACTAGATTAAAACAAAATAAAATCTTAGGAATTTTGCTAATTGTTTTCCAAATTTGAAAGCGAACTGACCGAAAGTGAAGACAGCATATTTACTCTTAAACATAGCTACAGCCTCATAAATGGAATATTTTGTAAATATATTGTATCACTGATGCCTAAACTTATTGTGATCTTGTTTCAAGGCGTCGCTTGTATTCCAAATGTACATGCACTGCCGAACATGAGGTCTTTTACTAAGGAGCAACATGAGCAACGCCTCGAAACAAGACCAGATCCACGACTGCAAGAGCTGACGCAAGTTCATTACTGTCAGCTACGAGTTCTCTGATTGGTTCGCTGTGTTCACCAAAAGGCTAGACATATCACCAATATCCACATCAATAATACATTTTTGTTGATAGAATACAATGAACATCAAGGAACATGTACCTAACATTACAAACTTTATCCCTCTCTTTTACCAAATTACCCAAAAAATCCCAAAATGGGCAAAAATCCCTCCGACTAACCACAAACCCCACTCTGAAAGATTCTTGGTTTCATTCAAAGCTCATTTTAGGCATTGCTTAAGGCAGTCTGTTTATAAAATATAAAATAGCAACAACCATATCACATTTAAGCAGTATGCAAATTTATGCAATATGCAAATGATATCACAAAAATATAGCCGAGAATAATTCTTTACATCTTATCTTCCTACTTTTTTTCTTTCTCACACACAACAATATGCCCATTATAGGTCCATAAATTAATTATTTCGTGGGTTAAGTTTGGATTACACACCAAGACTTCTCTGCATTAAATATATGGGGTCACTTTCTAATACAGCATATCTTGAACTATTATTTGTGCTACACATTTCATAAAAGTTTAAATACACATGTATGCTATGGTAAGTATTGTTCCATAAGAACTTTAAATTGGAAATGCTGTACACTTATGTTTTGCTACAAATGTATTTTTTTCTGCTTGAGGTTTTTTATTTGGATATTTTTAGAAAATGGTCAAAATTGCTGAAATCTGATCGAGCCTGTATAAAAAGGCCTGCTTTTTTGTCTCGTGAGAAAACATTTTTTTCCACTGAAATCTAAATCCTATTGCCTGCCACACACCTTGCAATGGGCTGTTTTTCGTCAACAACTTTTGGGATTTATTCAGCTTTATAGATGTTGCGGTTGGGATGAACAACAGCCTTTAAAAAGGGGATATGTGGCTCAATGGCAATGCCCTAAAACCGCTGAAACTTAAAGGGACACTACGGCCTGGAATACGCCCAATTGGGCAAGTAAACGCATTTCAAACTGACATTAAATGCAAAGAGCATTTAAAAGTAGAATATACACGTCTGCACAACCACCCTTTAAAAACTGGGCGTTTTTGTGTTATTCTTGTGAGAACAATGCAAGAACAAATTTTGGGAGTCACAATTTTGTCCGAAAAATCAAGCTTTTCCAGTGCTAATTCCAATTCCAGAAGCATAGTAGTCGCCTTCTACAGACGTGTAAGAAACAACATTTTGTGCATTGGTGCTGCGTGTAATTTATGTGACACACACAAGGTGTGTCGTACATTGAATGAAAACGACAGGAAATACGTATGCGTACTCTGTCGTGCCCGATGTAAACAACCAGGGGTATTTTTTTTTGTCTTTTCTCGGGAACGGTAAGACATTAGGTTAATTTCTTTTCAATTTGACCTTTTAAATAGTACAAGTAAACAATCCAAAACATGAAATTTTGGGGGATTTCAGGCCATAATGCCCCTTTAAAGCATATAACTTTGTGCACTGGTAACATATTTTTTTTTGCTTTTATATATTTACACCGAAATGGCTATATTAAGGCTAAACCAAAGGAGAATGCAATATTTATGTGCCATATACTACTCCCATTGAGCCAATCTTAATGTCAACAATAGTAGGTCATTTATAAATACATGTAGCAACGCCCCCTCTTTTTTTCTGTGCAAACTTTGCGCATTTACAAAAAGCTTTCACAAAGAAATTTCATGCTATAATAAGTATAAGTGCACTTCTGGCCGGATTGGGAAAAAGGAGTTTGAAGATGGTTTGACAGGATTGGTCGTGTCAGGGCAAGGTCAAAGGTGCAAGGTTACAACTAAAGGATACACTTCTTTGGCTTCTATGTCACACACTGATGAGTCACAAAATGTACCAACATACCGTTCCAAAGACGAAAACCAACGTTGGGTTTTCACTTTGTACGCACATCACTTAAATAAAGCATGAATGCTAATTAGCGGCTAAAAAGACAAACGGAAGAGGGCCTAATTTCATGAAGCATGCTTATTAATAAGCAAATTTAGGTGCAAAGTCAATTTTCTTAGTATCTTGATTTTTTGCTGAGCTAAATATTACCGTGCTTCGTATAATTCTAAGCTCGATAAAATTGGGCCCAGGACTTGAACCTTAACCCTCCAAGTGGGAGTCAATATTCAGAGCAATTTGTAAAATTCTTTAAAACCCGGCACGTCACTTCTAGGCGAAGGGATATGAAGTGTTTATGTGTCACACACAGCGTCACTGAAGTGTGACTGAATCTGCCTGCTTGCCCTAAGCTTAACCACGCCAAAGAATTGTGCAGGGATTTCAAGTGTTAGCCATACTCCACAGGAGATTACCTCAAAGGAATTTGAAGTGTGGGTGTTTATTCATGGGGGAAAAAATGGATTTGCAAAACTTGAAGGGTTGTGAAGTGCAGAAGACTAGGATGGTTACACCTCAGCTTTGCTCTTCAAATGTTACTCCAAATATTATACAGCACTGAGTTCATGTACTCATACTAATTAATGTATCTCAATAACTATCACCTATTGGCTGAGTAATCTTCTATAACTAGGGCTCAAAAATGTTTTGTCTAAACAAGCCATTATAAATAAATAGCTTTTCATGAGCTAATAAAAATGGTACGTGTAAATAAACTTGGTTACATTTGTTAATAATAATTTGACACTCTGAGTGTGTTTTTTTTTATCATATGAAATGAAATCAGTTACATCATAAATATACATTTTGGGGGTTGTGATAAAGTGAAGTAAATGTGTGGTCAGACAAAACGGTGATTCAAATTGGCAGAAATTTAGAAATGGGTATGGGTTTGCGAAGAAGAAAAGAGAAATGCAGATGATGTAATGAAAAGGGATAAGGGATAAGAGATAGAAGAAAATGCCTACTCCCACAACGAGAAATAAAAAAGGGCAACAGATCAAGAATTACCGCATCGACATTCAGCTACAATTTACAGTTATAACATCTGAGGTATTGAGTTATACTTAGAAACCTCTATTCAAATCGCATTTTCACCTTTTTTTTGTGCTTGCAAAACTTTCACACAGATTCACGCCAATTTTCACAATAAAAAGCCGACACTAAACGCATACCACAAACTTCATCCATGCCGAGTGTATTGCTGTACAGGCGATAAAATGGGCACTTCAGATTTTTAAGACAAATTTCTTGCAGTAGTTATGATTAATTACCAGACAATATGCACATACCATCAACACTTTTTGTTTTCATCATTCACATGAGGTAAGGAAGTGGAGGGTGGGGTGGGGTGGGGTGGGGTGGAGCAGGGGTGGGGGAGCAGGGTTGCGGCTGGGCTGAGGGTGGGGTAAAGATTACCGTAAGAACTTGTGGAATGGATGGATGTGTCTTTGTGTACACAAAGTAAAAGTAAAAACCTTCCCTCCCTCAAACTACTACAATAAACAAATAAATACCGTCACAAAAGAACTGTTTTAAGAGTTTTGAGGAAATTGGGCTGATTTGGTAGGGTTAGGAGAGGGGGGGGGGGCAGGAAGACATGCATTATACACCAACACATTCACTACTAGAATATTGGATACCATACAAAAATTCCTGTGTGGAAATGTAAAGAATCATTGGCACAATGCAGTAACAAACGGTTACACTTTTACCCAAAAAAGTTTTTAATTAGACTTTATCGTCTGAAACTGTGAAAGGCAACAAAATGGCCCCTTTTGCTTAACTTCGGAACATACACAAACCTCGGTTGAACTTTCACGTAAGAAGCACCATAATTCATAACCAACTTTAACGACATGATTATATGCAGTCACGTCTAGTTGCAAGTGTTTCTTTAACGTGTGTTCTAGGCACCAGACCCAACTTAATACACCTCTCAATGTATGTGGGGTTACCTGACTTCTACACAATTCCAGTATTCTGGATACAAGTGTTGGATGAAACACAAGACTTAACGACGGTCAGGAGCCCTCCTTTTCTGTACATGGTTTCATTATACCTGTAACCCAGGCACCAGACTAAACACTACAAAAGTCGGGTGCCCAACTCCTTGCATTAATATCACTAATAACCCGCAGTCTAGGTACCAGACGCCCTATTTACATATCTGGTACCCTGGCTTACTTTCCATTGTTTCTAGCGTCCCTCATCGGGGCACCAGACTCTGGATTACTAGCCACATTTCCCTTGGCATAGAAGCGCTCTTGGTCCATCTGTTCACGTTTGAAGTTCTCTTCAAGGTCCTGTGTCAGCAAAAAGGAAAATTCCATTTATTTTTTCGATTTGTCTTTTTCATTATAGAATCAGAAACAAATACCAACAATGTATCTCCAGCGCTCATCAGTCTAAAATGCTAAGCTTTCAATGCTAAAAACCCTTATATTTCAGTGTATTTGGGGACTCGAAGACAAACTTGGCTATCGTGCTGGACATCGGGACTGGTCCCATGAATGCAACTCAAATACTGGACTTCCTCTATACTTACAGCCACACGCCCATGAGTGCTTCCTGAAAAGTTGTGTTTTCCTGAATTTGAAATCTAGGCTGTTTTTTTTTTTCACTTGATATTTGCCATGTAAGCTACTCGAGTACCTCGTCAACAACCAATTTAAAAGGAAATTTTATAAACTGTTTTTCCAAAATGCCTGCAGGATTTTTTTTCTCCCTGGTTATTTACTAGGTAAGAAGCTTTCATAAAAAAACTACGTGACAAAAAAAAACAGTCCTGATTTCATATGTTGGCTAGACTCTGAAATGTTGAATAGACTTAAATGGGACACTCTTCAAGATCCACAGACCAAACTTAGACCAACCACACTGTGTTCACTTTTTGCAAATTTGAAGCGCCAATACTTACCGTGCCATCACAGATTTTTGTTCGAGTTTGCTTTCGCACCGAGTATGAACCGGTCTTAAAAGAGAGATGTGTTTGAGGCTGAGATAAGGTTTTTACCTTTTTACGTGGCTTGAGGTTATCCTTCCACAGTTTCATCTCTTTGACATGTTCGTCTTCCTTTGTCTTCAGTTTGGAGGTTTCCTGCTCCATCAGTTGTTTCCGTTTCTCATTCTAAACCCACCCAAAATAAAAGTTAACTTTGTCAATCGAAACAGGTCAAATCAGTGCAATATATGGCCGGAAAAAAAAAACATGCTTGATTTTCCTTCATTTCACAGTATATCAAACAGGACAGGTCAAACGGGAGAACGGAAGGATAAAAAAAATCAACAAGAGCAAAATATTTGCAGGTTTTCAACAGAACGGAAGTGCAATACAAGTACATGCTAACATTTTTTGGGTTTTGTTTAAAAAAAAGCCACAAGTGCGGACTGCGCTTGAGCAGGGAGAAATTGTCAAAAAGGGCATGTTTGCATGATTTATTATTAACCTAACCCCAAAGGGTGATTTACTAGAAATCCTCCTCACCCTTGCAAATTCCAACACCATTATAAAACCGTAAACAGTTAAACTCCACCAAACCCTTGTGTTGGAGTGTGGCTGGATGGGGATCGTTACGGTTACGGAAATGTTTCACCAACCTCGTACAACACTCCTTCAAATACTATCTTGATCTAAAACAACGGTCTTATATTTGGAGGCTCGTCTGAGTGTAACTTACATGAATGGTGTGCAACTCTTGCATAGCGGCATAATGATTTTGGCGGGTGCTCTCAAACTGGCGGCGTTGCTTGCGTTCCTGTCTCTCAATGTCCGCCTTGTAACGCTTATTCTCAGACTCTTGGAACTGTTTATAAGATACGGAACCGTTCAATGAAAACTGGCATTTTTTTTTCTAAACTGGTTTTGCTAGTTACGTTTGTACTGTCACTATTTTAAATGTCGAAAGATGATTAACTGATTTGTCATTTTAATATCACAGATTTCCAAAAAAAAAGATTAATTGCATGAAAACATTACATAAATGTCTTCCCTAAATGATTTCCAAATTGATGTTTTAGAAAGAAAAACTGGAAAAAAAAGAAACAAGCAGCTTTTCATTGGATGTATAAACAAAAACTATTTCAGACTTGGCATTTTCAAAAAAAGTTTTCAAAAAAAAAAAAAATTAAACATCAAATAATGATTACACAAACAAAATAAAACAAAACAAAATTCTCTGTGCCAACATCGACAGGATAAAAGAAATGTAAAAAAATGGAAAGGAGACAATTATTTCTCAGGATTGGTTGAAAAAGAGACAAAAGATCACAAGTTAAACTACCCACTTAACAAGACGTCACAACTGACACAGACTGACAACCACAGACAATCACAGACTGACCAACAAACAACCAACCAACAAACCATGTTTCTCACCCCTTTCATCAGCTCTCGTTCCTCTTCGGCCGTGCAGTGAGGGTTCTTGATGGGTATACTCTTGCGGAACATGTTAGCCCGCGTCCTCATGTCGTTCCGTAGGGACCGTGGATACCGCCGTTTGTCCTGGCTATGCCGCTGTTTCATGTCTTCCTCTTCCTTTTCTTGGCTTGTCTTCAAGATTTGCACTTCCTGTTAATAGAACAGGTGTATATAAAAAATGAGTCTTAACAACTTTGTTTCACTGATCAACTGTTAAAAGTCAATGGAAAATTAATGCATAAAGTTCTACCGTTGAAACCACGATCTTCTTCAGTCAACCTGAGTTGCTCGTAATACTATTTGGCTTGAAACGACTACGAAACATCACTCTGGCTGAAACAGGTATAAGCAACAATAACGTCAGAGAATTTACAAAACACAATTTTGCAGCGAAAACGATTAAATATTTTTGGGTTGCCAGAACCGTGCGAGTATGACCTTGGACTGACCTTTTCTTGTCTGACGACAAGGTGATGCCTCTGTAGGAAGAACATGTCTTTCATCTGGTTCTTGGTGGCTTGATGCATCTCCTTAAGATGTCGCTCCTCGAGTTCCCAGATAGCCGATTCTCTCGCTGTGGAGTGAAAACGTCAAAGATCGTCAACACTAAGAAAACCACCTCTGACTGGAGCTTTTTTTGTCTTCTTAGGGAGTAGGTTTGCTTAGGGTTGTAGGCTCAAAATAATTTGCTTTTGACAGGACAGAGAGGGCAGATTTTGACCACTTTCAGTGGACGGGACACTCTGCATGTCGTTGGCCCGAAGTACGCACAACAAATTGTACAATTTAGGCCTGTCTGTTTTGCTCGGATCCTGATCTGTATCACGGATCTCAGGGATCCTTCCCTGGAGGTGGATTAGCCTAATATTCAAAATGGCGACTGACTGATGAAATGATGTCCAACGTTAACCAAGAACTGGTCCAATTGTTCCTCTTTGGGTAATTGTTTTGGGGATTTGAGTATTGCATAATCGTACAAAATTCTCATCCATTTAATACTCCCAAAGAAATTCACCGACAAGAAACAATTCTTTATAATGACTGTGTATGACTGCCAAAATGCACCCAAGGTGCACCCCCTGGGCCCTTTTTGCCGAGAACCATCCTCAATCATCCAAAATTTTGCAACGGCGCCTTAATTCTTCAAAATTGTCAGACGGGCCTGCCTCCAAATGCATTCATCCTCAATCCTCCAAAATCCTCCTCATGCGAAAATTTTGCGCTCGTTTTTAAATGAAGGATAACCAACGCCTAAATCCTTCAAAATCATCAGACAGTCCTGCCTCAAAATGCATTCATCCTCAATCCTCCAAAATCATCCTCATCTTCAAACACCATTCATCCTCAATCCTCCAAAATCCTCCTATGCTTCAATCACCATTCATCCTCAATCCTCCAGAATCCTCATTTGATTCAATCGCCATTCATCCTCAATCCTCTAGAATCCTCCAAAACTGCCAGGAGGATTTTGGAGGAGTGAGGAGGGTCAAGATTAAGGCCCAGTACTGGTTCCGAGGATCCAGATTGGGATCCGTACCGAAACAAACGCGCCATTTAATTTGTCTCACCTCTGAGTTTCTGGTGTTTATCGTTGAGGAATTTCCTCTCCAGCAGGGCTACTTTGTTACGATGCTGCTCGGCCAGTTCGGTAGTCTGGCTCTCCAGTAGAGAAGACTGCTCCGACATAAACTTATGCTCCTCCTGCTGTTGCCGAACCTAATAATGATAATATTAATTTCTGTCATGAATTTATTTATTTACCCTATTTTATTTATTTGTTTGTTGCTAAACACTCAAGGCCACAACGTGCAAATTGTGGGTTTGACACAATAAAAAAGGTTAAATGAAATGAACTTGTACGTAGTGAATTTTTCCGTTTTTTTATTATTATTATAAATGATTGTTAAAATACCTATCCGGTAATTGGCTATTTTGTTCGTTGTTGGATCAGGTAAAGGCATATCGGAACATTTCCATTCATGCATTTTGTTTTGTTTCCAATAATAACACCACTCAAAATCCAAAGCAGGTGGTTCAAAATCTGTTCAACTTTCAGCTCGGTGGATAGTAAGCTTTTCGAGAAAACAGTGAAAAAAAATCAAGCACAAACTTTTGATCACGAAACACAATTTCAACAATATAACTCTTTTTATTTCCAAAAATCAGTCAATTGACTGATCGTTGGAAATCACCTACATTTCTTGATTTCTTCTAAATGACAGCAAGCCAGATGGATAATTTCACGGGGTGTTAAGTACTGGTACAATCTGTAATCCAAGTGAGCTTTTTGATAATAATCCGGTAGGTTAGTTTTGGGATAAATGCAAATGATCCTATATACGTAGAAAACTAAGCATGGAGTTTTGGCCAATAAAGAAATCTTTCTTACATCAAACTCCTCTTTCTTGCGTTTCAGGTCTTCCTTGGAGCTTGCTCTCACGGACTTCATCTCCTTCATCTCTCGCTTCTGTCTCTCTCGGAAGCTTCTCAGTTCCTTCTCTTGTTTCAGCTTCTGCGTCCGGACAAAAGACTTGGCTTCGTTGGATTGCGCCATCTCGAGTTTCTCCACCTCGTGTTTCTGCTGCCGGTTCAGCATCTCCACTTCGCCGTCGTACTTCTTGGTCAGAGCCTTAGGGAGAGAGGAAGTTAATGTTTGACAAAACTTAAGATCCGGGCTACAAACTCTGTGCACAAGTACCCCCTCGACGTTAAGAAAGGGAGAGTTGGGGGAGACCACTGGGAGACAAATTTGAATGCATTGCCGACGTCGCCTGACGCTAATGTGAAGATGCTATGGTTTTGTGTACATTCAGGATAAAATTAGTTGCACGTACTTTGTGCTATACGGGGTGGTTAAAAAAAAAGGACACCCACATTTGACAGCAATTTTCACCTATTTTTAAAATTATTTTTAACTGTCGATTAGTAGCTATTAAAGTACTGGCCTTTAAGCAAATGTGACGAAAAAATCGTTGCATTTGCACATTTTGTCGTTGAGCTATGCTAATTTGAACATTTCATGTGCGAAACCTGTTTGTCCACGGAGGTATACATTCCCTTCGCTTGACTGAGCTCAGCTATCGGAGCTTTATTTGAAAGGGCATGACATTTGATTGTTATGTTATGTAATGTTATGCAACAATGAACTTAAGCCGACAGCTCATTTGCTGATTACAGCTGATTTGTGAGAAACTGGCATTGACAGGATAAAATAGGTTTTAAAGACGTTTGACCCCAAAAAAATGGAGAATGGTAAAACAGGGCTTACAGATTGAGTTTTACCTGAAAACAAAAAATCGACCACCGTTCAAATTTTGACTTCGCCCCACTGTATGGCAAAACTGTAATTTCCAATTTTGAAGCTCATTTGGTGATGATAGGTCTACAAGCTGTGGAAAATGTCTAGAAAATGTTCAACATTTGACAATTTAACACTAATACCATAATTCTCAGTTCTGTTTTGGTAAGAGTAAGTTTGCGTTTACACCATGAAACAAATCCCTGCAGTGAGTTTGTGGGGTTCTGAACAGAACCGAGGAAAACTCAAAGTTTTGGACAGTGTGCTCTGCCTGTCGTCACAAGCCTTATGGTTACGCATTATCTTGTTCTTGCACAAGAAGAGAATGTAATAATCTTCAAACTTGAACTTCATACTTTAAAACTTGAAACAGGACTGGTTCACTGACCTGTAATTCACTCTTGTGTTTGGTCTTGAGGATTTCCGATTGCTGTAAGATGCGACTTGCTAGGTCGTTACTCTCCTTAGTCTCTCCCTTGTGAAGGAGCTTCAGCTGCCTCATCTCTGCCTTCCTACTCAAGCAACAAGAAAGGGAGGGGGGCAAAAAAGGCTTACAAATGACAGAATCTGATCTGACAGAAATGTAAAAATGGTGTTTTGCCAATTAAAAAAGGTAAGTAGCGTATACTCGGTGCTACTCGAGGGCTTGGGAAGAAAAACAATGACAACTTTCCTTTGGGTGAGAATCGAACCTACAACCTCCTGCTTACTAGTGCAGTTGTATTAGCCGCTCCACCACCAAGCTAGGGAGTGGGTAAGACAATATTTGTTGGACAGGGGCTGCAGTGAAAGTTCAAACGGGTGGGAGGGGGCATCTAGAATTTTTGCACTGTATAGCGTCACCGCTGCATTTTAGGTGTCAAGGTACTTTTTACTGTTAAATTTACTATTAAATTTAAATCAAATAGCTAAGATTGTCCAGCATCTCCATTTCTCTGTTCGTTATTTTTTTATTTTTGGGGGGGTCGTGGGGGGATGGGCCTCCTCCCCCCTCGAGATGCATTAATTAATTAATAAATTTTCATTAATTAATTATCTGCCCACCCACCTGTTTTCATGTTGTTGCTTGGATTTGTCTTCAGACCCTTCTCTCACCACCTTAGACGTTGTCAACGTGACCACCTTGCCGTCCAAGACAAACTTACGGGTCTTCTTCAGGGTCTTATAGTTGGGCTTCTCCTGCTGAGAATAGTTACGAAGAGAATATAAATGTTGAGAGTAATTTTTTTTTTAAAGTTAGATCACATTCAGATAAGTATTGAGTTTGCAACAAATAAACCCAATTTTAGTTCCGGTAACACGCAAAACTGCCCCAGCACTACGAAATGTAACAGGTGCTAAACTTAAGCCTTAACATCAGTTGGTTATCATGCTTCTTTTTTGTCTTACGTATTACTGAACATAAAACTGTCATTTGGCTCCAAAACTCCATGTACCTTTTAATGTGGTGTTCTTTTAAATTTCCTACTGCTGGGTTATAGTGTTTTTTTCTCAAACTACAACAAGACGAGTGATCCTCTACAGGGTGGTCCCAAAAAACGTTTACACCTTTTTAGACGCAGATTTCTTGGAATTGGGGAGACATGTTAAAATTGTTTCAAGATATTCCTAAACTACAGCATCTTCGTGGTATATGGTGAAAACGGCGCTGAAAATAAAGCCTAAATTAAGAAATGGCGATGGTTTAAAGAAAGATGGTCAAAAACCAGTTTATCCACATGCAAGTCTATGAGATATGGTCAACACAATAGCACCGCGCACACAAACAATTGCCATTATTGTAATTACGTCTACATGACTGTCATAGATGTGGACAAACTAGTTTTTAAACATTTTTCTGTATATGGCCGCTATTTCTTACTTTGAGCTTTATTGTCAACGCCATTTTCACCATATACGGCCAAGATCTTGTAGTTCAGGAATATCTTAAAACAATTTCAAATGTCTCTTCAATTTTGAGAAATCTGCCTCAAAAAAGTGTAAACTTTTTTGGGGACCACCCTGTATTCAGTGCCAAGTTTATCCATATATGCTACACAAGTTTAAAGATCTCTCTTTTGAGATAAGGTGTTGTGGTTGGAATACCCCACCTGTTACCACGGAGTCTGAACTATCATGTGAAAGGTCTATGGTTCGAACGCTATCTTTGTCAAATGGGAGTTTTTGAGAATACAACTTTGAAGCTAAAAACCTACAACTGAATTTGACCAAATTAAAGCTTAGCCTTGTACATCGTACATCTACATGTAGGTCATGTGCTGAGCTTACATGTACTCACATTTTGATTGAATAATGACATAATGAAATGTTGTGCGATGAATGGAATGAATGCCATGTGTACCGGTGTTTACATAAAACTATACTTCCGAATCTTGCCAATCACGTCAATGAAAGACGCAAACCAAACGAACCCCGTTTTTTCAGGATATGATTAAGACGGTTAACTTTAGAAGTAAAAGTGTGGCCAAAGCTGACCTGAGCAATGGAATCAATCATGCTGCCCTGGCCGCAAATATGTATTTCCCCTTTTCATTTGGAGTTCAAACTGCAAACGACACCGACATTAGTCATTTTTGCCCCAGACGTACAGTACATATAGTGTTTCACTACTCAAATTTCTTGTTTTTCCGTCCCTCCCCCCCCCCCTCCGCGATATAAAGATTCACCAAATCTACATTCAATATCTAGTTACATAGTTCCTTATGCAACTTTTTTATATTATTTAAAAAAAGACAATTTGAAGAGCTCCGAAATTCAAAGTTTGTTACAAGAAGGGATTAAAATGTTAGTCCCAAGAAACTTAAATAATCCTTCAACCAACAGTTTTGTTTGTTAACTAAATCAAAGTTCAATAATTAAATAAAAAGAACAGAAGTGGAAAAAAAGGAATTGTAAATCAACTGGACACAGTCCAATTCAATCAAATTAATCAAATTAACTTCAAAAAATGTCCTTGTGAATTCGTGCATAATTAGTATTCCTTTGAAACTTAAATCCACATGAAGAAAAACAAATCTATACAGTTTTACAAAGCATTGCAAATGAGTTTAAAAAAAAATTAAAACTAAAATCCCTTTTTATCATACTGACAAATTTCATGTTTGTATGTTATTTTATTAGCACTTAATATTTTCTTTATAATATAGGCTACTGACTGCAAAATAGTAGAGGTTTAAAAACAGAATTATTTATTTGTACATTAACAGTATAATTAGGCCAAGGAAAAACGTGTGTGTTCAGAGTAACACCCTAAAAATTATTCAGGTAGGTACCTGTAGGTAGATAAGAAAATAATTTTATTTTTTAAAAAATGTTGTCTGTCCATCTTTTAATTGACCAATAACACACAAAAACCTTGCAAAGGACAGACATTTTTGTTTTTAAAATATGCATCATTTCAAATTTGTGGTGAAATGTGGCAATACAAAAGTTGAGGTCGTCAATTTGGCCTAAAATCCAGGTACAGTAGGTCAGGCTACCGTAAATACACATTTTTTGTATGCCTGACACTAGAAGCTTCAATCATCAGATAAGTGAAAAACATGACAGATGGCTTTGATAGAAAAAAAAAACATTAGAAGTGCAAACAAGATTTACATATATGTACAGTATGTACATGTAGCTATGTCCACAATGGAACGTGTACGTACACAGCATACAGTGCAGTTCATGAGAACAATACGCTACCCGTATTGCACATTTGTATAGTTGACAGTGCAGATGTTGGAACTAAGAGCAAACAAACGCAATCACTGAGGTGAAGTTTACTGATAAGTAGGAATGTCTCTACTGATGGAGTGCTGGCCAAACAATTCACACTCACAACGCACGTGATAACAAGACTAGCAAGGCCTAGAAGCCGGTCGCGTAGCACAAAAAATTCTCTTCAATTGATTCGGAAAGGCTAGTCACTGAAGTCTTTAATGCATCTGGTCCACACAATACACCTTATCCACAAGGCAGCCATCTTGATAGTGTTCCCTGAATCTATTCTATAAATTGTAAACTGTTGAATGGGATGGTGCCAGACTATTTTACGATTGCAGTGCATTCCAAGCCTCATTGGAATGTGGCTTAAAACATTAGGGTATGTTAAATTAAATCACAAATTTTATATTATTCATCAGAGCAGACTTGTATTAATTTGTAACGAGCTTTTATTTCACGGCTTTCATTTCTGCTCGCAAGTTCCAAAAATGAAGACTTTACCGCGCTTTCAACTGAATATGGCCGACTCTGGAATAAAGTCTATAGGCTGGATTTATTCGTTGGCATTATGGGGTTATCCTATACAATAGCACTGCCCAGCACGCACATGACAGTCAGTCAACGAGTGAGATAGTAGGGACAAAGCGGCACTAAACTGGCCCTCAGGGAATGGCTAAATTTGGAGCGCGGCAAGCCAACTGATCTTTCTACTGAAAACACATAGTGCAGAGACACGGCAGTAGAATTACTCCGGCGCAAGCATTGTTCATTGTACAAGCAAAAGCATATATGCTTACAACATATCTAAACTGAAAGCTGAATCCAACGAAGCACAACTAAATCAACAGTCAACTAATCTCATATGTGTATTTTGCAACTACGTATCTAAAACACGAGGGTGCAATGTTAATGAAATAAAAGAAGTTTAACTTCAATTTTAAAGAAATGAAACAAATTTTTACTAAAAAGCAAGTGATTTTGTCAACAAAAACTCTTAAAAATGTCTTGATTATTCAGTCTCCAATGCACGTGAATTCTGTCGACAGCTTTCTTTTATCTTTTCATGTCATAAATGTTAATAATCACTTTTAAACAAACGCAATTTTTCACAAGAATATTTATATATCCTTCCTTCAATTTGATGCAGTTTGGGGCAATTCAACACAACATTCTCACCAAATCAAAATAAAAACAGCACGGCAAAAAAACAACAACTTAAAAACCAAAACAACATTGAGAAATCCATCATTCTAACAACAAATTCATCACAGAAATTCATCAAAAAAAAAAATTTAATGAACAAAAAAGATAAAGTAATACTTGCACTGCATGCAGACAGATGGAAACGTTATGAAGCAAAAGGACAGTGTATTACGTATGGAAGACGTGCGATGGCCCAATGATGTGACTTTTTTTTAAAGATGTCAAGCATGGATGCGTAAGGTGCAAAAGATCTGTCTAACCTCTTTGTTGGAGATGCTGGATATGCTTCTGTCCAAGTCGATGGTGGCTTCGCTGCCTGCATCTGAGGATCCCCGACTGGCGATGCTGCCCTTGTTGATGCTGAGAGGAGTCTTGGGAGTCCGTGGAGACGCTTCGCCAGTCGTGAAGAGCCCGCCGTTCTTCAGGCTGTCCAGCTCATCTTTCAAACCTTCTAGTTTGGGTTTGTTGAGAGGTTTATGCATCGGGCGATCAACGAGGTCTTCCTCCAGGATTTCCTCCTTGGGTGGGGCCTCGTCCTTGTGAAAGACTTCGTTATCGTGGTCCTCGGGTTCGTCGGTGTTAACCTCCGAGATGCTTTCAGTGACAATCTGCTCATCCTCCTCTTGATTTGATGGTTCTTCCGCCTTGAACTCAGAGGTAGCATTGGTGACAATCTTCGAAACCAGATCATTGACCATCTCAGAGACCGTTTTCGTGACAATCTCGGGTGTCGATGGCGTCCCTGCTGGTTCTCCAGACACATCTTCATTTTCGATCGGCATTTCATCCTCGCTTCCTTCCTTTTTGACTTTCTCGGACGATTCCACCACCACCCCACCCTCTAAACCCCCTTCAAATTTGCCCATTTCTTCCCCTGCATTAGTTTCCGGAGCCTCATCCGGAACTTCTCCGTCTAATTGAGTTGGTTCTTCAATTTTCTCCGCGTCATTTTCAAAAGGAATACCTAGACTATTAGGCAGTGGTTCATCTTTATTTTCCTTTACGAGTTCAACGCCCTCCATATCATCATCTCTCAGCACGTCAGTGATTTCGTTAGTTTCTAACTCGTCCTCTGCAGTGTCTGATATAAGTTTCCCGCCCCCTAGGACTGCTAACCCCTCCCCACTATCGGGTTCCCCACCTTGAATGTCTGGTTCCCCATCCCCTAGGTCATTATTTACTGTGTCACGTACCACGTGCTCTATCCCATCTTCGGAGACCGTGCTGATCTTCCGGTTCATACTTGGACCGTTTGCACCGTTCTGATGAGGAAAAACAATACAAAAATTAAGCCTCATTAAATGCTTGACCAGAGAAGCAGGATTGTTTTGTCATTGAATCAAGCGTGCCCTTTCATGGCATAAGCTAATGAAAATGGAAACTTTGGAATACCTTTAAATTATTAATTATTTTGTGCAAAGAATTTCAGAGTTTTTGGGGCAATTAACAGTTTCTGAACTCAGTACCAAATTTTAATCATCCCTAACTTTGAGTTTTGAGTCGAGCTCAATTGAAAAAAAAAAAGTCATACTGATTTCACTGTCATTATCAACTTGGTAAGGCACCTTTGACAGATGAGGCACATTTTCCAAAAATGGGGCTACTTTGGCATCAGTATTGCTCTTTTATGATTAAAATCAGCACACAAGACTAGGGTTCAAACTCGGACCACGTCAACTGCAGGACAAGCAGACATACACACCTGACTTCCGATGGGTGGGCTGATTGGCTGCTGGACTGGGGTGGTGGGTGTGGAGGGGGTTCCTAACGATGCCAGGATGTCAGCGCTGTCTGTGCTGTCAGCGCCGATGGAAGAACGACGATCAGACTTTACCAACAAAAAAAAACCACAACAAACAGAATTATTGTGAGTTATGTACCACCAATGAATCATATTGAGACTTCCAAGTTCATTTTTATCCTTTTTTTTTTTAATGGAAAAATAAAATGTGTACAGGCTTCTAAATGGTAAGGGGTATCAAAGGAAAAAAGTGAAAACTCACTTATTTGCAAAAATTTTAAGTTTCTGGGCAGAGACACAAAAAAATGTTTATGTCTCGTGTCTCAATCAGTTACCAAAACACAAAAATACTCTAAAAGCATTATATCTTTTTGTAGCTTTTTCCCCCCTTATTTTGTTTCTATGGATACGTACCGGCACTTGGTCATCAGGCAACTCCAAAAGCTCCTCAGTCACTTCAGCCTTGGCTTCACAGAGGAGGTCCCTCACTGGCTTGTTGTCGTGCACTTCAGCCAACCAGGGGTGCTTTGGACCAATCAGAGACAGCGTTAGATACAGACACAAACTGAGCTCACATTGGTTCACAAAGATTCTCCAACTTGTGTCGTCTTCTTTTTTTCTTAAATCACAACAGGAATCCGATGACAGTGCAACCAATCTTCATAGTGGTCATCATGTCTTAATGGTCATCATGTCATATTTGTAACTAGATGTATTAAGAGAAACTCTTTAAAAAAACCACCGAAATTGAAAAATAGACCTGAATTTTGACACCAGCTGTATACCAAGTAATCGTCATCTTTGCCAAATCACAATTACTACATCTAACCAACACTCGGATTATTACCTTAACAGAACTCAACCCATCAAACCCCAACGGCATGTTTTGTTTGAATCTGTCAGGATGGGTACAGTACCCCTAAACTGACAGTCTTTTACATTGGGTTGGCACACCTCCAGAATCAAAGTCAGAAATATGTGTGTTCAGTTTCCCATATGGTGTTGGAATTTGCCAGGATGGGTATGGTTCCTAGTAAATCATGCTAGGGAGTAAGGGTTAAACTGATATAATTATCAAGGTTTTATTCGAGTCCCTACAACTCTATCACAAGTCCATGACAAGTCCATGACAAGTCCGTCACAAGTCCATCACAAGTCCGTCACAAGTCCGTCACAAGTCCGTCACAAGTCCATCACAAGTCCATCACAAGTCCATCACAAGTCCATCACAAGCCCATCACAAGCCCATCACAAGTCCATCACAAGCCCATCACAAGTCCATCACAAGTCCATCACAAGTCCATCACAAGCCCATCACAAGTCCATCACAAGTCCATCACAAGTCCATCACAAGTCCATCACAAGTCCATCACAAGTCCATCACAAGTCCATCACAAGTCCGTCACAAGTCCGTCACAAGTCCGTCACAAGTCCGTCACAAGTCCGTCACAAGTCCGTCACAAGTCCGTCACAAGTCCATCACAAGTCCATCACAAGTCCATCACAAGTCCAACACCCATCACAAGTCCATCGCAAGTCCATCACAAGTCCATCACAAGTCCATCACAAGTCCATCACAAGTCCATCATAAGTCCTTCAGTCTCAAGTCAAGTCACTAGCTATTTAAATAAACTGTTACAAAAACATTCCTTCGTCATTGTTCATCCAGTTACTTGTGACTGGCTTATGAAAGGACTTGTGAAAGGATTCGACTACAACGCAAATACATGTAATTACCTTGGACATCTCTGGTGCAGTTGGTCTGGATTCTGGGTTTTTATCCAGACAGAGTTTAATGAAACTGCTAAAATTCTTGGACCTGTTTAAAAAAACACAACATGAAAATGAATAAAACTGCTGCAAATTGCTTGCTGACTGGACTGACCTGAAATATACAAATCAACAAAATAAGAGGGTCTAACGTTTTGGTCCAGGCAGGAACTTTCTCAAAGGCAAAAAACCAAACAAACAAAACTTGCTTAATATCAAGAAGGGTTGGTGGGTCAGTCTTGGGGATATTTACCAACGTTCCCAGGTCTTTGTGAAGGTCATGGTATGAGGGGTTCCTGTCGTGCCATGGGGGTTTCTGAGGTGCCAGCTCTACCAACGTGATCCCCATGGAATGGACCGCGGTAGGGGAGGTCTACCTTTATACCCTTACCATCGTGAAGGTGCTAGGAGGGTCGGAGGTTCAGCCTTAGGGATCTTAATGAGCACCCTCATGGGGTGCAGGTCATGGTATGGGGGTTCCTGCTGTGCCAGCTCTACCAACATGATTCCCAAGGAAGGGACAGGGGTAGGGAAGGTCTACCTCACACTTACCATCGTGAGGGTGCCAGGAGGGTTGGAGGTTCAGTCTTAGGGATCTCAATGAGCACCCTCATGGGGTGCAGGTCATGGTATGGGGGTTCCTGCTGTGCTAGCTCTATCAACGTGATTCCCAAGGAAGGGACAGGGGTCCGGGAGTTCTACCTTACACTTACCATCGTGAAGGTGCTAGGAGGGTCGGAGGTTCAGCCTTCGGGATCTTAATGAGCACCCTCATGGGGTGCAGGTCATGGTATGGGGGGTACCTGCTGTGCCAGCTCTACCAACGTGATCCCCAAGGTAGGGGCAGGTTTAGGGAAGGTCTACCTTTTACACTTACCATCGTGAGGGTGCCAGGAGGGTTGGAGGGTCAGCCTTAGGGATCTTAATGAGCACCCTCATGAGGTGCAGGTCATGGTATGGGGGTTCCTGCTGTGCCAGCTCTACCAACATGATCCTCAAGGAAGGGACAGGGGTAGGGAAGGTCTACTTTACACTTACCATCGTGAGGGTGCCAGGAGGGTCGGAGGTTCAGCCTTAGGGATCTTAATGAGCACCCTCATGGGGTGCAGGTCATGGTAAGGGGGTTCCTGCTGTGCCAGCTCTATCAGAGTGATCCCCAAGGACCAGATGTCTGCCTTGTAGTCGTAAGGGTTGTCTTTCAGCGTCTCACAGATCACCACCTCCGGGGCCATCCAGTACGGCGTCCCGATGAAGGAATCTCTCTTCTGTTTAGTCTTGGTGTTCCTGGCGGAAACTCCAAAGTCGGCTGTAAAGCAAAGAAGAACATTGACTTGTACATTTTTCTTTCATCGGGAAATTTCACTTTGGCGGGACATGAACCTGAGACCACTTATCTGCTCTATCGGTGCCCCACGGACTAAGCTATACTTTACAAAAATACTCCTCTACAAATCTAAACTTAATCAAGAATCTCCTTTGTTATTGCTCAACTCCTGTTACTTGTGAATGGATTTGACTTATGATTTATTTTCAACTCAACTTATGACAAACAGGTGGTCAACAACAACAACGTTACTTGCTTGTGGTTGAGGCTCAGGCCAATCCTGGGTTAAGGTACCCAAAATATTAATGACAAGAAATTAAAGCACTTACCAAGTCTGATATCTCCAGTCATGGTCAGCAGTATGTTGCCAGCCTTCAGATCTCTGTGGATAACCTTCTTGCTGTGAAGGTAGTCCAACGCTTCCAGCATCTGCTTACAGACAACTTTGATCTGGTCCTCGGTCAGACCCTTCTCCAGGTCAAGCATGATGTCATCTAGGGCACCCCCCTCGCAGAACTCTAGGAGCATCTGTAAAGGAGAATGGGGTCGAACTTGTCGGAAACTGTCAGCAAACATTTTCCTTTGATTACCCTCTAAAAAAGGGTATTCCTATACAATAGCACTGCCCGGCTCAGGGGAGACAGTCAGTCAGTGATGCAGTCAGTAAGTCAATCGATGAGATGGGAACAAGAGGACACACGGCTTGCCCTCCGAGACCAGCAAAATCTTACCTTGATTTACCAGAGGGTCAGGGGTTCGAATCCAGCTGCTGGTCATATGTTGTGTCCTTGGGCAAGCCACTTCACCCCCACTTGCCTCTCTCCACCCAGGAGTATAAATGGGTACCAGCATTAGCTGGGGAGTAACCTGCGATGGACTAGCATCCCATCCAGGGGGAGTAGAAATATTCTCAGTCGTTTCATGCTACTGAAACCAGAGATAAACGCCGGCCTGATGGGCCACATTGGCTCGTGACAGACTTGACTTACTTACTAATCCAATGGCAAAGACAACAGTCTGTTTGACTCTAACAGAATTCAACATGAAACTTACCCACAACTTGTTTGCATAGAGGTACGTCTCGTACAATCCCACGATGTATTGATGCTTGCATTCGCCCAAGATTTGAATCTCCACAAGGAAATCATCCAGTTCATCCTGGTCTTTAATCTCAATGACTTTGGCAGCCGCAAAGATGCCTGTATGTCTGTTCTTGGCCTGTTGTTTAACAATGGAATGCATTGCAAATATTATTGTTTCATCTTCAAGCAAATATCAACTCATGTTCAACTCAACATTACTCTCAACTACATGGTTTTCCATGAGTACTTCATGATGAAATGTAGTCATGTGGAATGTTTGATTGGATTAAGAGGGTTTTTCTAATCATGTAGGCCTATAACCTCAATGGTGGTCAGTCATTGGAAATCTGTTGAAAAAAATGTATTTGGGATTAATGTTAAGAAACATTTCTGATTTTGTCCAAAAGAAAGATTCGCTAATTCCCATTACATGCATTATAAATGTCATAAACACCAAAGTGGCATTATGTTCACATTTTGTACATTTTTTTTTCAAACCAAAACGAAAGCAATTTGCATGATTTGTAGACATGAAGTCAAGAAAATTCACCTTGTACACTTTCCCGAAAGCACCGTCTCCAAGTTCCGAGAGCACTTCCCACTCTGACTCTGGATCTCTGTCTCGGATGATATTCTGGAACTTGTCGTCCTTCTTCTTATCAGCCGTGGAGAAGCGGAAAAATCTCTTCAACGCCGTTATCGACATGTTGCTGCCTTAGTAATATCCTCAGATTCGGATTATCACTCACTCAGTCTCCAATTTGATGAAAATATTCATCCAATTACATGTAATTGGATTCAGAAAATCCTGGCAAGTCATGCAACGTAAGCCATCCGATAACAGCCTCAGATGACAGTTTTATAAGTCACTAAGAAAATTATATCTTCAATTGCGAAAAAAATAATAATCTAGCAGTAGCACAGCCAGTATTTAGTGTGCAGGGAAAAATCAACAATTTTGTTGTCAAACATGTCAAAATCAAGTCAGTACAAAAATACATTTACTTAACATGCTTAAGTCATGTTGATTATTTGTAGTCCTTGCAACGATCATGGATATTTCAAAGATGCGATACAAATGTGATGACAACTGCGTGGGCCAAATATCAAAGAAATTCTTGACGGCAAAAAGTGAGATTGATACGGCCTACGGTTTTCAGGGCGCTTCGCTGGCTGGTCGTGTCTGCCCACTCAGCGTGAAAATCACAGCAGCAGGTCCGTGGCTGATTCCAGAAGTTGTCTGAAAACAACAGGTTGTCAGCATATTATTCCCCAAATCGTCACAAATTGCACCGATTTCCAGGCTGTTTGGACAGTGTCACTTCACTTCCTGTGAACGGTAAAGACAGCCTACGCGACACTTATCTAGGCCAAGTTCCGTGTATTTCTTTCACCGACTGCTCGCCATTTTGGGGGAAAGTAAACCTAAACACTTCGCTGGTTCCCTCCCTTCGGTTCCTCAGCGTGTAATTGCAGAGGTAAATGTCGTCTTAGTCCCCGTCACAAGGGGATCGCCTGATGTTGTTAATTTCTAAAGGCACCAGTCTCACCTGGAACCGACGTCATGCTGATGGGACCAGCGATCAAAGTTCGTGCAGGTTCACTGTCGCCACGCCTGTTGACGTCATGTTATATGCACCCTTGCCTTTTATGCACTTGACGTTGAACTCTAAATTTCTTCTTTTTTATTTCCGCTTTCCCAGCAAAACATGAAACATTTACCATCTCACACTGCCATCAGAGTGAACAACATTTCCTTGTCTTTTGAATTAAATGGAAAATCTAGGGTATTTTATCCCTTTTTCCTGAAAAAGTTGGCAAGAAGGGGCACAGTGCCATCAACAAGGAAATAAATAAATAGGCGGACTATTTTCGTTGCAAAGTTTAAACAGTCCAAATAAAATGATATCAATTTAATCCTAATGAATGTTCTATTCTTGTTTGTTTTAATTCTATTATCCAGTTAGCAGTTATCTGCCACAGATCAAAATGTTTATTGGCATGTACTGGATAACTTGAAAGGATTTTTATTCCAGTCAGAAAATCATGACGAAGACGACTTTTTTCGGGGAATTACCTTCAAAGTTGAATACAAGACAAACAAATCTTGAATTCCATAACAGTCGCACAATAGTTTTAAGTACGGTACGTGTCACTAACACAAACACGACTTAAACAAATTAATTGGGTTGCCAGAACAATTCCCTCGATTAAATTCCATCGTTCCCACCAAATACTTTGCTAAAGATAGATCCAAATGCAGCAACAAAAGAAACCGCACTTTGCCAGTAATTTCTTCTATGGTTCATTGATTTTAAAAACAAACCCTGCCGTTGTTGCCATGGAAGTGACGTAAAAAGACGAAACACAAAGGAACATTACAGTTGGTATTGTTCATTTTTGCAGGAAAAAAATTAATTGGGAGTGAGTCATTGAGATTAATTGTTGGGGGGGGGGGGGTAAAAAAAGGAGGAAGACACACACTAGACCATGTTACACACACAAAAATAACATCCGTTTTTTTTTTTCTAGTACATGTGTGATCATTTAGTTTATTTTTCAGTTCTATCATAATATTGGGTTTTGCCTTTAGTTAAGTTTAAAGAAAAAAATAGCTGAAACTTTCTTATACATGTATATCATCAGGCAAAGTCACCGAATGGCTCAAGCACATATTCATCCCTTAGGTTAAAGAAATAGAAACTCCCCTTTCCTTTGTTCGAAAAAAGAAGAAGTGTCTTTAAATATTCCGTTCTCCTTAAACTATAATGAAGCCCAACTTAGAAGAAAAAATAACAAATATTACAAATTGCTTACAGTAGTACATAATGCAGTGTTATTCATGCAGGCGTTTGTTGCACAATAGTTACATGTATGTACCATGGAGCTAACAGTTTTATTTCACTAATGCTAAAAGGCTTAATTCATATTTTTATTTTTATTTAAATGACAAGTTCTCCGACTTGACCCTTACTCACTTTTCATGAAAATGTGGAGCTCACAGTATATTTTATTTAATATTTAATTTAATTAAAGGTCATTACAGTAAGTTGTTGCTGTAAACTTAAAACAAGAATTCAAACAAAAATGGAAAAAAAATCCACCCTCTTCAAAAAACATTTATGATTTGACGGGTGATATTCTTTAATCGCTTCAAAAGTCTTAAAGGGAATATACAACATTTGCAAACATCAAAAAACAAAACTACAAAATTATCACGAAATACCTTACTGGACTGTTAGTGAACGACAGTCTAAAACATTGTGTAAAACCATGTCATCTGGTTTGCTGACATTATCAAGAAAAGTGGTATTTTTGTATAAATTTCCAACACTGGTCGGCCAACCAGCGTTGGAAATAAACTGGCTTTTTTTTCAAATACTGCTCCCAATTTGTCATATTTAGTTAGTCCGCATTTTGTTTGCAATCGATTACACACCTGTGAACAGGTACAAGCCAGCTAGACCGATTCTTTGACCTTACAAATCCCTGATGTCTATAAATTTCTCCGTTTCAACTTAAGCGAGGTCACGGAACCAGACTACAAGAACATTATTGTTTTTCTTGGTTTTTCCAGCATCTTCGAACCCAAAACGTCAAACAAGTCAGTGTAACAATATTTACTATAAAGTTCTAACCCCCCAAATCCATCCATTTCTGAAAATTACAGCACATGCAAATGTTGTATATTCCCTAAATAAGTAACACTGTTGTACTCCACAATGTGGCTCAGTAAGCAATAACTATGGGCAATAAAATGTGAAGTTCACGACTGTTAAATATTCAACAAGCACAAAATGGCTACTAGAGAAATTACAAGTGCTTCTTGACGTCACAATTCTTGTGTTGCTGTATCGGTAATTCTTCTTGACTACTCAACGGAATTGTATTGGGCTTATCCTGAGCCCTAGACAATCTTTCCCGATCTCGGTGACCTGGGTGATGCGACAGATTGACCCCTTGAACTCTGGCAGGTAGCAGGTGCCGCTCAGCGGGCACTTCTCAACTGGCTTTCCCCTGGAAAGAGAAAGGCAGAAAAGATAATCAAATAGGAGAATCGATAAGGGTTCCCCTGGGGTGGGAAGGGCAAGTAAGGTAACAGGTGCCACTAAGTGGGCACTTCTCTACTGGCTTTCCCCTGGAAAGAGAATGGCAGGATAAGATGAATCAGGTTCCCTGGGGTGAGAAGGGCAATTAAGGTAACAGGTGCCAGTCAGTGGGCACTTCTCTACTAGACCTTCCCCTGGAAAAGGAATCCCGGAAGAGATCTGGGCTCCCCTGGAGTGGGCAAGGCAATTAAGCTAACAGACCACAAATTCGCTGCCTTGTGGAGACTCACACACAATAGTGAACAAAACATTGTAAAGGTCTCCACAGGGCAATTTCTATAGATGAATAGGTCTCCACAAGGTTTTCACGAAATAGATATATGGGTTTTACTCAAAAACTAGGAATTTCCAAGGTGTGTTTATTTGTCGCAGATGGAAGAGTTTTAGAAAAGGGATATTAATTCCAAATTTCAGCCCAGGAAACTTATTCTGGTTAAAATAAGAGCATTTTGAAAATACACTTTCAAAATTGAACACTTTACTACACGGGAACAAAGAAATGTCTCCACAAGGATACAAATTTTGGAATGTGTGGTGCCACTCAGTGGGCACTTCTCTATGTTGTGCCCCGCCCCCTCAGAAAAGGAATGGCAAAATAAGAGAGAATCAGGGTTCCCCTGGAGTGGAAAGGGCTACAAACAAAATCAGTTGCCAGAGCCACTTTTGAGTGATTGAGGCCATTTGAATATCATCATGCATCATTTTTGATTCCGTCAAAGACTTATTGGAATAAAAGGATAAGATTCAATGAACTTCTAACAAGAAGGGTAAATCAGACAGATAGCCTGACATTGAGACAGACAGACAGACAGTACCTGTAGATTGGCTTGTAAGTCGCTCCGCATATGTCAAATGGGTTGTGCTCATCGTAGTTCAGCTTGTGGGCGTCGGTCAGGTTCTTCTCGCAAGCAATGAGGATCTTTCGTGTCTACAAAGAAACGACAGGGAAAAAACAGGAATCTTAGCAAACAACAAACAGTGCATGCCTCGCTTTTGTTGACTTCTACCTGGAATATCAGTTGTGACTCTACATTTCATTTTCTAAATGCCCAAATTCAAGACAGCTTTTATGTTTATTATTGCACAATGCATGCACACTTGAATGACACATTCTTTAGCTAATGCTGAAGCACAGAGCAAAGACAAAGAACTTTTGTTAAAATAAAACATACATCAGAGAAAAAAAATAATTTATGTTAACGATCACTGACAATACATCTCTAAGTTTTGAGACTTCAACTCACCTGAGCAGCAACCTCCGGCTTAGGTCCAAGTTCCAGTAGTCGGCGAGCGAAGGATGCGGCCGTCTTGAAGTTCTTGAGCTTGAAGAAGAGGTTGAGAGCGGTACGCAGCGTCAGGACTTGATGGATGGGCTGCAGGTTGCAGTGAGTGAAGTAGGCTGCCAGCTGGAAGGACAACAGAAAAAAAAGTAAAAGTTACTAACTTGGGGCTGAATCAATGGGTTAATTAAGGGAAAGAACATGAAAGTGTTTCACTTCGTATCAGTGTTAGATTTTGTCCCCTTTGAGTGAATTTTCCCCCACTGTCTTTGTTCCTGCAAACAGATTTTTCTTTTTACAAAAATTCAAGTTTACCTCGCAGTTTCTCTTCTGTTCCTCCAGGGAGCTCTTGGGTTGCTCCTTGCGGTAGATCTCCATGGTAAGACCCAGGATGTACTCACGGCAGATGCTGATCAGTTGCTGAGCCTAGTGGGATAAATCCAAGATGGGAGTTATTCATCTAGGATCTGCGGTGTTGTTTCTGAATCCTAACTCCCCTAATCCTTCAAAATCCACAAGATGGTTTTTGGAAGATTTTGAAGGAATTAAATATGAGATTTGCTCTTTTGTAAACATATTTTTTTATAAGCACGGAACACAAGGTGCTGTACAAGACTTTACAAGAAACAAATCACAAACTTGTTCGGGTGGGACTTGTTATAGTTCATCCCTCGTTACTTGTGTCCTATCTTGTGACTGACTTATGACTGACATGTGACTGACTTGTGATTGGCTTTTGATGGACTTGTGATTGACTTGCGATTGACTTGGGATGGACTTACGACTGGCTTGTGATTGGCTTGTGATTGACTTGTGATTGACTTGTGATTGGCTTGTGACTGACATGCGACTGACATTTGACCGACTTGCGACTGATTTGTGATTGACTTAAGATTGATCTGTGATTACCTCAGCGATTTCCTGCTTGTTGTCCACCACCAGTAGCGGGACGCTGAGTAGAATGGTCCTGAAGCGTTCAGCGGCCGGAACAAACTTGCCCTGCATGGTCAGCTGATACGCGGCCTGTAGTCTCTGGACGAGATGACTGAGCTTCATGCCGACCGCGGCCTGACCAGCACGGGCCCCGGCTTCCCTCCTATCAATGATCAAAATCAAACAGTGGGGTTAAAGACGGGGGCAACAAACGGGTCAACAAACATGAACAGTAAATTGTGTGGCACCTACGCACAATTAATTTTGTTCGGAACATGCATAAACCCATCTTCCTGTGAGCGACAGGTGCATGGCTAAATGGCTCCTACTTACGGTCCCTGGGGCAATTGTGAGGTATTTGTTTGAGAGCAGACAATGTGTCAACTTACCAGTTGCGGTGAGGGTAGCCCATGAGCGGTGGGAGGGCAGGCAGGCCGAGATAAGACGTCCGGGCCCTGGCGTGGGTCTGCATGAACAGTTGCTTGTATGGGGTAAAGTCTACCACACCAACTTGCTCGTGCAAGAGCTGCAAGATAAATGAAGATTAATTGATTGGATTGATGGAATTTTGCACCTAGGAGATGTAGATTTCATGATGGTTTGGCCCTTTACGGACACAATTTCATCAACACTGTATACTCAGTGTTGTCCAAGGGCTTGTAGCGAATAAAATTCACAAGTTTACTTGGGCGAGACTCGAACCCAAGACCTCTTGTTTACTAGTGCAGACGTCTTAAGGTTGCTATATCTGCTCCAGCAAGCTCAGTGGTCAAGTGGTTTGGGATAAGTTAAATCATCTTACCCTTGTAGCAGTCTCAAAGGAGCCGGCCAGTACGTGGTCCACCGGCAGGGACGAGTTGTTGCACCAGACCGTGGCTTGACTGGTGCCCTTGGTCGGAGGCAGGAAATACCCACTCTCCCCTGCTCCTGCCATTGGTCCTCCAGATATCTCCTGGAGAAAAAAAACACCAAAAAATAGACTATTTTTTTTCCTAAAACGTGTTAAAGCTGCAGACCACAGCTCTTATGCATGCCACAGGATAATACTGAAGTGAGTATGCATAAATGTCAGTCAAGGGGTCAAAGGTCAACTCACCAGGTCAGCAGGAAGCTCCAGGTCATCGTCTCCAACGTCCCAACCACCATCCTCGTCATCCCCACCTCCAATTGCAACCTCATCCCCAAACTCATCACCACCTGCAAGATAGGACCAAAAACAATGTTCGGTAAAGAGCAATGTTATACTGTATACAAAATGCACAATAGCGCCCTCAATGGTAAATGCACAGGGCCGATATGACCTACCATCCAAGACGAGTTCTGCATCCTCGCCCCATCCGCCGTCTTCTTCCGCCTCCATTTCCACCTCGGCAACCATGGAAGCCCCGCCCTTCCCCCTGGACATAGCTCCTTCAAAGAACCCCTTGGACATGGTCAGTAGAGGCCAGTTGTCTTCCGACTGCATGATGGGGGGCGGGGGCTGCAGGAGGGCCGCGTTGGGGTTCACCTCCGGAACCTGATCAAACCAAGACAAAAATTGTGAATTGAAGTGAAGTCCCAACGATTCAATCGCAAGCTATCCCAGTCTCAAGTCAAGTCATAAGCTAAATAGTGGAAAAGGAATTTCTGTCATTGTTCATGCCCTGTTACTTGTGACTGGACTTGTGAATTGACTTGTGACTGACTTGTGATTGACTTGTGACTGACTTGTGATTGACTTGTGACTGACTTGTGATTGACTTGTGACTGACTTGTGACTGACTTGTGACTGCACTTATGATTGGACTTGTGATTGACTTATGACTGGACTTGTGATTTGACTTGTGATTTGACTTGTGATTTGAACTTGTGACTGGCATTGTGATTTGACTTGGCTACAACCCTGCTTAACATAATCCAGAGTTTCAGCTCAGAAAGAACACCAGAAAATTATTAGTAGGAACTCTTTAAACTTCCCATATAATCTCATCAAGTTAGTCTGGTCAGCTTTTTAGAATGCTTGATTATAGTGGATACACACATCTGTTTATTGGTCAATTCAAAGTGCTGATGTACCGGTTCAACTAAAAAGACTGAAGTGTGGCAAAGTTCATAGTTCAAAGTTCAAGGATCAAAGTTCCGAGCAATGGTTACCTTTTCGTTCTCATCAAATCCTTCCTTCAGTTCCTCCGCTTCCTCAGTCAATCCGTGGGTCGCTGCAGTCAGATAGGCAAGGGCCTCTGGATAAAGACAGAGAAATCAAGTCTGAAATACGCTTTGTTGCTTTGCAAAAAGAGATTTTCATCCAGGGTAGGGAAAAGTTAAAACTATGCCTTTTGAAAAGTAAAGGGTACTTTTCTGTAAGGGTGGGAAGTTAAAACGATTTTTATTTCCTGTGTGGTGCGTAGATTTCTACAGCGGTTTATCATTTGTCAGCATGGAGGAAGTATCCATTTTTACAAACTTACTCTGTCCGCAAGCTCTGAGAATCTTGACCCGTTCCTGGACGTCACCGAGATACATGGCACACTGGTACTGACCACTGGTGTCCTTACGAATCTCAGCTGTCGGGAACAAAACAAATTGAAAAATTGATAACGAGTCTGAAACAATTCTTTAGAAGACTAGATAAAGCAGTTATATTTCCTTTTTGTACAAGTTAAATGTATATTGATTCCCAAAAAAAATTACGTTAGGGGCATTTTTCTTAAAGCTGGAGTGAATGTGATACTTTCTTTCCTTTTGGAAACTGTATGCTATAAATTTTGTTTAGTAAAGAAGAATTTCAATTATTAAGAATCACTGTGAAATGTTTGTGCTTGGAGACAGAAGGGGCAGAAAGCACGTGAAATACTTCTGCCGTTATTCGGTCAACGAATCTGTGTCTGGATTGGACTACTGGTAAACAAAATCAAAACAAACAGGTAAACAACGACTGACCAATCTTCATCATCTTGCGTAGTTTCTCCAGGTTGCCGGTAATGAGATACAGGAACGCCAGCTTGTCAAAGTTCTTGGTGCGTTGGTAAGCCATCTCCACCACCTGGTGGTTGCCTTGTAAGAGCGCCGCCTCGCCAAGCTTCTCCCAGCAACTCTTGTCGTCCAGGGCTCTGGCCGCCTCCAAGGCCACCTCGATGTTGCCGCACTCCAGGGCCAGGGCAAAGCGCGTCTTCTCGTCCTTAACAAAGTGCAAGGCGACCTGGAAGGTAAGAAAGTTGCAACCTGTTTTTAGGAGTGGTGAAGAGTGCAAATTGGAGGCAGTATTTGACGAGAACGGATGCAAACGCTTGTTGCATCCTTACAGGCTTTGCCAATTGACAGATTAACATGGGATCCTTCTCTCACTTACACAAGCTAGAGCCCTTTTCACACTAGAGCCTTTCAACCCGGGTTGAACTCAACCCCGGGTGAACCCAGTGCAGGTTGAGTTTTTGATTTTTCAACCACGCATCATTTCACACTTGTTTCATGCAAATCAAGCTTATCATGCTCAGTTACTACTGTTTTGAACCCTGGCAAGAATTTCAACCCGGGCTGAAAATCTCAACCCTGGTCTAGAGCAGGGTTGAGTTCAACCTGGGGCGAAATCAATCTAGGGGTTGACGCAGTGTTGACGCAGGGTTGAAATTCTTCAAGTGTGAAACGATGCATGTTTTCAACCCTGCGTCGACCCCGAGATTTGTCTAGTATGAAAAGGGCTTAGGGCTGTCTCAAATATACCGAATATTCCAATATTCGATCACCAACCGAATATTCCAATAGCTTTTTACCGGTTCGAATATTCAACAACAAAAAACATGTACACACACGACTGTGATGTTATTTTAATTGTAAAGTTGCGTCGCTTTATTGTCAGACGCCATTTTTTTGTAGACCGTAACTTGTTTGTTGACTACAGTTCATTGTTCCTTTTAACACGCTGAAGCCCTTGACAGCTATATACTAACTGAAAAACACTCTCCAGCGACCGATAATATCGCCGCGCCGCATGCAAATTTTAAGTGGCGTGCTTTGCAAACAACTTTTGATCGGCACGGCACGCATTTGCAGTTAAAGTTTAACGAAACACAAAGGTGCATTTCCAGGGATTGCATTACAAAAATTACATTGCATGCGTCCTTGAAAGATTGTTTGACTGATTTCTGAAGCCATACCTCTGGGTATCCTTTCTTCTGAAGGTAGGCAATGATAGACTGGCCAACTAGCTTAGCGGTGCGCACCATGTGCAGCACTTCGTCGTACTTGCGGTGGATCAACGCCAGTTTGAACTTGTACTCGGTCGGGTCGATGTTCAGGATGCGAGAGCGACAGTCGCGGTCCAGGCAGTAGACGTTCTGACCTTTGACACGGGTGATGTAGATGGGGACGTCCAGGGTGCGGATGATACCGTGGTCTCTGATTGGTCGGAAGGGGAAGTGAACAATAGAATACAGATGAATTTCATGGAAAAATGGGTAAAGCATGCAAAAAATGAAAACACTGAAATATTAAAATATTACTGAGGGATAATTTGCCTTGGGTCCAACTGATGAAAATAAAAATAATTTTCATTTCAGGAAAACAAATTGAATGTCGGAGAGATTTTTTTGGATCCAGTTAAATTTCTCAATATTTACCACATTTGTTAAATGTCCAAAAGAGGAAAAAAAAATGCAGTGTTAGTATTAGCCAACCCAATAGTTCAACTTTCTGATACAGAAACATCACCTTGTCTAATTTTGGGACAAGTTTTGGAGTTTCTGTTATTCTGTTTTGACAGCAATGCCTCAAATTGTTTCAGAACTTGAGGAGGAGCCAAAGCTGGAGTTGAGACCAATATTTGGAAAATGGCCATAGCTAGCCTTTAGTACTTCACACCCATGATCTCTGCAGCACCTGATGTGAAGTCACATGACCTACCCGTTGCTGATGGCATATTTGATGTGGTTGCTGGTCGTGTAGATGAAGACGCCGCTCTCGTCCCAAGCTCCGCTCTTGACGCGGATGTTCTCGTGGATGGTGCACAGGCTGTCCAGCTTACGGTTGCAGATGCCAAGAGCTGGAAATGAGACGGGGAGAAAAAGGTGAAAGGCAACCTAGTATGAGACAACCTGTATTTTATTAAAATTGTCAAAATAATTATTAGCCTTAACTCCCTAGCCTTTTTTGATAGGATGTAGCCTCAATCCTGCAAAATCCTCCAATTGGCCTCATGGAAAAAATAGCATATAGCCTCAATCCTGCAAATTCTTCCATTATTTCTCGAATATGGTCTGTGGAGGGGTGACCACTGCCTGAAACCTGCAAACTCCTGCGGTAGTGACTGTCAATATGTTGAGGCTTGGCCAGTGACATCCTGGAGCAGTACCGAGAATTTCAAGCATAACCCAGGCCTACATTTATGCATGGCCGAGCAAAAACAACACAAGGTCCAGCCCAAGACCTTGACAAAGTGCATCCTACGAAATCAGAAACGCACTTTTGCCATGTAACCTCAATCCTCCAAATTCCTCCACTTTGGCAAAGAGGATTTTGAAGGATTCAGGGCGGTTGAGTGCAAGTTCACTTTATCCATGCCATATTTTGTATCTAATTTCAAAGAGAAAGTATAAACTCATGGCCCGCAGGAGTCTATGACTTACTGTGTTTTCCTAGCAGGGCCACATGCGACATGTCGGTGGACCAGACCGCATACCGCACCTTGGATATGCGCACCGAGCCCACTGAGCGTTTCTGCTGCACGTCAAACATGGTGACGGTGTCGTTGTCGCGCAGTAGAAGCATGCCGGTGCCGGCGTACATGATCTCGTCGCAAGTTGGCGTCTGGACTTTCTTTGTCACTTCGTTTTTCAGGTTCTTGATGATGACCTGATGGAACAGATTTTTGGACGAAAACAGAAGAAAAAGATTACAATTTCAGTAAATCAATTTAGCCATGAGCCACTCTGAAGATGGTTTATTCTTGCTTTCCTAAAAACAAATGTATTGGATTTCTTCCTTCTAAGACATGCTTAAGAAAACACTCATCTGTGAACCTAATAAGGACATTTAGAATTCCTTTAAGTTTCATGATGTTCTTTATAGATTAATAATTTAATATGGTAATGTTAATCATTTTAATATGCTACAATAATTTTGTATGTTATTTGAAACTTAAACAGGAGGGAGTTTTTTCATAACTTCATAAAGCCAAGTGTCTTTACACAAAAGGCGAATGAAAGTGGTAAATATTAATAGCTGTATTGGTCAAAAACACAGATGTAAAACAGAAGTTGTCGTTATTGCTCCAAGTGTTGATAAAGTTTCCAGTTGGCAGCGGAACATTTTATACAACTTAGTTGTCATGTACTTACAGCATGGGTCCTGTCCATAACAGCAAATCGGTTCCTGGCGACCCAGGTAGCAGTAAGACCTGAAGATCTCTTGCCTTCGGGAGCTGAACAAACAGAAAAATAAATCATCTCCAAACTGCTAATATATCACTCATCTTTTACAATCAAGCTGGACACGACAGAAACATATTGCCCAAACTAAAAATATTGTTATATTTTGTCTGAAATACTCTAACTTCTGTAACCTATAACTGTCACGTGTCAACTTTGAAATACAACTGACTCAGCTTCTCAATTTCTGTACTTGTTTTATTCCAACAACATAACGATTGTTTACTGCTTTATTTGTTTTTAATGCCAGAAAGAATGTAGCATCCAGACACCACGTGTTTGGTTGGGTGCACAGTCTATGGAGAGTCGAGTGCATTTTCAAAGTATTTTGTAACAAATTTGGAAATGTCTCTCAGTTCCTGATTCATGTCTTTATATGATGCAAATTAGTGTCAGAATGCAGCATTCTTTCCCTAACGCCAAGAGCGTTTAGCTGAGAAAGGTGTTTTTGGAAAGTAAGAATTATTTATGAATTTTGACACAACTCTAGTGGAAATACAGTGACAAGTAGTTACCGTCAGGGTTTTGCTTGTCGACATCCTTCGGAACCTGGTACAGATCATAGGTGCTGTTGTCAATGTTGTTGGCACGCTGTGACAAAAAGGGATTAGATAAATCACGAAGTTCAGCATCAGCGCAATCTGGTCTCTACCTACAGAGATACCCACTTTTACTCCGAGATGGGGAGGGGCACTTATAGTAAAGAGTACTGCCCGAGAACACATACACCATGTTCCCCGTCAGGGTTCAAAGCTACGAACCACCAAACAAGAGTTGGATACTTTGACTACGATACTCCCTCACTAAGCTTCAAATCTTATCTGCTCTCTCTGGGTACTTACCGTGCAGATGAGCACGGCGTTCTCGGCAGGATTGTAGGCCATGCTGTAGACTGGGCTCTTGCTGCCTCCCCTCAGCTGCATGATGGCGACGTCCTTGGAGGTGGTGAAGTCCAGGCGACGCAGATAGCGCTCCTTGACGTAGAACAGGAGGTTGCCATGGACGGCGTAGGCCGGCCGCTCTCGCTCCAACTTGAAGACGATCATGCCGCTGTCGTGACCTGAGGTTGAGAGCATGAGGTGTTTCTGAGTGAACACTGAATTCATTTATTTACCCTTAAAGAGGCAAAGTTTCTGGCCATCTTACACCTACAGGGACTGGGAGGGGGGTGGTGGGTGGATTCATTCAGATTTCGGAAATACAACCACCAATTTTGTTTTTAATTAAATATGCTACAAGATAGATTCATGTTCAGAATGTCTCTAAGTTTCAAGTGAAACTGTAATTATGGTCATATTCCTCGATTATGTGTAGGTTTTCTTATACACAGTCAATGAAAACAAAGACATTATTTACAGTAAGCAACATTGTAAATTTCACCTTTTCCACTAACATTACGTCTGACTTTTGCAAAAATTGGTGTCAAATCGTCCACGAGCCATCAGTTTAAAGCCCATGCACGAAACACAATGGGACGATGATGATATAAAACAAAATATATTAATCCCCAGCTTTTAGGGTTAAACCTATTCCAGATTCTGGGGTCCTACAAGAATATATGATGCTGAATATACCAATGGCATATCCTTTTGCCTGCAGTGCTGAACCCTTCATAGTCCTACAAAACCAGGTGTTGGATTATGTAAGATTTTGAAGGATTAGGTAAGATTTTGAAGGGTTTGGGGGTTGAGGGATAACAAGTAGGTAAGCACGATACTTACCAGCAGCAAACAGGTTGAGGGTTGGGTGGGGAGTGATGACCCAGAAACGATCATGATCACGACGGAATGTTTGCAAGCAGGTCCTAAACAATAGAGGAAAGAACACAGATAAGATAGCAGATCAGGCTTAATAAAACCTAGCCTGACACAACAAGAGCCAAATACTGGTAGCAAAGGTTACAACACATTCTCACGCTTGTATTTCCAATTCCTTCAATTAAAAAACATATGCCAAGAGTTGCTGTTCTGCCAACCTCTTTGACATGTCCCAGACGCGAATGCTCTTGTCTTCCGAGTTGCTCAGGATCAGCTCTTGCCGAGGGTGAAAGGTCACGCAGGACACATTGTTGTAGTGACCTCGGCAGGTGTCAACCTCCCAGGCCTTGGCATCTGGAATGTAAACAACAACAAATATAAACAACAACAAATATGACCGAATCCAATGAAATGAGTCTTAAGGATATTTATTTGAATAGTTTTTCACACCCACCTCTTCGTTTTTATTTATAATTGAATTTGACATCCTAAAAAAAACCAGACATTATATTGGTGAAAAATGATGACATTTCCTACTGATTTTCATTGTGCACAAAACTGTTTTCAATTTTGTAACTGAAAAATAGCTCTGACAACTTAAGACTCATTTTGTTAGGTTGGACCAAAAAAAGTTCATGTATAAATAAACTGAGGCTTAGCTGTCTAGGATGTAAGCAACCAAAAAATGTTTACCGATGAATAATTTGAGTTTTCTACCAAGGGAAACTGATTTTGAATGAGCATTGCTTTTGCTATTTTGCAATACCTACCATTCATTCTCCAAAGTTTGACGTAACGGTCATCAGCAGCCGATACAATCAGGGGCATTGTGGGATGGAAACAGGCCCAGTTGACGCCACGATCGTGACCCTGTTAGGGAACACACAAAAAAGAAAAGGGTGGTTCAGATATCCAATAAAGCTTAATAAACTTGGAACATGACTTGTGACTGCAACTGAGAAAGTCAAATCACCCCAAGGTCTTGGGGTTAAAACCAAGACGCAACAACCGTGTAAATAATACTTACCTCCAAGACGTGCTTGACGACAGCATCAGCGGTTCCAAAGAGGTCAGGGGTCATGGTAGACTTGACGTGGTCCTCTATTCCGCCTGGTCCCGGGGCAACGTTCTTCTTACGCAGACCTGAAAATAAAACCAGGAGATTAAGAGAAAGGGTTGATGAACTTCGAGGACATTCACCGTTATTGAACTACCCCTAGCAGATATTTAACATCAAGATCTGTTTTCAGAAAGAGTGCACGAAAACCAATAAAATGCAGAGTAAGCTAACCATTTAAAATCATAAGTATGATTTTAAATGGTTTAGTATTAACATGCCTATTTCATTTACGTGCTCAGCTAAAAAAACAGCTGGTAACCAGTCAGAGTCAATAAACAAAGCATGGCATTTTGGGCTGGTAGTCGGTTTTTGCTTAGCAAACGTATCTGATCTGAGCAAATTTTGGAGCTTAGTATCTCCATGCAGTTTGCTCTGGAACACAGGTGGTCTAACTTAAACTTTCTTCTCTAAACTGGAGACGTAATGACATGACTCTTTGTTTACATGTGCACTTTCTCAATGGGAGCTCAGTGGCTCTCATCCCTACCTGGCTCCCATAAGAAAGCGCATGTGTAAACAAAGCGGGAGGTCATTATTTCTCGTATCCATTGAATAAACTTTGCTTAACGTTACCTAACCTAACAAATCCTTGTAGATATTTTATATCACAGCTAATTTTTTGTCCTTTCAAAAAAATTAGACGTCCTAACAAAATTTGCATTAGGCTCATACAGAATTATACTTGTAATAGGATAAAAACAAGTTTAAAAATTAAATATGATTTGGGAAAATCGTCTGACCTCCAATATCCCAGACCCTGACGGTTTGATCCAGTGAGGCAGAAACAACCAGGTCTTCGCTTGGATGGAAGTTGGCGCACATGACATAATGGTTGTGACCTGTCAGGACGCTGTTGATAAACGCACAAACAAGAAGTGAATGTGTTGTTTCTATTCTTAGCGACACAAATAGGGGCAGCTTTGGAGTGGTTAACTCACAAAGCAAAAACACCACTTTAACCCAAGCCCCTGAAAAAGATTTGCAGAGAAATTTTAGGAATTGTCTAATAACAAACACTGAGCAGTAAAATATGGGTATGTATTCGTGATATTTCAGTAAAGCTAGGACAGTGAATAGAAATGGTGGCTAGGCTCTACAAAGCTGAATCCTTAAATCACAGAAAACAAGGTTGAATTTCAAAATTTTTAAATCTGACATGTCAGCCTTAAAATGTAGTTCTGCAACTTTTGTGGTGTCAAGAACAAGTTATTTTTTTATAAATGCCATTAAACCAAAAGGAGAAAAACTTGAAATGTTGTAAGATGACATACTGGATGCAGTTTCTGGATTGCCAGTTCCAGATTCGAATGGTCTGGTCATCGGACGCACTCAGTATCCATGGATATTCCTGAAAAGACACAAGAAAATCCAAGAAAATGCTCAGAGGTAATCTTCATTAGGACGAAAGTTTGCTGGAAGTTTAAATGTCCCGAAAAAAACTAAATACTGATTTGACCCCCCGTTGAGGGTTTATCAAAATGGCTTCTGACTAGTGCCCCTCGAACAAAGATATTGACATAATGGGGAACCGCTAAACATAGGGCTGGATTGCTCAGTTGGTAGAGCACTGGAACAGTAATCCTGAGGTCGCAGGTTCAAACCCCGCTCCAGTCAATTGCTTTCTTCCACTTGCAATTGCAATTTTGATGGACCAACTTCCATCAGATATGTACATGCATCATTGATAAATGAGTACAACTGTCAAGTGGCTTACATAACAGAAAGCTTCAACGGAATCACCCCAAAATTGTAATTTCAAGAAAGAAAAAGTGCATAAATTATTGACCCAATTTGTGACAACTTTATTGCTGTTCTTGATTGTTTGTTTGTTTGTTTGTTTGTTTAGGTTTTTTTTGGGGGGGGGAGTGTGGTTCAGACTGTGTTTCTTTCTCAAACTTACATGATGGAAGGAAGCGGTGCGGATGTAATCCAAATGGCCAAGGAGCGTAAACAGGCATCTCTTAAGCTTGTAGTTCCAGACTTTGATCTTGTAGTCATCCCCGCCCGAGACGAAGAGAGGTTGCTGCTGATGGAATCCTATCCCACGAACCGGACCTGTAGAGACAAGAACACGTTGAATTTCGGTAGAATTAGTGACTCCGATTTAGGTGGATTTGAGATGATCCGATTAAATCCTTGCTCCCTTTGTAATTTTGCTTAGAACTTTATGAAACTTTTGAAAGCCTTCTCTTTGTACAACAAAAAGGCAAATTTTTTACACTTCAACTTTCAAGGGGCGTCAAGTTCCATGTTGATAGTGAAGGATCAAGAAGAGTATGAGCTAATGTGGTGTACATATACAGGTTATCCTTCACGACAGAGGACTTGGACAAAGGGTTATAATAATAATCCTAGGGCATAGATCCCGAGCCCAAGTCCTTGGTACTTTCAATGTACAATTTTCACGGGGCAAGTCAAGAAAAGTTAGTCTAAACAATAGAAACAAAAGAGGGGAACAGTACACATCCTCATTGGTATATGAAAAAGAAATCACTGTCATGAAGTCGTTGTAAAGATTTATTTATCAAATCTAATGGTTATTATTTTATTTTTGTTTACCGTCATGTTCGTCAAATTTCTCCAGCATGGTGCACATGCGGTAATCCCAGAGTTGGATGGTTCCATTATGGAGACTCGTCAGGATCCAGGGACGATTCGGGTGAAAGCACAGGCCTGGCAGGAATCAGAAAAAAACATAAACAATCCATTAAAAATGGTTTCTTACATTTGTTAATGCTATGTATCAACGTCTATAATTTAACCACCGTTTATAAATATTTGCAATGTTTCAGTAAATAACAACAAAAAGAAATTATTTCCAATCACAGAAAAATATGTAACAGTTTTTTGAAAATGCCCTGCTCACAACATGAATAAAATTTCTGTATTCAGACATGACATTTTCATTTCATGAGAACAATGCTTGAATATTGAATAGATTTTTGTTATTTACTTTTTCTCTTTTTCAAAGTTTATTTGTCATCAGTAGCAAAGTCCACTCACCTTTCACCCTGGCTGATTTGGTTTCAAACTTGGTCAGCATTCTTTTCTTTCTTCTTTCTCTTCAACTTTCAAGACAGATGAAACTGGAAGTTTATACAAAGACAAAAATATCTGAGTTTAAATGGATGTTGCAATGACTTTATTTTGATGTGATAGGCCTACTTTTAGTTTGCAGAAAACTGAAATTACAGACATGACGGAACCACCCCTTGAAGCCATATCACACATTATAAATGTGTAACCTGTGTGACGATAATTCATTCCTTGACCTTGCAATTAGGTCTAGGCCTAGGTCTAGGCCGTAAAAAAAAAGTTTAGCCTAACTCATGATTCGCAAAATGTTTTGACCACTTTGTTCAAACAAATTCAGATATGATTAACAGCTAAACCAATTTCGGAGGGGAAAGTGCTTCATTTGTACTTTTCTGTGCCTAATCACCGAAGAAAAATCTGTCACACAAAGACAGGGCCTTTCCATCTCAAATCTTTTGCCAACTCCCCACCCCCCCCCAAAAAAAAAATCTCACGAATTAGATTCAAACATGTCAAACACAAACCAAAACTTTCCGACAGCAAACAGACGGTTAATATTCATGTCTCAAAGATAAACCTGCGGATAAATCAGTTAAATATGTAAACACAAAGAGTCACAAACACCGCATACTGCCTAATTTAAACAGGAAAACACCAACAATTGAGACTTACTTCAGTAAGAAATCACAACATTTTCCCCGAAAATGCGCCTCCACACATAGATTTCGCGTGTGGCCACGTCACTTTTGCATACGAAGACCGGCCACTGGTATCCTATGCAGAATTATGTACATTAGATACGCCCACGAAGGGTACCAGTTTGTAAGGAAGTTGTACGGTACCCTTCATGTATCGTGTTTTGTTAAGGCTCAAATTTGGCACGTACGGGACCAGACGGCTGGCATAGAGTGTGCAAAGATGGGCGGGTTTGGCAATTCAAGAAAGGGGGGTAATTATTAACAGTAACAGAAATGATATGAAATGTCTGTCACGCTCGTTAGAATGGACACTTGATATATATTGTGTTGTAATAATGTAGGCCTATCGGAAGCATTTTCATTAAATCTGAGATCAACATTTTCAAACCAGAACAAAAGATGCTTATTCTCAGACTGGGACTTTGAGTGCAGGAAAACATGCCAAAAACAAAATCAGGCCCACTTTACTCACTCTTTAGCCAACGAAATTCTCCAACATTTTCATCAGGCAAAGACAAGGTCCTCAGTATTTCACCAGCCAAGTTTGAGGTCTTAAATCAATTATTAAAGGAGACTTTTCGTTACCATTTTCCACCTGAGAAAGAGTCGAGTGATTTCAATTTGAAGCCTGGTACATGTCCAACTTTTTGAGAAGATAGACCCTTCAGTAATCTGGTGGCATGACTGTGGAAATGTGTACAAATAGAGACTGCGTATTTCTTTTGACCTACATGTGGTTGGATTGATGCAGTAAAAGGGGTGTTGGACTGGTTGTTTCATGCGCCAGTCTATTTTCTTGTATTGCATGTTTTTACTACCTTAGGTTTTGGGACTCTCATGCACAGTATTATTGAGAGTCCCAAATTTTCTGACTAGACTATACTATTAACAACTAATTCTATCTACATTATGACCACTTTAAACAGTAATTCGTACTTTTACTACCGAGGTGTTTTTATGGGGTTTTTTTTTTAGTAAGGTTCTTTTTTAACGTTTAATTGAGAGCTCAACGCACATTTAGTACTGTCTTCGCACAGGTTTTTTTTTAACTGATAATCATGACTTATGTGCATTTGTTGACAATAGGGCCCAGACGAGGACTTTTCGAACAACTTCTACCAAACGTGTGGGGTCGAATGTTTCCATGGCACGTAAGAAACGAAATTACCCGGAATCGATGATAATAATGTCAAAACACGCAAGTTCTCGCTAATTAGCTTTTGTCAGTGTACATTTGTATTCAAAGAAACACACTTATGAATAAGCCAGGCTAGCCTCGTTAGCCATCAGCCCAACTGTGAAACAAAATGTGACAAAATCGATAGGAATAGAGAAAACGGACGCCTTGCAAATTATAATACCGCCCCTGTATATTATAATAATCACCACCTGCACAGATGTATGCGTTGTGTACTGAACATTGCATGTTTTGTGTGCGCACCAATTATATAACAGTTTGTTTTTCATGTTTATGGACTTACATACATGTAAATTGTCTGGTTCGCATGCATTCAGAAACAATATGCGGGTATTGTTTTTACAGCGTCTGCTACACTAAAAGCAATATTGCTGTGTCATTCTTTGTACGACCGATGGACCAGCATTTTCAGCAGCAATCCACAAGATAATATAATTGGTTGTTTGTGAATCTCCATATTTCGCAGGATGTAGTGACCGTAACGTGCACTTTGCTTTAATTTCACGGTGTACATGTACATGAACTTGTACAGGAGCGGCCACACGCAGCTATACCCGGTTGGTGCGAAGAGCAAGGAACAGAAAGTGATGCCAAACCATCTACGGAGCGCTGGAAGGGTAATCAATAATTAAAATCACTCCACGATCGTGAACGGAGCTAGAGATTTACTGACAGTCAGCTGAAACAAACGCACGGGACAAAACAGAAAATGATTCCTCATATTTGGCTGGTGATTTTGTGTAGTGCAACAAATCATATGATTATTCACTGACGAACGGGATCGCTTGCATCCCGTACACGCGCGCGGCACGGATAATTACAGCTCCGGCCGAGCTGCGCGTAACTAGAGATGTCACACGGAGATGAACGGGCAATCTGGGAGATTTCTAGTCATTTAGATCGCGGTGCGATGCGGAGACGGTGGTTTCATACGATGAGATCTGTGCGTGATGAGACGTGTCTTGCATAAGGAGCACTGCGCGCTGTCGTCACCGCCGCAACCACGTGAGGATTTGACGTGGGGGATGCTGGTGCATTCTGCTCACATAGCTCAATGATCTAGCTACATCACTGAGACATCGGTGCAGTCACACTACACTGGAGCGGCGTGGTATGCGAAGGAGCGCACCTCTGTTTTAAGTGCAATTATTGCGCTAGGACCAAGCGTGGGAGATTGTTTTCCGCAGCGGGCATTGAACCCTGTCCAAGTTATTATGACACTCGCAGCCAGTTGTGAAAAACAGTTTTGGTTTGAGTCTTGGCCTGTGAGCATTTGAGAAATAAAACCGTTAGACGTTCGATCGATGAGGACTGAACTCGGTCCAGACCTGTGGCCTTAACCTGGGATATCCTGCTTCAATTATTTCACGGACGTCTTATCCGTGCGATCTGCGAGCCAGTTGCCAAGTTGCCATTTCTAAACAGTGACTGGATCTTCTATTTTTATACTTTCAGTCACGTGGTCGGCTGTTGAAGACGCTAGTGAAATAACGTACGGGAAGAAAGACATTAGCGTGTTTCCATAGTTACAAATTAGGGATATTTATATAAATTTGTGGCTTAGGTTCAGGCAGACTATGGGTGCCTCTTCCGCTACGGCCGCGCGACCCGGGACGATCAAGTCCACGACGACGACAGCCGCCGCTGTGACGGTCAATATGACCCCCTCCCTAGAACCGCGAGACTACCGTCGAATGGACAGTCGTTCCTATCGGTACTTCCGCCGTATACAACCGTGGCTGTTCTGCATTGCCGTAGTGGTGGCTCTACTGGGATACGCATTCATCGGAGCGGCCGTTTTCGTGTATTTAGAAGCGGAGAATGAAATGAAAAACTTCAAACAGTTGACAGAGACGAGAAATGAATTCCTGAGCCTAATCAACGCGAGCATCGAGGCAGCTGCCAACGGTAGCGTCGAGGCATCTGACAACGGGGACTTAACCCCACCCACCACGCCTAACGTCACCCTCAATCTCACCACGGCGACCCCTGGCGTATCGTCGGCCCTGGCCGGGGTGAATTTCACCAAGATTGATGAGGAGCTCAAAAAGTTTGAGATTTTGGTGAAGAAATTCAGAAACCTGGACTCGGAAGGGAAGCCCATGTGGAATTACTTCGGTGCCCTGTTCTTCTCTGCGACTGTCATCAGCACGATAGGTGAGTAGTATCAATATTAATCGCAAAAATCTATTGTTTTTACTAACAGCACTTTTATATTTTCATAAATATTTGCCGATCCCCTGTTGTGTCCTTAATTTTAAAGCAATTATGCTGTTCAATGCGTACCAGACAATTCAAACTCTACCGGAGACGTTCAAATTTCGTCCAAGAGATTTTCCCAAATCCCGAAAGGTTCATTTATCACGAAGACACATAATTGCTGTCTTTAAACGGCCAAAGCAAATTAAAAACGCACCCTTCATCCATGCATCAAGTTAGAAAAAGCTTGTCTAATTGTCAAGCGTCGTCGTCACCGCGTTTTGCACTTTGGACAGGCTCGTTCTAGGCACCGTATTCCCTCAATCAATAGTGTTAAGAGAACGAGGCTGCGTGCCTTGGGGCATATTTTGATTTACCTTTATAACATGCTCTGATTCTTGTCGGTGCATCAGTCAGTGACAACGGTTAACATTGCGGCGTGTCAAATTGGAGACACGTCATGTTGCTTTACAGTCCTTTTTATTTATTTCAGGCACAACACGGCAATTCAAGCCACCCAATCCACCCACCCAATAATATTATTCATTATGAGAATAGACAATAGTACCAAAAAAATGCATTCAACAAAATTCGAAAATTTGATTTGTGAGGATTAAATCTGGTCACAATGTGATCCGTTTGGGGCGTTTATTTACTGGAATTATAACCTAAATAGCGGTGCGTGCAGATTTCTTGTAAGTTGTGCAAACACAGAAGTTGAGTCCTAAATTCCCCAAACCGTTTTTTTTATCAATTATGTTGAAGCAAACAAGATTGTACATCTATCTAATACCTTTCGTTTCAAAGGAAGGCTTCTAGAAAGCCACTTTGATTCGAGAAATCTTAGACTGAGATGGTAGAGTGAGTTTGATGGAGAAAAGATTGCCTGGGTAATACCCGAGATTTCGTCCTGATGTACTACGTTTTTATTTCGCCTTGTCATGTTACTCGGAGCATTACTCCCCGCCGTGTCACTTCCAATTACATCCGTGTTATACATCTCATGTAGATCCAGAGCTATCCCCGAGCTGTAATCCAAACCAATTCTGAGAATGTTGGTAAGATATTGACCAAGTATGGCATCTTTCAGACTCGTATATTTGGCAAAATAGAGTGGATTTTTGTCGTGCGATGTACAATGATCCACTTATAGCTGATCTTTTCTCAATTTGGTCCAGAACGTCATTAACAATTAGTAGGCCTACAATTGCAAGCTTTTGCTATAAGTATTGTCATTGTAAAACAATTGTCATAATTTACATTTGGTATAACGGCAGTTGTCTATCTACTTCTGATCAACCATGCAAAAATATTAATAACCCAATATGCATGTTTGTCAACCGATATTCATCCATCCCCAGTGGGAAAGTGGCGGTGTGAAATCTGCCACGACTCAGACACCTCAAAACACAGACCAAACAAACACACAGAAAACATCAGGATCGATTTTTTGGCGGGAAATCAGGGGCTTAATCGGCAGGTGCGCGGAGGGGTTGATTTGGTACGCCTCGCGGGACATAGACTGTAGCATTTCAGGCACAGCTCTATGATTTCAGGCGAGCTCTGCACGTACCATAAGGCCAACGCGGGGAGCGAAGCACGACGCGTCACTGTCAACCTCATATGCTTGGGCGCGGTGGTATAGCATTGATCGGTGCTCGCGGTAACACTGAATAATACATTTGACATGATAGAGACTAAAGATGGCAGCCCGTCAGGACACAAGCAATACGATTGAACTCAGCATAATACGATGGGAGGTGGGATGATTTAAGGGGCGGATCCAGAATACCAAAACGAGGTGGGGTCGCCAGAGAAGAAAAAGTTTTTGGAAAGAATATCATTTTGAATTTGTAGAATTCTAAAAATCGGATTTTTCAGTCAAGACAAACTGGAAAGTACCATTTTCTTCACGATCTACAAATGTCATTGTACTTGCACGATGTGTGTGTATTACTATGGAACCAAAGTTTACCAAACATAATGGGTCGGGGCAATATGTCCACTCGGTGTCTTAATTCATAATTTAGTCAGTTTTACTAACGAAGATGTATAAACAAAAAAAATTACGAAGACCACAATAAAAGACCGGCTACCAGTCTAGTAATAATATTACATGACTCACTTCACAGAATACCTAACGGAACCCATTTTGCATTTCTTAGCAATTCGTTATTCCTCGGTGATTATTTCGAGGAAAAATCCCGAGCGTCCATAATAAACCCAATTGGAGACAGCTGACTAACCAACTGAGACACCACACCGTGAAGGATCTTGTCGAACGCATCAGTCTTGTTTCTGCGTCGTGTTTTCTTATCCTGTGTTTGAGTCGAGAGAGAGTGCTTGAGACTAAGTTTAAATCAATGTTTACAATTCTTGGGCCCAGCTTGCTCAGCTCCGAACCATTCCAACAATCCAACCTGTTTACGTTCTTTCCCAAGATATTAATATTCATGTTTGGATACCAGTTCCATTAAAATAATCTTGATTAACTGGTATCTGTTCGTAGATGTAGTGATAGATTACAAGCGTTAATTAGTCGACCTGCTCGCAGGCTGTCCATGCATGCAATTATAACGCCTGGGTCATTTTACGCGCGTATTGAAACACCTGACTCGCGGGTACACTAGCCTGGACTAGTCACAAATAGTCAGAATAAATTATAAATATGATACACCAGTAAATTCAAGACAAAATCCAGCTAAGAGACGGGGTACTCTAGGCATTGATAATTCAGGGGAAATCACAACCGAACGCTTCGGGCCGTTCAGGCGCAGAATTGTCGAGGACGGAGTTTGGTATAAGCACGGCGCGCGTGCAACTCGCCCAATGCATGCAGTGGAGCAATTCTGGTGTCATTAAAATGAGGAAATTGGACGACGAAAGACACTCGGATTAGCAAGTGAAATTACCGAGATCGGTGCACGGGACTGCCCCAAGGATCGATAATCAGGAATTAGGCAGAAACAGGGGAAATTTAAGCCTTATGGAGGTCGTGACTACAACCGAGGTGTAGGTGATTGTTCAAATCTTTATGGGGATCGGATGAGTTTGCGGAATCCCTTCAATGGTCACTGTAGTCACGATGTACTGATGTAGGCCTAATGATAAGATTACCTTTTAGAAAAACCTTACATAACTTGAGAAATCACGGAGTAAGAAACCTCGGTCAAAGTTGGGCATCCTTGTTAAGATAGACTTGCACTAAGTATGTATACAACTCCTGTGATTTTGGTTCTCCTGTTGGTTTCTGCGCCAAACATAATAATTGTACTTAGCATTTGGCCAAGGAACTTTATCACGTAGCCTATGCCCGGATACCAAGCTTCCAGATGCTTTCTGATGGGTTGGTGTCATGGTCCAGATATGCTTAGCTATTTTTTTTTAACCCTGTGATTGTGGTCTTTGAAATATTTAGCTCATTCGGTGATTAATTAACCTTGAATGCATGTTCGTCTCGCCTGGTGTGTCATTGCAATAACAATAACATGTAACATGACGTGGCATATACAACTATACGGTTGTAATGTTTTATGACAAAACAAACATTGGTATATATTAATGCATTCAGTTCTGACTTGTCTCTCGATCGTGAAGTCTGTTTAGACATATGTCATGGTGTAAAATGTCATCTAAATTTGGCGATATATTCATTCGGGAACATAGATATATAAATGACTTTTGTCTCTGACGTATAGAGGTGTGCATTTACAATGTACGGGTAGTACGGGAATCGGGTACCCAAATGAAGTAAAACACGGGTACCCGTATGAGAAACCCAACCCCTAAATTCAAAACCCGAAGTTGTCTGAAGGGCTTTATGGTTTAAACTGCAACTTTCGGGAGCATCTTTTAATCTTTCCATGTAACCTGCTTTTCATTTTGAAAATTGCCCACAAATTGCATTCTAAACCTTTCTTTTTCATTGTCTGTGAACTTGTTAAGAAATTTGTAAAGTTAACGGGTAGGCCCTACCTGATTTCATGCATATTCTGGAACCGGTTCCTGACATCGGCGGTCGGGTGCTTGGTCCCGATGCACTACTCTGACCTGCCATAATTCTCCCATTCAATTATAATCATTCCTTTGTTTATTCAGGCCTAATCAGTTTCGCATCATTGGTTGGGAAATTGACGGCCGAACTGCACACCTCGTCGACCTCGATGGTTCCGACACTAGAGTCATACACGCGCACTTAACTACGTTACATGACGACGGGAACCATCGATTCAAAATGGCGCCAATTGCAACTGATTACAAAGATGCGATTTGTTACGCATAGGTCTAATGCAGGTCAATAGTGCGTACCTAATCGGAAAATGTACGAAAGATATACCATTCTTGAAACTGCTTGTAGCGGCAAACTGAAGTTTAGGTCTCCACCGCATGAAAAAAATACAGAAAAACTCAACTTTGTGACCATGCTTGTCCGTCACTTGTTTGTATAGAGCAATTTAATCATCGCTAACATAGTTACTGTCTTGCTTTTATGAAGATCTGAGACGAGCTCAAGATGTAGTCTGAACCGCAGGGGTAAATTGTTTCATTTCTCAACGGTGTTATTGTTTATTTACAAAATCCCTCTGAAGTTTCACCTGGAGTGCAGGTTTGGAGAAGTAATTTTTGCAACGCGATCGGCCCTAAACTGAACGGGCCCATATCGGGTGCGCAAGTGCATCGCGTTAGCCTCTCCGCGTGAAAAAGTAATTTACAAAACACGTCGCGCCCTTGTAGCGGCTAACACATCTCCACCGTCAATATTGAATTTCTTCCCCCGGGCCATTTCGAACGCGAGTGGGGATTCTAACTTCCTTTTTCCTATGAGAGTCGTTTCCGCTCTCGACCGCTTGAACCGACACTCCAAAGCAACTCATCTCAGTATAACACACGCTTCATTTTGTTTTGTGGCGCCTTTGTTGATGCATTAGTAGCGTTTTGTCCCCCTCAACGCGCTTCGCCATGTTCGTACGTATAGTTTTTATTATGCTCTCATGCTTCTAATACTAGCAATTACGCAAGGTTTCCATGGGAACCGTAATGGTGGAAGTCGTAAAATAAATCCAATATTTATGGAAAGGGTGTTCGATCAATGACATGTTGAAGCCGCCATTTCCTGCCGTAGGTTTCCCAGGTCGCTTTATTAAGATTTTGTTTGCTCATTTGGTATCAGATTACTTACTTTCACAGTGCGTGAAGGGGATGGGAAATTTCAGATTGTAGTGGTTTCTTGAAGAGCTTTTCCAGTGAGTTGCCTTGCACAGTTCATTCGGAGGTATGTCCAACATTTGAAGAAAGACACTGTGGATTTATGGAAGGATCTCATGTTTCTTTCCTTTTAAGCAAATGACCTATTCTGATGTTACATGTCTGATGCGATCCACCATAACAACATCTTTCAACAAATAAGTGAAATGCATTGTGTTATGGCCAAACAGCGTACAGCCGATGAAAGGTTTCCATGGTAACAGACGGAGCACAAGTTACCAGATAATGCTATAATATGATATTTGTGGAAAGGCATATAGTGTTGGTTAAGAGGTTTTCAACATAATGCATATGGTGCGTGTTAAGAAAAAAAGCAAAGTATAATGTCAAAATTTTGTTAAGATGTGTTGTCCCTTTAGAAACATATAGTGACTGGAGCTTCGTAATAATAATGGAAAAATATAATATGTTGCAAATATCTTCCTAAAAGAGATTACATTGTTTATTTATCTTTCTAAAAGCCCTCAACGTACAATTGTGAGGTCTTGCTGTAAGAATCCATTTCATCAATCACTTGCAAAAAAGGCACGAAAAGTACGACCATTACACTTTACTGTTGATGTCAAAATGCAGGCTGAACCGTGCCTGGAGTGACTGAATAATGCCAAACACAAACTTTATATTTCACAAAATTATGAATTTTGTCGAGCCACAATTTAATCGTCAGGTTAGGGCTGTTATATCAGGTTGCGACTGTGCATGATTCATCTTCCTGGTCAATTAATTTTATTCAGGGCTCTGAACATTATCTTGCCACCAAATGTCACTCCTCCGTTGGAACAGACTCGAGCGTGACGAAAAAGTGGCGGGAAAATTGCAGTCCGAGGTCACAATATAGTGCTAAATTATGAAAAACACCACAATGTATACATGTGTACTGTTGCTTTTTTTTGCTGTCGTGCATAATTCATTGCAGAGACCGCCATTATTGCCACTGAGTGTACACATCGACTATTTACACTTGAATATTTTACAATGTGGGAAATACATCAATGGTTTTGAGTACCGTTGACTCTTGTAGGCCGAGCATAATGTATGAACGTGATCTTGGGTATCGTGTTGCATAATTTTGGAATATTCAGATTAGTTTTCTGTTTTTTCGATTGAGGTCAGGTTTGATTTTTGGAAATGATATTCCTGTGGTCACTGGAATCGTTTCGCAGGTGGTCTATACAAGTAGCCTTACAGGATATGACTTCGATGAATTCTGGTTTGGTAGAATTAATTTAAGAATCGGTGTCTTGGTTTAACCTTATCGTTGTAGGCCGCCATATTGTAAAGTAAGGAGAATTCAGCAGGACAAAAAAAATTGGTTACCAGAATGTCCGACACTACAATATCTTGGTTGTACCTTTTATGGAAAATCTAGAATACATTGATGCACGACAAATAAGGAGCAAATATTTTCAGCCTCATTGTATTTTTTCACCGCCGCCATCTTTGAATTGTTTCCTATCACTGCATATCCAGAATGATTGTCAACTGCTTTTGGAACCAGACTATTTTCCATGTGATACTCATGCGTGTCTCAACAATGAAAATGAGCCCGATGCACGATATAGATGTTACCATGCACAACCCAGACCAAGGTTTTTTACCCAAGTTTTTTTTTTACCTTCCCGTAATTATGAAGATGAAATTCCTCTGGAGAAGAGGAAGACAATCTAGGCTTCAATCGTCGGCAGAAAAAAATATAAATAGATGGATGCTATCAGCGCTCGTGCGTGCCGACCGTGGATTCTGAAAGAAATACCGGGAGAGTTGGGCAGATATGACGGAAAGACCTTGATCGCGGATCGTCCTTATAAGCACAATATGCAGAGGGCTAGGTTTCAAGCACATTAGACATTTATTGATCTCTGCGAGATCTTGCAATAATTGAGGATGTTGTTCAAGTGTTTCTCCTCGATGTTGCAAGTGTTGGTGTTGCTGCTTTGCTGTTTGGTTGTCAGTGCTGCCTGCTGCTGGTATAAAATTTACTGCTGTTGCTGTTTTAAAAATTGGGGTTTTTGGTGGTGTGGTTGATACTGATGAATACGAAACGATTATTGATGCCGATGATGGTGGTAGTGGGTAGTGGTGATTAAGATAAACATATTAAATGTGATAAAGATATATCATGATAGCGATGATGATAGCAAAAACGACGAGCATGATGACGACGACGGAAATGTCGCCACCGGTGGGTCATTATTCTTCTTGTTGCAATCGTTCATGATCTTAATTAACATAAATATTTGTTATCTTCTCATTTTCTCATCTTGCTTACGCTAACCCCAGACTTGCAGATGAACAGAAATTAGGCAGTAATTGAGTCACGTAGACGTATAAACAATCCTGTCTCGCCAACAGGACACATCTTGTAGTGTCAATACTCCATTCCTCCTCCCTACAATCATGATAATAGGGGAGCAAGACGCTACGAGACGAACACTTAGCGACAAATGAAGCGATTCTTTGATAGCGTTGTATATTGGGCAACAACCGCTGGCTCGTGTTAAACATCCTGTCAGATTTGATCAAGGCTTGGATGAGGATCGTGGTAACTGGACAACCGTCCCATGAGACCTGTCACTGAACCTAGCAATTTAGCTCAACAGTAATTGTCTGAGAGTAGATGAATGAGAGAGGGGAGGTTTTACGGGAGATGCGGACGATTTAGGATTCAGGGTGACAGATGCAAGTAATTTGGGAAGGAATAGACTCACTTAAGATGTTTGATTAGAGTTTGGGACGGGACATGGATAAACTGTGATTTTGTAAAGCCTTAGCATGAAGCATGGAGATACACAAGCATGTTAAAACATAAAACATCGAGAGTTTGTCTCGGCATTCAATAGGGGACGTTGAACAATAGAGGGCAATAGGGTCCCCAATTCCCGAAGGTCCCCGATTTGGATTCATGTACAAAACATATGGGAGGTCCTCCTAAAAAGTTAGAGTACAAACAAAAAAGGGACAATTAAATATATGGGGTCCCCGATTGCAGGCAAATACACACCAACCCCTTGAATGCGTTAAATGGATGAATTTACGTTAGATAATTGTGAGTCCCGTTGAGTATACGGTGCAGGAGTACATTAAATTGAAGTTGAGTTGAAGTTCAGTACATTACATTGAAGTTGAGTTGAAGCTCAGATATCCATGGTCATTTCACCGAAGAAATGCACCTGGCATGCACAACAATCAGTATCGAAACATCTGGTGGATATGTGTCTCAGCATTGAGATTGTAGTGCAAGCTGGACTTAACGGAATGAAACCGTCATTCACCATGTCACATTCTTCATTCCTGCGCAACGTTAAGCATTCTTGCATGAAATCACTTTTTTTTCTTCATGAAATCACAAAAATGAAGCATGCACTGAAGGACTCTTTTGGCGTCATTTCTGTGTAGGTTGCTGATTAACTTTATTAAAGCAACCGACGCAAGAGAACTGTCGATCACACGCGATCGCAAAATTAAAGGGTTCATGATATGAATTTTTCTTAGGAACACATTTTGTGCAACTTTCTACTCCTCTTGAATGTATGAAAACTACTTGACACCCCTTTTTTGGTTAATTTTATTTTCTGTTAAAATTGTGAACCCAAAAATGTGGTCACTGTGAACATTTTGTGAGAAAAGTTTCCTCATTGGCTTGCTGCCATGTACTGACACAACAACGAACTACCAAATAAAAGAACATTTATGACAGCACAACTCCTGAAATATAGCGGTAAAATTGAGGTTTCTGCCTGAAATGACATCACACCTTTGCTCATGTATATGGAAATCCGCATTTGCACAAAACCCCAAAAGGCACCAAAATACCCTTGAAAATGGCAAAACGTAAATTGAAAATAAGGTTAAAAGATGCATTTTCAAGGATTGCATTAAACAAGTTACATTGCATGGACTTAGGCTGAGATCATACTTCGAATTCACACGTCTACAATTTTATAGTTTCATTGCGATATTCGCTGTTGAATTCGTTTCCTCCCCCTCTGAAATCCGTATAGGCTCCCGAGTATAGTAACGCCGCATAAATTATGGAATTGTGCTCAGATGTTTTTACACCTGTCCGCGTTTTTATGAAGTGTTTATCATTTAATGGGGCATTTCGATAATTGCCTGTGACATTCCACAAAAGCTGGCAGATGGTTCGGTCGGTGAGAATGGACGAGGTCACGTTAGCACGACTGAAATATAATTCGACATCTAGATTAGCATTGTAGCAGTGTTATTGCTGTTACTATTATTACATAATATAATTGGAGGTAAAATAGTGAAGGGGCGACAATGTCCGTATGTTTACATGATTGATAGCTGTTCTAAGACGCTTTGAAAGGTTTGGAGATTTAATACCAATGCCTTGACGATTAATTGTTATCGTCTGTTACTCAAAATTAAGATTTCTTTAAGATTTCCATTGGGCAAGAATGTGCGAACAGCTGGCCACAATTTAAGCAATGCTTGAAAAATATTTTTATCGTTGTTCAAAACGAAATAACCTTAGTATATATTCTTTTAATTTGAAAAAAAAAATTAAAAACATCTTTTGAATTGAGATAATGGACAAGTGTGCTCATCATATGTATTGTACGCACGTGTGTATCTCCGAGAAAAATAGAAGCAGAAAATTAAATTTAGCGTTTGGCGCGATTGCAAAGTAATACAATGTAAACAGAAGTCGGGAATGAAAAATATTGGAAGATTGAATTTCAAACGCAGAAACCACTGAATAAGAAAAGTTCAACTCAATTTGATTGGTTTTCAAGGAAAGACACTCTGGGGAAAAATCCGTTTTGGGAAAACTCCCTTTGTGATATGAAGATTGGGAAAAAGCTGTGTTGGGTAAATTTAAACGTACGGTAATGTCAATCATTGTGCGTGAAATCTAATTCCTTTCAACTCATAGGAGTGGACAAAATACCCCACTGTGTGTGCATCTTTATTTACCCCTATATTCGAGTGCTATTTCCACCTGTCAAATTGAATAACACAAACAACAGGCTGTCAGAATTGTGTTTTCGAAACTGGGCTGAAACCACAAATATTATGGCATATTTTGACACTAAAACAGCAATTGTGGTGAACCATGTTTGACTAAAGAACACCTGAGCTAATGGGGGGTTGCGTAGCGTAAAGGTCGATTCGCGCAATTAAGACCCCAGTAGTAAATTCCTATATTTCTTTCATCAGTTAAAGTGCAGTGGCTTAGCTGCGTGGATATAGCTGTCCTTGTCATCGTGACTACAAGTAGCATGTGGTATTAGCATTACGTCATTATTCGTTGTTGTCTTGTCTCCGATATAATGAGTATTTTATTTCTCAGATGTGAAGCTTGTGTGTGTGATGTATGCGGTGTCACTGTATTCATCCGTCAAGCTACGAAGCACGCAATGACTTTTCCAAATTCAAACCCTGATATACGTTGCAAGTATTGATGATGATGATGATTATTACAGCACTATCGCAAAATAACTTTGTGTACCGACCAGAACTCGTGTGTAGCAGGTTGACATTTGAGAGTTGAAACCCATCCCTCTATTTATTCAAACCGTTTCCCTGCATCAACGAAGACCATCTATAATTCAAACACAAGAAACGGATATTAGGCCCCAATAATTATCTTTCCCAAAATTACCTCCTTGTCTGTCAGCACGGCCCAATTTCATATCTCTGCTTACCACAAAATTCTTAGTCTACGATTACCATTCTGTGCTCACAGCGCTTGCGCAGAGAATCAGGGATGTACGCATGCGCACAAAATAGCTAAGTAGTGGGAAACGTTCACTGTAGTGTCGGCATTTGTTTTCACAACATTTTATCAGCAAAGCCATGAAATTGGGTCCATTAGTGGCAGCTGAATTTAGGTCAACGCTGTCTGCAGCGGCTCGGTCGGTTAATCGTCTGGCTAGCACTGCCCAATTCTCGCCGACTAAGTTTGCATTAAATTTAATCAAATTGGTGTCAATGTTGTCCATACACACACAACGACACATTCGGACTTGTAGTGGAAAAACCACCTGCAGTAAGACTCCCTTACTTTATTTGCACATCATGTCTCTATGTAAATTTACACTTCACTTGCCAGTTAATTACAGAGGCTTTTGTACGTACTCTCCCATTCTCGCTATATTGGTATTTTGCCCGAGCCCTTAATGGCCCTAACGGTTAATTACATCTCAAATAGCTCAAACGAAAAGGCTAATTTTGTCCTTAGATACCTATAAACTTGCCATTGTACCAGCAATTTTACCTTGGTGGCTCATTGAGTATGCACAAATTGGCAGAAGTAAATTGGACACGCGTGCATATTTACAAAGCATCGTATTGAACTCACAATGCTCATAATAGACAATTGCAGTATAGGGTCTTGGCGCCAGTTGCCATAGCAACTATTCTTCATAACCGAACGGTTCGGCAGAGGGACAAGGTCCAGCACAATGCGAGAGCAAAAAACAGACAAGGGCATAAATAATAAATTAACATTGCTTGCATATTATGGGTGAAAGACAATCCGTCATGCAATGCTTATTTCTAGATCTGTTTGTCTGAACTCCAAAGATGGCGAAGAGCGCCCCCATTTGTTATCATGTAGCCTAGTGTATAAGAAGCAATATTTTCTTTGGTATGTAGACTTTGACATTTTACTCAAAACACATGTCATCGATTACCATGGTTAAGCCTTGTGCAAAAGTTATAATCGGTCAAATGGTATAACGGAACATAAAACATATCTATGTAGCTATTGAAAATTCAATAGTAGGGCTAGACCTATACGTGTAATTAAATTATAAATCGATATCATCATACAATCCTACAAAATATCATTCGTCCTTTAGGTCTTTGCTGGATACGTAGAAATGTAACATTTTACGTGGTTTAATTAGTTCTCCCAAAAACCAGAATTGGCGCGAATTTCTTACATTTGTCCTTGATTTGTGATCAATATAATCTCCTTAACCGCGATTCTACCTTACTACATGCAAAGCCACGTTCAAACCCAACTCCGACATGCATTCATCTGATCCTTGAGCGTAAATGTTAAAGTACGCCCTCCCTTGGTCAACTACTGCCAGTGAGTTTAGAAAATGGCATTAGGCTTTAGTGAAGTTAGGGGGGAAAAAATAATGACATTAAATCATTAGTGTGGCTTTAGTAACCTGTCTTCTATAACTGTGGATGACAATGAAGAACTATTAGTCGTGGCACTGGCGGGTATAGACATGAGCTATGAACAATGGAAATGAGTTTGGGTAGTTCATCAAAGATAATTCACTTTCCTGAAACCAGATTGGCCCAAAGTGCGTGCATATGAATATTTAAATTACATCGTCAGAGGTCCTAAGGACAACTACGCGCTTGTCGTTCTCTCGCTCTATTAATTAACATCATATTGAAACAGTGTTCGGTTTAAATTGCTCATTAAATTTGGAAGAGGCAAAGGTGTCTGATCAAGTTGCGAAGAGAAGTGTCATGACACAATGTACCCGATATTAACATGACACCAATGGGACGTCACATTCATGGTCCATGCTGAGACGATGTTTAGACAAGATTCCCCGGTGAATGTTATCGCCAAGACTGTCGAGGCGTCAGTAATCTGCTCCGAGGTGCGAGCATGTTTGGTCACGATCTCTTTCAATGTGCGAATTACCTGATTCATCAGGGAAAAGAGCATACAGCTAGGCCTACATAAAAATTAATCAAGAGATAGCTCTATGGGTTCCGTGCGCGAACAAGAGAGGGCGTTTTTGGACCGCGATTGAGAACTCTGGGGGGGGGGGGGGCCCATGGACACACCGGGTGCGCGTACTGTACTGGTTCGTGCGGATATGGCGCGAAGTACAAAGTACGCCATAAATTATTTTATCAAAGCCATAGCGTCTTCGCGTGAGCAAGCTTGTTCCGAATGCGTTCCAATGTCCCTCCCAGGGGTCCTCCCCAACTCTCCCTTTTGTACCGTTGAGGGGGTACTTATGCACGGAGCCCTCCTGTCAGTCATGTCGTTGAGGGCGCTCTCGAGAGTCGAGGTAAAATAAAATCAAAAACTTCCAAAGAAATCAAATGATTAATTCAGTGCTTTCTCAAGTATGCACTCAAACATTTCGATTGATGTCGATAACACATGGAGGCTTGCAAACATTCAGAGAATCTGTTTGGCAAGAATTACAATCCGTTGCACGTTATTAATATAAAGTGCCAACAAAGAAGACGATATTGATGACCGCGTTCAAAAATAGTTTGGTATATTTGTAAGCTGTTATGAAATTGCCGTCTGCAAAACTGGCGTTATGTTTTCACTATGCATTGACAATTTTGCGGGATGAATCCAGATCCAGACACGTATAGGTCTGCACAATATTGCAGTTATAACATCCTTATCCCTTGGCATCAGAAAAACATCCCCTATCAATCATTTCCACTTAACCCAATTCCTTGCGAAGTTTTTCTCTAAATACTTCTGCCATGACAAGAACATTTTTAACTGTAACTAACACACTTCTTGGACGTCAATATAAAGTGACAAGAGGTCAGATCCTCACCCACTATTATAATCCATCACTTCGTGCCATAAAATCCGTCAAATGCTCATATTTCCCCGCCCGGAATTTTAATTGCCCGACCGGGGTAAGTGAGACCGGCCATTCGGTCCTGCCGACCGGGTGTCGGCTTGTTATCTGGCCGGAGAGAAGCTCCGGGGAGCCCCTCGCGATTTCACACCCAGTTCGCGTGAACTGCGAGATCACCTTGTCAGTGCAGATCAAGCTGCGTACGGCAGATGTACCCCAGGCACGTCCGCTTGACGCAAGCGAAGCAGCTAAGCAAAATATTTGTGTTTGGCAGCTACGAGCTACTGGACGCCGACGAACTCACAATAATTAAACTTTTGATGGGACGGACGCTATTTATTGCAATATGATCACTTGATTAATTATAACATATGTTCGACTGGTCCTAGCTCTATGGTTCGACCATACCTAACATTATTGTCATGTTTACACAGAGTGGGTTTTTCAAGGTCTTGTGACTGCCGTTATCTTCAGATAATATTTTCAAAAGGTATAGACCATGTTACCTGTGACGTCATACCGGTACCAGCGGGCAACCGATGGGCAACCCAAACATTTAAGTATCTCTTGCATTTAATTTAAGCATATATTATTTTGCCCACTTTCACTAACACTTTTTGCTGAAAAATGGCATCACATGACTACAACATCCAATTTGTAAACCAAATATAACATTGTCTATAAATCGAGATTCAAAACAAACTGCATGATTAACAGCTGCCTCATCATCAAACTGATTTTATTTGTCGAGCACATGCAGCCGATACCGTTGACAGAAAAACCCAGAAACCAAAAGATTTGAATTTACTGGCTGTTGATTTTATTTCCAAACCACCACGATGTCGTGAAATATGTTCACTTAACCTTGTAATAGTGTCTATAGGCTCGATTTCAACGAGCTTAAACAGAAATACTGCTTATAATTTTTACGCGCTAAGCAAAAATACGGTTGGGAACCAGCTCAGCCACGTGAAATATTGTTTGCATGACATTTGGCTGGTAACCCATTTCTGTTAAGCAAATATTTTCTGCTCGCAGAAAATTTCTTCGTTTTAGAATCCCCATGAAAATGGCTCTGGGAGCAATGGCCGTAACCTTTATAAAACATAGTTGCAGCTTGCAGTATGGCACACTTCTGTTGCATACTGCGGCGCGCGCCTGCCACGCTTAATGTTTACAACCGTCTACACCTAGCGAGCCCCGCGAGGCCAGCTCTGCCGCGCTAAGACACTGGATATCGGCGGGATTGCAGCTCACGCGGCCCCGTCTGTCAGCTTGGCATCTCAACCCTCACATGCTTGACCTTTATGGTAAGGTCAAGATGTTCCAAGTGTCTGGAATAGGTGCATAAGCACCAGACCAGCCTGCTGCGACTTAGACAGTATCATTAGTCGACTAGCCTATTTTACTGGTCGCCAGTGAGCATTGTTCATGTTGGCATAAAGAAGGTTAAGAAATAAAAACGAAAAGGCAAACATTTTGACCGAGCATTATAAAATAGTTACCGTCGAATTGGTCGAAAGTAAATAATACCATGCAAAGTACCGCAATTGTGGATATCGCCGGCGCCAACGGACAAAACATGACTGGCTAACGACTTGACATTTAGTCTATTATTAGGCTAATTCTCTAAGGACATCTTGATATTGTGTTTAGATTTAGAAATTGATTTGGGGAATGGCATAGTCCAAATTGCTCGTAAACTGACGCCATAGAACATAAGGCAATGTTCCAATACGCGTCATATTGCACCACACCAATCTAATTGTGAATTGGTATAAATCGTTCTTCGGTCTGGTACCCTGTATCCTTCATGTCAGAGATATGATAGTTGTACCAGGCATGCGTCAGGCGTCCA